>CP089461.1:0-673567 GCA_026636295.1 Medakamo hakoo
ACCCTAACCCTAACCCTAACCCTAACCCTAACCCTAACCCTAACCCTAACCCTAACCCTAACCCTAACCCTAACCCCTAACCCTAACCCTAACCCCTAACCCTAACCCTAACCCTAACCCTAAAACCTAACCCTAAACCCTAAAAACCTAAACCCTCCTCCTCCCTCTTTTCTCTCCCTGTCAACTCTCTCGCAGCGCGACGCAGCACGCAGACCCATAGAGCAGGGAAGAAAACTGAACCGTACGCGCACTTTTGCACACACACACACACACGCACACTCTCTCGGCTCACACGGCGGCCGCCAAGTGCGCCCCTCGCACCCGTCTCCCCCCACCCCCGCCCTCCACCCCCCCCACCTCCTACCCCGCCAGCGCCGCCAGGTCGGCCAGCCCGTACTGGGCGGCTTCCTTGGCCACGCCCGCCGCCGCCTTCTCCACCAGGGCCAGCAGCTTCGAGACGTCGGCCGCCCAGGCGTTGAGCGTCTCGTCCGCGGCGGGGCGCGCGCCAAAGCGCACGACGCCCGCGGGCCGGTCGATCTTGGCGGCCAGCGCGCCGCCCGTCACCATGTCGGCGACCCGCCGCTCCGCCTCGTCCGGGGTCAGGCCCAGCAGGGCGGCTAGCCGGGCGGTGGGCATGCGCCCGTAGTAGCCCGCGGCCGTGTGGATGTTGTGCTCGATGACGCGCGAGCGCAGCGCTTCGCGCCGCACGGCGCCGGGCGACCCGGCGCCGCCGCCAAAGACGTCGGCGCACGCCGCCATTTCCGACGCGTGCGCTTCCTCCAGGGCCGGCCACCACACGATCTCCTTGGACGTGAACGTGGCCAGCAGGGACTTGTAGCCGGGCAGGCCGTCCATGCGCGGCTCGGCCGCGGCCGCCGCCATGAGCGTCGTCCGGTCGGAGCTGGCCGGCGCGAGCGCCGCGTACCAGCACACCCGCTTCAGCGCTTCGTCCGCGGCCGCGCCGCCGTCCTCCGCCTGCAGGGCCGGCGTGTCGTACTGGGCCCGGTAGCACCGCGCGACGTCGACGGCCGAGCCGGTGTGGTTGTAGTACCGGACGAGCAGGTCGTAGTACTTGAGCTTCAGCGCGTCCAGGGGCGGCGTCCCGGGCGCGGGCGCTTCGATGATCGTGCCCTCGATGCCGACCTCGCCGGCGGTCTCGCCTTTCTTGCCGGCGGGCGGGGAAAAGGCGCGTGGGGCGACTTTTTTGGACAGGATTTGGGCTCTGTGAGGCGGTGGGGTAGGTGGGGTGGGGGGTGGAGAGATGAAAGAGCGGCTGTGTTGAGATGATGCAGCGGTCACGGGCCGCCGCGCGTCCGCGCCGCACACGCCAGGCGGGGCAGGGTCTGGTGGCGCGTCCCAGCCCCCCGGGAGCGACGCGGGCGGCCAGCAGGCGCCGTCAAGGCCCCAGCCGACAACGCGCGCGCAGCCAAGGCCCAACCACCACCACCACCACCCCCTCCAGCCAAAAAAAAAACAAAACGCACCGCACATAATCGCCGCGGTCCAGGCACAGCCGCACTTGCTCCAGGATAAAGTCGATCTTCTCCGACTTGGCCATGGCGCCAAACGTCTCGACCGCCACCTCCTGCAGCAGCTCCGCCGCGCCGTCCAAGTCGCCCGCCGCTTCTTTCGCGGCGGCCAGGCGCCGCGTCAGCCTCGCCCGGTCGATTTCCACGTAGATGCGGCCTTCCGTCACAGCCAGCAGCGTCTTCATGAGCTCGGCCTGGGCGTCCGCGCCCGGCGCGTCGTCCACAAAGCCGGACGCTTGGCGGACAAACGCCTGGACGACCGCTTTCAGCTGGCCGCGGCGCTTGGCCAGCAACAGCACCGTCTCATTCAGCTGCGGCCACGCGCCCGCGGCCTTGAGCAGGTCAAGCAGGGCCGTGACGGCGGCCGTCGCGGCCGACGAGTCTTCGGCCAGGCGGGCGGCTTTCTCCAGGGAGAGGAGGGCGTCCGTGCCGGCGGAGAGGTTGGACTGGGAGACACGGGATGGGCGGGGAGTGGGATGGTGAGGTGAGGTGTGGGAGGCGCGCGTGAGGTCTTCCCGGCCCGCGGGCGCGCGTGTGTGCAGGAGGGCGGACGCGCCTTCCGCCCGCCGCGCAGGGAGGCAGGACGCGCGCGGGCGGGCCACCCGCACAGCGCCCCCGGACCGCAGCGGGGACACCCGTCGATCGACGCGCGCTTTCTCATGGGCACGCGCACGCTCTGCGCGCGTGCGCCAGCACGACGCCGCCGTGTGACAAGCCCGGCACCCTCACCAGGCTGACGCCCGAGTCCTGGGCGCCAGCCTGGCACGCCTCCCGGCACCGCACGCCCGCTCCCGCGCGCCCACGCGCGGGCCAATGCAGGCTCGCCCGCGTGCGAAACAAAAAAAAACTCGTACCTTGCCCAGCGCGACCGCCGCGGCCACGTCGGCCTTGACTTTCTCAGCCGCCGCCGCCGCGGCAGCGGCCTTGGCATCCGGCGCGGCGGACGCGGGAGGCGGCGGCGCGGTTTTCGTTTCCGCGGTCATGGCGTGTTTTTGTTGTGAATCGCGTTCTCTTCTTCTCTCTCCTGCCGTCCGTGCGGGAAGGGCACTCGGTCCGAGTCGCGGAGCTTGGCAGGTGGCCTGCCGTGAGCGCGCGTGCGTGTGGTGGGAGAGGTGCCGCCGGTCTCCTCCGGCTCTTTTCTCGTTGCCGGGTTGCGAGTGTGTGGGCGCGGGAGAGTGCGCGCGCCTCCTCCCCCGCTCCATCTCAAAACCTCTTCTTCGTTCGTTCTTCGTCGGAGGGGGGGACAGCAGCACCCACCCCCACGCCCACACCCTCCACTCCACACCCCGCCCCACCCCCCGCACACCAACGCCATGGCCTTCCTCACGTCGCTTCCGCGCCGGCGGCGCGAGGGCGGCGACGACAAGGTACGGGGCTTGTGCTCGCGTCGTCGGAGACCACATGCTGCCTTTTGCCCTCTCTCGCGCGCCGGGCCGCCTGTCCCGCCCCTCCTCGCGATGGCGCACCCGTCCCTGGCCGGACGGCAGACAGCTGGGCTGGACCTCCGCGAGGCGTCCGTCCCAGGCGCGCGCCCCTTGCTCACCCCCCCGCATTTTGCCGCCGCCGCACCTGCGTCGGGGCGAGCGATGCGCCGCGTCTGCGTGCTTTGCCACGCCGGCAATGCGGCCGTCCACACCTCCTCCACCCCACGAGCCCTTGGTCACCTCATGAGCGAGGCGCGCACAAGCCCTTGCCGGCGGGGGTGGGCGCGTTGCCGGCGTGGTACACGCCTCAAACAGGCGGGGCACTTTGCCGGTTCGGTTTGGGCGTCGGCCACGACGCCGACCCCCCCTCCCCCCAACCACCCACCCCTGCCCCCGCCCTCACGCCTTTTCCACCCCTCGGCACGCACACACGCAGGCGCCGCCGCCGCCGCCGTCGTCGGCCTCCTCCTCCCGCCCGCCCTCGGCCGTCGAGTCCGCGGCCGGTCCGTCGTCCTCGTCGTCGCCCCGCCCCTTTTCGGCGCGGTCGTCGTCGCCGTCCTCCTCCGGCACGGCCTCCCCGCCGGCGCACGCGTCGCCACGCTCCGTCCTGGGCGGGGAAGCCGCGGACCGGGCGCTGGCGGCGGCGGCGGCCAAAGCGGCGGACGGTGAGTTGAGCCGGGCAGCGGGCTGACGTCCAAATGATCTCCCCACCGCGGACACGTCCACCCGCCCTCCCTTCCGCACCCACCCACCCACCCCACCCACCCCCAAAAAAAAAACAGCTCCATCCACGACGACCCCGCTCGTCCACATCCACGTCCACAACGACTCCGCCGCCGTCACCCAAGCCCCCGACGGCGTGCGCCTGGCGCCGGGCGACCTGGCCCTGCCCCGGCCCAACACGGCCGCCGAGCACGCCCTGGCCGTGTGCACCATGCTGCTGTTCTTCGGCCTGGCGCAGGGCCTGCCCCTGCTCTTTGCGGCCTGCGCCGTCGCCGCGCTCGTCTGGCGGTCGGCCGTCGCGGTGCTCGTCCTGGCCACCGGCCTGTTCTTCACCCTGCTGCCGCCCGGCTGCCGCACTGCCGCCGTCCTGCACTCCCCAATTTGGGACGCGTGGCGCCGCTACTTCCGGTACTGCGGCGTCGTCCCGACCCCGCCCTACTGCGAGCCGGGCAAGCCGCACGTCTTCGCCCACTTCCCGCACGCGGTGTACCCCATGGGCTCCTTCCTGTCCTTCCCCCTGTGCGGCGACCCGGCGACGGGCGTGCCCGCGCCCATGGAAGGCCTGGTCGCGTCCGTCCTGCTGCGCGTGCCGCTGTTCAAGCACATCTTTGCGGGACTGGGCTGCCACCCGGCAGGTAGGTTGGGGGGTCCCGGTGGGGCCGAGTGCGTGAGCCGTGCGTGAGCAAGGAAGGAAGCAGCGCGCGCGCGTGGTCCACCCGACCCGGCGGGCCTCCCGCTCGCGCGCACGCCCCTCTCCACTCCCCCCTCCACCCCCCCCCCACCCACCCACCCACCCACCCACCCACCCACCCCTCCTCCCCACACCACCTCACACACACACAACACAGACAAGGCCACGATGATGCGCCACCTGCGCACCTCGTCCGTCGGCGTCATCGTGGAAGGCATCGCCGGCGTCTTCCAGGGCGCTACCCCCGAGGCGGAGCGCGTGTACCTGTCCCGGCGCAAGGGCTTTGTCAAGGCCGCCATCCAGGCGGGCGCGCCGCTCGTCCCCGTCTACCACCTGGGCGCGTCCCAGGTCCTGTCCTTTGCCGGCCACGGCTCCCTGTCCCGCAAGTGGCGCCTGACCGTGGCGGCGTACTGGGGGGCGGGCGGCCTGCCCCTGCCCCGCCGCCACCCCATCATCTCCGTGGTCGGCAAGCCCATCGCCGTGCAACAGGACGACTCGCCCGACCAGGCGACGATCGACGCCGTGCACGCGCGGTTCGTGGACGCCCTGGTCGCCCTGTTCGACGGGCACAAGCACTTACTCGGGCCGGAGTGGGCGGCCAAGACGCTGGAAGTGGTGTGAGGTGGTGGACGGGGGGAGGGCCCGGGGGACGTTTGGGTGCTCCACGTCCCCGGCCCTCTCCTCTCTCCCTGTGCTAGAAGCTTAGATCGTGCATTCCTGTGCCCGCGGCTCTTTTTCCATTCATTGTTGTTTGCACCCGTCGGGTGGGGGAGGTGGGCGGGCATGATGGACGGGACGGGAGGGAGCGGCGTGGTTGTCCGACGACCGCACCACCACTCCCTTCGCTCCAGCCAAAACTCCCGCCCCACCCATCCCCTTTTTTTCTTCATCCTGTTTCCTTTCTTTTTTTGCTTGTCAAGGAGGCGTTGGTCGCTGTGTGCGCGGTGTGGGCGTGGCACAGGCGCCCACGCCGCGCACCCCGGCCCTGCGCCAAGAGAGAGAGAGAGGGAAAAAAAGCGTAGATATCCATCCATCATCGGCCGGTTGTGGGGTGGGGAGTGGGGTGGGTGGGAGAGAGACGAGACGAGAGATGACCAAACGAGTTGACACACAAAGCAGACGGGGGATGCCAGCGCATCAAGTCCCGCGCTCAGGACACAAAAGAAGGGCGCGTGCGGGAGGACTCGCCCCGTTTTTGTAAAGAGAGAGAGTTTTTCATCAGGTCGGCTCGAAACACATTCACAACTGTTTTTGCGTCAAAGAGCCTTGTCCTTCCGCCGAACGCGCCACACCCACACCGCCGCATAGCCATGGGCGCCTCCGTCTCTGTCGCGCGCTGCGAAGTCCGTTTGAGTGGCGGCGGTGGAGATGGGGCACGAGCGTGCGGACGGCTGTGTCCCCGTCGCGGCGCGGGCGCGCGAGTCGCTCGCGGTCGCCCTCCTTTTGCCCGCGCCTTCCCCCGTCCCACCCACGGTCGCACGGCTATGCTCGCGTCCTCCCTCGCGTCAGGGCCGTACCCGCACTGCCTGGTACCCGGTCCGCGGGCGGACGCCCTCGGCCGAGGCGTTTGCCTGCCCGGAAACAGCCGGTTCGCCCACAGAACCGCGCTCCATCGCGCCGTCGCCCGCCGTGCGTTTTGCTCCGCCCCACGCTCACGCCTCCGCCCTCCCACCCCTCACCCCCCACTCACACAGGCGGACGACTCGTCCGACTCGTCCATCGAGGTGCGTTGGTGTGAGTGGAGGCGGCGCAAGCCAGGCGCCGCAACGCCCCCTTCTTCCCTCCCTGCGTGCTCGCCGCACCAACCACCCTCCTCACCTCCACCCACACGCCCCGCCCTCGCCACCAGATCCGCACGACCCCGCACGACCCCCGCTTCCCCGCCACCAACCAGGCCCGGCACTGCTACACCAACTACAACATGTACTTCAAGTGCTTGAAGGAAGCGGACGGCGACGAGGAAAAGTGCGCGGCGTACGCGCGCGCGTACCGGTCCATCTGCCCGGCCGAATGGTAAGCAAGGGGAGGGTGTGTTTTGGGGCGGGAGGGGGGTGGGCGCCGTGCGTGCGGGTGCTGCCTGAGCTCAGGCAGCACGCTGCGGGTGTGTGTGTGTCGGGGCTGCCCCAAACCCGCCCGCGGCCCCCCGCCCTCGACACCCATCCCCACCGGCTCACCTCACCTCCCCTCACACTGAATCACACACAGGATCGAAAAGTGGACGGAGCAGCGCGAAAACGGGACCTGGCCCGGCAAGTACTGAAGGGAGTGTGCTGCGCGTGGCGCGTGGCGTGCGTCGTGCAGCCGCGCGTCGCGCGTGTCGCCCCCCCTTCCACTCACAGCGTGTAAACCAAGAGGCAGAGTGCCCCCCGTCGTTTTTGTTTTCCATGCATGTGTGTCAGTTCGGTTCGGCTCCTCGCATCACACTGACTCGCACACCCCCAGGGGGGGAGTGGGTGCGTGGCCACGCGGGCCAGCCCGCCCCCGGGCCGCGCACGCACGCACCCTCCCCCCTCGCACCCCAAGCCACATGCCCCCCCCCCCCCCTACACCACGCCCAGGCCGCGCCCCCCGCCCGGCGTGTGCGCCCGAATCTTGAAGCCGCCGTCGTCGTCGCCCTTGCCGTCCGCGCCACTCAGCCCCACCGCTTTCAGCACGGGCCCAAACAGGGCCGACCCGGCCGCCGCCGCGCGCAGCTTGTTCAGGTCGACGGGCAAAAAGGGCTGGGCCGCCGGTGGGGTGGTGGCGGCGCCGCGGCCGCGGGCCGTCACCCCGCTGCCGTCACCGCCGCCGGCGCCCAGCCCCACCCCGTTTTTTGCCGACGGCGACGCGGACGTGGTCACGGCCGTGCTCGCCTCCACGGCGGACGGCGCGACCGGCGCGGCGGCCGGCGGCGGCGGCGGCGACGTCGCGATGCCGTATGCCACCATCCCCGCGACGGCGATGGCCATGCCGGCCGCCTGCCGCCCGCTGATGCGGTCGCCAAACAGGGCCCACCCGCCCAGGAGGACGGACACGGTCTTGGCGTGGCCCAGGACCTGGGGGGTGGGTGTTGGGGTGTGGTGGGGAGGTGGAGGGGCGGTGAGAGTGTGGTGTGTGTGTGTGTTGCCCGTGAAGAGGAGGAGGTCGCAGGGCGTCCACCACCGCCCGCTGCCCTGCCCACCCCCGCCCTCTCACCTGGAACGACACAGCCGAAAACCGGCCCAAGCACGCAAACTGGGACACGTTGACGGCCACGGCCGCCGCGCAGGACAGGGCCAGCAGCCGCGCCGCGCCCGGCGTCCAGGCGTAGTCAAAGACCGACCCCCGCCCGCCCAGGCGCGCGTCCAGCCAGGGGCCGAGCGCGAGGAGCGACGCGGCCTGCGCGGGCGCGGTGTTGGACAGCAGCTCATTGGCGGACAGGCCGTGCTTCTGCTGCATGGTCCGGCACAGGATCTGTTGCATGCCCGACGAGACGACGGAGATGGCGGCGACGACCGCGCCCGCCGGGTTGCCGCCGTCCATGGTCAAGTCGGTGACCGTGCTGTGTGTCAGGTGGGCGGGGGGGACGGGTGGACGGGTGGGATGGGGGGGAGGTGTAACGCGGGGGCCAAGGCTTGCGGGCCCCTGTCGGTTCCGGGGACGGCCGCCTCGCCGTCACTGCCTTCCACGCAAGAAAAAAAAACCAACAAACTCACACAATGGCGACGCCGACGACCACGACAGCCACCGCCGCGGTGACCTGGCGCGAAAAGCGCCGGCCCAGCCACAGCCGTTCCACGCCGCACACAAAGGGGATGATGAGCAGCTTGGCCACCTGGTAAAAACCGACGGCGTTCATCATCAGGGACAGGTTGAGCGAGATGATGGACGCGTTGGCCGTGGCCGTGAAGATGGCCAGGTCTTGTGTGTGGGTGGGTGGGTGGGTGTGGGTGGGTGGGTGTGGGGATGGATGGAGTCCAAAAAGGGGGGAGGAGGGGGAAGGCGTCCTCTCGCTGCCTCTCCCGTCACGCTTGTTCCAGCCGCACGGCGTCGACACGCCAGTTCAGCGCAAAGAGTGAGGCCGCCGCCACGCCTGGCCGGCCGTGTCAGGGCGCGCGCCCCAGGGTGAGCCGCCCCGCCCGGCACCGCGCGCCCGCGCCACACCCTCCCGGATCCCACTCTCCCATCCTTACCTTTGGCCGGCATGCTCGCCCGCTTGGCGTTGCGCCACCAGTTCATGGCGGCCGTCGACGCGGAACACGTCGCGTAGTGCAGGGCGGACAGGGTTGTCGCTGGACGGAAGGGGGAGAAACAGAAAGGGGGGGGGGGGGGGTCGGCGCGTCAGTTGCGGTGCTTTGAAAAAAAACCGCCTTTTGAGCGCCGGGACCGCGGTCTGTCCCCCTCCTTCACCCCGTTCCGCCACGCCCTGGCCCACGCCAGACTCGGTGCCAGTCCCGGCCGCGGGCCAGAAACCCGCGACACGCGCCGCACCCCCTCCCACCCCTATGACCACTCACCAAACGCAAACCCGTAGCCCGCGCTCCCCATCAGTGCCTTGTTCACAAAGATGATGAGGACGGACGACAGGACGTTGGCGCCCCAGGCTGCCGCGTCGGCGGCCAGCTTGGCCTGCTTGGCGACGGAAGTCGCGGAAGGCGTGGTGGCGGGCCGGCGCGACGACATTTTTTTGTTTTTTCTTTTTCGAGCTGTCGCGAATGGGCGAAACACGAGCAAAGAGAGTGCGCGTGGTGTGCAGGGGCACGACGGCTCTGGCGGCACGCGCGCCTCCCGGGTCACGAGGGAGGAGAGATTCGTGCGCCTGACGCGGGGCGTGGGTGGGTGTGGGAGGGGAGGGACGAGCGCGAGGCAGCGAGTCGTTCTTCTCGTTCCGCGCCCGCGTTTTTTTTTTGGCTCTCTGCTGAGCCCCCCCGCTGCCGCGGGCCCTCGCTCCACTCCTCTCGTCCTCAGGCCGCCCCTCTCGCGTCAAGAGCGAGGCGCCCTCATTCCACCGCACCCCTTCTCCCACACACGCCCGCGATGACCGCGTCCCTGCGCTCTACTGTCACGGTGCGTTTGGGTCGGTGCCTGACCCGTCCGCGGCCCGGGCGCGCGGGAGAGAGGGAAGGAGGAAGCAAGCAAGCACGGCTAGCGCCGCCGCGCTCAAAACGGCCGCGGCCGCCACGGGTGGCCCCACACACCAGCCCCTCCGGTGCCTCCGGAGCCGAGGTCAGGTGGCCTAGTCCCCAATGGCGGGAGCGGAAAACGATGCAACCCCGTCCACGACCCCACGCTCGGAGGTCGGCGAATTTGTGGCCACCGACACGCCGCTCGGCCGGGCCGCCGGCCCATGCGCCCAGGGCGCCGCCGCCAGCCGCCACCCATCCACGCACGCACTGCCTCTCGCAGGCTAGCTCGATGTCCGACCAAGTCACTCACATAGAAAACAAACCCCAACCCACTCCACACAGGCCCGGCCGTCGACCGCGCCGCGCGCCCGCTCGGCCGTCGTCGTGGCCGGTGCGTTTGGGGAGCGGCGGGCGACGACGGGGAGGGGACCGGGGGCAGGCGGCTCCCCGCCGCCCACAACTCCGACCAGGCCTGGTGGAGTGCCCGGCCGTCGCTTTGAGGCCGACGGACCGCGCAACGCTGCCCGCTGCCGCCCGTCCCGCTCTCCACTAGGCGCTCCAGCCGCCGCCCGCGCACACACGCTCACCCACCCCTCCCCCAACCTCGCACACACCACCACCACCCCAGTCGCTCGCCCGGCCGCCGTCGCCGCGGCGACCGCCACCCCCACCCCGTCCGCCGGCCCGGACCTGTGGAACCGGACGTACTACCCGCGCGCCGGCGACACGTCCAAGGACGTCAAGCCCTGGTACCTGGTGGACGCGGAGGGGCAGACGCTCGGCCGGCTCGCGTCGTCCGTCGCCCAGCTCGTCCGCGGCAAGCAGGCCGCGTCGTACACGCCCTCGGCCAACACGGGCGCGTACGTGGTCGTCATCAACGCCGACAAAGTCACGGTGTCGGGCAACAAGGCGGACGACAAGCTGTACCGCCGCCACACGGGCCGGCCCGGGTCGATGAAGACCGAGACGTTCCGCGCGCTGCAGGCCCGCATCCCGGAACGCATCGTCGAGAAGGCGGTGCGCGGCATGCTGCCGTCCGGCAAGCTGGGCAACGAGCTGTTCCGCCAGCTGAAAGTGTACCGCGGCGGCGCGCACCCGCACGAAGCCCAGTCGCCCGTCGACGTGACGGCGGGCGTCGGGAAGAAGAGCGCCCTGCCGGTCGTGGCTTGAGCGGGGGTGGGATGCAGGGGAGCGTGAGGGGGGGACGGGAGGACGGCTGTGAGGGCGGGGGTCTGGCGATTGCAACTTCTTCTTTTTTATTTCAATACACGTTCCGGAGGAAGGGCCGAGCGGTCTTTGCTGACGACGAAAGGAAAGAGAAAGAAGTTTGGCCGGGTCACACAGACGCGCGTTTGTTGGAGCAGCGACCTATTGCTGTGTGTCTGCGCACCTGAACAGCACGCCCCTCCCACAAATCACACACGCACACGGACGCAGCACGTCTGGAAGCCCCTGCTGCGGGGAAGGCAGGCCCACCACCGAGCATTTGACTGTGTCTGTGGCCTGTGTGATCATCCCTCGAGGAAAACCCATTCGCTGCGCCGCGCGCGCCTCCAACCCACCCCACCACCAAGACACACGATGCCCGAACTCCCGGAAGTCGAGGCCGCCCGCCTCTTGATCGCCGACCACCTGGTCGGCCACACCATCACAGCCGTCCGCCCGGTCGACGACGCCAAAATCTTTGGGTCCGACCAGGCCCGTTTTGCGTCCGCCCTCACCGGCCGGGCCGTCACGGCCGCGCACCGCCACGGTAAAAACCTGTGGCTGGAGCTGAGCGGGGCCGGCCCGGCGCTCACCCTGCACTTTGGCATGACCGGCTCCGTGGCCGTGCGCGGCGTGGGGCGCATTCAATACGTCTCGGCCCGGCCCGTCGACGCGTCGTGGCCGCCGCCCTTCACCAAACTGGAACTGGAGCTGGACGGCGGCAGCATTGCGGCCGCGTACGCGGACCCGCGCCGCTTTGGCAAAGTCCGCCTGGCGGACGACCCGCGCAAGGGCCTGCCAGGCGGGCGGGACGTGTTGACCGACCCGTTCACGCCGTCGGAGCTGGGCGCGGCGCTCGCCAAGGCCGGCCCCAAAAAGCTCAAGGTCGTGCTGATGGACCAGGCCGTCGCGGCGGGCGTGGGCAACTGGGTGGCGGACGAAGTCCTGGTGCGTCGGCGGGGGGCGTTGGGTGTGGGCAGGCGGCAGGCGGAGCAGGGCGGGGCGGGGCGGGCAGGGCGGGGCGGGCAGGGCGGGGCGGGCAGGGCGGGGGCGCGCCTCCCAACCCCAACCCCAACCCCCCGCCCACCCACCCCAGCTCCACCCTTCCACCCTCACCCCCAACCCCCGCAACCCCCGTCCTCTCCCCCCTCTCAAACCTGCAGTGGCAAGCCCGCATCCACCCGGCAGCCGCGGCCAACACCCTGTCCCCGTCCCAGGTGACCGCCCTCGCCACCGCCCTCGAGGCCGTCCCCCGCCTCGCCGTGGACGTCCGCGCCGACGACGCCCGCTACCCGGCCGACTGGATCTTCCACGCCCGCTGGGGCAAGGGCGGGGCCGGCCCCGCACCCAAAGTCGGCGGCGTCCACGCCATCCAGTGGATGGACGTGGGCGGGCGGACGACGGCGTTCGTGCCGGGGCTGCAGAAAATGGGGGAGGGTGGCGGGTGTGGGGGTGGTGGGGGCGGTGGGGGTGGGAGCGCCAAGCGCGACACGGCTGCGGCGCCGCCGCCTCCACCGCCGACCAAGCGGGCTAAAACAGCCGCTCCGCCACCCGCGGCGGGCAAGACAGGGACGGCGGCCAAGCCAGGAGGTGGTGGGCGTGGCGGTCGTGGTGGGAGCGCCCGGGCCCGTCCGCCAGCGCGGGCGACGCGGGCGGCCAAAGGGGTGTAGACGAATGAAAAAAGGTTTTTTGCATACACACGCACTCACGCACGCGCACGCGCGCACGCGCCCCGGCGACGACGACAACAAAAGCAACGCAACGCTCAAAAGAACAAAACGCCCCCCCCTGTCACTCCACCACCACCCCAGCAAACAGGGGCGCGGCCAGCGCTGCCGCAACCGTCAGCCGGGCCGTCGGGTCCCAGGCAAGCAGGCCGTCGATGACGGTGCGGGCCCGGGCGTCCTGGATGGACGCCAGGCCGGCAATGTAGCCGGGCAAGGACGCCGTCGAGCCGGCTTTCAGCAGCGCAGACACGACCGCGGCGTCGGGCACGCCGCCACCAAACAGCGGCCGCCCGGCCCACAGCTCGAACAGCAGCGCGCCCGCTGCCCACGCGTCGGCGGCGGGGTGGGCGGGCACGGTCGGCGGTGGAGACGAGCCACCGCCGCCGACGGCGGCAGCGACGACTTCTGGCGCCGCGTACCGCAGGGCCAGGACGGGGCGGGCGGCCTCGCCGCACCGGACGGCCGCCGACGCGCCGGTCAGGCGCCACTGGCCGGCGGACGGGCGGGACGTGGCGGAGCTGGACGGGCCCCCATCCCCGCCCCCACCCCCACCCCCACCCCCTCCATCAAACCAGGCCACTCGCCGTGGGGCCAGCAGCCGGTGGACCACCCCGCGCGCGTGCAGGCGGGCCACGGCCGTCAGGATGGACGCGGACGTGAAGGCGGCGGACGTGGCCGTGGGCGGCGGACGCTTGGCGTGCCCCCCCCCCCGCCTCGTCGTCGCCAGCCAGTCTGCCAGCGTGAACTGGCCGCGCGCGATGACCAGGCAGCGAGACGGAGTGGCAGGCGGCCGGGGCGGCAGGTCATCGACGAGCGGCGCCACCGCCGACGCGGCGCCGCCGCCACTGGCCGCGAGCGCGCGCAGCAGGTGCACCTCGCGCTCGGCGGCCGGCGCGGCGGCCGGGCCGAAGAATTTCAGCACGACGGACGCCGGGCCGCCGGTGCCGCCGCCCACGACCCGGGCCGCAAATGTGCGGCGTCCCAGGCGTTGCAGCACCACAAACCGGCCGTCGACGGCGTGGCCGGCGCCGAGGGCGCGCTCGGGCACGGCGTCGCGCGCGGCGCCGGCGAGCGCGGCCGCCGCCGCCGCCGTCGTCGGGGACGGCGGAGCCGGCTCACCGCCCCCTCCGCCCGTCACCAGGGGCGCCGCGTCCGACGCCGTCCGCGCGACGGCTTCAGCGGCGGCTGCGGCGGCGTCGGCGTCGGCGTCGGCGCCCTTGGCGGTGAGGCCGGCCCCTCCATCGTCGGACGACAGGCGGGTCGCCGCGCCCGCGCGCCTGGACCGGGTCACCGCAAAGCCGGCGGCGGCGAGGAGGGCGACGCCGCCCACGGTGCCGAGCGCGGCGCCGGTGGCAACGCGCGCCCGCCGACCACGGGCCGACGACCCGGCCACGCTCACCGCCCCGCTCAGCCCGGCCGCGGACACGCCCTTTTTCTTGTTGGAGGACGCGTCCCCTGCCTCAGCCACCGCCGCGTCGCCCGCCACGCCCCGGACCAGGGTGACGTCCACGGGGAAACCCGCGGCCGCCATGGCGCGCTTGACCCCCGCCACAAAGGTGGGAGACCACAGCAGCGATTCCGCGTCCGCCGCGGCGGCGGGGTCGGTGGCAGACGTGTTGGTGGGCGTGGCGGCGCCCAGCCGCGTCGACGCGCCGCCTCCGCCCGCACTGCCCGCGACCGTCCGGGACAGCTGGGTGACGGCCAGGTCGACCGACGCGTTGACGGTGCCGGGCGGGGTGGCGGGTGGCGGGGAGGGGGGCGGAGCCGGGGGGAAGGCGGGGAAGGGCGGCGGCGCTGGCGCGGCCGCGGGCGCGCCGGCACCGCCCCCCTCCCCCTCCGCCAGCAACAGCTTGCGCGCCCGGCGCTTTTTCTTGTCGTCGCGCGTCACCAGTTCGGGCGGTGGGGGTGGGGGCGGGTCGACGATGGGCGTTGTGCCCGTCACGCGCACATCCGCGGCAGCCAGGCCGACGTCCGCGGCCGCGGACGTGACGGCGGCCGCGAGCGCCGCGCGCGCGGCTTTCGAGGCCAGGTCGGGCGGCGGGGCGGGCGGGGCGGCGGACGACAAGTTGGTCGACGGCGACAGGCGCAGGACGAGGTGGGCGGGGACGCCGGTCGAGTCGGCCTTGGTGGGCCGGCTGCCCCGACCACCACCACCACCCAGGGCGGGGCGGGCGGGGGGTGCGGCGGCGGGAGACGGCGCCGGCGCCGGCGGCGGCGGCGCGGCCGGCGCCGGCGCTGGAGGAGCCGGTGGAGGCGGTGGTGGGGGTGGAGGCGGCGGCGGCGCAGGCGCGGCCGCGGCCGTGGGCGTCGTCGTCTCGCTCGGTGGCGGCGGCGGCGGCGGTGGGGGAGGAGGAGCAGCGGCAGCCGCAGCAGCCGCGCCGGGCGTCGCCCGCGCTTCGGGCGGCACGACCAGAGGCGGCGGGCCCGGTTCCGACGCGGCGCCGCCCCCGCCGCCGCCGCCGTCGCCCGACACCTCGGCCGCGCCCAGCGACACGAGCGTCGCGCGCACGTCCCACCCCGGCAGCCCCAGCCCCGCGATGGCGGCGTTCAGGTCGACGGTCGCCTGGCCGCCCAAGAACACCCATAGCGCGGTCAGGGACGGCGCGTCGCCCACGCCCCGCACCCGCACCGTGACGAGCGTGGAGGACGGGTCGGGCGGCGCGGCGTCCGCGCCGCCTCTGCCGCCGCTGTCTGCGCCGCCGCCCACGCCGCCGCCGCCGGACAGGATGTCGACCGCCACCACCCGGCCGGGCGCGGACGCGAGCGCCCGCCACACCAGGCCCTCTAACAAAGCCGTCTTCCAGGGGGCGGGCGGGTTGGCTCCCGGGCCGGCCAAGCGGTAGACGGCGACGGCGGCTTGGGCGAGGTCGGGCTGGCCTGGAGGGAGGAAGGGGGGAGAGGGGGGAGGGGAGGGAGCGCGCGCGCGCGGGGTGAGCAAAAAAAAAAAAACGCCTGACACTCGTGCCTCCCCGGTCAACCACACCCAGACGTCGCGCACCTTGGCCCACGACAACACTTGGAAACATGAGCGCCAGCAGAGCGGCGGCGACGGCCAGGACGGCGGCGATGGGGCGGCGGCGGCGGGGAAAGTGCGGCGCACTAGGCATCTTGTTTTTTTGCGGCGGCGTTGCGTTTTGTGTTGTGGCCTGCGAGTGTGGCAGGTCGAGTCGTGTGTCAGTCTTCCACGCAGCGCAGAGGCACGTACAGGTATGGGGGCTTGCGCGGGGATGGGTGCAAGGCTGACAACCTCTCATCCACGGCTGCGGGCGGCGTGTCGAAAGAGCAGAGGCAAGCGCGCTCGGCCCCTGCGCTAGGCCGCACACAGCGCGGCCGTCCCCGGCTTCCCCCACCACACGCACGTGCACGCACCAGGCGGTCGATCCTCGCTTTGGAGGCGCACGCAGAGACTATGCAAAGACTGGAGAGCGGGCGGCAGCCAGGCGTTGGCCTGGGTGGAGCACGCCACGCACGGGGGAAGGGGAGGGCAGAGGCGTTAAGAGAGGTGTGGGTGTGATGGTCGGGCGAGGGCCGGGCCCGAGCGCGCTCCCCCCTTCTCACACCCTCTCTCCTCAGGCATGCGAGCGGCCCGCGCCCTGGCCGCCCTCGCGTCTCGGTCCCACGCTTGTCTCATGCATTCCGCAACGCCCGCGTCCCGCAGCGCCTGCCGCAGCGGCGGAACAGCCGCGTTCACCCGCGGCGCGGCGCGTCGTGTTGGCGCACGCCCGGCCGCCGCCGCCGCCGCGCTCGCCGCATTGCGTTCCGCCGACCCGTGCACGACGGGGAGGGGCGCGCCTCCTCTCCCGCCCTCGCGCCGGGTGAGCGCAGCCGCTGGGGCGACGGAGGCAGCGACCGCTGGGCCGCCGTCGGCTGAAGTGCTGGTGCGTCGTGTGTGTGTGTGTTTTTGGCCGGCTGCGCTGGCTCGCACCTAGCCACACCTCACCACCCCTCACACACACACACACTGCCGCGCCCTCCTCCCCCCCGCAGTCCCAGTACGAGGCCGTCATCGGCATCGAGACCCACCTGCAACTGTCAACGTCCACCAAGGCCTTTTGTTCCTGCGCCAACGAGCCCGGCTCGGCGGCCGGCGCGCCGCCCAACACGCACGTCTGCCCGGTGTGCCTGGGCCACCCGGGCACGCTGCCCGTGCTGAATGAGGCGGCCCTGGCCAAGGGCGTCGCGGCGGGGCTGGCCCTGGGCTGCACCATCTCCCCACGCGCCAAGTTTGACCGCAAGCAGTACTTTTACCCCGACCTGCCGAAAGGCTACCAAATCTCGCAGCACGACGAACCGTTGGCGGCGGGCGGCACGCTGGCCGTGCCGATCCCGGGCGAGCCCGGCCAGGGCTTCGTCCGGGAGGTGGCCGTCACCATCGAGCGGGCGCACTTGGAGGAGGATGCGGGCAAGCTGGTGCACGGCGGCACGGCCGGCCGCCTGGCCGGCGGATCCGCTGGCGAGCAGCCCGGCCCCGACGGCGCCGGCGGCGGCCGGGCGTCGTCGTCGGCCACGCTGGTCGACTACAACCGCGCGGGCGTCCCCCTGCTGGAAGTCGTGACCGGCCCCGACTTCCGGTCTGGGGCGGAAGCCGCGGCGTACGGCGCCGAGCTGCGCCGCATCGCGACCTACCTGGGCGTGTCCGAAGCCGCCATGCAGGACGGCGGCCTGCGCTGCGACGTCAACGTGTCGGTGCGCAAGCCGGGCGCGGCCCTGGGCACCAAGGTGGAAGTCAAAAACATGAACTCCTTCTCGGCCATGGCCCGGGCCATCGACTGGGAGGTGGCCCGCCAGGTGGGCGAGCTGGAGGCGGGGCGGCCCATCGTCCAGGAGACGCGGACGTGGGATGAAGGGTCGTGCTCCACGCGGTCCGTGCGCAAAAAGGAGGGCCTGGCCGACTACCGCTACTTCCCGGAGCCGGACCTGCCGCCGTTTACTGTGGGGCGGGACCTGGTGGAGTCCGTGTCGGCGGCCATGCCCGAGCTACCGTCCGCCCTGCGGGCCCGCCTGGCAACCCTGGGCTTGCCCAAGGCCGACGTGGCCGTCCTCACGGACGAGGCGGGGACGGCGCGGTTCACGTCGGCCGCCCTGGACGCCCTGGCGTCCATGGTCGGGGCGTCGCCGCCGCCGCCCAAGGCCGCCAAGGCACTGGCCAACTGGGTCATGGGCGACGTGCTGGGCGCGGCCAAGGAGAGTGGCACACCCCTGGACGTGGGCGGCCCCCTGCCGCCCGCCGCCCTGGCCGAGCTCGTGTCCCTGGTCGAGGCCGGCACGCTGTCCGGCAAACTCGGCAAGGCGCTCCTGCCGTCCCTCCTGGCCGGCGACGTCCCGGCGGGCGGCCCGTTCCCCGGCGCGGTCGCGGACCTGGCCAAAGCCAAGGGCCTGGTCCAAGTCTCGGACCCGGCCGCGATTGCGGCCCTTGTCTCGGGCGTGCTCGCGGCCCACCCGGACAAGCTGGCCGAATTCCGCGGCGGCAAAACCAAGCTCCAAGGCTTTTTCGTGGGCGAGTTGATGAAGGCCAGCGGTGGGAAGGCGAACCCAGCTTTGCTCAACCAGGAGCTGGCGCGCCAGTTGAAGGGGTGAGGTGCGGGCGGCGGGGGGGGGGGGGGGGGGGGGGGGATGGGGCGGAGAGAGGGAGAGGGGGGTGGTGTGAGGGCGGGGGCTTCGTGTTGGGAAGGGTGGGTCACTCCATCATTCTTTAAGGCCCGTCCGCCGGACGAACAGGCGTCCCCTCACACCGACGCCCCACTCACGCGGACGCATACCCACCCAATGGACTCGGCCGCCGCGTACGGCCTGGCGGACGAGGGCGCAGCGGCCAGTGACGGCGGCGGTGCGACGGACGGCATTGACAGCGCTGCAGCGCCGCCCGCGCCGCTGCGCGAGGACATGGTCGAAAACGCGGTCGGCTTCCTGGTCCACCCCAAGGTGAGGGTGTGAGTGGTGTGGCGCGAGCTCGCCATGTGGGTGCGGCGTGGCTGAGTGGGGCGGGTGTCGCGTGGGCGGGGCGCGAGCCTTTTTTTTGCGTCGGACGAACACGAGCGCTGGCGACGGGGACCCCATCCAAAACCCGCTCCCATCCGTGCACCCACCCACCCACTCACCCCCTCCCCCATGCATGCCACAGGTCCGGTCCTCGCCCGACGACTCCAAGCGCGAGTTCCTGGAGCGCAAGGGCCTGACCGCTGCGGAGATTGACGAAGCGTTTCGCCGGGCGCCCGCCGCGCCGTCGCCGCCGGCCGCGCCTGCCGCGCCTGGCGTGCCAGCCAAGCCCTACCCGGTCGCGTCGTCGTCAGCCACGGCCGCCACCCCTTTCCCGGCCGCGCCGCCCGGGTACTACGCGCCTGTGCCTGCGCCCTACCCTGGCGGCGGCGGCGGCATGATGGTGGCGGTGCCCCCACCACTGCCGCAGCGCGAGCCCGTGCGCTGGACGCAGGTCGTGCTGGGGCTGGCTGCCGCGTCCGCGGCTGCGTACGGCGGCGCGACGGTCGTCGCGCCCCGAGCTGTGGCCTGGCTGCGGTCGCGTGGCTATCTGGCGCCGGCCGCGGAAGGCGGGGAAGACGCTGAGGGCGGGCGGCCGGCGTCGAGCACCGACGCGGCCGGCGCCGCCGTCGCGGCCGCTATTTCGGCCCAAGCCGCCGACCTGAAAGCCGGCGTCGCGGAGCTGAAAGCCGCGGTCGCGCGGCTGGATGGTGCGAAAGACGAGGCGTCGGCTCCCAGCCCGCCCACCCTCGACGCCCTGCGCGCTGAAGTGCGGGCGGCGGTGGCGGCAGAAGGCGCCGCGACCGCGGCCGCGCTGGAAGGGCTGCGGTCCGAACTGCGGGCGGTGCGGTCGCTGGCTGCGGCGGCGGCGGCGGGCGCGGGCGCGCGCGCGGCTGGAGCGGGCGATGACGATGCCTACCCCCACCCGACCATGGTCGGCGGCGCGGCCGTGCCCCTGGCCCACCACCGGGCGGCGGGTGCGGGCGGGCGGGCCTCGCCCTCGCCCACCCCGCCGCCGCCCGCCACCGCGGCCACCGCGTCCGCCCGCCCGCCCTCTCCACCGCCCCACCCGGCGTCGTATTTAGAAGTCCTGGGCATGCTGGAGCGGGGGCAGGCGCCGCCAGGGATCCGCACGGACATCGACGACGCGCCACCGGACCCGACGGCGGCGCCGCCCCCACCCGCGGGCCCGCCCCGCCCTAAACCCTGGGAGGCGAGCGGGAGCGGGGCGGCGGCGGCAGGGTCCGCCGTCGAGCCTCAGTTCACGGGCAACGGCATCGGCATCTTCCCCAAACCGGGCTCGGCGGCGCGCCTGGCCGAAGACGCGGCGGTCGCGGCGGCCGACAGCCCGCGCGCGGGCGCCGCCGCAAACGGCCTGCGCGCGTCCGTCGCGTCCCACCCCGTGCGCTTCGGCCTGGGCAACGGCACAGGCACGCCCGGCGCGTCCTATGACTTTGGGTCGGCCGCAGAGGCGTCGACGGGCTTCGGCCTCGGCGGTGGCCGTGGCGCCGGCCCGTCCGACACGGGCGACAGCGGCTTTGCCAGGCCCGGCCCGTCGTCTGGCGGTCAGCCGCCGCTGTCCCCGCCCTGGCACCCGCCGCCGCCGCCGCCGCGGTTGCTGCCCAGCTCCTGAACAGGAGTGTGTGTGTTTGCTTTGAGTTTCATAGTGGGGCGTGTCGCTGCTCTAGGGGCGCGCGGGAGGCGGTGTGGTTGAAAAAAAAAACGTGGATGGATGAAGGAAAAAAGAAGAAAGGCCGTGGATGGATGAAGGAAAAAAGAAGAAAGGCAAGTTTTTTTTTTGCAAAGCACACGGCTGACCCGCCGCGCGGCGCGCCGTTGACCCGTGCGCACACGCGTGACCACCGTCTCTCGCTCTCTCTCTTCCCCCATCCCTCTCTCTGAGAAAATCTGAAAAAGAAAAAAAAACAAGAATGCTGAAGGTTTTTTGTTTTGGGGCTGCCCCCTCTCCATCACGGGCGGATGGCTGGACGCGCGCGGCAGGCCACTCCCGCCGCATGCAGCAGCAGCAGCGCCCGGGAGGTGCGCGCGCTGTCCACCCTCCGGCCCCACGAAACAGAAAGCGGGGCAGCACACAAGGAAAATAAAAAGGAGTGTGCAGGCAGTGGCCCCTCGCCCCCTGTCCCCACCCACCCCTCCTCCTCACCCACTCCCCTCCCTTTGCTCACAGCTTCTGGATCTTGGACGCGACCACCTGCGGGTTGGCCGCCGCCAGCGCCGCCCGTCCCGTCGTCCGGTAGTCAAACGTGCACTTGTGGTCTTCGGCCAAGCGGTGGGAGGAGCAGAAGGAAAAGCCGCACCGGCACGTGAACCCGCTCGCCAGGCCGACCTTCTTGCGGCATTCCGCGCACCGGCCGGGCGGCTGGACGCGGGCGGGCGGGGCAGAGTCGGGCGCGTCGCCTTCCGCGGCAGCGGCCGTGGTCGTGGACGGGCCGGCGGGTTCTTCTTCAGCAGCAGCGGCAGCCGCGCCGGCGGGCGCGGCGGGTTCTGCCGCGGGCGGCGGCACAGCAGCGGCCGCGGCAGGCGCTTCTTCCGCCGGCTTGGCCGCCGCCGCTTCGGCGACGGCCGCGACAGCCGGCGCTGCCGCCGCTGTAGCCTGCTGCTCGGACACGTGGGCCTTGTAGCAGGACGAGCAGAGTGAGGCGGTCGCTTCAGAGCCTAAGGTTGGAAGGTCGGGATGGTGTGTGTGTGTGTGTGTGTGTGTGTGTGTGTGTGAGTGTGTGTCAGGCGAGAGGTCGTGGGCCAACCGCGGAGGCCGCCCCGCCGTGCTGCGCCCGGTCCCGGGCCTTGACCCGCGCGCGCGGGCCTGTTTCACCCTCGCGCAGCATGCAGACCGGCCTGACCGACGCAGGCGTGGGCGGTGCCGTGGGAGGGGAGGGGCGCAGCGCGGGCCCGCGCCCGTCCAAACCTCTGTCGAAATGCCCCGGGCGCAGACGTGGCGGGCGGGGGCAAGCGACCGCAAACCCTGGCGCGTTTTTGTGGGCTGCACGGCCGGCGACCGCGCGTGGCGGGACTGCTCCACCCCCACGGGCGCAACGCCGAGGCTGCTCCGTCCACGCAGGGTGGGCGTGCGTGGCGGCAGGCGTGGGGGCCAGGCCAGCGGCGGACGACAGAAGCGGCGCCTCCGCCAATGCGGCGCTCGAGGAGCGCCAGCACCGCGCCAACAGGCGCGCGTCCGGCCCGTGCCGCGCCCTCGGGCCGGCCCACGCCGCCGCGTGTCTAAAGTAGACGCCTCTCCCTCCCCGCACAGGCGGCCAACACTCACCATAAAACTCGAAGCAGCGCGTGCACAGGGACGGCCCGACGGGCGGCGTTTGGTTGGACTCGGCCATGGTGTTGGTGTGGACGACAGGAGGCGGAGGAGCGAGGCGCGGCTGGCGTGTGCGGGCGGAGGCGCGCGCGAGCAGCAGACGGAGCCGTGCGCGCGCGGGGGCGGGGGGAGGCAAGGGAGCCTGGCCGGTGTGCGGGACCCGCGCAAAGAGATTGCAGAGTGTGGCGCAGGAGAGGACAGCAGTTGCGTGTTCTTCCATCCACAACCTTCTCCCCCTCCCCTCCTTCCATGCCCCATCAGTCCACCGCCACCCCACCCCACCCCCGCCCCACCCCACCCCACCCACTCACACACGCACCTCCCTCGCACGCGCGCTCCACCCCCCACCACCTCAATTCCCTTTAAACCCGTCCGGGCCCTTGTACTCGTCCTTGCGCGCGTACAGCGCGTCGACCAACAGCAGCGGGTCCTGCAGCGTCAGTTTCCGCGTGGCCTTCAGCTCCGCGCCCGCGTCGGCCGCCTCGTCCAGCAGGAAGTTGGACACGCCGCCGGTGATGGTGGCATTGCCCGGGCCGTCCAACTGCAGCGCGCGGAAGACGGCGTTGCCGGACGCGGTGGAGTAGGACGCCGCGTACAGGCGCAGCGGGAACGAGGCCTCGGCCCGCTTGCCGTCGACCGTCACCGTGCCGTACAGCACGCCCGCCGGGCTGTTCAGCCAGGTGCCATTGCGTTTGAAGTCGTCGGAAAAGAAGCGGGCGGCCGTGGACCGGCGGCCGGCGCGCGACGTGCCGTTGAACGTGCGGACGGCTGCGACGATGGGCGTGACGCTCTCCAGCGTGAGCTTGGCGCCCGCCGGGTCCAGGGTCGCGCGGCGGGCGGTGACGGCGTACGTCAGGTCGGCGGTCGGCAGGGCGGGCGGTGGGGCAGGCTTGGCGCTGCTCGCCTTGGCCGGCGCCGCCGCGGCGCCAGGCCCGGCCGACCGCGGGGCCGGCGCCTTCTTCTTCTCCAGGCCGGACCCGGCCGGCGGCGCCGCGAGCGGCTTGGGGTCCTCGTCCGCGACGGGGGCGGGGGCGGGGAGCGGTTCGCCCGCGACGTCGGCCGTCAGGTCGCCGGGCGAGACAAAGGGGGTCGTCTCGCTGGCGGGCGCGACAAAGTCTTCGGCCGACGCGGCTGGTGGTGGTGGTGGGGGTGGGGGCGGGGGGGGGGTGACCGGTGAGGTCGGCACGCGAGGAGAGCGCGTGCCCGCATGCCCCTCCTCCGACACGCCGCGTGCACAGCCCTGTCCGCCGCCCAATCCAGCACTAAACTCACTCGCGGCGAATCCAACCACACAGGCCAGCACACAGGCCATGAAGAAAGGCCGCATTGGCGAGGGCGGCGTGGGGCGCGTTAGTGTTTTTTTTCTTTGCTCGCGCGCTGCGCGCTACTGCGAGTTGGCGGGTCTGACATCTCACCGCCCGGCCTCCACCCGCTGCGCCAACACTTCCGCCTCCAACTCCACCTCCCGCACCCGGGCCGCCAACCCCGCCGCCCGCCTCCGCGCGGCGTCGGCCCTCTCTTCCGCCGCGGCCTTGCCCGCCGCGGCCTTAACAGCAGCCTCCGCCTCGGCCCGCGCCGCCGCCAGGGCGGCCTCCAGGCGCGCGGCCCGGCCGTCTGCCACGTCGGCGCGCGCGCCCGCCCGGCCCGCCGCGGCCCTGGCGGCGGCGGCCTCCGCCGCCGCCGCCGCCGCCGCTTCCCGTAATTTAGCCGCGTGCGCGTCCGCTGTCGCCCCCGCCGCGGCCAGGGCGGCTTCGTGCGCGGCGCCGAGCTGTGCCACGGCGGCAGCCAGCGCCGCCCGCCCTTCCGCCCGCGCCGCCGCCACCGCGTCCGCGCCCGTGTCCTGGGCGGCGGCCAAGCGAGCCGCCGCGTCTTTGGCCGCTTTGCCCGCGGCTTCCAAAGCAGCGTTGAGCAGGGCGGACGCGGTCGCAGCGTCGGCCGCCCGGGCGGCTTCGGCAGCGCCCGCCGCTTCTGCCGCGGCCGCGGCCGCCGCCGCGGCTTCCGCCCGCCGCGCCGCGTCGGCCTTCTCGGCCCGGTCAGTCGCTTCCGCCACCGCCGCTCGCACTGCAGCAGCCGCGGCCACCCGTTCCGCCGCCACGTCCGCGTCCCTGTCCGCGGCCAGGCAGCGCGCCTTGTCGCGCCAGGCGGCCACGGCCGCCGCCGCGTCGGCCTCGGCTTCTTCAGCGGCGAGGGCGGCCGCGTCGGCGGCGGCCCGAGCCGCGGACAGAGACCGCTGGTCGGCCTGCCACAGGGCGGTGACGCGGTCCTGTGACGCGGTGGTGGGGGAGGGGAGGGAGGGGAGCGCGTCGCCGGTCAACCCCACGTCCCACGCACGTCCCACGCCCCCCCCCCCCCCCTCCCCCTTCCCCCTCCCGTCCCACGCACCAGCTCGGCTTCCGCGCGGACGCGGGCCGCCCGCTCCGCCTCCCGGTCCGCGGCGGCCGCGGCG
The DNA here is from genome assembly GCA_026636295.1 of Medakamo hakoo. NCBI lineage: Eukaryota > Viridiplantae > Chlorophyta > Trebouxiophyceae > Coccomyxaceae > Medakamo > Medakamo hakoo. Next base: position 24,135 of record CP089461.1, read on the forward strand.
GCCGCCGCATTCGCCGCGTCCACGGCCAGGCGCAGCTCGCCGACTAGAGCGGCGGTGGCGTCGTCGGACGACGGCGGGCAGGCCGGGCCGCCGCCGCCGCCACCGCCGACGCTGCCACCCCCGCCCCGCCCGGCGTCGGCCTTGGCCAGCGATTCGGCCGTGCCTCCGCCCGCGGCCCGGCGGATGGGTAAGGGCCCGCCAGCCTGTGGGGGTTGAGTGTGGGTGGTGTGAGGCGTGTGTGCGAGCGTGTGTGTGTGTGGCCCGCAGCATCGTGCCCGTCCACCTTCCCCACGCGCGCGCGCGGGGGTGTCGACCTGGGGTGCGGTCCACGCGCGCCCGCCGCCACCCACCTCCCCACTCACACCTTGGCCGCAGCGGACTTCATGGGACCTGCTCAGCTGTGAGCAGGGCCGCGTCGGTGAGGAAGTGGTGCGTCTCCCCCCTGGGGGTCCGTCGACCCGGCGAAAAACGAAACACTGGGACTGCCCCCCCTCCCACGCCTCACACGCCCGACCGCCGCGAGCGCGCCGCGAAGAGAGCAGCAGAGAAAAAAAAAGTCTTCTTCCCACCCCCGCGCGCACTGACCATGCGCGCCTCCCTGCGCCCGCTCAAGGGCCAGACCTGCCAGGCCCGGCCGTCCACGTCCAGGGCTCCGCGCGGAGCCGTCCAGGTGTACGGTGAGCTCGACTCGAGGCCGGCCTTGTCGGTGTTCTTGGCCTGGAGAGAGAGTGGGGGAGAACGCATGGGAGAGCCTCGTGCGGGCAGGGGGGGAGTGTTTTGTTTTTGGCGCCGCGACGGCCGCCACTGGCCGCGTCCCTCCGTTCGCCCGGCCGCAGGCCGTGAGCGTGCACAGCGCGTGCAAGGGGGTGGGGGAGGTGCGGGCCTCTGCGCCCCGTCGGCCGGCCTGGCTGCCCCCCGGGCCACCTAGCCACGCCGCCGCCGTGGAAGGGTGAGAGGGGGCGGCGCGCGCCTCCCCTCCCCCGCTTTGGCGGCCTCCCACGGACGGGCGCGGCTCCCGTCCGCCGCACTCCCTCCACGGCAAGGCCTGATTGAATGTGTGCTGTCAACAGACGGAGTGGCGTGGCAGGCGGACCGCTGGCCTGTCGAGCGACCTCGCACAGAACAAAGGCGCCACGGCGAGCGCGGCGTTGCTCGGGGCCGCGGCGGGCGCTGCCGCGCGCGCCTGGGCCACCACCCACCCACCCACCGCCCCCGCTTCCCTCTGCCTCACGCACCTCGCCCGCCCGTCCCGCCCCCTCCCCCGCACCCCACCCCCACCCCCACCACACACCCACCTCACAGCCGACCGCACCTTTTGCGTTGGCGGCAACTGGAAGTCCAACTGCACGCGCGCGTCCGTCGCCAAGCTGGTGGGCGAACTGAACGAGGCCGCGCGCACGGCCGGCGGCCTGCCGCCCCCCGACGAGTGCGAGATCATCATCGCGCCCGAGCACATCCACCTGTCCATCGTCCTGGACTCGGTCGACCCCCGGTACAAGGTGGCCGCCCAAAACTGCTGGGACCGGTCCGCGGGCGCGTACACGGGCGAGATCGCGGCCGAAGCGCTGCTCGACCTGGGCGTCTCCTGGGTCATCCTCGGCCACTCGGAGCGGCGGTCCCTGCTGGGCGAGTCCAACGAGTTTGTGGGCGCCAAGGTGGAGCACGCCATCGAGGTGGGCATGGACGTCATCGCCTGCGTGGGCGAGACCCTGGCCGAGCGGGAGGCGGGCGCCATGTTCACCGTCCTGGACGCCCAGCTCAAGGGCGTCGCCGACAAGGTCAAGGCCGAGGGCGACTGGGCGCACATCGTCATCGCGTACGAGCCGGTGTGGGCCATCGGCACGGGCGTCGTCGCGTCCCCCGAACAGGCCCAGGAGGCGCACGCGTACATCCGGTCGTGGCTGACGCAGCACGTGTCCCCCGCGGTCGGGGACGCGACGCGCATCATGTACGGCGGCTCGGTCAACGACGCCAACGCGGCCACGCTGGCGACCAAGCCCGACATCGACGGCTTCCTGGTGGGGGGCGCGTCCCTGAAGGGGGACGCCTTTGCGGCCATCTGCCGGGCCAAGACCCAGGTCGCGGCGTGAAAGTGTGTGAGAGGCCGCGCGCGCACTCTGGGAGTGTGTTTCCATTTTTTTGTCCATCCCATCATCCCACTCCCCCCTTTGCCGCGAGAGAAGGGCGCCTCTCTGGTGGTGGCCGAGGGGTGGCTCCGACCCCTTTTCTCTTCAAATAGAAACTGAAGAGGGCTGCGTGTGTGTGTGTGTGTGTGTGTGTGTGTGTGTGTTGGGCGTGTGCGTGTGTGTGGCCGAGCGCGCCCCCCCTGCTCGATGGGAGGCGCGGTCGGGTGCGCGCGCGGGTGGCGTGGGTGGCTGGCGGGAGGGTGGAGAGCGAGAGACTGTCTGGGTTGGGTGGGCTGTGCGGGAGAGGGGGGAGGCGGGGGGGGGGCGTGTGCAAACTGCGCCTCAGCAGGCGCTGCTGTCGACCCATGGTTTTTCACTGTCGGGGTGGTGGGGACCGGGCGCGCGCTGAGACGCAACGCGCCCCGCGCTCCCCCCCCACACCCGCCCGCGCTCCCTCCCTGCCCTCACTCACCAGTTTCGGCAGACTCGCTCGCCTCCCCCGCCTTCTCCCCCTTTTCCTCCCCACCCTTCACACACAACCATGGCCGCTATGGTGAGTGCCGGCCGACCTGCACGAGGGCGCGGTGGGGGAGCGCGGCGCTGTCTGGCCCGGCGCGCGGGGGTGAGACGCGCCGGGGCTGGTGTGTGGCACTGCCCGCCTGCGGGGGCCCGGGCCTAGGCGAAAGGCGCTGCCCTGACCGCGGACCCCCCCAAAAAAAAACTCCCACGAAACCACCAGACCAACCGCATGGGCCTGAAGGAGTCCTCCTTCCACTCGACGGTCGCCAAGTCCGTCGCCCGCAACGTGAGTGAAAAACGGGGGTGGGGCAGGGGGCGCGCCGGCGGCGGCGCGCGGAGAGAGGGAGGGCGAAGCAAGGAGGCTAGGCGAGTGCTTGGCGGGCGGCGCAGCGCCGCGTGTGTGCGCCCGCTGCGGGGCCGGCTCCCCGGCGCCCGGTCGCCCGCATGCCCCGCGTGGCAAGGTCAGCACTTGCAGCTCGCGGCTGAGTGCTTGGCGGCGCCGTCTGGGTGCGCGCGTGGCCGCCTGCGGGCGCTCCGATTTGTGGGCACGGAGCCGCGCGGCCGCGCGGCCAGGAGGCCGCCGTGGCCGCGGGGGCCTCACCCTCTTTTGCGGGGACGCGCCAGCCTGGCCGGGGACCCGCCGCCCCCTAGTCCCGCCCGCATTGCCCGCGTGCGGCCTTGCCACGACACGCGCCCACGCACCCGGCGCATGGGCGCGGCGGGCCGGGCCGGTTTGAGGGTGCCGGCGACGGGGTGGAGTGGGGGGGGGAGCGGTGAGAGATCGGAGCGCCCCCCCCCCCTCCCCCCCCCTCCGCCCTCACGCGCCGCCGACCACCACCACCTCACCCACCCACCTGACCCCCGCTCTCCATCCCCTCTCCACACACACACACAGACCCGCGTCGGCGCCGCCGCCCCCGTCCAGATGAAGAAGAAGCTCAACGTGGCCATCAACGGCTTCGGCCGCATCGGCCGCAACTTCCTGCGCTGCCTGGAGGGCCGGACCGACTCCCTGCTGCAGGTGTGTTGTTGTGTCACCAGGCGCTGTTTTTTTTTTTTTTGAACAAACCCACGCCTGCCCCGTCCGGCCCCCTCCCGCTCACCCTCCCCTCCCCACGCCACCACCACCCACCCCCCCTCCCGTCGTCAGGTCACCGTCATCAACGACTCTGGCGGCGTCAAGCAGGCGTCCCACCTGCTGAAGTACGACTCCACGCTGGGCACGTTTGACGCGGACGTCAAGATCGTCGACGACTCCACCATCTCCGTCAACGGCAAGAACATCAAGATCGTGTCGTCCCGCGACCCGACCCAGCTGCCGTGGGCGGCCAACAACATCGACCTGGTCATCGAGGGCACGGGCGTCTTCGTCTCGTCCGAGGGCGCGGGCAAGCACCTGCAGGCCGGCGCCAAGAAGGTGCTCATCACCGCGCCCGCCAAGGGCGACGACGTCCCGACCTACGTCATCGGCGTCAACGCCGACCAGTACAAGCACTCGGACGCCATCATCTCCAACGCGTCCTGCACCACCAACTGCCTGGCGCCCTTCGTCAAGGTCCTGGACGAGAAGTTCGGCATCGTCAAGGGCACGATGACGACGACGCACTCGTACACGGGCGACCAGCGCCTGCTGGACGCGTCGCACCGCGACCTGCGCCGCGCCCGGGCGGCCGCCCTGAACATCGTGCCCACGACGACCGGCGCCGCCAAGGCCGTCGCCCTGGTCCTGCCCAAGCTCAAGGGCAAGCTGAACGGCATCGCCCTGCGCGTGCCCACGCCCAACGTGTCCGTCGTCGACCTGGTCATCCAGGTGGAGAAGAAGACGTTTGCCGAGGAGGTCAACGCCGCCTTCCGCGAGGCGGCGGCCGGCCCCATGAAGGGCGTCCTCCACGTGTCCGACGAGCCCCTCGTCTCCAAGGACTTTGCGTGCACGGACCAGTCCACGTCCATCGACTCGTCCCTGACGATGGTCATGGGCGACGACATGGTCAAGGTCGTCGCCTGGTACGACAACGAGTGGGGCTACTCCCAGCGCGTCGTCGACCTGGCCGAGCTGACCGCCCAGAAGTGGGAGTGAAGCCGTGGCGCGTGGCGCGCGGCGGGCGCGCTCGGCGCGGCGGCCGGCCGTCGTCCGTGACGGGCGGTCCCCCCGACCTCTTTTTTGTGCTGAGATTTTTCCCCCGAAACCCCAACAAGGTAGTGGGAGGAGAGCCGGCTGGTGGGGGTGGGGGCGTGGGCGCGGGCGCGCCCGCGCCCACGCCCGCCCGCCCGCCCCTCCTCTCTCTCTCTCTGCCCCGACCTTGACAAAAAAAACAAAAATGTGTGTGTGGCGTGTGTGCTTGGGAGGAACGTGAACCGAGGACGTGGGTGGCAGCGGGGCGGGCGGGCGGGAGAGGCTGGCGCGCGCGCGGGGCCCCCCGCGCGCGCCCGTCCCCCTGTTCCGTTCACCGCCCGCCCGCCCCTCTCTCACCTCCCCTGTTTCACCTTTGTTTCCACAGCGGTGGTGCGGTCCAAAAAGAGCTGCGTGTGTGTGTGTGTGTTTTGTGCGGGCGTCCTTCCCCCCCTTTTCCCCCGATTTATCGCCTTTTCGGAGAGCTGCTTTGTTCGTGGGGGCGGGTCGGGGGTCGTGCGCTGCGTGTTCCTCCCCTCCACCACCACTCCCAGGGTCGGCTGTGGCGCCCGGGCTCCCAGAGCCTGTGTGGCTGCCTCTATCCTGAGGTGTGAGTGGGGAACCGCGTGCGTGTGTCGTGTGTGTAAAATCGCCCGGCGCCCAGCTCCGGAAAAAAAAGCGACTCTCCACAGCAGCAGCTGTGGTCGGGTGGGCCCGGCCCACTCGCGCGGTGTGCGGGGCACCATGGACCTCGCCCACTTCCTCGAGTCCCTGCCGCGCGGCTCGCTCGCTTCCCTGTACTCCTCGCCCGCAGCGTGTGCGGCCGTGCTTCGGGGCCTGCCTGCCGTCGCTCGCTTGTACGTGGCGCGGCTGGCGCACCTGGAAGGCGGCGTGCCAGAAGGTGAGGGAGGAGCGAATGCGGGCGATGCAAAAGACAAAGCGGGCGCGCGCTTTCAGGGGCGGCCGGGCACCGCCACGCCTCGGCCGTCGCCTGCCGCTAACAAGCGGAGGACCCGCCGCACCTAGCGGGCGTGGTTGCGAGGCCTGGGGCTGGTGCGAAGCAACGCGCACGCGGACCTCACAAGCCCCCCCCCCCCCCCCCCCCCCGCCCCCACACACGCCGCCCAGCCCTCCTCGCTGCCTGGCCCACCCCGGCCGGCGCGGCCAAACACGGCGCCGCCCTGGCCAAGCTCCGGTCCCTGCAACTGGTCCAAGACCATGTCACACTAAGTGGCGATGACGGGGATGGCGTCGCGGGCGCGCACATCGCCCTGGCGCCCGCCTTCCGGGCGGCGGTCGCGGCCGCGGCCGCGCGCGGGCGGCCACCGCCCAGCGAGGACGGCCCCCCGCCACCGGGCGTGTCCGCGACGGCGGCGGCAGCTGGCGCGGCGTGCGCAGCGTTGGTGGAAGCCCAGTGGTCGGGGCTGATGCTGCACCTGGCGGGCGGGCCGGGCGGGCCGCCTGCGCCGCCGTCCGGGCCGGCCGTCGGCGCGCTGGAAGCAGCCGCGGCCGCGGGCGGCGGTCCGCCCCGCCTGGACGCGGCCGCCCTGCTCGCGGCCGCCGGGTACGTGGGGCCGGACGGCCGGCCCACGCCCGGCGGGCTGACGCTGCTCCTTTCCACGACGGGAGGCCAGGTCTGGGCCCTGCTGCGGGCCCGGTGCGGCGCCCTGGCGGGCGACGGCGGAGACGGGCGCCCGGCCGGCGCGCCCACACTCGCCGCGCTGGTCGCCCTCCTCCTCCACCTGGCCGCCCGCGGCGGGCGCGGCGCCCCCCTGCGCGCCGTCCCCCGGGCCGCGGTCGACGCAGGCGCTGCGGCCACCGCCGTCGCGGCCCGGGCGGCGGCGGACGCCGTCGCCCTGGGCCTGGCCTGGCCGTTTGTCGAGGGCGGGGAGGTCTGGCTCGCGCCGACTGCGCTCGCCGACGCGCTGCGCGGCGGTGGCGGTGGCGGGGGCGGGGGCGGGAGCGGGCCGGCCGGGCCGGCCGGCGCCGCGCCGAGCGCGCGGCCGCCCCCGCCCCCGCCGCCCCCCACTCCACCCGCGTCGCTGTCCGACGGCTTCATCGTCGTGGAAACCAACTTCCGCCTGTACGCGTACACGTCCGACCCGGCCCGCCTGGCCGCCCTGTCCCTCTTCGCGGCGGTGGAACGGATCCTGCCCAACCTGGCCGTCTGCCGCCTGACACGGGCGTCAGTCCTGAGCGCCCTCGACGCCGGCGTCTCTGCGGAAACCGTCATTTCCTACCTGCGCGATCACGCGTCCCCGCACGTGTCCCACCGCTCGCCCATCGTCCCGGAAACCGTCATGGACCAGGTCCGCCTGTGGGGCGCGTCACGCAGCCGGTTGCACTGCGTCCCTGCCGTGCTGTACACTGATTTTGCGTCCGCCGCGGAGTTTGAAGGTGCGGTCAGTGCGGCGCGCCGTGGTGGAGGGCTGCTGTGGATGGAAGGAGGTCGGGGTGGAGGCGGCGGCCGCCTGGCCGCGCGCGCCGACTGCCACGACGCGGTGCGGGCGGCGATCAAAGCAGCGCGTGGGTGAAGGCTCCCCCTGTTAGACAAGTCACAAGCACAGCATTTCTTCGGGTTTACATGGACGCACACACAGCCCGCACACACGTCCCCTCCCCCGCCTGCTTTTTTTTGTTTGGTCGCCCCTCTGTTCTCCCTCCACCCACCCTGCCCTCCACACTCGTCCCGCCCCGAGCCCGCCTCACCACCACGCACACCAGCCTAGGTACGCGACCGCCAGGTTCTCGTGCGCTGACGCCTGTTGAATCAGGCGTTCCACCTGGGCGACGATGGAGTCGGGCGCGAGCGTGCGGCCCGCCGCGCCGCTTCCACCAGCGGCAGCCGCGGCAGCCGCGCCCGGCGCGTCGGCCAACCCAGCGCCCGGCAGGCCCGACACGCCCGCTGCGACCGCGCCCAAGGCGAGGCCGGGCGGCAGGCCGCCCGCGCCACCCCCACCCCCACCACCGCCGCCGCCGCCGCCCACCCCACCCCCGTCCACGGGCACCCAGTCCCGGCCCGTCAGCTTGTCCGACATGCGCTTGACGACCGCGACCGCGCGCTCGTTCAGGGCTTCGGTCGCGTCCGCGTTGGCCGCGGCGGCGGCGGCGGCAGCAGCAGCCGCGGCCGCCGCGGCGGCGGCGGCCGTGTCTTCAGGCGCGCCGGGAGGTGGCGGCCCGGCCGGCCCGCCCGCAACCGTCGGCGAGCCGGCCAGGCCGACGCCGCCGCGGCCCGTGTCCAGGGGGGAGCGGGGCGAGCCGTACGGCGCGTCGACGGCGTCGGTGTGGAGTGGGCCGGGCGCGGCGGCGGCTTCGGCCGGCGGCGACGTGGTGGAAGGCGCGGCGGGCGGCCCCCCGCCGCCGTCTCCTCCACCACCGCCGCCGCCACCGCCTCCACCGCCAGACGTCGGCGCGCCCGCGCCGCCGCCACCACCGCCGCCGCCACCACCACCACCGCCACCACCACCGCCCGCACCACCGGTCGTCGTCGTCGTCGTCAGCAGGCGCCAGTTGATCAGCGGGTCGTGCACAAAGGCTTCCAGCATGGCCAGCACCGAGTCCTTGTTGCCGCGCAGGACGCGCGCGGTCGCCTCACACACGTAGCGGAACCCGCCCTCAATGCCGCACACCTCCATCGCCCGCGTCATCATGCGCGTCAGCCGGAACGGCACCCGCTCCGGGAACTTGTCCCGGTGCATGGACGCTTCGAAGCAGTCGCCAAAGTCGATGTGCAGCAGCTTGCCGGAGTACCGGTCGATCATCAGGTTGGACGGGTGGCGGTCGCCCAGGCCGAGCAGGTAGCCGACCATGGACATGACGGCCGTGGACCGGGTGAACGCGGTGCGCCGCTCCAGCCACACCTCGCTGTTGCGGGATTTCAGCCACATGACGCGGGCGATGTCGTCGCCCGCCGTGGAGTCGAGGGCGTGCTCAAAGACTTCCACCTTCTGGATGACGGTCAGCGAGTCGTAGTCGGGCGCCATGCCCAGCATCAGGCGGTGCTCGACGTTGAGCGGCGTGCGCCGGGCGTCCCGGTACTCCCGGATGAGGGCGTGCAGCGTGTCGCAGTTGGGCACCCAGCCGATGAGGCCGGAGTTGGGGGACAGCGGGATGACGGCGTACCGGGCGATGGACAGGCCGCGCTGCGCGCACGGGCCGTCGGCGGCCAGCAGCGAGTTGACGAGGCCGAACAGCTGCATGACCCGCTCGTCCTGGCGCAAGTCTTCGTGGCCCTTGAGCAGGAACGCGTACTCGGCGCCGTCGGAGCCGTGGATGGTCAGGCGGCGGGGCCGCTGCTTGGAGGTGATGACGGTGAGCGTGGGCGCAAAGGCCGCGATCGTGACGAGAGGCTCGCCCGCGATGTACGTGCCGGGGACGGCCAGCTCCAGGCGCGTCGCCCGCACCAGGGCCGGCGCCACGTACTGCAGGTCCAGGGACGTCAGGGACGGCAGCTGCTTGTTGATGCGCTTGAACACGTGGTAGTACAGGTCCCAGGCCTGGTGCAGCTCGGCCTCCTTGCGCGACGCGCGGTAGCGGCTGCACCACTCGTGCGCTTCGGCGAGCTCGCGGCCGTACGCCTGGACGAAGGCGACCTCCTTGAGCGTCGTGGGGCCCGCCCGCTCCATCATCTCGTGCAGCGGCAGCAGCGTCGCCAGCATGGCGTCCACGTTGGACTCGCCAAAGTACTGGCGGGACGCTTCCTCCAGGGCTTCGTGCCACATCTCGTGCCACAGGATCGCGATGCGGATGAGTTCCTGGGACACGAGCGCGGCCTGGTCGACCAGGGTCGCCGCGTGCGACCGCACCGCGTCCACGACGGACGACGCGGCGGCGCGGCGGAAGGGGGACTGCGACTTGCAGGCGACGAGGAGGGGGTACATGAGCGCCTGCGGGTGCGCCCGGCCCACGGCCACGAGGAGCGTGTGGATCAGGCCCCGGATCGTGGCCTGGCGGGTGTGGATGCGCGCGATGATCTGGGGCAGGACGCCCAGCCAGGTGTCGACGGGCACGTGGCCGAAGCCTTCGGCCAGGGCGTCGCGCACGTCGGGCTGGGCGCCGTGGTTGAACCAGAGCGTCAGCAGGCGCAGGACGTCCTGCAAGTGGGCGCCGCGGGACGCGCGCGCGCGCAGGTGGCCGCCATCCCCCGGCGCGCCGGGCAGCGGCGGCGCGCCCCCGCTCGGGCCCGCCCCGCCCCCGCGCCCGTCGGGCCCGCCGCCGACGGCCACACTCGCAAAGAAGCCGCGCACAGCGGGCGCGGCGTGCCGCTGGGCCGCCGCCACGTCGAAGCGGGCGTAATGGTCCATGGCCTGGACGTTGAAGAGGGCCCAGGTGTGCCAGGCGCGCGCCCACCCCGGCGCGCGCGCGGTCGCGGTCTCCAGGTGGCCCAGCACGGCCGCGACGGCGGCGTCGTCCAGGTCGTCGCGGGGCGTGGACGACCAGGTCCAGGTGCCCATGCGCAGCGACACGCGGGCGGCCAGGGGCGCGCGGTACCCGTCCGTGGCGGCGCCGGCGGCGACGGCCGGCGGCGAGTCGGGCGGCGGCGGCCAGGCCCCGCCCGGCGGCGCGACTTCCGCGCACAGGTCGGCCAGCCGGCCCAGCGCCGCCGCCCGCCCGCGCGCGTCCACGGCCGTCGCCCACTCGTGCTTGGCGTACGCAAACATGACGAGCGGGGCGCCCGAGCCGGCGCCGTACCCGGGCTCTCCGGGCGGCAGGGCGGCCGGGTCGTAGCGCAGGAGCGAGACGAGCGCGCGCCGCCCCTGGTCGGCCCGGCCGCTCGACCGGCACAGCGACGCAAACTTGATCCACGTCCGCGCGTCCGCGTGCATGGGCAGGACGAGGGCGCGGACAGACAGCAGCGCTTGCCAGACTTCCACAGAGCGTTGGACGCCGGCCAGGCGGGCGCGCCACATGGCGAGGATGGACGCCCGGCGGGCGGCCGCGGCCGCGGCCGCGGCGTCGTAGCTGCCCGCGAGCGACCCGCCCGCCGCCGCGACGGCCGCGGTGGACGCGGCCAGCGCGGCCGAGATGGACGGGCCCGTCGCGGCCAGGGCGGCCGCTTCGGTGGCCGCCAGGCCCGCGCCCGCCGCGCTCAGGGCCGCCAGCCCAGGCGGCCCGCCGCCGGCGCCGGACGATGCGGCGGCGGACAGCAGGGCCTCGGGCGTCGCGAGCGCGTAGTCGATCACCTCCTCCAGCTCGGTCAGCTGTTGGGCCCGCACCACGTCCGCGTACGCGCGCTCGTACGACTCCCGCACGAGCGCGGCCAGTTCGGTGCCCAGCAGCGCGCGCGCCGTCGCGATGTGGGAGCGGGCGCCCGCCCAGTCGGTCGACCGCACGGCCAGGACGGCTTGCAGGAAGTGCGCGCCGGACGAGGGCGGCGGGCCGCCGCGCGCGACGGCCGGGTGGGGCGCGCCGCCGCCGCCGCCGCCGCCGCCGGCGCCGCCCAGCTCGCCGGCGTACACCGCCATCTCATCCCACCGGCCCATGTGCCAGGCGGCGAGGGAGGCGAGGGGAGCCAGCTCCCGCCGGGCCGGCGGCGCGGCCGCCGCCCAGGCGTTGGCGCAGCCCGCGGACAAGTCGTCCCAGCGCGCGAGCGCGGCCAGGCAGCGCAGCCGGCCCATCGCCGCCTCCACGTGCGCGGCAGACCCGGGCGGCGTGGCGGCGGCGCGGGCAGCGTACGCGGCGCCCGCTTCCTCCCATCGCTGCAGCTTTTCGTACCAGGATTCCTTGAGCTCCATGCCGTAGTCGCGCTGCGCGACCTTCAGGACGCCGACCGCCGACTCGGGCGAGCGCAGGTGGTTGTTGATGGAGATCAGGGCTTCGACGACGCCGTCCGAGGGCGCGGTCGCGCTGCCGGCCGACGCCGCGAACTCCGCCTCCTTGTAGTGGAGCGCCTTGGCAAAGGCGTGGCACCGCTCGGCCAGGGCGCCCAGCGTCCGCGTGTCCAGGGGCAGCGGCCGGTCGTCGTGCTCCATGAATTCCGCGAGGTCCAACAGCACGGTGACCGTCTCCGCCGGGATGGACGGCGACGCCAGGGCGGCTTCCAGGGACCGCACCAGCGCGTCCTGCGCTGCCGGCGACAGCTCAGCCCAGCAAGAGACGAAGGCGGCCGGGAAGAGTTCGCGGGCGACGGCGGGCTGGGCTTGGGCGAGCGGCGCGACGGCGCGCAGCGCGGGCGCGGGCGACTGGCGCAACAACTCGACCGCGAACCGGCGGGCCCACTCATCCCAATCGTCGGCCGTGCACCGCTGGGACGATTCCCACGCCCGGCGCAGGGCGGCCTCGCAGACGGCCGGGCGTGGGGGCGGGGCGGCGGCCGCGCCCGCGCCCGACGAGCCCAGCAAGTCGTCGGCCGCGCCGTCGGGCGTGTCGGGCCAGCGCGGGCAGGCCGCCGGGTCGTCGGCCTCCCCAAAGTCGGGGGCGGCGGCCAGGGCGGCGGCGGCGGCGGCGGCGGACGCGCGGTCGTCGCCGACCACGCAGGGCGGGGCGGGCGACGCCAGCGACGCCGCCAGGCGCTCCACGCCCGCGTGGCGCAGGCCGCGGCTGGCGAGCGCGGACGCAAAGGCCGGCACGAACAGGGCGGCCGGCCCGCCGCCGCCGCCGCCGCCCAGGGCCGGCGCCAGAGCCACGAACGTGTCGGCCGCGTCCGCGACCAGGTCGGCGGGCCCCGTGTCGACCAGGCGCAGGAGCGGGTGCAGGACGGGCGAGGCGTGCGGCGCCAGGTCCAGGCGCGGCAGCAGGCGGCGCAGTGTCGCGAGCGCGGCGCGGCGGACGGGCGTGGGCACGCCGCAGGGCGAGGACGCGGGTTGGACGAGGCGGACCAGGGACGGCAGCAGGAGGGGCAGCTGGCCCTCGATGTACGGGCCCAGGGCTTCCAGGGCGGCCAGGGCGTGGGGGACCATGTCTGCGCCCGCCGCGGCTGCCGCCGCCGCGCCGGCGGCGGGCCCGGCCGCGCCGCCCGCGGCCGCGCTCCACCCGCGTTCCGCGCCCGCAAAGAGCGCGGCGTACCGGGGCAGGACGTCGGGCAGGTACGGCCGCATGTCGTCGCCCATGGCCGCCGCCAGCCTGGCGTGGAGGGCCAACGCCCGGGCAAGGAGCGGCGGGGACGCGGGCACCCACGCGTCGGCGGCCGCGCCCAACAAGTCGGGCAGCCAGGGGCGGAGGTGGGGGCCCAGGGCCTTAACCAACCCCGCCAGCTGGCCCAGGACGAATTCGCGCAGTCCGTCGTCTGCTGCAGCAGCGGCGGCGGCGGCGGCGGACGCGGAGCTGGACAGCGCGGCGGCGGCTTCACCCCCGCCGCGGCGGGTGGTCGAGGCGCCCGCGCCCAGCCCAGGCTCGGGCCGCTCGCTCCCTCCACCCCCGCCGCCGCCGCCGCCTCCCTCTCCAGCGCCACTCGCGCTGGCGCTCGCCCCCGCCCGCAGCGTGGCCAGGAGCGCGGGCATGACGGTGGGCAGGCACGGCACCGCGCCGGGTCCCAGGGCGCCCAGCACGTAGAAGAGCGCGCGTGCGACCGCGCCGCGGTGGTGGGCCAGGCCCGCGTCGCGCAGCGCGCGCAGCAGGGCGCGCAGGGCGACGGCCGCGAAGTACTCGTCGCCCGCCGCGGCCAGCCCACCGGCGGGGAGCAGGTCAGTGGCCGCGTCAAAGGCGGTGGCGCCGCCGCCGCCGCCGCCGCCTCCCGCGCCCGCCGAGCCGGCGCCGCGGGCGGCGATGGACCCCCGGCCGCCCGGGCCAGGCGGACCGCCTCCGCCGCCGCCGCCCGGCCGCTGCGGGCGCACGCCCTCCTGTTCAAGCCGGCCCTCCCCACTCAAGCTGGCCAGGTTGACCTTGTGCGTGTGCGGGTCCAGGGCGCCGAGCGTGCCCAGGACTTTCAGGACGGCCGAGCGGCCGGACGGCGGGCCGTCGGCGAGGAGGTGCAGCAGGACGCCCAGGAGGTGGGGGAAGGAGCCGTACGGGGCCATGGCCGCGCCGGCGGCCTCCACGACCGCGCCCAGCGTCTCCACCGCGACGGCCCGGCGCTCTCCGCCCGCCGCAGCGGCGGCCGGGTCGGCGGGCGCGGAGGTGGAGGGGTGCCCGCTGGACGCGCCGCCGCCTGGGCCGCCTTCACCGCCACTCCCGCCGCTCCCGCCCACGGCCGCCGCGTCGCAGACCGCGTCCACGACAAGCGGCAGCAGTTCGGCGACGTGCGGTGTGATGGCCGGCCCAGCCACGCGGGCCAGCTCGCCCACCGTGGCCAGGATGGCGGGCAGGGCGCCCGCGCCCGCCGCGGCCGAGGCGGCGCCCCCGCCGCCGCCCCCGCCGCCGCCGCCGCCGCCGCCGACCAGCCCCGCCCGGGCGCCGCCGCCGTCGCCGCCGTCTAAACCGGCGCCACCGGCGCCGCCACCGCCGTCAGCACCCAACAGCCCAGTGGATGCAGACCCCAACCCGCCACCCGTCGCGGAGACGAGCGGCCCACCGGCCGCCGTGCCGCCGAGCGGCAGGGCCGGGCGAGCGCCGCCGCCGCCACTGGCCAGCAGGACGGGCGGGGCAGGAGAGGCGAGGCGGGCGACCAAGGCGCGCATGATGGGGCCGACGTACGGGCGGACCAGCCCCGGCGCGGACCGGGCGAGGACGCCCAGCAGGCGGGCGGCGGCCTCCCTCAGCCGCGCGTCGGGCGCAGCTTCCAGGTCGGCGAGGAGCTGCATCAAGTGCCGGCGGAGGGCGGGCAGCGCCGCCGCCGGGTTGGCGGGCGCCAGCCGGCCCGTCAGCGCCAGCGCCAGGCCCCGCACGGGCGCGGCCTCGTCGTTCAGGCACAGGACCAGGGGCGCGAGCGCGTCCGCCTGGGCCAACAGCCCGTCCAGTTCGGGCGATTCCGCGAGCGCGGCCAGCGCCGCCCACCGCACTGACGGCGCCAAGTCCGTGGCGGCCGCCCGGACCAGGCGGGCGACGACGGCTTCCGCGTCCCGGGCGGCGGCGGGGGAGATGGGTGGAGGAGGCGGGTGTTGGGGCACGGGCGGCGGCGCGGGCGGCGCTGCCTGGGGCGGGGGCAGGCCCATCGCCGCGCCAGCGGCCGCCGCAGCCGCAGCCGCCAGGGCCGGGTGGGAAGGGAAGGACGGCAGCGTGCCGGACGGCCGGCCCCGTCCCCAAGGCGTGGCGCCCGACACGCCCGCGGCTTCGGACGCGCCGGTCATGAGGGACGGGGGGCGGGCGGGCGGGCCACCGGCCGCGCCAGACGGCACGGCCCGACGCGCGGCCGCCGCCAGCGCCGCCGCCGCCGCCCGCCGCGTCGCCGCGTCCGGGTCGTCCATCAGCGGCAGTGCAGCGGCGCGGGCGAAGCGCAGCAGGCCGGGCGTGGCGCCGCCCAGGTCGAACGCGGCGAGCGTGCGCAGGGCCAAGCGTGCGGCCGGGCCGCCGGGCGGCGCGCGCGCGGCCGGCAGCGCCGGCGCGGCCTGAGGCGTGGCGGTGTTGGACACGCCGCCAGAGGCGGCGTCTTCGGCTTCACCTGCCAAGCTGAGGCCCGCCAACGCCGCGCTGACGTCGCCCGACCCTGGCGCGCCCGCGGCTGAAGACCCGCCGGCGCGGGCCAGGGCAGCGGCGGCCGCGACCGCGTCCGGAGCTGGAGCCGCGGCCGCAGCAGCGCCACCGCGCCCGGCGCTGCTGCTGCTGCCGCTGCCGGGCGCGGGGCGGGCCATGAGCACGGCGGCCAGCAAGTCGAGCAGCGCCGCCTGGACGGCGGGGGCGAGGTCGGGCAAGGCTTCCGCCGTCGCGCGCAGCGACGCGACCAGGGGGGCGGACAGCCCCGTCGCCGCCATGTCCGGCAGGAGCGCCGCGGCGTACGGGCGCCACGCCCCACGCATGGCGGCGGCCAAGTCACCCGCGCACAGCAAAGCGGCAGACGCGGTGTGCGAGAGCGTGGCGGAGGAGGAGGGCGGGGCGGACGCAGCGGGGGCGCCGCGGCCGCCACCGCCTCCGACCCCGGGCGCGGACGCCGTGCTGGCCAGGCCGCCAGGACCGCCGCCGCCTCCACCCACGGGCGGCAAGGACGCAGACGCAGCGGGCGCCAACACCACAGCCGACGCCAGGGCGTCGGCGATGGCGTCGGCCGCGCCGGGTAGGGCCGGGACGATGCCGCCCGCCACGCCCGCGCGGGCCAGGGCCAGGGCGGTCGCGCCCAGGGCCGCGAACGCTGCCGCCCGTTCAGCGGGCGTGGGCGCGGCCAGCAGGGCGGCCGTAAACTCCAGGCACGCCGGCAAGTACGCGTCCGCAAAGCGCTCGGGCGCAAAGGCGGCGAGGCGGGGCGTGAGCGCAAGCGCGGCCGCGCGCAAGGCCGGGTCGGCCGCGCCGCGGAACCAGAGGACGGCGCCGGCCACCTCACGGTACCGGGCCAGCATGAACTCGCCCGTGTGAGCGAGGAGTTCGCCCAAAGCCAGGAGAGACCCCAGGACGGCTTCCGTGGGGACGGCCAGGGGCGGGGGCGGGCCAGGCGGCGGCGGCGCGCCCACCCCGCCCGGCGTGCCCGGCGGCCACCAGCCCAGCCCGCCGCCGGGCGCGCCAGCCGCCGCCAACCCCCGCCGCGCCTCCTCAAACAGGCGGTAGTACCACTGCACACGGTAGCGCGTTTCCCGGGCTTCGACGAGGACGAGGCAGGCGCGCAGGGCGCCGACCGCCGCCGCGCGCACGGCGGGGCGCGGGTCCCGCAACCCCGCCCACACCGCATCGATGAAGGACCGGACGTGGACATTGAAGACGGCGGGCGCGGATTCGGCCAAAGCCCGCAGCACGAGCGCGGCGGCCAGGCGGCGGTCGGGCGGGGCCGGCGCGGGCGGCGGGGGCAGCGCGTACGGCCCGCCCCCCGCCGCGGCCGCGCCCGCCGCCGGCTGCTGGGCCTGGCGGCCTTCGCGCAGCCAGCCCAGGGCCCGGCGGACTTCGGCTTCCACGGCTTCGGCGGCCAGGGCGCCGCCGGACCGGGCCAGGTGGCCCATGGCCGCGGCCGCGGCTTCGAGCGTGGGCGCTTCGCCGGGCCCCGCCGCGGCCAGGGCGTGTTGCAGGCAGCCCGCGCACGCGGCAACGCGGGCGGCTGGCTCGCCCAGCGCCCGCACCGGGACCAGCTCATCCACGGCCAGAACCCCCGCCAAGCGGTCCGCCGGGTCGGGCGAGGAGACGAGGGCGGAGACGCGGCGCAGCAGGTCGGCGAGCAAGCGCGCCCGGCCGTCCGGGCCCAGGTCCGCCGCCGCCGCTTCCACGTAGTCGCGCAGCGGGCGGTCGCCGTCTCGCCACCGGTCCAGGGCGCCTGTGGGTGTGTGGTGTGCGTGCGTGTGAGTGTGAGTTTTTGCGGGACGGAGATGGATGGATGGAGGGGTGGTGGGCCGCCGCATGCACCGACACGCAGACCGGTGGAAGGCGTCTCGTTCTCTGGTGGCGAGGACTATTTCGCACGCCACGCCGCCGGGACGCAGGACACAATAGTCGTCGCTGCGACAACGCGAAAGGCAGGGCGGAGGGGTCGACGTCTCCCCTGCGTGGCCCGCAAACATAAACGACGACGGTCGCCCCGACCCCATCGCCTCTCCGCTGCGTCGCTCGCAAAAACGCCCAGTCAAAAAACTCACCGGGCCGGCCCAGCTCGGCCAGCGCCCGGGACAGTTGGGTGTCCGTGCCCCGGCCGCGCGTGGACGAGCCGGCGGACAGCATCGCCCGCCGGCCTTTTCTTGTTTTTCTCTTGTCTCTACGCAGTCGCGCCGCACCCGAGACTTAGGTCAAGACAATTGCGTCGTTCAGCGACGGAAACGCCGCTGCCGTCCTCCGTCCGAGACGGCAGGGCGGCAGGGGACGCGGTCAAGGACCTAACAAGAGCGGGCGCGCATCGAAGGAGGGGCGGGAGTTTGGGTTGTGGTGGGTGCCCTCCCGTCGCGCTCCGCCGCTGGTGTTGGCTTTCTGGGCAGCGAACCAAAACCTCTCCGCGCTCCACCCCCTCGGCCAAACCGGAAACGGGAACGACAGTGGGCCCGCCTTGCCTTTTCAACCATGCCGCTCTTTCTCGTGTTGTCTTACGTGCTCAGCCGCCCCTTCCGCCTCAGCATCGGCTCACCCCCGGGCGAGCCCCCTCCCCACCACCACCACCACCCTCCCCTCCCCCTCCTCCTGCCACGCCAGCACCAGCAGCGAGCGCGTCCATCCAGTCTTCCGCTTCCCCGACAATCGCCGCCGCCGCGGCCGCGTACTGGCCGTGCGTCTGGACCATGCCGGCCCGGGCCAGGCGCAGGCGGGCGACGATTCTCGCCAGAGCTCCTGCCCGGCCCGCGTGCGAGACGGCCGCCGCGGCGTCCGACCCGGCGGCCTCCACCGCCGCTGCCAGGCGGCGGGACGCAATGTCGACCGCCAGCAGCGTCCCCGTCCGCCCGATCCCGGCCGAACAGTGGACGACGGGTGGGCCGGCTGCAGGACCCGCCGCCGCCACTTCGGCGCGCAAGGCAGCGGCGATGGAGCGCAAGGTCTGGGGTGGGAGGACGCCGTGGTCGGGCCAGTCGGCCACGAGCAGGTGGGACAGAGAGTGGGTGGTGGACGACGCAATTCTGACCGTCACCGCCCGGCGCAAGACGCCCGGCGCGACGGGTTCGGGCGGGCCGGCTGCCACGGCCACGGCGCCGCCTTCCCACACCGCGACGGCGCTGCCGTCGGGCAGCGGGCCCTCAAAGAGCGCTTCCACGCCAACCACGCACGCGTCGCCGCCGCCGTCCGGCGGCAGGTACGGCGCGCACTTGGGCGCGCCGCCTTCCGTCCAGCCGGTCAGCTGAACGACGGCGGGCGACCGCGCCTGGGCGGCCATGCGCCAAAAGTCGGGCACGGTGTGCGGCAAGGGACCCTGGGCGGCGATGTAGCTCCACGCCGGCGCCTCACCGGGCCTGCACGCGACGACGGACGCGTTGATGTAGCCGCCGTGCGGTTCATGGGGCGGACCGCCCTCCAGCACGAAGCGCGCACCATCGTGGGGCAGCACGTCCGTGTACCGGTTTTTGCGGCGGTTGGCCGGGTGGCGGGCCGCGGCGTAGGACGTGGAGGGACCGGGCGCGGGCGACGACAGCCCGCCCCGCCCCGTGGCCCGGGCCAGCGCCTCAAACTGGGCCGCCGCGCCCGCGCCGCCGTCGGCCAGCAGGGACGCCAGCGCATCGCGCGTGGACGCGATGGCGGCCGCGACGTCGGCGCGGGCGTCGCTTTCTGGAGGCGGCATGGCGGCGCGCGCCCGCGCGGCGGGCGCGGCTGGCGGGCTGCCTCGTCCGCGGCGGCGGGCGGGTGGCGACGCCACCAGGCTGGCCGGCTGGAAGGGCGACCGGGCAGCAGGCGTCGCCGGCAACACGCCGCACCAGCCGGCAGCCCAGCGCAGCGGGGCAAGGACCCGGCGGGCCACGGCCGCGGCGGGCGTGGTGTGTGTGCGGGTTTGGGGGGTTCGAGAGGGCCGCCCTGGGGGGAGAACCCGCCCGGCCAACCCGACTCGTTCTCAGTGCAGCACGCTCGGCGGGGACGCCTGGAGCAGCAGGCGCTTGACCGCGCCCAGGCTGAACGAAGGCGAGGACGACGACGACGACGCCGGCACCGTCACCAGGTCGATGGTGAAGGGGAACGTCGCGACGGACGGCGTCAGCACGGGCGGCACGGCCTCGCGCCGCGCGGCGGCCGCGGACGCGGCGGCCAGGAGGACGGCCTCCAACCCCACCCGCCCACGGCCGGGCGGGGGGGTCTGGGTCTGGGTCTGAGACGGGACGCGGTGCGCTCCACCGCCCGGGCTGGCAGGGGGGCCGGCCCCCCCCAGCTCAGCAGGCTCGGCGCCGTCCGGGGCGTCGGCGTGCGCGCACGCTGTGCCGGCCACCACAGCCAGCGGGAGGACCCACGTCTCCCACGGCGGGCGTCCACTCCCGCCCGCCTGCTCGTACAGGGCCAGGCGCACGCCCGCGCGGCGTCCCACGTGCGTGGACGCCCACGCTTCCACAGACGCGGCTTTGGCGTCGACGGCCGCGTCGACGGCCGGGTCGCCGACGGTGGCCTGTGGGGCGGGGGCGGGGGGTGGGGAGGGAGGGAGGCGGTGAGGGGAGCGCGTGACCGAGCGCGTGCGGCCGGGTTTTTTGTGTCTCTCTCTCCCCGCCCGCTCACGCAACCCCCCGCACACTCACGTAGGTCAGGCCCCACGCCCGCTTGTCCACGGGCTGCACCGCGCCCAGCAGGCGGCAGAACAGGATGGTGTGGAGGACGCCTGTTTTGTTGTGGAGTGTTTTTGGTGGGAGGCAGGCGGGCATGCGTCAGCAAGGGTGCGTGTTCTTCGCGCCCCGCGCACACACCCCCGCCGCCTTCCAATCACTCAACGCACTGGACACGGCCTCGCGAACGTTGGATGCTGTGACCTCGAGCGGTGGGAGGTCGAGGACCTCAGCCATTGACGCGGCGGGAGAGAGAAAATGGGGGTGTGCTGCTTCACTTTTGCTCTATCGGTGTTCACTGTCCGCCACCCACCACCTCGTCCAGCGCGGCCGCCGCCTCCGCCGTGGCGCCCACGACCTCGCCGTCAATGCTCGTCCACTTGTCCTCTCCGCTCTTCGCCGCGGCCAGCACGCCCTTCAACAACAGCCGGGCCGAAGCCAGGTCGCGCGGCGTGCCGCCGGCGCCGGGGTCGCCGCCGCCGCCTGCTGCTGCGCGCCGCGCGGCCGCCGCTTCCGCACGGCCGAGCGCGGCCGCAGCGCGGGCGTATGCCACAAACGCCGGGCCGCCGTCCCGCCATTCCGACCCGGCCAGGGCGCGCACGGCTTTCAGCCGGGCTTCCCGCGCCGCGACGGCGTGGCCTGTGAGCGCGTGCAAGTCGGCTAGTGCATTCCACACCGCCGGGTCGGCCGCGCCCGCGGGCGAGGCCGCAGCAGCGCGCAGGGCGGCGCCGACGGCCGAGGCTAAAGCCGCAGCGGTCGGCTGGGTGGTCAGCAGCGACGCGGCCTCACCCTCGCCATCGTCGTCTTCCGCGCCCGTCGGGTCGACCAGGTCGGCGGACGGCGGAGGGACAGGCGCGCTCGCCACCGCCTCCCCCGCCGCCGCCTTCCGCGCCTCCTCCTCCTCGCGCGCGACCGCCGCCCGCACGCCCCCGACCAACGCCGCCAACAGTCCCACCTCCCGCCGCTCGCCGCGCGTCAGGGCGATGACTTGGGCGACTCCTCTCGCAGCAGCCAGCGGCTCTCCCGCTTCTAGCGCCGCGGCCGCGTAGTTGGCCCACGTCTGCCAGGACTCGCGGTGCAGGCGGACGGCTTGCGACAGGGCGGAGAAGGCCGGGCGAGCCCGGCCGGCCCGCAAATGGACGGCCGCCAGGTTGTTCCACGCGTCGGCGTGGTCGGGTTCTTCGGCGGCAGCACGCGTGAAGGCGGACGCGGCGCCGTCGTCGTCGCCCAGTTTCAGGGCCGCGAATCCGGCGGCAAACCAGCCGTCGGCGTGGAGGGGGTTGAGGGCGAGCGCGGCCCGCCAGGCGGCAGCGACGGCGCGCCAGTCCCGACGTGCCGTCGCGCAGCGAGCCAGCGCCCGCTGCGCCCGGGCGCACCGGTGGCCCGACGCTTCCCAGGCGGCGACGTAGTGCGCCTCGTCCCGCGTGATGTCGCCCAGGGCGCACAGGAGGGCTGGGTGAGGGGGTGGGCGGAACGGGGGGAAAGGGACGTGAGGAGAGGGGGGACGCGCGCGCGCAAGGGGGGGAGGGGGGAGGGTTGGGGTTTGTGGATCAACGCACTTGGGTCGCCCGGCCGGGCTTCCAGCCGGCGCCGCACCACGGCCGCCGCCGCCGCTTCCTTGCCCAGCAGGCGGTAACACAGGGCCACCGCATCCCAGGCTTCCACCGCCTCGTAGACGGCCAGGGCGCCCGACGCGAGGCCGACCGAGAGCAGGCCGTCGGCGGCTTCGCGGCCGAGCGCGGGCGCGGGCGGGCAGGGCGGCGCCGCCCACGCCCAGGCCAGGCGCGTGGCGGGGGGCGGTTCCGGCGCTCTCCCGGCCTCAACCAGCTGTTCCAACGTCAGCAACGCCCGGTCCCGTGTCCGCGCCCGCCCACGCTCGTGGCGGGCGGTCGCCAAGCGCGCCGCCCGGCGCAGGGCCGGGCGGGTGTGCGCCTGGGCCAGGACGGCCTCCAGAAACGGCGCGGCCCGCCAGCCACGCAGGCCATCGTCGGCTGTGCCACGCGTGATGACGGCGGCGTGGCCAAGGAGCAGGGCTTGGAGGGCTGGGGACAGGTGGCGGGACGCCAGGGCGGCGGCGGCTGCAGGCGGGAGGGTGGAGGGTGCTGTCTCCTCGCCGTCTGCCTCCTCCGCTGCCAGCCGGGGCGCCGGCAGGACGTCGCCCGCCCGGTCGCCCGTGCCCAGGCCGGCAAGGGCGCCAGTCGTAGGTCCCGCCTGCGTCTCTGCCGCTTCTAACGCGCTGGCTTCATCCCCGCTGTCGTCGTCGTCGTCGTCGTCGGCCCTTCCATCCAGCCCTTCCAGCAGTGCCACTAGCTGCGCCTTCGGCTCCGCCTGGTGCACGGTGCGCACGCCCAGCGCGCCGCCCGTGCTGACGGTCGTGCCCAGAGCAGCGGCAGCGGTGGACAGGCAGGCGCCCGCGGCGGCCGCGTCGCGCAAGTCCAGGCGGGCGGCGGCTTGTTCCAGGGCCACGGCCGCGGCCGCGCGCGGGGTGAAAGACACACCGCGCACGCCCGGGACGACGAGGTCAGGCGGTAAAGCGGCCATGATGGCTGACACGTGCGGACTCAAGATGTCTAAAGCCGTGCGTGTGGCGGCCGCGGGCGCGGCCAGCAGGCGCTGGCGGGTGGCGATCGCGCGGACGGCCCACACCGGCCAGGTCAGAGGGAGGGACGAGAGGGCGGTGGCGGCCGCGCCGGCCGACGCCTCTCCTCCTCCTTCATCCAGTAAGCCCAGCGGCCTGAGCAGCAGCTCAAGCGCCAGCGCTAGGTACAGTGGTGCGGCTGTGTGCGGGGCGGCGCCCTCACCCGACGCGGCGAGTGGCGGCAGTCCCAGCGCGGCCGCTTCGCCCGGCGCGGCCGCCGCCACGCCCAGCCGGGCTTCAGCGGCCGTCGCTGCAGAAGCGGCGGCTGCTTCAGCAGCCTCACCCCCCTCACACCCGATCACCCACGGCGCGGCCGGCCAGGCGCCCGGCAGCGGCGGCCCCGTAAAGTTGGCCCGCACGCTCAAGGCCAGCGCGGCCGCGCCGACGGCCAGGCGGTTGGATGGGGAGGAGGCTTCCACTGCCTTTAATGCATCCAGCCAGGCGTGTGTGTCTTCCACGGACGGCGGGCCGGCCGGCGAGCCAGGCGCAAAGCCGGCCGGGCGGAGGAAGGGTGCCGCAGCCGGGTCGGCTAGCGTGGCAGGCGCGTCGCCGGCTGTGAGTGCGGCCGACAGGCGGTCGAAATCAGTGTGTCCAGCCTCTCCTTCACTCACGACCGTAAAGCCGACTGCCAGGAGGCGCCATTCAGCCGGCGATGTGGCGGTGATTCGGGCTCGCAGGGCTGCGGAGGGGCGAGGAAGCGACGCCGCGGCCGCCGGCGCATCGGTCAACGCCGTCGTCATTTTTGTTGAGTCGCGCGGCGTTCCAGTGCTAACTATCTATCTTGCTGGGTTCTACGGGGAAGGCACGTGTGGCCTGAAGAGGTGGAAGGCGCCCGCGGTGGTGGCCCGACCTCCCCCGGCTGAAATAAAGAGACTGAGGCACGAGCGCTCCACTCCTGCACATTTTCTTGTTCGGAGAGAACGTCGCGCGCAAAGAGAAGAAAACTCCGCGCGCCCACACACCCCACGCTCTATCACCCATGGACGCCGAGCCCATGGACGCGGACGCGCCCGCGCCGCCGTCCGCGCCGTCTGGCGATGGCGCTCAGCCGGCGCCGGCGGCGTCCACGCCTCCTCCGCCGGCGGCCGTGCCGCCGCCGACCGAACCCCCACCGCTCGTCGCGCCCACGCCCGCCCACCCGCCGGGCCGCCCGCCCCGCCTCATCATCTCCAACATGGTCCTGGAAAACTTCAAGTCGTACGCGGGCGAGCAGCACGTGGGACCCTTCCACAAGGTAGGCCGCGTGTCGGCTTTCTTCTCCGTGTTCGCGCGCGGCATGCGTCGCGCGCTATCAGACGCCCGACACTGACACGTCCCGCCTCCGTTCCAAAACCACAGTCCTTCTCCTCCGTCGTGGGGCCCAACGGGTCCGGCAAGTCCAACGTCATCGACGCGCTGCTGTTTGTGTTTGGCAAGCGGGCGAAGCAGGTACGGAGTGGCGTGGCGTGTCGTTGCGACGGCGTCGCGCTCTGCACCTCCTCTCTCCGCCCGACCTCACCCACTCACCTGCCCGCCCGCCCGCCCGCCCGACCCCCACACACTCCACCGCAGCTCCGCCTGTCCAAAGTCTCGGAGCTCATCCACTCGTCCGCGGCTCACCGCAACCTGGACACGGCCCGCGTGTCCGTCCACTTTCAAGAAATCATCGACACGGGCGAGGAGAGCTACGAGGTCGTCCCCGGCTCTGCGTTCATCATTTCCCGCACCGCCCACCGCAACAACACATCGGCGTACTACATCGATGGGCGCAAATCCTCCTTCACCGAAGTCACGGACCTCCTCAAAGGCAAGGGCGTCGACCTGGACAACAACCGTTTCCTGATCCTGCAGGGCGAAGTCGAACAAATCTCCATGATGAAGCCGAAAGCGCCGTCGCCGCACGATGTCGGGCTGTTGGAGTACTTGGAAGACATCATCGGCACGGACAAGTACGTGCCGGCGCTGGAATCTGGAGCGGCGCGGTTGGACGGGTTGAACGACAGGCGGCAGGCCGCGCTGGCGAGCGCGCGCGCGGCCGAGCGCGCGCGCGACGCCCTGGAAGGCCCGCGCGCCGCGGCCGAAGCCTACCTGGCCAAAGAAGCGGAAGCCGCGGACGCGCGGCGCACCGTGTACGAGCTGCGGGCGCGCGATTCCCGGCGCGCCCTGGCCAAAGCCACGGACGACGCGGCCGCGCTGGAAGGCAAGCTCGCGCACGAGACGGAAAAGTTGGGCCGGTTGACTGCGGAACTGGCCACCGCGGAAGCGGAGCACGGCGAGCTGGCGGCCACGCACGACGCGTGTGCTGCTCGTTTAGAAGCGGCCCGCGACGCGTTCGCGGCGTGCGAGCGTGAAGACGTGTCGTGCCGCGAAGCCCTGAAACACTTGCGGGCCAAAGCGGCCAAGCTGGGCGAGCGCGCGGCGGCCGAAGCGGCGCGGGCCGCGGCGGCAGAGGAGGCTGCGGCGGCCGCGGACGCGGACGCGCCCGAACACGTGGCCCGGTCTGAGAAGCTATCTGGGGCTTTGGCCCGGGCGCGCGCCGACGCGGACGCCCTGCGCGCCGCTGCCGCGGCGGAGGTGGAGGCGCGCACGGCCGACCTGGGTGCCGCGCGCGCGGCCGCGGCCCCCGCCGAGGCCGCCGTCGCGGCCGCCCGCGCCGACGTCGACGTCGCGACCGCCGCCCGGGACGTGGCCATTCGTCAAACAGCGGCGGCCGCTAAACGTTTGGCTGAAGCCGAAGCCGGCGCGGCGGCGGCGGACCGGGCAGCGGTGACGGCCGACGCCGACGCGGACAGAGCAAAGGCCGGCGCGGCCGCGGCCGCGGCCGACGCCGAGGCCGCGCGCGCCGAAGCGGCTGCCGCCCGCGCGGAAGCCGACCGCCTGGCCGAAGTCATCCGCACGTCCCGCGACGCCCTGGCTGCCAAACAACGCGCTGCCGCGGCTGTCAAGTCGGCCGGCGCGGCCGCTGCTGCCCTGTCCGCCGCGTCCGACGCGGGCGAGCTGGTCGGCTTTGTCGGCCGCCTGGGCGACTTGGGCTCCATCGACCCGGCCTACGACGCCGCCGTCTCGTCCGCCTGCCCGGCCCTGGACAATTTTGTGGTGGCCGACACGGCCGCCGCCCAGCGGTGCGTGGCCCTCCTCCGGTCGGGCGGCCTGGGCGTCGCGACCTTTTTGATCCTGGACAAGCAGGCGCACCTGGCGTCGGCCGCGGCGCGGCCCGGGTCCCCGCCCGAGGGCGCGCCGCGCCTCTTCGACCTCATCCGCCCGGCCTCACCCGACTTGGCGCCCGCCTTTTACTACGCCACCCGCGACACCGTTGTCGCGGCCGACCTGGAGCAGGCGACGCGCATCGCGTACGGCAAGGACCGGCGGTGGTGCCGGGCGGTGACGCTGGCGGGCGAACTCGTCAACGAGTCCGGCACGCTGACCGGCGGCGGCGGCAAACCCCGCACGGGGCGCATGCGCGTCGGGCGCGGCCCGCCTCCGGGCGCGTCCGCGTCCGACCGCCGGGCGGCCGCCGCCGAGATCGAGCGCGGCGCCAAGGAGTTGGCTGCTGCGGAGCGCGCGGCCGCGACCGCGCGCGCGGCCGCAAAGGACGCCGAGTCCCGCGCCCGTGCCGCCGACCGCCGGGCCGCGGACTTGGGTGCGGCCGCCCCACGCGCCGAACTGGAAGCGTCCGCCGCCCGGGCCAAGGCCGCGGACCTGCGGGAGGCGATGGACGGGTTGCGGGCTCGAGCCACCGTCGGCGGGGAAGCCGCGGCCGAACAGGCCGCGGCGGAAGCGGCGTTGGCCGCCGCTCAAACCGCCCTCGCGTCCGCCGAGGCTGCTGCCGGCTCATTCCGGTCCGCCGTCGCGGACGCGGAGCGCGCCCTGGACGAGGCGGGCGGCCCGGCGCTGCAAGCCAAGCGCGCGGCCATCAAGCAGCTGGAGCGGTCGATCGCGCAGGCCGACGCGGACGCGGCCCGGGCGCGGGCGGGCGGGGCGGCGGCCCGCAAAGCCGCGGCGGCCGCTGCTGAGGCCGCTGCCGCCGCCGCGGCCGAACGGGACGGGGTCCTGGCGAGCTTGGCCGAACGGGAGGCGGAATTCAAAGCGCTGGAAGAGCGCGCGCTGGCTGTCATGGCCGACGCGCAAGCCGCCGGCGCGGAACTGGAAGGTCGCGTCGCTGCGCTGGAAGCCGCCACAACAGCCCTGGACGCCAAACGCCGCGAAGTCGGCGTCGTCCGCGGCGTGGAAGCCGAGATCCGGGCGGCGCTGGCCGACCTGACCGACGCGCGGGAAGCCGAGGAAGCGAAACTCGCGAAACTGGAGGAAAAAGCGGGCGCGGCGCGCGAGCGGCTGAAGGAAGCGGCGGTGGCCAAGGCCGAGGGGCTTGCTGAGGACGCCGCGGCCCTGGCCCGTGCCGCGGCCGTGGCCAAAGCGGCTGCGAGCTCTGCCGAGGAGGCTGAAGCCGCGGCCGCGGCGGCCGACGCCGCCGCGCTCACAGCGGCGGCCGCCGAAGCCGCGGGCGAGGAGGACGGCGGCGGCGGTGGGGAAGCCATGGCGACGGACGACGGCGACGCTGAAGCCGGCGCCTCCTCCTCCGACGAGGACGCGGCCATCGCGGCCGACCCGGCCGCGGCCGCGGCGGCCGCAGCCCTCGCCGCCGCGCGCGACGCGCCGCCGCCGCCGCCGCTGACCGATGACGCGCTCGACGCCCTGTCCCTGGACGACGCCCAGTACCGCCTGGCCGTGCTGGAAGACGAGCTGGCCCGGGCCGCGCCCGACCTGGGTGCCGTCGCCGCCCACCGCCGCAAGGCCGCGGACGCCGCCGCGAAGGCCGCCGCCCTGGACGCCCTCACGTCCGCCCGCAACCGCGTGCGGGCTGGGTGGGAGGCCCTGCGCAAGCGCCGCCTGGACGAATTCATGGCGGGCTTCAACGCCATTTCCCTGCGCCTCAAGGAAATGTACCAGATGATCACCCTGGGCGGCGACGCCGAGCTGGAGCTCGTCGACTCGCTCGACCCGTTTGCCGAAGGCGTCGTCTTCTCCGTCCGCCCGCCGAAAAAAGCCTGGAAAAACATCGCCAACCTGAGTGGCGGCGAGAAAACGCTCTCGTCCCTGGCGCTGGTGTTCGCCCTGCACCACTTCAAGCCGACGCCCCTGTACGTCATGGACGAAATCGACGCCGCCCTCGACTTCAAAAACGTGTCCATCGTCGCCCACTACATCAAAGAACGCACGAAAGGCGCGCAGTTTGTCATCATCTCGCTGCGCAACGACATGTTTGAGCTGGCCGACCGGCTGGTGGGCATTTACAAGACGCACGACGCGACAAAGAGCGTGGCCATCGACCCGCGGGATTACGCGACGCCCGAGGCGCCCTTACCGACGGCGGCGGGGAAAGGAGGCGGTGGTGCGGTGGTTCAGCCGGGGATGGAAAACGCGCGGCCGGCCGTGGTGGCGTGAGGGGTGGGGGGCGGGTGGCGTGGGGTGGAGCCCTGTGGGGGTGGGAGGGTAAGTGTCAGAGAGAGGCCAGTGCGGGGTGTCCCCCTCCCCCTCTGTGTCTGTCCCGGGAAAGGGAGGGCACGAGAGCGAGAGAGAACGAGAGCGGGTGTGTGTGTGTGTGTGTGAGCGAGGACCTAGGAGCGCGTGGGCGCGCCGGTGCACAACTCCCAGGCGGCTGACACACAAAAATCTTCTCCATCCATCAACCTACAAAAAAGCATTTTTTTTTTCGTCCGTTTCCTCTCAAGGCTCGCCAGCCCGCCGTTCGCGCACCCGCGCCACCACGACCGTGATGTCGTCGGCTTTGCCGCCCGAATAAATCATGTTGAACGCCGCCGACGCGGCGGCCGAGTAAGGGGTCATCCCCTTTTTGTCGACCGACCCGGCAAAGGCGAGCGCGGCGAGGCGGCGGGCGAGGGCGGCCGGCGGTTCGGGCGCCCGGTTCCACCGCCCGCCGCCGGCGGTGCTGTGCCCGTCCAGTGCCGCCAACAGTCCGTCGTCGCCCAGGTTGTCCCAGAGGCCGTCCGACCCCAAGACCACAACGTCTCCGGGGCTGACCGGCAGCGTCGCGAGCATGGCGTCGCCCGCGCAGTCCGCCGCCGCGTGGTGCCCCAGCTGGTACGGCCGCCCAAACTCGTGTTCCTGCTGTGGCGACTTGAACTTGATGACGCGGGAGGAGGGCGGCGCGCCGGACCCGGCATTGCCGGAGTTGTAGGCCAGCGAGATCTCGCCGCCCGTCAGCGAGTTGGTCAGGCCGTACGCGGACGCGCGGCCCGCGACGGCAAAGCCCGAGTCGCCCACGTTGGCGGCGGTCAGGGCGCCGCGGGCCGGGTCCAGCAGGACGACGCACGCGGTTGCGCTGCCCATGACGCCGGCCGACCGCACGGACGCTTCGGCGCCCGCGAGCACGGACGCCGGGTCGGCCGCGCCCGCCGCGACTTCGGCCGCCGCGGCCGCCATCAGGGCCCGTGAAAAGGCGCCCGCGTCGATGCCCGCCGCCCGCCAGGCGTACACGCCGTCCGAGACGCCCAGCGCGACGAGGCGGCGGACGAGCGTGGAGGACGCGTCGGCCGACGCGCCGCCTCCGAGGCCGGGCACGCCGGGCGGCAGGGGGAGGGGCGGGCCGACTGCCGTGAAGTAGGCGTCCTCGCCCGCCCAGCCCGCGGCCGCCCGGCACACGCCGCGCGCGGCCGGCCCGTCCTTTTTGACCTTGTCCGGGTGGGGCAGAGCGACGGCGCCCAGGTCAAAGGCCAGGGCCGGGCCGGGCGCCGGGACGGGGCGGGACCGGTGCGGGGCAGCGCCCGCCGCGGACAGGGGCAGCGGACCGGTGGTGGGGCGCCCGCCCGGCGGCCGGCGGGCGGTCGCCGGCTCCCGCCACGTTCCCGCGGCGGCCGCGGCCGCCAGCGGGTCGGTCTCTGCCCAGAGCGGTGACGGCACCGGGGTCGGCGGCGGACCGCCGCCGCCCGCCGCGGCCGCGGCCGCCGCGGCCGCCGCGGCCGCCTTGCCGTCGGTCGGCGCGCAGGCCCCCTCCGGCACCAGCTCCCGGGCCATGACGGCGGCCTGGCGGGACTCGTACTCGTCGTTGGACCCCAACCACGCCGAGCAGGGGAAGGTGATGGGCGTGGGGGCCGGCCCCCCGTCGGGGCCCGCCGGGCGCGGGGGCGTCACGCACACCCGGTCGAGGAACCAGCCCGTGCCGCCGCCGCGGTCGGCGGCCGCGGCGCCGCCCGCCTGGTCGGCCGACGGCGGGACCTGGGCGACCTCCACGCGCAGCAGGCGGCCCAGGGATATGGGGATGGCCAGTTCGTACGCCTGGCGGGACCCGCGCTCAAAGCCGTACTCGTCCTGGTCGTTGCCTGTGTGGCGGCGTGTTGGTGTGTGGGGGTGGGTGGGTGTTTTTTTTTTTTTTTTTTTTTTGGTGCGGGCGGGGTGAGGGGTGGGAGCACACGGATGGACTGTGACTGGGATGGAACACGCA
This sequence comes from Medakamo hakoo, assembly GCA_026636295.1. Taxonomy (NCBI): domain Eukaryota; kingdom Viridiplantae; phylum Chlorophyta; class Trebouxiophyceae; family Coccomyxaceae; genus Medakamo; species Medakamo hakoo. The sequence goes on from CP089461.1 coordinate 54,127, forward strand.
GGGGGGGACCGCCGCCCCTCCCACCAAAAAACTCACCCAGCACAAACTCTTCGGACCGGCCGTGCTCGCCCACTAGGCGGACGGCGGCGGCGGCCTGTGTGCGTCGTGGTTGGCGAAGGACGGGCAGAGGGGCGTGAGGGTGAGGGTGGCGCGAGGGCGGCGGCGGCCCCCGCGACCGGGCGCGAGGGCATGCGTTCTCTCGACGGGCCGTGCGGGCCACGGTCTCCCTTTACCCGCCGCTCCGCACCCATCCACCAGCGCATTCCTCACCGTCGTCTCGGCGCCGCGCACGTCGCCCGTCACGACTTCCACGCGGTAGATGCCCGGGCCGCAGGGCACGGCCGACGGCATGGGCGGCGACGCTGCGGCGTCTGTTTCGGCTGCTGGCGCCGTCGCGGGGGCTGGGCCCGCCGCTGCTGCTGCGGCAGCGGCGGCGGGTCGCCTGCTCGCACTGGCGGCCATGCCCCTGGCGAGGCGCGGAAGCGACTGGCGCCAGGGCGAAAGGACTGCGGTAGCGGCGCTCGTCGACGCGGCCCGGCCCGACGACGCACGAGCCGCCGCCGCGGCCGGCAGGCCGGCAGTGGGGGCGGTGACGCCTCCTTTGTCGCTGCCGGCCAGGCGGGCCGCCGCGCGGGCCGCGGCCGCCAGGGCTCGCCGGCAGGACGACGGGCCCATTTTTGTGTGCGGGCGAGGAAACTCGCTCTGCGCTCTCAGTGTCCGTTTCTCTTTTTTTCTTCTCTTTTCCATCGCCGGCGCTGTGAATCCCTGCTTTCCTGATGTCTGACAAGGTGCGGTCGGGACGCGCGCCTTCCACAGCCTCACGTCCGCGTCGCGGCAAGCAATTCTGGGCTGGGCAAGCGTCCTCTCCGCACCTGCGCACACGAAAAACTGAGAGGCGCATCGCCCGCTCTCCCTCTCTCTCTCCACCCACGCCCAACAGGAGACCTCTCCCGCCCCTGCCGCCACGACTGAGACGGGCGGTGCGGCCACAACCACCGCCCCCGTCTTTGGCGCGGCATCCACGTTCGGCGCCGGCTCTGGTTTCGCCGGCTTCACCGGCGTCGCGTCGGCCGCTCCGCCCGCCGCGCCGGCCGACGCCGCCGCTGCGGAAGGCGGCGGCGACGACGACGCGGGCGGCGACGCCGGCCCGGAGGAGGAGTGCACGGCCGAGTTCCAGCCGGTCGTCCAGCTGGCCGAGGTGAGTTTGATGGGGTGGGGTGGCAGGCGGGGAGGGAGAGGCAAAAACGGGCGGGCAATGCGCGGGCGCGCGCGCCACCCCGGCGGGCAGGCGCCGTGCGCCTGGGAGCACGCGTGCTGTCCCCTCCCGTCCCCACGCTCATCGCTGCCCGCTTGTCCACCCATCCCACCCCACCGCCCACCCCCAGGTCGAAACTGTGTCGGGCGAGGAAGCCGAGGACGCGTGGCTGGACTTCAAGTCGAAGCTTTACCGGTTCGACCACGACGCAGGCGAGTGGAAGGAGCGCGGCGTGGGCCAGACCCGGCTGCTGCGCCACAAGGAGACGGACCGGGTGCGCCTGCTGTTCCGCCAGGAGAAAACGCTCAAGGTGCGGGCCAACCACATCGTCATGCCGGGCACCAAGCTGGCGCCGCACGCCGGGTCGGACAAGGCCGTCGTCTGGTCCACCGTCGACTTTTCGGAAGAGGAACAGCGGACGGAACTGTTTTGCCTGCGGTTTGCGAGCCCGGAGCGGGCGGCCGAGTTCACGGCCAAGTTCGAGGAAGCGGCCGCGCACAACGCCAAAGTGCTGGGCGCGGCGGCGGGCGGGGCGGAAGAGGGCGAGGGCGAGGGCGGGGCGTCGGCCTCAGCGCCGGCCGCCACCGAGTCCGCGTCCGCCTCCGCGTCTGCCGCTGCCGCCGACGCGGACGCGCTGGCGGGTGAGGTCGCGTCCAAGGCGGCTGTGAAGGATGAGGGCGGCGCGGCGGGCGAGGAGGAGGAGAAGGAGGGCACGCCCGCCAAGGCGGACGCGTGAAGCGTTGAACGGGGGACCGGGGTGGCATGGGATGGACAGCTGGCCCTCCCTCCCGCCCGCTCTGTTTCTTTGTGTGCGCCCGCTGTCTGAATATCGCGCGTGTGTGTGTGTGTGTTGGGGTGGGGTGGGGCAACGAGAGCTGCGCAGAGTGTGCGTGTGTGAAGAGCGGGAGTGAGGCGAACGGGAGATGGCATGGAGAAACGGTGGGTGGGCGGGGAGGTGGACCTCCCAGACGCGAAACCTGCGGCCCGCGGCCGATAAAAAAAAAGACGCGGAGAGGAGGGGCGCGGCGCCCACTCCTTTTTCTTTGTTTTTCGCTCCCCGTCAGGTGCGTGCACGTCTCGCGCTCCCACACCGCCGCGCATGCGAGGGAGTGGGGTCGTTCGCTGTCCGCGCGTGCGTGTTGGTTTCCTCGCGGAGGGCCGTGCGCGGCGCGCAGCCCTAAACGGTCGCGGCCGCCGCCCGGGGTGGTGAGGGCTTTTTCTCGTCCTCCGCGCACAGGCGGGAGTCTGCATAAGACGGGCAGGCTGCTGAGCGTCTGGCCAGAGCGGCCAGGCGCCGCGTTGGTTCGGTCCCGCGGCGCTCTTGTCCTCGCCCCCTCCGCGCATCGACGCGCCCTCCTCCTCTCTCCATCCCTCACAACAACAGCACCCCGCTGCCCACGATGGCCGCCCGCAGCCGGGCGGCCGCCCTGCTGCGGTCCGCCCTGGCTCCTCGCTCCTCATCCCTGGGAGGAGAAGCATGCGTGGCCGCGCTCTGGGCCTGGCCTGCCGGCGCGACGAGCGCGGCGGCGCGGCGCGCGCCGACGGCCGGCCCCTCGCCCGCGTGCCTGGGCCGCGGCCGTGCTGCCGCCTTTTCCACGTCCCGGCTCGTGTCCGAGTCCCTCCCACCCCACGCCCCGCTGACCATGCCGGCCCTGTCCCCCACCATGACGGCCGGCAACATCGCGGCCTGGCGCAAGGCCGTCGGCGAAACGGTCGCGCCGGGTGACATCCTGGCGGAAGTCGAGACGGACAAAGCGACGATGGAGTGGGAGGCGCAGGAGGAGGGCGTCCTGGCGGCGATCCTGGCGCCCGCGGGCACGCGGGACATCCCCGTCGGCACGCCTGTTGCCGTGCTGATGGAGGAGGGCGCCGGCGACGTGGCCGCGTTCGCCAACTACCAGGCGCCCGCGGGTGGCGGGGGTGGCGCCGCGCCCACTGCGGCGGCGCCGGCCGCGCCCGCTGCCGGCGCGCCCGCCAAGTCCTGGCCTCCCCACACCGTCGTGGGCTTGCCCGCCCTGTCCCCGACCATGTCCGCCGGCAACATCGCGGCCTGGAAAAAGGCGCCGGGCGACGCCGTGGCGCCGGGCGACGTCATCGCCGAGGTGGAGACCGACAAAGCGTCGATGGAGTGGGAGGCCCAGGAGGACGGGTGGGTGGCCGCGATCCTGGCGCCGGCGGGCGCGCGGGACGTGCACGTGGGCGCGCCCGTTGCGGTCCTAGTCGACGACGAGTCCCTGGTCGGCGCGTTTGCGGACTTCACGGCCGCGGACGCGGGGGGTGGTGGCGGCGGTGGTGCGGCCGTTGCTGCTCCAGCGTCGGCCGCGCCGGCCGCCGCTGCCGCACCCGCGCCGCCGCCGCGCGCCTCCACCCCGCCTCCCTCTCGCCCGGCCGGCGCCCGCGTCATCGCGACCCCTTACGCCCGTAAGCTGGCCGCCCAGGCGGGCGTGGACTTGTCCGCCGCGTCTCCGACCGGGCCCAGGGGCCGGGTCGTCGGCGCGGACGTCGCCGCGCTGATCGCCGCCGGGGGAGGCGGCCGTGCGCACGCCGCGGCCGGCCCCGGCCCGGCGCCCGCCGACGCCTTCGCGTCCTACACCGACGTCCCCCACTCCCAGATCCGCCGCGTCACCGCCACCCGCCTCCTCCAGTCCAAGCAGCAAGTGCCGCACTACTACCTGACGGTCGACGTGAAGGTGGACGCGCTGCTGGACCTGCGCGCCCGGCTCAACGACGCGGCGGCCGTCACGGCGAAAGCCCTGCCCGGTGGCGGCGAGGCGCCCACGCCCCCTGTCAAGCTGTCCGTCAACGATTTCGTGCTGAAAGCGGCGGCGCTGGCGCTCAAGGCCGTGCCGGGCGTCAACGCGGCCTGGGCGCCCGACTTCACGCGCCTGTACCGGGCCGTCGACATCAACGTCGCCGTCCAAGCGCCCGCCGGGCTGATGGTGCCGCTGCTGACCGACGTCGACAAGTCGGGCCTGTCCGACATTTCGCGCCGGGTCAAAGCGCTGGCGGCGGCCGCGGCCGGCGGCACGCTGTCCCCCGCCGACATGGCCCCCGGGACCTTCACGGTCTCCAACCTGGGCATGTACGGCGTCTCCCAGTTCGCGGCCATCGTCAACCCTCCCCAAGCCGCCATTTTGGCGGTCGGCGGGGCGCGGCCCGCGGTGGTGCCGGGCCCGGACGGATCGCCGACGCGCGCCACGCTCCTGGCCGCGACGCTGTCCTGCGACCACCGTGTGGTGGACGGCGCGCTCGGCGCGGCCTGGTTGGCCGCCTTCCGCGGTTTCATGGAAGCGCCGGAAACGATGCTGCTGTGAGGGGTGGCGGGGCATGTGGGTGCGGTGGGGAAGAGAAGAGAGACGAGGGAGTGGTTGTGTGTGTGTGGGGAGAGAGCGAGCGTGCGTCCGTGGGCCGTGTGTGTCACAACGAAGGGTGGTGAGCGGGGAGGGTCACCCTCTCCCACTCATCCATTGTTTCGTTTCGCGATCGACAAGCAGACGAGGCCGCGTGTTCGTCCTCGCCAAGGAAACAGGTGCGCCGCGTGCACGGTGCCTTCCGCGACACTTTCCGCCAGTCTTCTCCCACGGCTGCATAGCACAAGTCTTGCAGTGCCTGATGCGCGCGGTGAAAGGACGGTCTAGCGCGTGACCAGGCCGGGACGAGACGAGACGAGAGGCGGGCGCGCCGCCGTCGATGCCTGTGCGCGGCGCGCGAGCTGCATTCGGTCGCCCCGCGTCGCGGCGCTTCCACGCCAGCTCGCCACCCACACGCTCCGCAGCCGATGCGTCCATAACACTCCTGTGCCATCGGCGGGGAGCATGTGTGGGGGAAAGGCCGGGCAAGCACTTTGCCACGCCGTCCGCATGCACGCCCGTGCGTGGCCAACGAGGCTACGTGCCGTGCGCGCCGGCGCCGTGCGCGCACGGACAGCCCCCCCCCCCCCCCCCCCCCCCCCCCCCCCCGCCACCACAGGTCCCCGCCGGGGCCGCCGTCCCTGCTCCACGACCTCACGCACACGCGCACGCACGCACGTCTCAAAACCCACCCACCCACCTACCCACCCCACACAGGCGCTCTCCCCCACAGCCCCGCCCCCTCCCCCGCTCCATCCACCAGACACCCCCACACCCACTCACACCATGGCGCCGCGCAGCCTGCTCGCCCTGGCCGCCACGGCCGCCGCCGCGACGGGCGCGGCCGCCTTCATGCCGCCCGTCCTGGAAGACGGCTGGTACCAAGGTAGGCTGGGTGGATGGGGGGTGGGTGTGGGTGGGAGGGCGGGGTGGCGTCTGTCCCATCCCCCCCCCGCACTCGCACACCCCTCCTCCCACGATCCACGCCCACGCCACACCCGCCCACCCCACCCCACCCAGGCCGCGCGACCTTTTTCGGCGCGCCCGACGCCTTCACCCGCGCCTTTGACAACCGGGGCGACGGCTCCTTCGGCGACTTCATGTTCGGGTCGTGCGGCTACTTCAACAAGCCCCGCGCCAAGCAGCACCTGACGTACGACGACGTCCCCTTCCCGCACGACGGCGTCGCCGCGCTCGCGGACGTCAACCCCGACTTCCCCGGCTCGTGCGGCCGGTGCTACGAGGTCAAGTGCCTGCCCGGCCTCCTGCTGGGCAACAACCACTCGCCCATCATGCTGTCCGAATTCTACAACATGGCGTCCGTGCGCACGGACGTCAAGGACTCGTTTGGCCGCAAGTTCCCGGGCAACCCGTACGCCGACAAGAACCGCCAGTTTGTCGAGTGCTGGAACGATGGCGCGGGCGGCAACGCCACGGACTCGCCCTCCTCCATCGTCCGCATCGTCGACAACTGCCCGACCGCCCAGTTCAAGGACGGCCGCACCGTGCCCCAGATGTGGTGCGCGGCCGACGTGTACCACATCGACCTGTCCTACTGGGCGTTTGAAAAGCTGGCCCATCCGATCTACGGCGTCATGAACGTCAAGCTGCGGCCCGTGGACTGCGAGACGGGCAAGCCGTTTGCGGCCCTGGTGCCCGGCTACGTGTCCCGGTCCATTTACACCAACACCATCCAGCCGGGCTGGGCGTGGTCGGTGTGGGAGCCGCAGGAGACGGAGATGATGCGGGCCGGGCTCGGCCACAACGGCGGCAACGCCCTGTACGCGTCCGTCCTGGCCAAGGGCGGCATGACCTTCAACTGCAAGCGGTGCGCGGAGGGCGGCTACCAGCCGTTTGCGGGGGCGCAGACGCTGTCGGTGTGGATGAAGGACATGCCCAACCCCAACGGGACGTACGGGTACCTGCCCCTGCGCATCAACATCGGCCGGGTGGACAAGGACGACTACTGCGGCGGGGCGATCTACCTGAAGGACTACGGCGCCGCGGCCGTGACGGAGGCGGGGCACAAGCGGTTTGACATCCCGATCTCCTCCTTCTACTGCGCGGACCTGGCGTCCGTCGAGTCGGTCGTCATTTCCGTGACGGGGACGGACAAGGAGACCGCCTGGGCGCTCGACCACCTGGAGATCCGCGGCCCTGGCTGGGAGCCTGTGCCCGACGCGGCCGACCCGGGCGCGCGTGGCCTGGCGCGCCGGGAAGCCCGGATCGCCCGCCGCGGTGGCGAGTGGGCCCAGCCGACGCTGGCCAAGCCTTGAAAAGTGGGGGCGCGGCCCTCCTTTTTTGCGTGCGAGAGAGAGAGAGAAAAAAAAGGCCACAGCCTGGGTGGGGGGTTTTTCCCTTTTTTTTTCCTGGACTGAGAGAGAGACTCGCCCCGCCAACCAGTGCATTGCTGTCAACAGGTTGGCGGGAGTGTGTGAGAGCGTGGGCGTATGTGTGTGCGTGTGTTTTCTGTGTGAGGGGGCGGTGCCCGCCTGTGACTGCAACAAACATGATGTGTGGACTGTTTCCCTGCCTTCCCCCTAGACCTGTTCGCCGTTGAGCCCCGCCGCGCCTAAACCGCTCGCGCCCGCCACCTCCCACCCCGCGGCGGCGCCAGCCACGCCGTCTATGCCCAACGACTCGCCGGCCAGCGCGATCGCACGCGCATCGCTGTAATGGTCGACGCGGCCCGGGCGGGTCGCGACGGCCGTGAGCGTCGCCGCCCAGGCCGGGCGGCGGACGCCGCCGCGGTAGGGCGGACGTGTTGGCGATGGCGCCTGTGCCCTCCGGCCTCCTTCACCCCCAAAGACGGCAGGCACAGCGGGCGGCGGCCGGCGCGGCAGGGCGAGGGCGCCCGCGCCTCCGGCGGACGTGGCGGCTGCCCGACCTCGTCCATCCTGGCCTTCACCCTCGCCGTCGTCGTCGTCGTCGTCGACGAGGGCCGCCGCGACTTCTGCGTCGATGTGCGCTTTCAGCTCAGCCGGTGGGAGGCGCACGCCGCACACTGGGCACGCGCCGGCCGGCTCCGCCTTCCGCCCGGAAGGGCCCGGCCTGTTTTCCCGGTCGTCGTCGTTGGGGGTCTGTTCTCGCTGCCGTTTCGGGCGGTGCTGCTGCCTCGCAGTTGACGCACCGCCGCTCCCGCTGAGCAGCCCTAACAGCCGCGACGGCTGGACAGAGGGTTTGGTGGTGGCGGCGTCGGCGTTTGGGCTGTGGTGTGGGGCCAAAGGCGTGAGCTGGCAGCCGCGCCCGACTCAATTTCGCGGGCACAAAGAGGCCGGTGGCACGCGGTGAATAGCTTCTCTCGCCGCGCCCGTCCGGTTCTCACCGTGCTGCTCCGGCATGCAGGCTGCTGAGCACCCGATCCAGGGAGGCCTGGACGCCGCGCATGGGCGTGTGCGTGTTATGTGTGTGGCGTGGGACGTGTTGCTGCTGGGCGGGCCAAGCAGCACAACAGTGAAGAAGGTGTGCGCGGCGCTCCATTTTCGCATTTATTTTTTTTTCCTCCGCGAGATGGCCGACGTCCTGCGGGCCGTGGTGGCGGCCCACCCGCTCGCCGTGGGCGTGGCCGTGACGACCGTGTGCGCGGCCCTCATTGTGACGGGCTTTGCCGTCTGGCTGGGCTTCACTGCCCGGCCCAAGGCGGACGCAGCTGTCGTTGCGCCCGCGGGCGCAACGGTCGCGGACCCCGCCGCGCTGCCGGCCGACGTCGAGGCAGGCGCGCCGACGACAGACGCGCCCACCTCGCCCGCCGCCTGGGCGGGCGGACACCGCGACCCGGAGGACGCGCGCAACCCCTTGCTCTCCCCCGTCTCTGTCTTTGTGCGCAAGCTCAAGGCCATGCGGGGTGGGAGTGCCGGCCCGCCCCGCGGCGGCGGCGGCGGCGGCGCCGGCGCCGCCGCCGCGCCACCCCCAGAAGGCGACGACGAGCCGCCCGCGCCCGCCCCCGCCCGCACCCTGTTCTCGTCGGACAAGGCGTCGTCTGTTCCGTCCGTCAGCGCGCCCGGCTCGGACGACGGGCACGGCGGCGGTGCGCCGGCGTCCATCCCGGCCGCGTGGCCGGCGCACCAGGGCCAGGCGGGCCTGCGCTCGCCCGCCCGCCCGTCCGGCCCGCCTCCGACCGGCCGTGACCTGGCTTCGTCTCCCTTCTGGTCTCCCTCTGCGAAAAAGGCGGCGGCCGAAGCCCGGGCCCGCGCCATGACGGACGGCAGTGGTGGCGGGGGAGGGGCGTGAGGGAGGGCGGGGTGGGTGAGCGTGCCCACGTAAACAAAAAAGTGATGGATGGTGCCTCATCGACAAGACAGGAAAAAAAAACAGACGCACACACACAGACACAGACACCACACACACACACACACACACACACACACACACACACACACACACACACACACACACACACACACACACACACACACACACACACACACACACACACACACACACACACACACACACACACACACACACACACACACACACACACGCACACACACACCGACACACACCACACACACACTTCATCCGGCCTCCCTGCCGGCTCCCTCTCACACCCCGGTCTGGATTTCGTACGCACACAGGGAAAAGACAAAAAAAAGCAGGGCGCCCAGGCGCACACGCGTGTCCCATCCCCGCCCTTCAAGCCGCGTGGCCGCCGTGCCCGCCGCCGCCGCGCCCGCCACCACCCTGCGGCGCCAGCGTGGGCCACGCTTCAGACGACGTCGGCGGTGGTGGTGGCGGCGGTGGGGACGGGTGCGGCGGCGGCGAGCCGGCGCCCGCCGGCGGGCCGCGTCCACCACCGCCGGGGTCGCCGCCCGGCGCGCCCGGCGGCCAGCCCCGGCCGCCGCCAAACGCACCTCGCCCCCGGCCCCGGCCCACGAACCCACGGGCGGGCAGGGGCGAGCCAGCCGGCGGCGGGAAGCCAAACCCAGCCGGCGCGAGGTGCGGCGGCCAGGGCGGCGGCGGCGGCGGCGGGTAGTGGGAAGGCGCCCCGCCCGGTGGCGGCCCGCCGCCGCCGCCCTGGAAGTGCGGTTCCCAGGCGGGCGCGGCCGCGTTCAGCGGCAAGCCCGGGCCGGAGTCGGCGGCGGCGCGGTAGCGGTCCACGGGCGCGCCCGCCCCCGCCACGCCCCCCCACGGGCCGCCAAAGCCCGGCGGCCGGAGCGGGTGTGGGTGGTGGTGGTGGCCGGCCAGGCACGCGGTCGGCACGGCGCCCACGACGCCGGCCGGGCGGGCGCCGCCCTCTGGCGCTGTGCCCGCCTCGCCGCCAGTCGGCGCCAGCAGCGGCATGTACAGCGGGACCAGCGTGCCGTCGGGCGCGACGGCGCAGGGCGTCGCAAACATCAGGCCGCTCCCCGCTGCGCCGCCCGCGGGCCCGCCGCCACCGCCGCCGCCGCGTGGGACGGCGCCGCCGCCGCCTCCAGGCGGGGGTTCGTACGCGGTCGGGTCCGGAAACGCCAGGTACTGCACGCCGCTCGCGTCGATGAACCAAAAGGCAGCGGGCGGGAGGAGCGGCGCCGCGCCGGGCGGCGGGGGCGGCGGCGGCGCCGGCGGCGGGCCTTCACACCCACCCCAACCCCCGCCACCGCCGACGCCGCCGCTGCTGCCACCACTCCCGCTCCCGCTCCCGTACATGCGGGAGCAGTACAGCGCGGTCGCCGCCGCCGCGGCTTCCTCAGCCGTGGGCGGGCGGTCGAAAGGCGGCGGCGGCGGCGTGTGCTGATGCTGCAGCTGCGGGAAAAACGGTGCCGGGCCGCGGCCGCCAGCGGCCGGGCCGTGAAGCCGTTCCCGCGGCGGCGGGTGCGGGGGTGACGGCGTGGACCAGGGCCCCGGCGCGGTCACCGCCGCCGCCGCCGCCGCGGCTGGGTGCCGGGCCGCCCAGGCGGGCGGCGGTGTGGGCGCCGGCCCGCCGCCGCCCGCCCACAGCTGCGGCGACGGCGGCAAGCGGCCGACGGGGCCCGTCCCCGTCACTATCGGGGCCAGGACCAGGGAGGACGACTCGTCCGCCGAGTCCTCCGAGCGGGTGGGCGGCGGCGGGTGCGGGCACGGCCGCGGCGGCGCGGCCGCAGCGCTCGTCGCACAGCCCGGCGGCGGCGGGTGGGACGGCGGGCGAGGGAGGGTGGCGGGCGACGGCACGCGCAGCGTCGCCGGCGGGGGTTCCTCACCACCGCCGCCGGCGGGCGCGTGGACCCCGCCGGGCGGCGGCGGCGGCGGCGTGGGGGTCCGGCCACCCCCACCCCCCCCACCGGCCGGCGGGGGGCGGCCCCCCGTGCCGCCGGTGGCCCCGCGCCGGGTCTGGTGGCGCGCCGCGGCCGCCGCGTCCGCGGCCGCCCGGGCCTGGGCTTCCACAGCTTCCATGGTCAGGTGTGGACCGGAGGCGGACGACGCGAGGAAGGCGGCGGCCGCCGCCCGGCCGGCCGCGCCCGGCTCCCTGCGGGCGTGCTGCGGCTGCCGGTGGTCGGCCTGCTGCTGCTGCTGCTGGTGCAGCCGGCCCGCCTCAGCGTCGGCCGCGGCCGCGCGGACGTGGGCGGCGGCGGTGCGCGCGTCCCGGAGCGCGGCCTCCCGCCGTTCGGCCCGGAGGCGGTGGGCGGCGCCGCCCCGGCGGTGGCGGTGGTGGTGGTGGGGTGGCGGGGGTGGCGGGGGTTCGTCCCGCGGCGGCGGCGGCCGGGTGGGGGGGTGAGCGTGCGGGCGGCGGTGGTGAGGCGCGTCGCTCATGCAATGTGGGTGTGTGCGCGCTCACTCATCTGAAAGCCGCCGCGTGGGTGTGGGGGGCCGGCCGTGCTGGTAGGGCAGCGGTGGGGGGTTTTTATTGGGTCGGGAGGGAAGGGGGGTGTGAGCGGGCGGCGCGGGCGAGGAGACTCGCATGTTTTTTGGACGCAACGGGGCATGCGGCGGTGAACCACACACGCACACGCACGCACGCACCACGCCTCCTGACCCGCCCTTTTCCTCCCTACCTTCCCACCCACATTGCCGTGTCTGTGTCCGCATTCAACGAGCGGTGCATTGAAACAGCGCGCGCACGGCTGCTGACGAGAGCGCAGCCGACCACAACAAAAAGGGCACCCCCCATCGCGGCCACCCTCCATCTCTTTTTTTCCGACACCCCGCCATGCGCGCGTTCCACGCCTGGCTCGCCCTCGCCCTTCTCTTGGGGTTTGTCCTGCCAGGACGAGCTGATGTCCACACGTGCACGGACAAAGCTCTGTGAGTGTGGGGCGGGCGGGCGTGGGGGAGGCTACAAAAAAGCGGCGGGCGCCCACACACCTAGCCGCCGGCCCGCTCCCTCACGCCCCCCACCCACCTCCACCTCCACCCCTCCACACACACACACACAGCCCCATCCACCTCACGGGCGAAGTCCGCAACTCGTCCATCGTCGCCAGCGCCGGCGACTGCTGCACGGCCTGCACGGCCGTGGACAACGTGTGCATGGGCTACGCCTTCTGCGCGGGGCCGGGGCCCTGCGTCGACGGCAACGACACGTACACGCCCGTGTCCTGGCCGCCCGGGTCCTGCCTGCTGAAATCCTTCTGGCGGCCGCTGGGCTACCCGACGAGCGACGGGTGCGGCGGGCCGGGCCAGGTGTGGAGGAGTGGGTTCCCGGCGTCGTACTACCAGCAGTGGGGCTACCTGCCCGCGCCGTGCGGCAAAGACGGCAAGCCGGCGGCCGAGCCCGTGCCCGGCGTGCCGGGCGGCGCGGCCGACACGCTGTGGGAGGGCGAGACGGTCGTCCTGGACCTGGATTCCTGGCAGCTGACCCAGGCCGGCCCCATGGGGTTTCCGCCCATCCACACACCGTTCCAGTGCGCGTACGAGTGCGAGGCCCGCTACAAAAAGGCGGGCGCCAACGCGTTCAGCTACTGCGACTCGGCCGACCCCAAGGGCGGCTGCGGGTCGGGGTGCGTCGAAGGCACCAAGATCGTCGCGTCCGTCCACGGCGGGCGGGACACGAAGCTCATGGGTCCGTTTTCGAAAAAGGGTTGTTCCGAAACTGTCCCGGACGCGTGGGCGCACGGCATCTGCCAGTGCAAAAAAGTGAGGGGCAAAAAGCCGGGCGTCGTGCCGGCGGGGAGTGGGGGTGGGGCCGGGTGGGTGAGTGGGCCGCTGGTGAAGAAGCCAGAGTGGTGAGGGGGTGGCGAGGCGTGTGTGTGTGACGAGGCCATGACATGAACGCGCTTTTTCTTGCGTGTCTCCCTGGGGCGGCGCGTCGGCATGGCCTGCCGCCCACACCACACCATCCTCCCGCTCCAGCGGCCCAAAAAGCAACAACAGCTCTCTCCTTCTCACCATGCGCGCCCTCGCCCTGGCCGTCCTGCTGGCGACGGCTGTGGCCGTGCACGCTGCCCCGCCGATGTGCAACTGGAAGGGAGTGTGCGTTGTTTTGGGCGCGGGCGGGCGGGCGAGACGGGCGAAAGCGATGGGAATGCGAGCCCCGCGCGCCTCTAAAACGGCGCTGCGTTCAGCGGGGTTCGGGGGCCTGATTGCCGCCGGCCTTTCCACAACTTTGAGATCGAACATGCACGAGATCGCTGGGATGGAAAGACAGCGGAGATCGTCCGGCTGGGCGCGCGGCCGGGGCGCGCTGGATGGCCGTGCGTGCGCGTGCGCGCGGCCCTCTGGCCAGGGACCCTCCGCCTCTCGCCTGGTGGGGCCGTGCAGCGGCCGGCCCGGGCGCCGCCTGCCCTCCTCGCCCGCCCTCGCCCTGCCGGCACGGAGCCAGGCCCGGCGGCCCGGTGTGACAACCCTCCGCCCCCCTCCCCTCCCACACACAGCGCTGTCAACCTGGGCGGTGAAACCATCAAGGAGACCGTGGCCGACAGCGTTGAAGCCTGCTGCGCCGTCTGCTCCGAGACGGAAGGCTGCTTCGGGTACAACTGGTGCGCGGGGCCTGAATGCGATGGCGGCTACCCCAAGGGCACGTGCCACGTCAAAAAATGGCAATCAAACTTCAACTTTGCCGAAGCGTATGGTTGTTCGGGCGAGGGCCAAAACTGGCGCTCCGGTTTCATGTCGTCCATGCTGCGCTGGAAGGAGATCCCGCCCCCCTGTCAGAAGCCGGGCGAGCCGCCGCTGGCCGTGGCCGGCGTTCCTGGCGGCGTCGTGCGCAACTGGCTGGGCGACGTGGTGTTCTTCGATGTGGACAGGCACGTGTTTTCGTTATTTTTTCGCGGAGGCGGGTGGGGGTTGCCTCCTCGCCCTCCGCCTGACTCACTCACCGCGCTCATTCCACAACACACACACACACACACGTTGCACACACGCCAGCTACAAAATGGGCGAGGGCGGCAACCATGGCAGCCCGTACGTGCGGTCGGCGTACGGGTGCGCGACGTCCTGCTTCAACCGGCGGAACAAGCTCGGCGCGACCGCCAACGCGTTCACGTACTGCGACTCGCCCGACGGCTGCGGCGTCGGCTGCTCGGCCTTCACCCGGGACAAGGCGCCCATGGACGGCTCGCGGGACGAGCTGTTTGTGGGGCCGTTTGGCGGCAAGGGCTGCCAGAAAAACGCCGACGGCAGCCCGTCCGACAAGTTTGCTTACCAGCTGTGCACGTGCAAAAAAATCGACCTGGCGAACCCCGTCACCAACGACGAGCCCGGCTGGGTCAGCGGCCCGTCTGTGGAGGCGGTCAAGCTGAGCTGAGGGGGCGGAGGTGGGAAGGAGGGGGAGAGGCGCGCGTGCGTGCTCGCGGGCTGCGCTGCGCGCAGCCTGTGCCGCCCCCGCACGGTTGAGGTGTGTGTCGATGGAGCACAAAACAAAATGCCCGACCTACGGAAAACTAACACGCGCCTACCCACCGCCCACCGCCTTGCCCGCGTTCAAGCACGCTGCATCAAACCCCCTCACCGCCTCCAACACCTCGTCCGCCACCCTGTTCGCCCTCTCCGCATCCGCCCGCAGCAGCGCGGCCGCGCTCGCGCGCGCCTGCGCGGGTCGCAGCGCGTTCAACAAATGAGCCGCGTTCCGCGCGGCGGCGCCCACGGCTTCGGCAGCACGGGCCCACCCTGCGGCAGGCCTGCGAGCCAGCGCGTCCGTCAGTTCCACGTACGCGAAGAGCAGCTCGTGCAGGATGGACGTCAACGCGGCACGGAAATCTGTGTTTTTGTTTTTTTGTTGTTGTTGTTTTTTTGTTTTTGGGGTGGGATGTGGGGTTTGGGGTGGGGTGTGTGTGGGGGGGGGCACGCGGACTCGGGTGAGAGCGCGCCTCCGTCGACACGCCGGCCGACGCCTCCCTGCCCCCCCCCCCTCTCCACCCCGTACCTAGCGTGCCATCCGCCGCCGTCGCAAACATCGGCCGGCCCTGCAACCCGGGCATGGCCGTGTCCGTCGAACACAGTTCGCCGAAGACCTCAAACTCGCCAGGCGGGATGACAGGGGGTGGCGGGGGCGGCGGGTGGGGCGCGTCCGGGGCGAATAAGCGGTAGTGGGGTGGGGGTGGGGGGTAGATCTAGGGCGCGGTGTGTGTTGAGAGGGGGCGGGCAGCCGTGTGTGAGGGGGGGGGGCGTCCAGGCGGCCCCCCTTGCCTGGGAGGGCAGGCGGCGTTTGTCAGGAGCGGAGACGGATTCGTCCGCCGCTCTGCTTCCGCTTCGCGCCTCCGCGCCTCCTCTCCCACTCGCGCACCTCCACATGCTCCGCTCCAGGCTGCGCGTCGCCTGGCGGTGGCGCCGCCATTAGTGGAGGGGACGTGCGAGTCCCACAGAGGCGCGTGCTGAGGCAGCCGCCCCGCTCGTCGCCTTCCTGGTTTTTGGGGACAGTGAACGCAGGGGCCCCGCAGAGGCTCGTCCACTCTGTGTTTCTGCGCGCTGCGGAGCGGCAGGCCGAAAAAAACAAAACGCGCGCCATGCCGGAATTCCACGTCAGTGGGACCGCCGTGGTCTTTCCGCATGACCCGTACGGCCCGCAAAAGGTGTTGATGGGCAAAGTCGTCGCGGCGCTCGACCGGCGGGCACATGCCTTGCTCGAAGCGCCGACGGGCTCGGGTAAGACGCTCGCCTTGCTGTGCGCGTCCCTGGCCTGGCAGGCCCGGCTGCGGGCGGAAGGGTGAGTGCGTGTGGGTGGGTGGTGGGCGTGGGACCCTGGTGTGGACGAGGGACGCTCGTGCGCGCGGCCAATGCTTCTGCGCGCCGGCCGCAGCGAAACGCGCGCTGCGTGGCCCGCAGCGCGCGCAACCCGGGCCCAGGCTCCAACCACTCTCCTCCCCTCTCCCCCCGTCCCCAAAACACAAACAGCTACTCGCCCGCCTGGGAGGCCCGCGACCCGGGCAGCGCCCGCGGCGGGCCCGCCGGACCCGGGCCGTCCTCATTGGCTGGTGGGCCTCCCCCCCCGCCGCCACCACCACTCAAAAAGCAACCGCCCTCGCCCATCATGAAAAAACCGGGCTTTGAAACCGGCCCGCCACCCTCGGACGGCGAGGGCGGCGACGTCGACCCGGCGGCGGCGGCGGGGTTGGTGGAGCCGCAGCCTCGCAAGCTGCCGGCAAGCCTGGCTGCAGCTGCCGCGGCTGCCGCAGCCACCGCGCCTCCACCCTCCACCACCACCACCACGGCCGCCGCCGCCACGACGGCCCACCCGCACCAACCCGCCAAACGGCCGCCCGTCATCTACTACGCCTCACGCACGCACTCCCAGCTGGCGCAAGTCGTGCGCGAGCTGAAGCGGTCCGCGTACGAGCCACGGACCGCGTTGCTGGCGTCCCGGGACCGGCACTGCGTCAACCCACGCGTGAGCCGGCGCGCGGCGGCGGCCACCGCGGCCGGCGGCCGGGGCGGCCCGCCCTCCACCGCCGGCGGCCCTCCCCCGTCCGCCGGCGGCGTCGAGGAAGAGTGCGACCGCCTGCTGCGCGAACAGCGCTGCCACTTCAGCCGGGGCGCGGCCAGGCTCAACGCGCCCGGCGGCGCGCCGCGCGTCGCTGACCTGGAAGACCTGGCGGCGGCCGCGCGGCGGGTCGGCGGGTGCCCCTACTTTTCGACGCGCGCCCTGGTCGACGCGGGCGGCGCCGACCTGGTCCTGTGCCCGTACTCCTACCTGCTGGACCCCTGCGTCCGGTCGGCCATGGGCCTGGACCTGGCGGGCGCCGTCGTCATCATCGACGAAGCTCACAACGTCGAGGACGCGTGCCGGGAGGCGGGCAGCGCGGCCGTCACGGCCGCGGAGCTGGCGGACGCGGCCGCCGCCCTGGCCCGGGCCGCGGCCGCGGCCGCGCCCGCCTCGCGGGAAGCCCAGGTGTACGGCCCCCTGGCGGGCGCCGTCGACCGGCTGGTCCGCTGGCTGCACGGCACCGCGGACTCGGGCGTCCTGAGGGCGTCAGAGTTTGAGGCGTGGGAGGCCGTGTGGGCGGGCCGCATCGCGGCCGGCTACCTGCAGGACGCCGGCCTGGCGGCGGCGCAGGTGGGCGTGCTGGAGGGCTACATCGCCGAAGCCCGCGACCTGGAGGGCGCGTCCCGCAAATTCAGGGAGGGCGACGGCGACGGCCCGCCGCCCGACGACCTGCGGTCGGCCGACGCGGCGAGCGCCGCGCGCGCGGGCGCGGCCGCGCTCGGCGTGCTGGGCCGCCTGCTGAACGCGGTGCGCATGCTGTACGACGCGTGCGGCGAGGACGGCAGTGGCGCCCGCGAACCGGGCGGCGTGCCGTCCTACCGGCTGGCCGTGCGCAAGTTCGTGGACCGGGACGGGGGCGGCGGCGGCGGGCGGCCGGGCCGGCGCGCCTCGGGCGGCGGCGGCGGCGGCTTCCACGGCGGCCCGACCATGGTCACCCAGCTGTGCGTGTGGGCGCTCTCCCCCGCGCCCGCCTTTGCCCAAGTCGCGTCCGTGGCCCGGTGCGTCCTGCTCGCGTCCGGCACGCTGGCCCCCATCGACGGCTTCGCCGCCGAGCTGGGCGTCCCCTTCCCCGTCCGCCTGGAAGCGCCGCACGTCGTCGACATGGCCCGCCAGGTGTGGGTGGGCGTGTGCGCCCGCCCGCCCGGGCCCGCCGGCCCTCCCCTGACCGCCACCTACCGCAACGTGGACAGCCTGGCGTTCCAGGACGGCGTCGCGGCCGTCCTGGCCGCCGCCGTGGCGGCCATCCCGGGCGGCGTCCTCGCCTTTTTCCCGTCCTACTCCCTGCTGGCCCGCCTCGTCGCGCGGTGGCGGGCGACGGGCGCATGGCGCGGCCTGGAGGCGGCGACCACGCCCGTGGCGGAGCCGCGCGGCGCCGGGCCGGACGCGTTCGCGGCCGCGCTCGCCACCTACTACGACGCCATCCGCCGCCGGGGGCGGGGCCTCTTCCTGGCGGTGTGCCGGGGCAAGGCGTCGGAGGGCATCGACTTTGCCGACGCGCGCGCGCGCGGCGTCCTCGTCTTCGGCGTCCCCTTCCCCGCCGCCCGGGACGCCCAAGTCCTGCAGAAGAAAGCGTACAATGATGCGGTGTGCGCGGCAGGCGCCGTCGCGGCCGCCCGTGCCCGGCGGGCGGCGGCGCAAGCGGACGCGGCGGCGGGCGGCGGTGGCGGGGGTGGGGGCGGGGGTGGGGTGGCGGCCCCCCGCCCGCCCCCCCTCACCCCCCTCACCCTCCCGCCGCCGTCCCTCTCCGGCGACGCCTGGTACACGCAGCAAGCCTTCCGCGCCCTGAACCAGGCCGTGGGTCGGTGCATCCGCCACGCCAAGGACTACGGCGCCATCGTCCTGGTCGACACCCGATTCGCCGAGCCCCGCCTGCGCGCGTCCCTGCCGCGGTGGGTGCGCGGGTCGCTCGTCGACCCGCCGGGCGGCGGCTGGGACGGCGTCGCGGCCGCGCTGCCGCGCTTTTTCGCGGGCTTGGAGGGCGACCCGGCCTTCCTCGCCCCCACCGCCGTGGGTGGTGCGGACGACTGGGCGGCCGTCGGCGGCGGGCCGGACTCGGACGGCGAGTGGGAGGGCGGCGAGGGGGGAGGGGCCGACCCGCCCGCGCGCGGCACGCTCGCCGCCTGGCTGGGGACGGGCGCCGGCCGTGGCGGCCGCGGCCGCGGCCGTGGCCGGGCGCCCAACCGTGGGCGTGGCCGGGCGGCGGCGGCCGCTCCCGCACCGCCGCCCAGGCCCATGACCCGGCCGCCCGCGGCCAAGCGGGGAAAGGGGGAAGGCAGCGGCGGCACAGGGGGTGACGGCCCGGCTGCGCCACCGCCCCCGCCGCCCCCGCCGCCTCCACCCCCGCCCGCGCCTCCTCCGCCCTCCTGGCCTGTCGACCCGGCCGCCGCCGCCGCCGCCCGGTGGGGCAGCGCCGCCTCGCAACGCCGCGCCTTGCCAGCCTCCCTCGCGCCCGTCGACACGCAGACGGCCGGGCGGGGCGCGCTGGCTGCGTTGGGGGCGTGGGGTGGCGGTGGTGGGGGTGGAGGAGCCGCGTCCACTGCGCCCTCTCCCCCTGCCCGGCCGCCGCTCCAGTCCCTGGCCTCGCCGGCCAACGCGTCGGCCGGCGCGGCGCCGGCGCCGGCGCCGCCTCCACCCCCACCACCAGCGGCCCCACCAGCCCCTCGCCCGCCCAAACCCTCCGTGCACCGGTCCCTGGCCGAAGCCCGGGCGGCCGCGGTCGTGGACATGGCTGGCGACGATGAGATCGAGGACGATGAGGACGGCGGCGGCGTGGCGTGGTAGACGAGTGCTTGTGCGCTGAATGGGGACGGGGCGGCATTCCCCGCAAAAAAAAAACGCGAGGGGCAGCAGGTGTGGGGAGCGGGGGTGCAAACCAACGACAGGGAGAACGAACGCATGCCCGACTCGCGGGGCGCCGGCTTCGCCACCGGCGCGGTCGCGGGCGCCGCTGCCGCAGCGGCTGGCCTGCTGGCCTGGCAAGCCTATGCCCGGCGGGTCGAGCCGTCCGCCCGGCGCCCGTGGAGCGGCGTCGAAGCCAACGGCGCGCTCCAGCCGGCCGTCGCGACGGCCGGCGCCGACGCCAAAGAAGCGCGAGCCCTGTCCTCCTCCACCCTCCGGTCCGACCCCATCATCCGCGAGCAGCTGACCCGCAACCTGCAGTTCTTTGGACAGGGCGGGCAGGGAGCGATTTGCGATGCGCTGGTCGTGGTTGTTGGTCTTGGAGTACGTTTTTGGTCGCTTTTTTTTTCTTCGCCTGCGCGCGCTCAGCCTGGCCACACCCATCCACCCACCCACCCATCCATCCATCCCATCACGACCGATGCCTCCTGTCCACACAATAAAAAAAAACACCAGGGCGTCGGCTCGCACGCCGCCCACATGCTGCTCCGGGCCGGCGTCGGCCGGCTGCGCCTCATCGACTTTGACCAGGTCACCCTGTCGTCGTTGAACCGGCACGCGACGGCTGCTCGCGCCGACGTGGGGCTGCCCAAAGCGACGGCGCTCGCGCGCGCGTTTGCGTCCATCATGCCCGAAGCCAGGCTGGACCCGCGTGTCGCCATGTTCACCGCCGACGCCGCGGATGACCTGCTGGCCGGTGATGTGGCCTATGTCGTCGACGCCATCGACAACATCGGCACCAAGGTCGCCCTGCTGGCCGCGTGCGCGGCGAGGGGCCTGCGCGTCGTGTGCGCGGCGGGCGCGGGCGCCAAAGCCGACCCGACGCGCGTGCGGCTGGTCGACCTGGCCGCCTCCAAGTGCGACCCGTTGGCGAGGGCGGTCCGGTACAAGCTGCGCGCGGCGGGCGGCGACCCGTCCGGCGTCGTGGCCGTCGTGTCGGACGAGCCGCCGCGCTGTTCGCTCGTGTGGGCGGGCGGGGAGGGCGGCGGCGCGGACGCGGGCGACGAAGCGTCCGCGGCGGCGGCAGCGGCCGCCGACCCGGAAGCGTTTCGACCCGCGCCCGGCTTCCGCGTCCGCACCGTCCCGGTCTCGGGCCCGACGCCCGCGGCGTTTGGGCTGGCCGCCGCCGCGATGGTGCTGTGCGACCTGGCGGGCGCGCCCTTCACCCCCTGCCCGCCGCCGGACCCGCGGGCCTCGCACGCCTACCGCGTGCTCTGGGACCGGCTGGCCGAGGCGGAGGGCGCCCCCCCCGCCTGCGACGTCGACGACGTGGTCGTCCTCGTGCGCTCGGTCTGGCGGGTGGCCAGCGCGAGGTCTGCGCCGGCCGCCCGTCTGGCCGGCGGGGCCGGGCCCGTCCACGACCTGGCGTCCCTCACCCTGACCCGGTGGGACCCGGCCCGCCCGTCCACGCCCGACAACCTGGTCCTGCTGACCCGGGCCGAGGCCGAGGAGTTGGGACAGGCCGGCGGCGGGCCTGTGCTGGAAGCGGCGGTTGCCGCAGGGACGGCGTCGCCGGACGACGCGGCGTTTGTGCGGCGGGTGCGGGCGGGCCTGGCGGCCGCGGGCGTGGAGTGCGGGGTGCGAGGCTGGGACTGAGGTGCTTGTAGAGCGTGGGTGGGGTGGGGGTGGGTGGTGGGTGGTGGGGGCGGAACGCTGCTGGTGTAGAATCGCAATCACCACCCCACCTCGAGGTCGCGAGGTTTTCACAGGGTCGGGCGCGCGCGCAGACAGAGGTTTTGCGCGAGCGCGAGCGCGCGCGCCTGTCCCCCGTCGACACCCACCCACACCCCACACCACGACCATGGGCCCGCCCACCCACCACGAGATCGCGCGCGTGCCGCTGCTGCACATCAACCGCGTGCAGGTGAGGTGGGGCGGAGCGCGCGTGGCGGCTGGGCGTCCGTCGGAATGCAGTGCCGCATTGCGGCGTCGTGTGCGCACTTTCCGACGCCGCGCCGCAACGGTGGCACGCGCCGCCAGGCCCTGTCCTTGCCTTGTGCGGATGGTGACGCGTGTGGAGACGAGCATGGGAGGCACAAGGGGCCTTCACCCGCCCTCCCTCCGCCCGCGGTCCGTCGCGAAAGCAAACGGGCGGCAAACGCGGCGCGCTGCCCTCCCACCCGGCCCCCACACCTCCCCTCCCCGCCCCGCCCCGCCCCACTCAGGAATCCCTCGACTCGCCCATCGACCGCCGGTCCGACTACTACCGCCGCGTCGCGTACGAGTCCGCGGACGGCGGGACGCGCACCCGGTCGGCGTCGCCGGACCACCGGCGGGGCGGCGGCCGCCAAGCCCTGCTCACGCCGCCCAACGTCCTGACCTTTGCCCGCCTCGCCATGGTCCCCGCCTTTGTGGGGCTGTGGTTCGACGGCGGGGCGTGCGCGTGGCGCCCGCCCGCCGCGGCGGCGGTGTTCATCGCCGCCGCTGTGACCGACTGGGCGGACGGCTACCTGGCCCGCCGGGTGAGTGTGGTGGGCGGTGTGTGTGGGGCGGTGTGTGTGTGTGTGTTTCGGGATGCTGACGTTCCCCCCCCCCCCCGCTGGGATTCCCCTCCCCCCTCCCTCTTTCTCATCCCCTGTCTCCCCCCCCCCCTCCCAGCTCCAAATCACGTCCGCCTTTGGCGCCTTCCTGGACCCCGTCGCCGACAAGATCATGGTCACGACGGCCCTGGTGCTGATGGCGGCGGCGCCGCCGGCGCCCCTCACCACGCTGGACCTGGCGATCCCGGTCGCGGTCATCATCTGCCGCGAAATCACGATGTCCTCCCTGCGCGAGTGGGCCGCCGCGTCGGGCGGGGGCGCCCACAAGGCCGTCAAGGTCAACTCGCTGGGCAAGTGGAAGACGGCGCTGCAGATGGTGGCGATGTCCGTCATGCTCGTCCTGCGCCGGGCGGACGCCTGGGTGCCGGTCCGCCCGCGGACGGCAGGCGGGCGGGCTGCGCTCGCCCGGGCGCTAGCGACCGGCATGTGGGGCGCGCTGGCCCTGCTCTGGGCCGGCGCCTTCCTGGCGGTGCTCTCCCTGTACTACTACATGGCAAACGTCTGGCACTTTTTCCTCTACCCGGACGGCCCGCCGCCCGCCGCCAAGCCGCGGCTGGCCGGCTCGGCCGGCGCGTCCCCGCCCCGCCCGCCCGTGCCGGCCGCCGCCGCCGCCAACGGCAGTGGGGCCCTGCGCCCGCGCACCCGGCGAGCCGCGGCCGGGCGGTGATGGATCGGCTGGAGTGTGTGTGGTTTGGGCGTGTGTGGGCGGGGAGGGAGAGAGAACCCGACCAGGCGAGGGGGTTGCAGAAAAACGCATGGACACGGCAAAAACGACCCACCACCCACCCCCGCCTCCTCACCGCAGCGCCGCCAGCAGCACCGCCTTGGCCTCCTCACTCAAGGACGGCAGGCCGCCACCCTCGCCCTCACCCCACTCCAGCGCGGCCAAGCGGCCGGCCAACCCCGCCGCCCGGACGCGCGCCACGGCCGCGGCCGCGGCGGCGGCCGGGAGCGGGGCGAGCGCGCCACCCCCGCCGCCGCCGCCTCCGCCGCCGCCACGTGCCGCCGCGCGCATGACCTCGCCCGCCCGGGCGATGACGCTCGGCGCCAGGCCCGCCGCACTCGCGCAGGCCAGGCCAAAGGCGGGCGGCGCCGCGGCACCGGCCGCGTCGGACGACGGCGCGGGGACCAGCCGGCGCAGGAAGGTCGGGGGCGGCCCGACCGGTGCGGGCGGCCCGGCCGCCGGCGGCGGCGGCAGGGCGCCCAGCGTCCAGCAGGCGACGCGCGCGTCGCCACCGTCCCCACGCCGGTCCAGGTACCGCCCATCCAAGACTTCGGAGTAGTGGGAGGTCGCGACCGTGCGCGGCGGGCGGGGTGACCGCCGGGACAGGGCGGCGAGGGACGCGCACACCAGGCCCGCGCCGTCGGCGGCGAGCGTGCCCGCGCCGACTTCGTCGATGAGGATGACGGACGCGTGCGTGGACAGAGTCAACGCCGCCGCCAGGCGGGCCAGGTCGGCCGCAAAGGCGCCGTGGCGCTGCCGTGGCGCGAGGAGGGGGGGTGGCGCGGCCTCCCCGCCGCAACCACCCCCGACGAAAAACAGGCGGTCCGCCAGCCCCACCGTCGCGGCGTCGGCCGGGACAAAGGCACCCATGTGAGCCAGGTGCACTATCAGCCCCACCTGGCGGGCGTACACGGATTTGCCCGACCCGTTGGGGCCGGTGACGACGTTGACGGGGGCGCCGCCGCCGCCGCCGCCGCCGCCGCCCTGGCCGCCCGCCATGGCCGTGTCGTTGGGGATGAAGGGCGTGCCGGGCGGGAGGGCCGCCTCCGCCAGCGGGTGGCGCCCACGGACGATGTCCAGGACCGGGTCGCGGACGAGCGTCGGCCGGGTCCAGGAGAGGTCGCGGGCGGCGGAGGCGAGGGCTGACAGCGCGCCGACCTCTGCGGCCGCGGTCGCCGCTGCGTCCAGCACGCGCCCCGCCTCGGCCGCGACCGCGCGTGCGGCGGCATCTATAATGGCAGCCTCCATGTCGGCGATGGCGTGCAGGATGTCGCCGTGTCGGGCGTCCAAAGCCCGCGTGGCCGTGGTGCGGTAGTACGCGACGGGCGGCGGGCGCGAGGTGGGTGGTGGGGGTGGAGGCGCGGCGGCGCGGTCGTGCGGGTTGCCGACCGCCAGCGCGGCCGACGACGCGGCCGGGCCCGTCGCTCCCAAGCGCGTGCTCGCGTAGCCCGCCGTCGTCGCGGCGTCGGCGTCAGACGCGGACGCGGGCGCGTACGCGCGCTCAAAGTCGGGCAGGGCGGCCGCGAGGAGGTCGGGCGGCAGGGCCCAGGCCGCGGCGGTGCGCGCGCGTTTCGACCCGCCGCCGTCGCCGCCGCCGCTCGGCCCTTGCACCCGGAGCAAGAAACCGATTTGCGGCAAGTACACAGCCGACCAGACCGTGCCAGCAATGGCCGGCGCCCAGCGCGGGCCGAGCCGGCCGAGCTCCGCGCCGACCGCCGCGTCGAGCTCGGCCGGCAGGGCCGCGTACGCGGCCCGGGCCGCGTCCAGGGCCGGCATGATGCCCGTGGCGACGGGCCCCGCGCCGGAGGCCGGGTCCAAGGACGCCGGGTCGAAGATGGCGGCCAAGTACGACTGGGCGGCCGGGATGGGCGGGTCGGGCCGCCGCCCGCCGCCGCCCCCGGTGGTGGTGGCGTCCCCGCGCACGGCGTCCACCAGGCGGGCGAGCGGCGGGCAGGCCGCCCACCCGCCGCGTTCGCCGTCGCCATCAAGCAGGCCGCTCTCCACGACGTCCACGCCACTCACCAGCTCGGCCCAGCTGTCCAGGCACCGGGCGACGGCGGACGGCGGGGCCCGCCCGCCGCTGGCGACGAGGGCGCGCAGGCAGGCGGCCGGGTCGCGCGCGCTGCGCAGGGCGCCGGTCAGGGCGTCGGCCGACTCGGCCGGCGCGCCCGCCAGCACTGCCACCGCGGCTTGGCGGCCGTGGATGGTGGCCAAGTCCGAGGACGGACGGGCGAGCCAGGCGCGCAGCACGGCCCGGGCGCCGGGCGAGGGCGCGCGCGGCAGCAGCAGCCCCGCCAAGCTCAACCCTTCCTTGGCGCGGACGGAGCCCAGCATGCCCGACGGGTGCGGGTCGTCCGCAAAGACGCCCAAACCGCGCAGGCTGGCCGCGTCGATGAGCAGCGCGCCGGGCAGGGACGCTTGCGCAAAGGAGGAGGCGGCCAGGTGGGGCGGCGGCGGGGGTGCCGTGACGTCGCCCTCCCCCGCGGACCCTCCGTCGCGGAGGAGGACGGCGACGAGCGCGCCCGCGGCACAGGCCTGGTGGGCTTTGTCGGCGCCGCCACACCGGGCGGCCATCCACCCGTCGCGGGCGGCCGGGCCGGCCGGCGCGCCGTCGACGCGGAGGGCCTCCAGGGCGCGCGCCGCGGCGGGCGGGCTGAACAGCGCGGGCGCTTCCAGGCACAGCGCGACGGCCGGCGCGCCCTCCCCGCCCGCCTCCTCCATGGCCGCCGCGCCCGCACGCAGCCCGGCCAGCAGCCGAGGGTCGGAGGCGGTGGACGCGATGACGCGGGCCGGGCGCACGGCGCCCAAGAGCAGGCCGAGGGCCGGCGGCGGCGGCGGCGGCGGGCCGCCCGGGTGGGACCCTGGCGCCGCCGCTTCCGCCGCGACTTGCACCAGGCGGAAGTCGCGGCTCTCAGCATCGTACCAGGCCGCACCCAGCGTGCCGGCCGACAGCATGACAGCACAGGTGACGGCCGGCCGAGGCGGGCGGGCGTCCGGGAACCAGAGAGAGGTCGGCAAGGACTCGCCGCCGCCGTCGCGGCCGTCTTCTTCCTCGCCGCCGTCCGGCAGCATCCACTCCACCTCGGACGGCGCGGCGCCCGTGCCCGCGCCCTCGGATGAGGGCGTGGACCATTCCATGGGCGTGCGACGCGGCGGCGGCGACCGCGCGCCCAGGCTTAAGCCGCGCGGAGGTGGCGGGTCGCCGCGCTGTGGGCGCCGGCCGTGCGGCGGCGGCGCGGACTCGCCCTCTTCCGACAGCGGCGACGGGGCGTCGAAGACAGGGAGCGGGTGCTGCCCGTTGCGGTGGCGTGGTGGCGAGCGCCAGGACATGGTGTCGTGGTCGAGCGTGTGTGCCGAAAAGGGAGGTATGTGTGTGTGTGTGTGGGAGGCGACAGACTCGCCCATCCCATCCCACCCACCCGCTCTCACCCCGCCACCACTCCCAACGCCGCCAGCGCGCCCGCCGCGTCCTCGTCCTCGGCCCTCGCCGCCGCCGCTTCTTCCGCCCGAGCCGCCCACGCCTGCTTCTCAGCATTGGTCATGGCCGCCCAGGCCGCGCCCAGCGCGCGCTCAATGTCGTTGGCCCGCGTGCCCGCGCCCGCGGCCGCGGCCAGGCGGCGGCGTTCGTGCGCGGCGAAGGCTGTGTAGGCGGCCCGCCCCCGCGGGCGGGCGGCGCCCGAAGTGTCGACAGGCCGCGCCCGGCGGCGGCGAGACGGCAGTGGTGGCGGGGAGGTGGGCGACCGGGCGGCCGCCAGAGGCGGACCGCACCGCGGCGTCGCCACGCCGGGCGGCGCGGCGGGCCCGACCGCCGCGCCGGCTTCGGCCGTGCGCTGGCCAGCCAGGCCGGCCAGCACGGCCTTCACGTCCGGGTCGGTGAAGCCAAAGGCTTCCAGGCCGGACGCGGAGGCGGCCGGCACGCCGAGGGCCATGGCCAGCGCCGCGAGCGGCGCGGAGGGCGTCGCGCCGGTGAAGGTCAGGCGGGCCGGCGCGACCGCGCCCGCGCCGCCGCCCGCCGGCCCGTCGGACGGCCAGGCGACGGCGAAGCGCGGCGGCGCGCCCGGCGCCGGGCCCGCCAACACGGCCAGCGTGCCACGCCGGCCGTGCAGGCTGGACTCAGCCCGGAAGCCGGCGGGCGTGGGGAGGGCGCACCAGGGCGGGTAGTGGTGAGGGTGCAGGGCCGCCGCGCCGGTGAGCGGCCGCCCGCCCTCGCACGCGTGCGGCGGGTCGGGCAAGTGCAGCCAGGCCACTGCGTTGGCGGCGGCGCCCCAGGACATCACTACGGTGCCGTACGGCGACCGTTCAATGGAGTAGGGCAGCGGGGGCGGTGGGAGGGTGAGCATGGAGGGCGGGTTGGTGGGCGGGACGGGACGGGGGGGGGGATGGCTTGTGTGTGCGGGTCCGCCGTCACTCCGTCGTCGGACAACAAAAAGAACAAGGCACAGAACCTGCTGCACAGGGCAATGCGTGCGTCCACCACTTCCACCCGCCCGGCGGGTGCGGCGATGAACACGCCCTGCCCGCCCGCCGTGGGTGCGTTGGACAAGAGGGCCGTCCGCCCGCACGCTCGCAGCCCTGCCCCCACGACGGCCCGCTGGCCGATGGGCAAAGAGCGCCACGTCGCCGCCGCGCACGTCGTCTGCCGCCCACTGCTCCCTCCCGCCCTCGCAGCGCATGCCCAACAAGGCTCAGCCTGCACTGGCGAAACAGCGATGCCAATGCGGGCCGGCGTCACACGCACACAAAACTTCCGCGCACGCGGCCTGCACCTCCTCCTCTCACCCTCTCGTCGCTGCTCCCTCGACCAACCACTCTCCCCCCCACAGCCCCTCGCAGCCAGCACCCGCTGTCGGCCCGCCTGGCCGCGGCAGCCGCTGCAGCCCTCATCACGCTGGGCGGCGGTGCCACCCCCGCTATGGCCGCCATGCGCCTGCCGCCCATCGACACCGGTGCGTTTAAGGGTTGGGGCGCGTTGTCCCCCCATCGTGTCCTCTGCCGCCGCCGTCCCCCCTCCTCCCCCACCCCCCACTCCACCTCACACGACGCCTCGTGCCTCCACCACACTCCCCCCCACCCGGCGCATGCAGACCCCAACCGGTGCGAGCGCGCCTTCACCGGCAACACCATCGGCCAGGCCAACGCCGTGTCCGACAAAGTCCTGGACCTGCGCGGCTGCAAGCTGGCGCGCGCCAACCTGGACGGCAAGACGCTGGCGGGCGCGCTGATGGCGGACGGCGTCTTCGACGGCGCGTCCATGGTGGAGGCCATCCTGTCCAAGGCGTACGCGCGCGGCGCCAGCTTCAAGGGCGCCAACATGACCAACGGCGTCCTGGACCGCATCGACTGGACGGGCGCCGACCTGTCCGGGGTCAACTTCACAAACTCCGTCCTGACCGGGTCGGTCGGCATCGAGGCCGCGACGTTTGACGACAAGACTGTGTTCGAGGACGCGCTGATCGGCAACGAGGACGCCAAGAAGCTGTGCCTGAACCCCACGCTGCGCGGGGTGCCGCGGTCCCAGGTCGGGTGCCGTGGCGGGTGAATGAACGCGGGCGGGGCGGGGTGGTGTGGAAGAGGACGGGGTGGGGGTGTGGGATGGACGCGAGCGGGCCGGGTGGCGCGCGCGCGGGGTGGGGCGCTCGGCAGAGAACAAAGCCAGGGCCGGTGGCGTGTGAACCGAATAAAGGACAGACTCTGTGTTGCGCTGTGCTGCTGCTGAACAGGGGGGTGGGGGTGCGCCGGCCAGGACGAGGGTGCTCGCGTCCTGGGGTCAGCTTTCCCGCCGACGCGCACAGAATAAAAGAGAGACAACAACGCTCCGCCGGGGCTTCCGCACCCTCTCGCGCGCGTGTGTGCGTGTGCGCACGAGTGCAGGCTGCCCTGCACTCCCCGCCACACGGCATGCCGCCGCGCAGGCGGCCGCCGGACGGCGGCGGGCCCGCGGCCACGGCGGCGCTGCCGCACGCCGCTGGCCAATACCACAGCTTGCCGCTGCCCGTCCCGCCGCGGGGCGCGTCGGCTGCGGGTCCCCGCCGGCCAGACGCCGGAGAATGGACGTCGCCACAAGCCAAGCGGACCCGACACGCTGGGCTGGGGCCGGCGCGCGGGCGCGGGTCCGACGCTGATGCGGCGCGCGCGCGAGAATGGCCGTCCGCGGACTGGGCGTCCGCCGCCGCGGCTGCTGCCGGCGCCGCCGCGTCCCCACCAGGCTCTATCGTGGTCACCGTCAGCGAGGCTGGGCCCAGCGGGGACGGGGGCGAGGCGGCCTGGCCCATGGGCGACGCCCAATTGTCCGGCGAGCTCGCCCAACCCTCTCCACCCCCACCCACGGCCGCTGCGGCGGCCGCCCGCGCCCGCCGCATGCTCGCCCTGGCGTCCACGTTCCGGCAGGCGACGTCCATTGCAGCGGCGTTGGGCAGCGTGGCGGACGCGGCTGTCACGGCGGCCCGGCGCGCGGTCGTCGCCGCCGTCCGGGCCGACCCAGCCCGCCTGGCGGAGCGGGGCTGGGCGGTCGTCGCGTACGGCGACCCGGCCGCCCTGGCCGCGTCCGTCGGGGCTGGCGGCCCGCCGCCGTTGCCGCCAGGCGCCGCCCCCACAACCAGCCTGGCCGAAGCCGCCATCCGCGCCCTGGACGCCCGGCGGGTCGGCGGCGGCGACGCGCTCCTCGCGCGCGTCGGCCCGCCCAGCGCCGACGCACCGCCATCACCCGTCCCCCAGCACGCCCTCGTCCTGTTGTCCGACGCCCTGGCCGCCCACCCGCGCCTGAGCGCCGCCCTGGCCGCCGCGTCTGCCGCGGGCGGGGCTCGGGAAGCCGTGCGCGCGCTGACGCCCGCCGCGGTCGACGCGGCGGCCGTCACGCGCGCGGCCGCGGGCGTTGCGATCCACGCCGCCGCGGCGGGCGCCGCGGCGTGGGCGCCCGCCGCGTGCAGCACGGGCGAGGCGGACGGCGGCGAGGTGAGGCCCCTGGACGGCGCGCCCGCCCTGTCCGCGCCCGCCCTGGCGGCCGTCCTGGCCCTGCGCGGCGTCGACCCGGACCTGCCGGTGGTCTGCGTCTCGGCCTCGCCCCTCTCCCCGCCGCCGCCGCCGCCGCGCGCGCCGCCGGGCGGCGCGCGCGCCGCCACCGCCGCCAAGCACCCCGCCTCGCCCCGGCGCACGGCCAGCCCGGACCGGGCCACGACGTCTGACGGCGGGCCGGCCGCGCCCGCCCTGACGCTGACGTCGGAGGACTGTGGGTCGGGCGGCGAGGCCGCCCGCCCCAAGGCAGCCCGGCCCACGGCCGGCGCAGCCCAGCAAGCCCCGCGCACGGCCCGGGACGTGGTCACGGACTGGGAGGCGGCCGACCACCGGGCCGCGACGGCCGGCGCGGCCGCGCACCTGGCGGTCGCGCGCCTGCGCGCGGCCAAGGCGGCCTGCCTGGAGGGGCTGGCGCACGTGAAGGCCATGCTGCGCGCCATCGGTGAGGACTGCGACGGCGGGCTTGACGACGACGGCGGGCGCGGCGGCGGCAGCGGCGCCGCGGCGCGCTCCCTGGCCCTGCCGGCCGCCTCCCTCGCG
This sequence comes from Medakamo hakoo, assembly GCA_026636295.1. NCBI lineage: Eukaryota > Viridiplantae > Chlorophyta > Trebouxiophyceae > Coccomyxaceae > Medakamo > Medakamo hakoo. Next base: position 84,260 of record CP089461.1, read on the forward strand.
ACCGTCTCGGCGACGGCCGGCCTCAGCGCCCTGGCCCGGCCCGCTCCGTCGGCTGCGACTGTCAGCCTTCTCAGCCCCGTGGGTGGTGGGCCGCCGCGCGGCGGCACCCGGTCCGTGGCCCGGCGCCTGGACGTGGAGGCGGGCGTTGCTGGGCCGGCGGCGGCGGCGCTGCCACCTCCCCAGGCCCCGCCGCCGCCGCCGCCGCCGCCGCCGCCGCCGGCCTCCACCTCCAGTGATGGGGCGGCGTGCGGCGGTGGTGACGGCGTCGGCGACGACGACGGCGACACGGCCGCCGCGCCGGCAGCCCCGTCCCCCGCGCGGGCGACGCCCGTGCGGGTGCCCGCCCCGCTCGCCGCGCCCAGCCCGCCGCCCTGGCCGGCCGCCCGGTCGCCCGCCCTGGCGGCGGCGCAGTCCCCTCGGCGCGTCCCGGCCGGCTCCCTGGCCGCGCGCGCGGGCCGAGATGCGCTGGCTCTGGCGGCGTCGTCCCCGCCCCGGCCGGCCGCTGCCGGTGCCGGTGCCGCCCCCCCGCCCCGCGCACGCGCGGCCTGGACTGCCGCGCCGCGCGGCGGCGCCGGAGGAGGGGCGGCGCCCGCTGTGGCGTCCGGCGCGCGCGTCGTGCCGTCGTCCGAGCTGGTGCGGCACGCCGCCTCGGCGCGGTGCTCGGCGGGTGGCGGCGGTGGCGCCGGCGCGCCGCGCCCGACCTCTTTCGGGGCGGCCGGTGCGCCTGCGACGACCGCCTCCCTCCCGCCCGGCTCGCCCGTCCCGGCCTGGATGCTGCAGCGGGACACGCTGGCCGCGGCGTCGGCGTCTGTTGCAGGTGGTGGTGGTGGTGCGAGCGGGAGCCGGGCGCGGGTGGCGCACGCGGCGCCGGCCGGCAGCCCGCCCCGGCCGGCGTCCGCCCGCCTGCCCCCCGCGCTCGGCCCGCCGCCCAAGCCGGCGCCCGTCACGGCCCCACTGGCCCCCGCCCCGCAGTGGCCCGACCCGGCCAGCCCCACCACCACCGCCGCCGCCGCCACGTCCGTCGACGCGGGGTCGTCGGCGCGCACGCTGCCGCTGGCGCTCGCGCGCGCGCGCGCGCGCGCCGCGGCGGTCGCCCTCCCGCCCTCCGCCCGCCCGCCTCCGCCGGGCCCCATCCGGTGGCGGGCCCGCGGGCCCGAACCGCCGCCGTCCTCCATGACCCTGCTCGCGCCCGATGCGGAGACGCGGGCGGGCCGGCCCGGCGGCCTCGGCGGGCGGGCGGGCTCGGCCGGCGGGCTCGCCGCCCTGCCCCCGCCCGCGCTGCGGGGCAAGGCCCGCCCGCGGGCCGTGGCCGTCGGCCGCGGCCTGTCCGGCTGGGGCCTGTTCGCCATGGAACATCTGGCCCCCGGCGACTTCGTCGTCGAGTACCTGGGCGAGGCCGTGCGCGCGTCCCTGGCGGACGTGCGGGAGGCCGCGTACGGCTTTGCCGACGGCGGGACCTACATGTTCCGCGTGGACGACGCCTGGATGGTGGACGCCACGCAGGCGGGCGGGCCCGCCCGGTTCATCAACCACTCGTGCGCGCCCAACTGCGACACGCAGGCCGCGTGCGTGGGCGGCGGCGGCGGGAGCGGCGGGAGCGGTGGGGGCGGGGCCGGCGGCGGCGGGGCCGGCGCGGGCGCCAACCCGCGCATCGCCGTCGTCGCCAACCGCGCCATCGCCCCGGGCGAGGAGCTGACGTATGCGTACAATTTCGAGGAGGAGGACGACGCGGCGCCGCTGGCGTGCCGGTGCGGGGCGGCGACGTGCCGGGGTCGGTTGAACTGAGGGGGGGGGGGCAGGCGCACAGCAAAAGGAAAGTTGTGGTGTGGATGGATTGGAATTTTTGTGAACAGAAAGGGGCCGCGTGATTTCCCCCCCCGCGCCGCACGAGTCCAAGCAGGCCCACCCCCTCCCAAAAAAGTCCCGCCTGGCGGGGCTCGAACCCGCGACCGTCGACTGGCTTGTGGGCGCGGCGGTGCCGTGCCGCCGGCGAAAAGGGCGGCCGGACCTTTCAGGTCACGGCTGGAGCGCGCGCGCGCGGGGCGCGGCAGAGGGGGGACAAGCCCCTCTCACAGTCGGCCGTCCGTCGACGCGCCTCTCCACCCTTTCAGCGGGCGGGCGTGGACCCCGCCGCAGCCTGCCCCAACATAAGATCGATGCGCTAACCAAGCTGCGCCACAGGCGGAGCGCGTACTAGCCGTACAGCGGTTACCAAATCTGATTTAATGAGGGCTTAAGAATGGTTAGAGACCCGGGGTGCGGCCCAGCAGCGGCTTTGCTTTGGCCCGGCCCGGGCCAGCCCACAACCCACCGCGCCGAGGAAGGTCAGGCGACACACACGGGCCCGCGCCGTCCGTTTACAACACACGCGCGGGGGACGCAACCCCTGGAGTGGTGTTGGCAGGGCGGCCGGTGCCGCGCCCCTCTCGCACTCTCCTCCCCCCCCCTCACCACGATGGGCGGGGGGTCGAGGCCCCCTCCCTCCCCCGCCACCCTCGCGCCGGGCCGCGCCGCGCCACTGCCCGCCCAGCCCGCGGCGGGCCGTGTCGCCCAGGTCCAGCAGCTCGGGCGCTTACTTAAACCAGCCCTTCGCTTCCGCCGCTGCCCGGTTGGCGGCGTCACTCACGGAATCCGCGGCCCGACCAACGCCCGCGGCCGCGCGGTCGATGGCGTCGTCTGCCGACCGCTTCCAAAAGCGGTGCGCCTTGTTGCGCGCGGCCTGGGCTTCGTCCACGATGCCGCGCGCGTTGGCGGCGGCGCGCTCCGCCGCGGACATGGCGTCGGACGCCACGCCAGCCAGCGCCGCGTCCGCGTCGCGGGCGGCCGATCGGAACCAGCCGCGGGCCTTGTTGGCGGCGCGGTTGGCTTCGGCCGCGGCGTCGTCGGCCGCGCGGGACAGCGACCGTTCGGCTTCGCCGGCCTTGCGGGAGAAGATGCCCCAGCCCTTCTTGGCTTCGGCCGCGACGTCGTCGGCCGCGCGTTCCACGGCGCGTTCGGCGTCGCCGGCCTTCGCCTCGAACCAGCCCGCCGTCTTGCGCAGGTCGGCCGCCGCGCGCTTTTCCAGGTGGGCCACGCCCTCGCCGAGTTTGGCGTTGGCGTCCGCCGCCGCGTTGGCCGCGGCGCGGGCGGCAGCCTCGGTTTTGGCGGCCGCGTCCTGGGCGGCGGCGGACAGGGCTTTGCCCGCGCCTTTCGAGGCGTCGGCGACGGCGTGCGCCGCCTGGTCGGCGGCCGACTTGACGCCCGACGCGGCGGTCGCCGTCGCGGACTTGACGCCGGACGCGGCCTGGCCCAAGGCATCGTGCGTGGCCTGGGCGGCTTCGATGCCCTGTGGCGTTGGCGGTGTGGGGAGGGGGAGGGAGGGAGGGAGGGGCGCGGGCGGCCGTGAGAGCGGTGTGATGATCGGAGGTTGGGAGGGCGGTGCGGTGAGAGGGTCGCGCCAGCTACTGCCGGACCGCGGCGCCGCGCGCACACATTGCCGCCGCCCCACGCACCTTTTTGTTGGCGTCCTTCAGCGCGGACTCCACTTTGTTGGCCGCCTTGTCACCCTGGGGTCGTGTGGGGGGCGTGTGGATGGGAAGGGAGGTCAGGGGACGGGCCTGCGGGCGGGCGCAAGGCAGGCAGGCGCGCACGGGTCGGGCGTGCATGCATGCAATCAGCCGACACCAACACCTCGCCCAAACCCTCAACTCACGATGATGTCGTCCAGCAGGTCGTTCGCATAGATGTAGTAAGCCGCGCCCGCCAGGCCGGCAAGGATCAAGAAGGTTCCGACGCCAGACCCGCCCGAACGACGCTCTTCTTCCTCGGCATACGAAGCGGCAAAGCCGCGCGACTGGCCACGGGCGGCGGCTGCGTGCAGGCGGGAGGCCGGGCGGGCGAGGGAGTTGCGGAGCATGGCTTGGACGTGTACGCGTGTCACGGGGTGGGCGGTGTTGCGGGAAAGGGAGAGGCAAGCCGGGGCGGGGAGACGGCCGAAAAGAGAGAGAGAAAGAGTGGGCAGAGGGAACCCCGCGGGTCGGGAGAGGGCGCGCGCGCGCTTGGACCCCCTCTCCACCCCATCCCCCCCCCCCCCCCCCCCCCCCCCCCCACCCACCCCCCCCACCCCCCATCCCGCCCCGGTGTTTTGTATCATTGATCATCCGCGCCAAAGGAGTTCACACGCCCGCCCACACAGTCTTTCCCCCATTGAAAAAAAATGCGACGTTCCCCCTCTCCCTCACCCCCCACCCCCCAGCCAGGGACCCCCCCCTCCCCACCACTCACCGACCTGACGCGCTGGCCGGCGCCCGGCAAAAAAAGGGGGGGGGGGGGGGGGGCTGCCCCCCCCCCCCCCCCACACACACACACACGCACGCAGTTCAAGCCGCTTTCGGGAAGACGTCCCCGACCAGCTTGGTCTTGTCGTCGTCGCCGTCCGCCAGGGCGGACACGCCCCGCCCCACCTTGGTCGGGACGGCGTTGATCGCGAGGGCGACCTTGGTCGGCACCTTTTTGATGAGGACGGCGATGCGCGTGATCAGCTCCAGCTTGGTCGGCATGTCCTTGAGCGAGCGCAGGGCCTTGGAGTCCAGGAAGGCCGCCTCCATGACGGCGCCGGACACGTCCGTCCGCTTGACCTTGGCCTCCTTCTCCTCCTTGGTCAGGTCCGCGTGCAGCGCCTTTTCAAAGTCCAGGTACGCCTTGACGGAGCCGGCGATGGCGTCCTCGGGCGCAAACACCCAGGCATTCTCCAGCGACGTCGCGGGCGTCAGGGCCTCCCAGTTGCCGGCTTCGGCGGCCGCCCGGCGGACGAGCGTGTTTTTGCAGACGATGAGCTTGGCCGACGGCGGCAGCGCGCGGCGCAGCGACTCCATGGACTTGACGGACACGCCCTGGAACCGGACGCCAAAGACGACGGACGCGGACTCGAACGCCTCCGTCAGTTTGGTGACGGTCGCTTCCTTGGCCGGGCGGGACAGGGCGGCCTGCGGGCCGGCGAGCGAGCCACGGCGAGCGTGCACGGGCGCCGACGGCGCGGCCAGCGGCGCGCCACGCACGGACGTGGCAAAAGACAGGCGGGCCGGCGCGGCAGCAGGACTGGTTGGTAGGTGAAGAGTGGACACGCGTGTGAGATGGGTGAGGAAAAGGGCGGCGGCCGTGCGCGGGCGGGCGCGAAACAGGGGCTGCGCAACTGCTGCTCGTCGGAGAATTGGCGTGCGGCAGGACGCTAGCCACGCGGCTGCGGCCGGGCGGGGAACGGCGTTGTACTCACGCCTCCTTGCACTAACAAGTTTTCAGAGACTCTGGCATCGTTCGCCGACACGCGCGAGTCAAAAGCAAGGCCTTCACGCGCCGCGGCGCGCGATTCTGCGCTCCTGGCTAGGCGGGCGCCCCACACGAGCACACGGCCCGACAGCGAGGAAGCACGCCGTGCGTGTGGGCCGGTGCCAGGGCCAATGTTCGGGCGATGCACCTCAACGGGCTCCCAGGACGCGTGCATGCCTTTGGCGTGGAATGGCGGGCGTGTCTAGAGGGGCAACCGCCCCCGCCCGACCCGTTTTTTTCCGCCCACTCGCAGCCGCCGCACCAACCGCGGCCACTCAATCGGGGCGGGGGCGCCCGTTTTCGTCTCAAAAACGCACCGGCTGCAGCTCGTGCCCGGCCGCCCCATCCGGGTGGCAAGAGCGGACGCAGACATGGTCGACGTCCAAGGAAGGATTGGGGTGCGGAAGTGCGGCGGGAGTGTGGTGGGCGCCCGCCGGAGAGAAGCGAGGTGTGAGGGAGAGTGGCTTCGGCCGACCACCCATCCTCACCACTACCGTCCATCGCCACTACCCTCTCCCCGTCTCCTCTCTCTCTTTTCCGCACTCTTTTTTTGTTCCGCTTTTACACACATGCAACGCGCCCATGCGGCGTGATGGGCCGGAAAACAAACAGACCTACGACAGGCGCCTGCCTGAGAGAAAGCGAGGCGTGTGACGAGCGCACACACACACACTCTCTCTCTCTTCATGCACGGCCACCCGCCCGGCCCGCCCTCCAGGCTCCCATGCACCCGCACGGCCGGCGCCCGCACACCAGGCTCGTCCCACACACTCACACGCACACACAAAAAAATGAACCCCACGACAGCGCACTCACGCCCACCACCCTTGCGCACGGGCCCAGGCAGCGCGGAGGAGGAGGAGCGGTGTGGGAGGGCTGGCCCGCCCGACACGCACGAGCCCCACCCGCGCGCGCGCACCCTTCAACCCCGCGCGCCGCCCTCAGCGCCGCAAGCCACAAGGCACACACACACACGACCACGCGCACGCCCGCACGCCGGCGCACTGCAAGAGAGGGCACAGCCAGCCAGCCAGCCAGCGCCACCCCTCTTCAGTACACCTCCACGTGCCACTGGTTGTTGGCCTTCAGCTTGCCGAAGAACTCCTCCCAGACCAGGCCCTTCTCGCCCGCGACGCGCTCGAGCATGGCCTGGATGCCCGGCATCATGCCCTTGAGCCCGCAGAAGAAGATGTGGGCGCCGTTGTCCAGCAGGTCGAAGACCTCGTCCGCGTACTCCTCCACCTTGTCCTGGATGTACATCTTGCCGCCGCGCGCGTTGGTCTGCTCCCGGGACAGGGCGTAGTCCAGGCGGAACTGGTCCGGGTACGTGGCCGCGATCGCCTGCAGCTCGTCGTCGTACAGCGTGGCATCCCGGTTGGCGACGCCCATGAACAGCCAGGCCAGGCCCGTGAACCGGTAGTTGGGCACGTCCTCCAGGAACATGCGGCGCCAGAAGGAGCGGAAGGGCGCGATGCCCGTGCCCGTGGCGACCATGATGAAGACCGCGTTCGGGTCGGTCGGCATGAGCAGGATCTTGCCCGTCGGGCCCGTCATCTCCACCTCGTCGCCCGCCTTGGCGTCGCACAAGAAGTTGGAGCAGATGCCCTTCTTGGCCGGGTCCTCCGCCTGCAGCTCCGGGCACCAGTACGTCGCCCGGCGCACGCACAGCGACGTCGTCTGGCCGTCAAAGGTGTCGCCGTACCGGGAGGCGGCGATGGAGTACAGGCGCACGCCGTGGCGGACCTCCTTGCCCTTGGAGTTGATCTTGGTGCCGGGCGGGATGACGCCGTACGACTGGCCCTCCCAGAACGGGATCTTGCCGTACGTGTCGATGACGATGTGGCACGTCTCGCCGGTGGCCTTGGGGCCGACGATGCGCTCGACGGACCGGACCTTGGCCTGTGGTGGGGGGTTGTGGGGTTGTGTGGTGGTGGTGGGTGGTGGTGGTGGTGGGAGGGGGTGGGAGGGGGTGGGGAGGGGGTGGGAGGGGGGACTGGGGGTCAGCGCCGACGCGCGTTTTCGGGCACAGCCCTCCAGCGCCGGGCGCAAAATGCGGTCTGCCGCGCGCGTTCCAGCCGCGTCCAGCCCTTTCAAACTAAAGTGCAGGCCTCGTGCTAGGCTCAGAGTGGGCGGGCGAGGCGGGAGGAGGCGCCACGCCCGCGGCGGGCGGGGGCGGCCTCTCCACGCGCGGCCGCGGGGGGTGCTTGATTGGCCGCCAATCCCTCTCACCTTGAAGGGCGCCTTGTTGTTGTAGGTGTTGAGGGGCAGCTCGCCCTCCTCCAGCTCGAGGGGGACCTTGGAGCGCGTGACCTGAGCGTGTGAAGGGTGGGAGTGGGAGCGTCAGAAGGTACAGGGCGGCGCCAAAAAAAAGGGGCGCCGCACGCCGAGAGGGTGAGGGAGCGTTTTTGGCCAGCGGCGGGTCACACATGCGGACGCGACGGCGGGAGCGGGGCGGGGCCTGTCCTCACGCGCTCTTGTTGCCGAGGGGGCCAATACACGGCCCAACCCCGCCGCCTGCGGCCGTCCGAGGGGAGGGGTGGAGGGGGAGGGTGGCGAGGCGGCCGACGTCTCTGCTTGCTTGCACCCACAAAACGCCACGACCACCACCAAAAAGACGAAAAAAAGCAAGCGCACCGTCTTGGTCGCCTGCGCCACGACGGTCATGCCGCGGGCGGGACGGCCCGCACGGACGGGAGCCCGGATCTGTGAAGGAGGGAGGAAGAATGGGCGTGAGCGCGGGGCGGGCGCGCGGGACGAGACGAAGAGGAAAGAGGGAGAGCGTTTTCTTTCGGCTTGGTTTCGCGGCGCGATGGGGGAGACAAGCCGCCGCCGTCCACAGGCGTCGTTCCACCCCTTTGCCCCTCCTTCCTCCCGCAGAGCGACAAACAGCGCCTCCGCCACACACCTGGGCCATGGAGGTCTGCATGGTTTTTGGTTGAAGGAAAATGCGAGTGGTTTTTCTTTCGCGAGCGAAGGAGAGTGTGAGGCGCAGAGTGCGGCGCGGCTGCAACCTCCGCCCCGCCACCCTCTTTTTTCTTTCTACAAGCACATGCTGGGCCAGCCGCTGTCCTACGCCGACGTGGAAGCCGTGGACCCGGCCTACTTCCGCACGCTGGCCTAAAACTACACGCCACACCCCGCTTGAATCAACCGCGCGTACGCCTGCACCCCGTCCAAGAAACTCGCCACGCCCAAGCGTTCTCCGGCCCCGTGCACTTTTTCGACGTCGGCCAACGGCACGGCCATCGGGCACCAGCGCAGCGTCCGCCCGGCTGCCAAGCCGGCCCAGTGCCGGGAGTCCGTGCCGCCGGGCAGGATGTAGGGGACGGGCGTGATGGGGGCGTGCGGCTGCGCCAGCGCGCCCAGCGCGGCGGCCAACGCGGCCCACCCCGGCCCGCCAGGGCCCCATGGCGTGAGGGGCGGCGCCGCGACGTCGGCGTGCTCGCCCGCCCGCCCGCCCGGGCTGACCGTCACGGCCAGTTCGCCCGGTCGAGCTCCAGCGCGCGCCGCTGCGGCGGCGATGGCGGCTTCGACGCGGCCGGCCACGCCGCCGGGCGCCTCCCCCGGCAGCGGGCGGGCGTTGAACGTCGCGGTGGCCGAGGCCGGCACAACGTTTGGCGCGGCGCCGCCCCCGCCCACCCTCAGCTCCGTCAGCGCGATGGTGGGGCGGAGGGCCGCACTCGTCGCGGGCCCGCCAAACCGGGCGGCGACCCGGGCGAGCAGGCACCGCAGCGGCGACGCCGGCGGCCAGGCCAGGACCGCGGCCGCGGCCCGCGCCGCCGGCCTGCCCGACGCGGCCGCGACCGCGACGACCGCGTCCACGCACGCCGTGCCACAGGTCGGTGGGGGTTGGCGGCCGTGCAGGGCCGCCGCCGCTGCCGCCAACACGGCGCCGGGCGCCGCGGCGTGCGGCTGGGCCGCGTGGCCCGCCCGGCCCCGCACGGACACGCGCACCGTCGCCCAGCCCTTCTCACTCACGCCGACCAGCGCGACGGGGCCGGGGAGGAGGGCGGCGCCCAGCCGGGACGCCGGCCGCGGCAGGACGACGCCTCCCTCGTCGAGGAGCCATTCCACGGACGGGCGCGCGCCCGCGGCCGCGAGGCGGGACGCGACGAACGCGGCCGCGGCGTCCGCACCCGCCCCGCCCGTCTCCTCGTCCGCGCCCAGGGACAGGAAGAGCGTGCGGGACGGGGCCCACCCGCTGGCCGCCAGGGCTTCCACCGCTTCCAGCATGGCCAGCGCGGGTCCCTTCGCGTCCAGCGCGCCCCGGCCGACGATCCAGCCGTCGGCGACAGACCCCGAAAAGGCGGTCGGGTCGCCGGTGGTACCAGGCACGACGTCCAGGTGGCCGACCAAGACGGCCGGCGCCGCGGTTTTCAGGTCCGCTGTGCCGGGCCATTCCAGCAGCCAGGCCGGCGACGACGGCGGCCCCAGCTCGTGGAGGGCCAGCGCCTTGAAGGCGGCCGGGTACGAGCCGCGCAGGTGGGCGTGGAGCCCCGCGAGCGCGGCCGGGAAGCCCGGGCCCGCGACCGTCTCGAAATTCAGGGCCGCGGAGAGGCGTGCGACGGCCGCATCGCCGTTGACGGAAATGAGGGGCTGGGTGATGTGTGTGATGACGGAGGACGGAGGCACCCGGACGACCAGGAAGGCCAGGGCGGCGACGGCGACGGCCAATCGCTTCATTATTATTATCGCCTGTGCGCACGCGCACGGCGCGGCGCGGCGCAGCGCGCGCGCACAGCGCCCCGCACAACGGCTCACCCACTCACCTCATTCCACCCACCCGCACGCCCTGCCCCCTCTTTCTCAAAAGCCATGCTGACCCGCGCCGCCGCCCTGAAACCCGCCGCCCTGGGCGCGGCGGCCGCCGCGTCCCTGGCCCGGCCGACCTCCCACCCCGCCCGCCCCTCCGCCGCCAAGAAAGCTGGCGACGAGGCTGCGCCGACGGCCCACCGCCACCGCCGCCCGTCTGTCGCGGCGGCCGCGAGCGCCAAGAAAAACGGCGGCGGCGGCGAGGCTGCGCCTCCCGCCCACCCGTCCCAGCACAAAGAACACGCCGACGCGCCGCCACCGGCCAAGGGCACGCACGCTGGCACGACCCTGGAGTTTTACGCGTCGCCCGGGGAGGCGGCGTCGCCGTACCTCGAAGACGTGCGGTCCGCGGAACGCCACGAGAAGGGCGCCCGCCTGGCCCGGGCGCACTGGTCGGCCGCGTCGGAAGCCGCGTTGAACGAGCAGGTGCGGTTGTGGGTGGTCGAAAGTGTGGGTGGGTGGGTAGGTGGGTGGGTCGTGCGTGCGTGCGTGCGCGAGGAAAGAGAGGAAAAAGGACACGCGCGCCCCGCCCCGCCCCGCCCCTCCATCCATCCACCCCCGCCCCCGCCCCTCAATCCACCCGCCCCCCACCCCCGTCCCTCTCCCACCTCCCCCCCCCCCCCCCCCCCCCCCCCCCCCCCCCCCACACACACACACACACACACACACACACACACACACACACCCAGATCGGCCGGGAGTGGGCGCTGTCTTACACCTACGAAGCCATGGCGTCCGCCTTCTCCGAAGCCGACCGCGCGCTGCCGGGCGCGGCCGCCTACTTCCGGGCGCAGGCGGAGGGCGAGCGCGGCCACGCCCGCAAGCTGATGGCGCTGCAAGCCACGCGTGGCGGGTCGACGCAGCTGCCGGCCCTGGCCGCGCCCGACGATTTCGTGGCGTCGGCGCACGGCGGGCCCGATTTGGGGCCCCTAGCCCGCGGCGGCCGCGGCCGCGCCGGCCAGGCCGGCGGCGGCACGGCCGGCGACGCCATCCGCGCCTTTGAAGCGGCGCTGGCCCTGGAACGCTTGAACTACACCGCCCTGGAGCACCTGCACGCCGTCGCCGAGCAGGAGGGCGACGCCCAGTTCATGGACGCGGTGGAAGACATGCTGGCCGACCAGGCGGCCGAGGTGAAGGCGGCCGCGGACTACGTGTCCCAAGTCGTGCGGGCCGGGCCTGGGCTGGGCGAGTTTTTGTTCGACCAGGCTTTGGCGCGCGGTGGCGGGTCGCTGGCGGTGTTTTGATGGAGTGTGTGTGTGTGTCCTGCTTTTGGAGAGAGTGCGGGCGCGCTGGGGGCTGTTTTTCTGTGTTTGCTTTCTTTGTCTGTTTTTTTTTTCATCATGCACACGGCCCACTCTAGCCCTCCTCCACGCCCGCCGGCAGCGAGACAGCAGCAGCAGTATCAGCAGCGGCGGGGACAGCCGGCGGCGCGGCCACGCCCTCGACCCCGCCGCCCTCGCCCAGGTCCACGGCGCCTACGCGACCCTCCGGCGCCGCGACGTCCCACAGCGACCGGAACGCGGGCAGGTCGGCGACGGCCAGGCCCACCACGCCCGGCAGGCCGGCGGCGGCCCGGCCAAAGGCCACAACATCCAAAAACACCTGGGCCGCCACTTTGTCGGCGTCCGACGGCCCGTCGGCCGCGGCGGCAGCCCCTCCAGGGCGCGCGGCTTTCAGGCGGGCGAGCGAGGCCTCTGCCCGGCGCAGCGCGCCCAGCAAGTCGGCGGCCAAGGCTTCGAACCGGGAGGCAATGCCGGAGACGGCGGCCGAGGCGAGCGCCGTGCGCGCGGACGGCGACAGCGCCGCGGCGCCGGGCGCGGGAGAGGCGCCCACCCCCAGCACGGCCGCCACCGGGCCCAGGCACGCGGCCGCGTAGGGCGCGGCCCGCGTCGGCGGCGGGCGGGCCGTCACCCGGAAGGTGGCGGCCACGCCGCGCAGCTGGGCGAGGTGCGGGGCAGCGGCGGCCGCAGCGGCCGCGCCAGCGGCGGCGAGCAGGGCGTCCGCGGCCGCATCCAGGCGGGCGGCGCCCTTGGAGAGCGCGGTCGTCGCCGCAGACAGGACGGGCGCGCGCGCCCCCTCGCTCCCTAGGGCTTTGCCCAGCGCGGCCGGCAAGGCCGTCCGCATGTGGTTCGCCAAGGCGGCCGCGTCGGCGGCCGCCAGCAGCGTGTCGTCGACGGGGGCGGTGGCGGCCCAGGGCCCGGACGGCGGCGGGGTGGCGGAGGGCTGAGGCGCGGCGGCGGCGGCAGGTGGGGGCGCCGGCCCGCTGCCACCCCCCCACCACCCTCCTCCGCCCCTCCACGCCCGGCTTTGTCGGCCGCCTCCCGCCGCACGTCCGCTCCCGCGTGCAGCCAGGCCGCGTACCGGGCGGCGACTTGCAGGGCGGCCCGCACGCACCGGTCGGTCAGGGCGGGCAGAAAGCCGGCGGGGTCGGCCGTGCGGGCGAGGGCGGCCGCGACCGCGGCGGCGGGGCGGGTGTGCACGCGCACGCCCGCGGCGCCGTCCACGGCTTGCAGCACGACGCCTTCGGCGCTGGCGTCCGCGTCTGTGAGAGCGGCTTCCACCCCGCCCGCCAGCTCGGCAAAGCGCAGGGCGGCGTACGCGGGCAGCGGCCAGCGCGCGAGCCAGGCCGCCGCTTCGGGTGAGCCGCGTGCGCGCGGACCGGCGCCAGACGCCCCGCCGCCGCCACCGAAGCTCGCGTCCAACCCGTCAATGAACGCGTCCGCAGCGGCGTACGCCGCCACAAAAGTGGACGGCACGCCCGGCGAGAACGCGCCGGGCGCGGCGGCGGCGAGGGCGTCGCCCGCGGCCGCCGCGGCCATCGGCAGCAGGCGCAGCCCGCCCAGCCCGGCACCCGGGTCGGAGGACGCGGCCCGGAGCAGGGCGCCGACGGGGGACGCGCGCAGGGCGTCTAGCACGGCCGCGAGGGCGGTCGGGACGGCGTCGGCAGCGAGGGGCGGCGCCAGTGTGGTGGCGGTGGAGGCGGTGGGCGTGTCGCCGCCACCCGCCGCCCGGCCCGCTGCCGCCGCCTCCAGCGCCGCCTGGATCACCGGCTCCAGGCCGACCTCGCGCACCGCCGCCTCGGCGGCGCGGGGCTCCCCCAGCGACGCCCACGCCTGCAGCACGTGGAGCGCGGCTTCCGTGGAGGCCGGCGTGGGCGCGTCGGCGGCGTCGCCGGAGAGGGCGGCCGCCAGCGCGTCCCGCAGCGCCGCGCCCAGCCCCTCCCGCGCCGCCACCGCCCGCGGCGCCAAGGCGTCGACCAGCGGTACGCCCGCTCCCCGGGCCGCCAAGTCGCCCAGGGCCGTGACAGCCGCGGCCGCGCGCTCCAGGGCCCGCGCCCTGTCGGCGAGGGAGGAAGTGGCCGGCGTCGCCGCTTCAGCCAACAGTGCCTCCGCCCGCCCCGCCGCCGCCGCCGCGTCGCGCACCAGTTCCAAGCCGCGGCGGGCGGCCCGGGCATCGTCGCGTTTGGCCAACGCAGTGCGCAGCGCGGCTTGCCGGGCCGCCACAGCCGCCGCCGCGCCGTCCAGCGCAGCCCGCACACTGGCCAGGCGCGGGCGCAGGTGCGCGTTCACCGCGCCCTCCACGTCCGCCAAGCCAGAGGACAGGGCAATGAAATCGTCGTAGTCCGCGTTGAGGACGTCCGTCAGTCGGGCTTTCAGCGTGGCCAGGTAGGCGTGCAGTTCCGAGGCGAGCGTGTCGAGCGGGACCTGAGAAGGGGTGTGTGCGCAGGGTGTTTTGTGTTGGTGCGGGGAGTGTGAGCAGGGAGGGAGGGCGTGTTTTGAGCGCGCGGGGCGATGGGCTTTCTTTCCCCATCCTCGAGAGTGTCCGCACCAGGCGCTTGACGTCGCCCATGTACTCCTCCGGGTCAAAGGCTTCCGCTTCCAGGGCTTCGGGCCGCAGCCAGACGGGGAGGCCGTCCGGGCGTTTGCCAAACAGGCGGTCGAGCGCGTCGGGCGAGGCGTGCGCGGGCGGAGGAGGAACGGAGGACGGCGTGGGAGACGCCGGCGGCGGGCCGGCGCCGCCGCCAGGGCCGGAGACGGTCATGGAGAGGGCTGGGCGTCTGGTCCGATTGGTGGAGTGGAGGGGGAGCGGTCGGGCGCGCGTGGGAGGGGCCGCAATGCCCTGTGAGAGCGCGCGAGCGCGCACACTTTCAGAGTGTGGATGGGCGAATGGATGGAAGATAGACGAAAGGAAAATTTTGTCAAAGGCATTACAAGGGGAAGGCGGGGAAAACTGCTACCTTTCTGCGTCACTCCCCCACACAAACTCAGAGCCGCGCGCACTGGTGCGCAGCCCACACACACACACACACACACACACACACACACACACACACACACACACACACACACACACACACACACACACACACACACACACACACACACACACACACACACACACACACACAGAGTGAATGAGAAAAAAAACAATTCCGAAAATTCCAGCGGTCGAGGTTCTGACCCGCGCCGTTTTGTGTTTCGCCTAGAATGGAGCGCAAAAAAATACGGCGGGATCCCGCTCACGACAGAGCGGCAAGGTCCAAACCAAGCAAGCTCACGGCGCGCCGGCCGCGCCATTGACGACCGCCGCAGCCGCCGCGGCGGCCGGCGCGGCTTTCACGCTGCCGCCGCCCGCGCTGACCGCGACGTCTGCCGCCGCGCCGGGCTCCGCCTTGACGGCCGCCGCCGCCGCCGCCTGCTGCGCCGCCAGGGCGGCCAGAGCGGACGGCAACGCGTTCGCATTGGCGCCGCCGCCCGCCGCGGCCGCCACGGCCTGGGCGGCCGCCAGCATGACGTGCGACGGAAAGGGCAGGGCGGCCTCGTGCGCGGCCGGGCCGGCCGCGTGCCCGCCCGGTCCGCCGCCGCCTGCCTGCTGCTGTTGCTGCTGCAACAACGCCGCCGCCAGGTGGGCTTGCAGCGCGCTCAGCGGGTTGGGCGGGGCCTGGGCTGGGGGTGGCGGCGGCGGCGGCGGCGGCGGCGGGGCAGCGACGGCGTCGCTGCCGCGCGGCAGCCCGCCCGCCCGCGCCGCCGCCGCCAAGCGCGCACGCGCATCGACTAAATGCGCGGCATACACGTGCATGGCGGCACGACGCACGGGCAGGCCGTAGCCGGGCGGTGGGGTGGGGTCGGGCCCGCCGGGCGCGGGCGTGCACGTCGCGCGCGTCGCGGCGGCCGCGGTCGCGACCGCAGCGACGGCGGCGGCTTGGGCGGCGGCCGCGGCTTGGGCCGGGGTCAGCGGCGGCGCGGCCGCAGCGGCGGCAGCCACAGCCTGCTGCTGCTGCGCCCGCGCCGCAGCGGCAGCTCGCGCGGCGGCGGCCGCCTGCGCGGCCGCCAGCTGCTGCTGCTGGTGGGCTTGCAGCGCGGCGGCGGCGGCGGCCCAGGCGCCGCCCGGGGCGTGGGGCGCGCCGCCGCCGCCTCCGGCGGCGAGGGCCGCAAAGAGGTGGGGCGGCAGGTGGGCCAGGAGGGCGGCTGCGTCCGTGGCCGGGGGCGGCGCCAGTGCGGGCGGCGGCAGCGGCGGCGGCGCGGGCTGCGGCCAGACGCGGGCGGCCGCAGCGCGGCCCTTGCCGCGGCCGCCGCGGCCGCCGCCACGGCCGGCGCCGCCACGGCCGCCGGCGGTCGTCACGCCGCCGCCGCGGGTCGTGTGGAGGGGCTGTGTGGGGGAGGGGGGAGGGGGAGGGGAGGGGGAGGGGGTGGTCAGGCCGGGGGCTGCCACGCGCGCGCGCTCTCGCGTCGACAGCGTGCGGGCGCGCCGCCGCGTCCGCCAAAAAAAACGGGGGGAGTTTTTTTTTTTCTTCGCGCGTTTTTGGTGCGCGCCCGGACACTCGTGCAACGGCCACACACACACACACCTTCTCTTTGGCGCTGGCGAACGCGAGCAACAGGTCCGCGCCCTCTTCGTCGTCGTCCTGTGTTGCGGGCGGGAGGCGCGGAGGGAGAGAGGAGGAGAGAGTGTGAGGGAAAAAGAACCTGGCGGGCGCATGGGGAGGTTGTGTGTGCAACACACAGGGGCACGGCGTGTCCGCACCTCCGCGCCCGGCACCCGCGCCGCGCCATCCCCACAAAAAACGCACGTCAACCGCAGAGCTCGGAGCCAAGCCAGGTTCCTCGGGTTCCAGGAGCGCCAGGCGCCGGCGCCAGGCGCTCGAACCCTTCTTCCTCGGCAGCTCGGAGCGGGTGCGAGCGGGCCACGCCGTGTTGAGCGCCGGCCGCCCAGATGGGCCCGGCTCCGCACCCTCGGCCATTGTGGGGGCACGTTCACCCGTCTGGCCAGATGAAGCCTGTGGCGGGCCGGCTGGGAGGCCGCCCGTCGTCACAGGGAGAGCAGGAGGCGTGGTTGCAAACGGCGTTTTTCTAAGCGGCGGCACGTTGTGGTTTCCTTTTGGCGACAAACAAGCCCCGCGCGGACGGCCGCCGCGCACCGGGGGCGCGGTGATCGGTGGGCCACCGGCGGGACGCCGGACGATGCCCGCCCGACCTGAGAGGTGAAAGGGGTGGGTGGCGCCGCCCACACGGCCAACGCACAGCGCCTTGGTGGCGAGAGGCGTGGAGTAAGTTGGGAGTGCCGTGCCAAACAAAAAAGGAGTCGAGAGCGCCGCGTTCTCCCGGCCTCTCATGCGTGCCCTGTGCCTGCCCTAGGAGTGTGGTTCTTTACACAGGCGGCCCGCCGCGGCCACGGCCGCGGCCGGGCGGGCGGCGCCCTCTCCCCCGCCCACCGCCCCCTTTTGCCAGGCCCATCCCCTCCAAATCTTGCGTCACCGCGTTTTTCCGCCCACCCACCTGGGGCGGCACAAGCACGGCCGCGGGCGGTGGTGGTGGCGGACGCGGCCGCCCACTCGCACCACCCTCCCGCTCCCGCTTGGCGCCGGTGTGCACGACTGGCTGCACAGGTGGCACCGCCGCCCCGGGCGGGCGGGCACCGGGCGCGCCGCCCAACAGCGCCATGGGGTCGGGCAAGCAAGAGGTGGATGGTGGTGGTGGCGGCGGCGGCGGCGCTAGTGGTGGCGGCGCGGCAGCTTTCACCGCCTCGCCCCGCAACTGGCGCTTCTCCGTCACGCCGCCCGACGACATGCAAGGCTCCGCCTCACTGTCTGACGATGATCCGTAATCGACCAGGCCCTGCATTCCACCTGTGCCGGGACACGAGGGGGAAAAAAACACGGAGCGGGGCAGAGAAACATGTCTCTGCCTCAACCTGACCTCCATTCTTGTGGCGCCACCCCCCTCCGCAAGACACGAGAGCGGGCCGGGCTGTTGCCGCGGGAGTTGCCGTGTGCGTTTCATGCACTACACCGCCCCCTCCTCGCCCTGTTTTTTTATGTCCGCCACGTTGAACGTCTCCCCCGCCGCGCCGCTGAGCTTCAACAGGCCGACCTGCGTCGTGTCGGACCCGCCGGCATTGGCGGAAATGAAGATCGCGAGCGCCGTCACGCCCTTGAACCGGGCTGCACGCAAGGGGATGAGGGTGCCCGGGTGCGTGGAGTCTGCCGCCGACAGGTCCAGGTCTTGCGCCGACGGGTCGGCCGCCGCTTCCGCAAAGCCCAGGGACGGCCGGTTCACAAACAGGCGGACCGCCTTCGGCGCGGCGCCCGGGTCGACGCCCGGCGAGCCGGCCGCCGGACCGGACAGCGTGAGGCCTGTGAGCGACACCGCCTGGGTGAAGGGGATGTTGATCAACAGCTCCTCGTCCGTGTCGGATTCCAGAAACAGGCCGCCGTCGTCGCGGTAGCCCTGGAGGGGGGGGGGATGGTGGGGAGGGTGGAGGCCGGAGCCACACAACGCGTGTGTGTGTGTGTGTGTGGAGGGGGCGTGAGGGAGGAGGGACGGCCCCGCTCTCGGAGGCGGTGTGTGTTGGCAGTCACGGGCGACCCGCGGCGGGCCGGCCGCCCGTGGTTGGGCGTGGGCCGCCAAACCCGCGCACCCACCACACCCGCTGGCTGGATGGAAAACACGGCCCCTCTCCTCTTCACCTGCTTCAGCGCGTTGTCCACGCCCTTGTCCGGCTTGGCGTTCAGGACCTCGACGGCACGAAAGTCGATGTACTCCTGTTGTGTATGTGTTAGGAAAAAAACGTCGTTTGTCAAAAAACACCGTCGGTCGTTCGTTTTTGTTTTCTCTCTTGTAAAGGTTGGGGAGCGAGCGCGGAGCTGATGGCGAGGAGCGTGCGGCGCGCTTGGCTCGCTGCTCGCCGCGTCCACGCCGCAGGCTTTTTCCGCCGCCCCGCGGGAAGACATGCATCCGCACGTACCAATAAGTCCGCCATGATTGGAGGAGGGCGGTGAAACGGCAAAAAGAAAAAGGCCGGCCCCCACACACGCGCACGCGCGCTGCGTGTCTTTGTTTTGTCGCTCTGCGCCCGTGACCGTCGACCTGCGGCCTCTCCCTCTCTGTCTGTGTGCTACTCAACCTTCTCTCCTCCGTCCGCCTCCAGCCCTTCCCCGCCCGCCCCCATGCGCGCCGCGCCCACGCTGGCCGCCGCCACGCACGCCGCGCCGACCCACCCGGCCACGCCCCACCGCTCCCCGCCCAGGAACCACGCGCCCGCCGCGCCCCACAGCATTTCGGACGAGTAAATCAGGGCGGCCGTGTGGGACGGCACAACTTTCAGGGCTTCCACCTCCCACCGCAGCGTCAGGCCCGTCGTGACGACGCCAATGTACAGCAGGGCCGCCGCGTGGTGCGCCACCGGCGCGGCGACCGTCGACGCCAGCGTGCCGGATCGCGCGGCCGACCACAGCTCAGGCGCGGCGGACGCGCACGCCGCCGCCGCCAGGACCGCGAGCTGGACGCCCGTCAGGCCGGCGGCAGCCGGCCCGCCGGCGTCGCCCGCCTCCCTGCCCGCGGCCGCGACCGTCGCGCCCTCGCACCGCCACTTGTGCACGCCGAACAGGAGGGCGGACGCGACCAGGGACGCGTCCGCCCAGCCCGGCGGCGGGCCGTCCGCGCCGGTCAGCAGGCCGACGCCCGCGAGCGCGAGGGCCGCGAGCGCCCAGACGGGCGCCGGCACGGGCCGCCCGCCCAGGGACGCCGCCAGGGCGGGCACGGTGAAGACGGTGAACGCGCCCGTGAACGCGCCGCGCGCCGCGGTGGAGTGCGCCAGCCCCAGGGCTTGCGCGCCGTAGCCCAGGGCCAGCCAGGCGCCGAGCTCCGCGCCCGCGGCCCGGATGGCTGGGTCGCGCAGCCCGCGCGCCGCCGCGGGCGCGAACACGGCGGCGGCCAGCGAAAACCGGACGGCGCCCGCCACCGCTGGGGACAGCGAGGCTTCCACCGACTTGACGGCGACCTGATTCGTCCCGAACAGCGCCGCACAGAGCTGCAGGAGTAATACGCCCTCCAGCGCGGGCGGGAGGATGCGCCAGGCCGGGCGGCCGGGTGGTGGAGGCGGGGGCGGTGGCGGCGGTTCGGCCGGCAGGGTCAGGGAGCTGGCGGCGTCCAGCGCGGGCAGGGACCCGGCCGGGAGCGCCGCGCTGCCGACGGCGTTGGAGCCCAACGCCGGCGGGCTGTCCAGGGACGCGGATCCTCCGATGATGAGAGGGTCGGGCACGCTCGTGGTCGGGAGCGGCGCCGCCGTCGTTGTCGTCGCCGCCGCCTCGCCCTTCGCCTTCAGCTCGACCCGCCGCGCGCAGGAGGGGTGCTTGACGCCTTCACCCACCCAGCGCAAGTCACGCTGCGTGGGCGGGCGGCCGCGCGCGGGCAGGCGGGCGGCCCGCGCGGCGCACAGTCCTCGCATCGGAGAAAATCACGGTTGCACGACAGTCGGAGGCGGCCTCAGGCGCGTTGAGCAAGCGCTATGGCAGGCACAGGCTGCGCGCGAGCCTTCGTGCTGGGCTGGACGGGGCCTGGCACCGGTGGGCCGAGTGCTGGGGCGGTGCGCGAAAGAGTGAGCGCGCGAGGTGCGCGAGCGCGGCTGTCTTGGGTGTGCACTCCACTCCCCCTATCGCCGGCGCAGCGCGCCCCACTAAAAAAACCCCGGACGTTCCAGTCACGATGCCCACGCCCTGGGCCGGCCTGCTGGCAGCCCGGCGAGCCGCCAGCCTGCTCGCATCGACTAGTGGGCGGCTGAGCGGGATGTGTGGCCACGTCCGGGCCGCCAGCCTTCTGTCCGGGCCGGCGGCCGGCGGGCCATCGGCGAGTCGCGTGGCCGCCGCCCTCAGCACGGCGCCGCCGTCTTTCGCGGCGTCTGCTGCATGCGTCAGACGCGGCACCGGCACGGGTGTACACCCGACGGGAACGCGTCGTCCATTCCACGCCTCCTCGTTCGCGGCGGACGCGGCCCCAACAACAACACCGCCCACGCCGTCCCCGACCTTCACCCGCCTCAACTCCCTGGCGCCGTCGCCGGGGTCCACCCGGCCGGCCAAGCGCGTCGGCCGGGGCATCGGGTCGGGCCGGGGCAAGACGTCCACCCGCGGCCACAAGGGCCAAAAGGCGCGGTCGGGCGCGACGCCCAAGCTCGGCTTCGAGGGAGGCCAGACGCCGCTGGGCAAGCGCCTGCCCAAGCGCGGCTTCGTCTCGCCGGGCGCCGTGGAGTACACGCCCGTCAACGTGGGGCGGCTGCAGGCCCTGGTGGACGCGGGCCGCCTGGACGCGGGCCGGCCCGTGACGATGCGGGACCTGGTGGCGGCGGGCGCGGTGTCCAAAAAGGCGCGGCACGGCGTGAAGCTGTTGGGGCGGGGGCGCCTGACCGCGTCCCTGTCCCTGGAAGTGTCCGCGGTCAGCCCGGCGGCGCGGGCCGCGGTGGAGGCCGCGGGCGGGACCGTGACGACGGTGTACTACAACGCCCTCAACCTGCGCGCCCTGCTGCGGCCCGGGTGGCTGGCCAAGGCCGGGCGCGCGCCGCCCCGCCCGGCGCGCCCGCCGCCCAAGCGGGCGGGGCTTTTTGACGCGGTGGGCGTGGTGCCGCCCGACGGCGGTGTGCGGGAGGGTCAGGCAACAGCAGCGGCAGCGGCGTGAGAGGGGGTGGGGGTGGTGGTGGGGGGACCGGAGAGGGGGGAGGCGCACGGGATGGAGGGGGGTTGCACGGGAGGGCACAGGAGGGGGGGGAGGGAGATTTGCCGCGCGTGCAAAACCCCCGCCTCTCTCATGACGCCTTTTCTTTCCGGTTCACGCGTACGAGGCGGGGTAGGCCAGGCCGCGCGTCGTGCTGTTGGCCGCCTGCGCCCAGGCGGCGTCCAGCCAGGCCAGGCGGGCCGCCGTCCAGGCGGCGACGTCGTCAAACGGCGCGGCGGCCTGGGCGGCCGGGCCGCCGAGCCAGGGCTTGCCCAGGACGTCGGCCCACCGGGCCAGCGTGCGGAGCGCCGGACTCGTCCCATTGCCGCCGCCGCCGCCGGCCGTCAGCAGGACGCGCTTGGCGTCCAGGAGGCGGCGTACGGCGGCGTCCGACCAGGGCCCCGCCCGCAGGCGCGCCCAGCGGGCCGCCGCGTCCGCCGCAAAGGCCGGGTCCCCGAAGAACGCCGCGTCAAACCAGACGGCCAGCCCGTTGCCGGCGTCGTACCTGTTCAGCGGCGTGCACCGGTCCGGCTCGCGCGTGCAGATGGAAAAGAGCCAGCCGGAGGGCGAGATGCCGGACCCGCCGGAGCGGCCCGGGCCGTCGAAGCCGGCGGGGACGGTCCCGCCGCCGCCGCCCTGGGACACGAAGTTGTAGCCGCAGCACGTGCCAAAGCCCTGGCCCTGGGACCAGACCGGGCCCATGCGCCAGGGACCGCCGGCCGCCTTGTGCAGGAAGGACGCCGAGTGGTAGGCGTGCTTGGCGACCTTGGTCAGTTCCGCGTGCACGAACCAGTCGACGAAGGACGGCCCGTCCATCCAGGCGCGCCAGCCGGCCGACTCGTTGGCCGGCGCGGCGGCGGACGACCCAAACAGCCCGCGCTCAAAGGCCGCCAGGTCGGACGACAGGGACGCCGCGCCGCGTGCGCTCAGCTTGCCGGCCGCCGGGAATTTCACCATGAGCTCCTTGCCAGAGATGGGGCCGGTGATGGGCGTGCCCTCCGGGTCTGGCTCGCCGTGCAGGAAGGTGGCGATGGCGGACGGCGTGTCCCCGCCGTCCGCGGCGGCCGGCAGGTCGACCTGGTGCACGCCCCGCTGGATGTGCTCGCTGGCCAGGTAGACGCCCCGGTAGTGGGACGGCGAGGCGCCCAAGGGCGCACCGTCGTCGATCACAAACAGCTCGACGTGCGCGGTGCGCGGCACCCAGCCCAGCGGGCCGGGACGCGTGCCCCAGCCGACGTAGCCGTCTCCGTCCGTCGCGCCCATGGCCCGCGCCAGCTCGCGGCCGTACCACTCCTTGACCAGGAACGTGTCGTTGGCCTGGCCCAGGAAAATGATGTGGTCGCCCGCCAGGCCCAGCAGGGGGGCGGCCGCCGCGCCGGTGTCCGAGGCTTTGGCCACCCCGGCCGGCAGGTAGGCGGCGTAGCTGCGGATCTTGTTGTAGCGCTGGGTGTTGGTGCCGCCCCGGTTGCGCAGGCGGACGGGCCCGGCCCAGTCGGACGCGGGCGCGCCGCCCGCGCCCGTGCCCAGGTCGGCCGCGCCGCACGTGCACAGCGTGGCGTTGCGCTTGGTCCGGTCCGGCACCGTGCCGCCCGTGTCGATAACGACAGCGGGCACGCCAACGGCTCGGTCAAAGCCGGTGGAGGCCAGGCGGGCGCAGCAGTCGGCGGCGGGCGCGGCGGCGGCTGGGGGCGGCGCGGCCGGCGCCGGGCGCGCGGCCGGCGCTTCTGTCGCCGGCGGGCCCGCCGCGGCCGCGGCGGCGACCAGGGCCAGCAGCCCGACAGCCGCTAGGCGTGGAAGCATGGAGAGGTCGGCTTGAAAAAAAAGAGGCGCAGGCAGAACACAAATTCGAATGAAAAACAAAAGGCACAGGGGGCTGGGCTCATGGCCCGGAAAGGTCGGCCGCCAACCGCCACCGCACGCCCCGCCCGCCCGCGCGCAAGACCTGCGCGCCCGCCCCGCCGCTCCCCTCTCCCTCCCACCGCCAGGCAACCGCCATGCCCGCCGCCTGAGCCGCCACGTAGGCTTCCACTGAAGCAATGCCGTGCCCTGTCCCCTTCAGCGCACGGACCGCGAGCGCGCCGCAGTCCGCCGGCGCGCCCGGCTGCACGCCGCCCGTGTCCGCGGCCGACGCGTCGACCTGCGCGGCCAGGGCGGACGCAGGGTCGGCTTGCGAGCCCGACACCGCCGCCGCCGCGCTGCGCGCCAGGCCGGCCCGCATGATCGCTTCGCCCACGCCCGAGACGGAGGAGGCCACGGCCGCGACGCCCGGCGGCAGGGCCGGCCAGCACGACGCACCGCCCGCGGCGGCCGTCCGGCGGACCGACGCGCACCGGCCGTCGAGAGCCCAGCACCCAGCCCCGTAAATCGCCGCTTCCCCCACGCGGCCAGGCGTCTTCAGTGCAAGGCCGCCGGACGAGACGGCGGCAGCGACCGAGCCGGTGCGGGCGTCGACGACGATGGCGCCGACCGTGTCGTGGGGCAGCTCGCCGTCGCCGGCGGCCAGGGTCGCCGCCCGACCGCCGGTGGCGGGCGGGGGCACCGGCGGGGCGGCGAAGTGGCCAGACGTCGTCGTGCGACCGCGCTTTCTGGCCGCCGCACCCCCGTCCTCCTCGCCTTCCTCCTCCGCCACGGGCGCGTCGCCGGGCCCGCCCACGACCACCCACTTCCCAGCGACGACGAGCCGGTCGTTTTTCTCGGCCGCCACCATCGACGACCACCGGGCCCACGCGTCCCGGGTCGAGGCCGTCGTCTGCCAGGCTCCTCCACCACCACCGCCCGCGGCCGCCTCCGGCTCGACGGCCAGGCCGCGGCTTTTGGCCCAGGCTTTGACGCCAGTCCCAGCCAGCATGATGGGCCGGACACGCCCGAGCGGCATGGCCAAGCGCGACTCGGACGCGAGGGCGGCCGCGACCGTGGCGGGGTGCGCGACGCCGGGCGCCGCGGCGACGCCGCCCCACGCGCCGTCGCCCGCCATCGCGCTGGCGTCGCACTCGACCGTGCCGGCTTCGGTGAGGGAGGACCCCGTGCCGGCGTTGCAGCCGGGCCAGTCCTCCAGGTGGGCGACGGCCGCGGCGGCGGCGGCGAGGGCGGCGTCGTTGGCGCGGCTGCTGGGCGTCGAGGTTGCGCGCGCGCCGGCGAGCGCGGCCGCGCCCGCTTCGCAGGCGGCCGCCATCGCGGCTTCCAGTTCGGCCACGCGGGTCGGGGCGGTGGAGAATGCGCCAGCCCCTGCATGAACAGCGATGAAGTAGGGCATGGTGGGTGGTGCGCGCGTGTGGTTCCCGCACACACACCCGGCGGCGCGCGCCCGTCGCGGCAATGCCTAGCGGAACGTGCTCTCCACGCCTTTATTTATTTATTTTCCTCCGACCGTCCGCCCCACGGTCGGCCGCCACCTCCGGCATGCGTGGCTCCCACTGAACAGATGCAGGCGGCCCTGAAGCCCCCAACGCGAGCACGGCAATCGCCGTCCCGGCGCCGACGCCCACGCGCCGCCTCGTCCGCCGACGACGGCGCCAGCACGTCCGCGCCCACCCCACCACACCCACCCCCACAGCCACCCCCACCCCTCCCCATCGAGCTGCGCTTCTGCACCAACAAAACCTGCCGCCGGCAGGGCGCGGCGTCCATGGCCAAGCTGGCGCGCGACCTGGCAATTCCGGGCCTGACAGTCACGGAGGCCGGCTGCCTGGGCCGGTGCGGCGCGGGGCCCAACGCGGCGGTGTTGCCAGGCGGGGGGGAGCCGCCCGTCGTCGTCGCGGGCCTGGGCACGCCCGCCCGCCTGGTTGAGATTCTTTCCCTGGCGACGGACGCCGACATCCCAGCTGGCGTCCTGGCGGCCACGGAAGCCCGCCTGGCGGGCAATGCGGCGGCCCGGGACGGCGACTGGGCCGGCGCGGAAGGCCACTACACGCGCGGCCTGTCCGGGCCGGCGCCCTGCGGCCCCGCGGCGGCGGCGGCGCTGCACGCCAACCGGTCGGCCGCCCGCCTGGCGCGTGGGGATGTGCAGGGAGCCCTGGCTGACGCGGACGCTGCCGTCGCGCTGGTGGCCGGCCTGCCCGGCCCCGCAGGCACGTCGGCGCGCGTCCGCCAGGCAGAGGCCCGGGCGTCGGCCGGCGACGCGGCTGGCGCGGCCGCATCTTTGGCAGCCGCGGTGGCGGGCGACCCCGCCTTCAAAGACGCCGACACTCTGGGCGCGGCCCTGGAGGCCAAAGCCGCGGCGGCCGTGGCGCGGGCGGCGTGAGGCTTGTGTGTGTTAGTTCGTTGTTCGTTGTCCGTCCATACATTTTTTTTTCACACCCCACCCCACGCCCCCACGCCCACCACTCTCTCTACAAGCTGTCTCTCTCTCTCTCTCTCTCTCTCTCTCTCTCTCTCTCTCTCTCTCTCTCTCTCTCTCTCTCTCTCTCTCTCTCTCTCTCTCTCTCTCTCTCTCTCTCTCACTTTGTGCGTGCCGCGATGAAGGCGTCCACACTCCCCACCGCTTCCGCCTCCACCGCCGCCGCCGCCAGGTCTTCAACCATGCGCTTCACCGCCCGGGAGCACGCGCCCCGCACCAGGCGGCCGACGACCGGCACCGCGTTGAGGCCGGGCGGCACGCCGGCCGGGCACACGTCCTGGTCCAGGACGGCGAGCGTCCCGCCGCCGCCGTCGCCCTCCACCCTCCACACGCCGTGGAAGCGGCGCAGCGCGCCGCCCGGGCAGGCCAGGCCAAAGTCGGTGGTATACACGCGCTCGGCGCACCGGCGGCCGTCCTCGACGACGCGCAGGTGCGTCTCGAACCGCAGGGTCTTGATCGCCAGGCGCACCTCGCCCACCTGCGTGACGGTGACGGTGCGCAGCACCGCGTCGCCGGCGCCCTCCTCCGCCTCGACGAGCCGGTGCGTCTGCGCTTTGACGTCCCGCCACACCCGCGCGGCCGCGGTGCCGGGGTGGGTGAGCAGGCCCCACACCGTGGCGGGCTGGACGGCCGGGAGGCTGGCGACGCAGTGAATGGCGCACAGGTGCGCGCCGTCGTGGGACGGCGTCGTGGACAGGGTGTAGGTGCCCGCACCGCCGGGCAGGGCGTGGGCCTGCTGGTGCGGCGGTGGCGCGCTGCTGCGCGGGCTGCCAGCCCCGCTCCCGGACGCCGGCAGGCCGTCCGCCGCCAGGCTGGCCATGCGTGCGTGCTGAGGGTGTGGCCGTGTGTGTGCTGGACCTGCGGACGGGAGGGGGGCGCGCGGCGCGGCGCGGCGAAACGCGCGTGTATGGGCTGCGCGAGAGACAGCGCGTGCGCGCTCGCGCGTTTTTTTTTTTGTCGCACACACACGCCCCACACTCTCGTCCAAAGCGGGGAGAGCAACAAAGAAGGCGCCCAAAAACAACACGACACGCCCCTATGGCGGACCCGCCGGGTCCGCCTCACCCTTTGACCGCCCTGCGCGACCGTGAGGTGGCCGGCCCGGGGCGAGGGCCGGCGGCGGAGGGTGACGCGAGCTGCCTGTGCCCGCCCGATGCGAGGAGGGCCCGCTCGTCGGCACAGCCCTCGCCCTCCGGCCGCCACCACAGCCCTGCCGCACCCTTCACGTCCCGGGCCGGCGCGTGGGCGGAAGCGGCCTCGCTGGCCGCCCTCACCGCCGAGGCCGCCGGCCGCCACGCCTACATCCCGCTCTCCCACCCGCCGCCGCGGTCGACCATCGCCCTGTCCTTCTCGCCCGACGGGTCCCACCTGGCGTCCACGCACGGCGACCACACGGTCAAAGTGGTGAGGCTGTCCGACTGGGATGAAAAACGGACGCGGAGGCGTGGAGGAGGGGGCGGCGGCGCGTCACCGCCGACCTCGTCCCTGCTCAACGACGACGACCACCACCCCCCGCCGCCCTGTCTTCGCATCTTGGCCGGCCACCGCCGCACGCCCTGGGCCGTCCGCTTCCACCCGTCCGTCCCTGGCGTGCTCGCATCTGGTTCCCTGGACCACGAGGTCCGGGTGTGGGATGTGGCGGCGGCGGCGGTTGGTGGCGTGGCGGGTGCGCGGGCGCCTCCGCCACCAGCGCCCACGACCGCCGCCTCCGCCGCCGCGACAGCCACTCCCCCGCCCACGCCCGGCGCCACGCTCGCCCGCCACGACTTTGGCCGGCCCGTCGCCTCCCTGGCCTGGGTGCCCGGCGGCCAAGCCCTGGCCGTCGCGGCCGGGCACCGCCTATACTGGTGGGGCGTCGGCGGGGCTGTGGCCACCGCAGCGGCCGCGCGCGCGGCGGCGGCGGCGCGCGCACGCCCGGGCTGTGCCGACCGCCTGGGGCGGCCGGGCGGACGGAGCGGCGGCCCGTCCGCGCGCGCCTGCTCGCCTGCATCCCCTCTGGACGCAGGCGAAGTGGGCGCGGCGGGCGGGTGGGGCGGCCGGGACGGCGGTCCTTCCACTCCACCCCCGCCGCCCCCACCCCCGCCCCCACCGCCCGTCGCCCTGCTGCGCACGCGGCGGTCTCTGAGGGCTGTCCAGTTCCACCCGGCGGGCGCACCTGTTGTGCTGACGGCGGAAGTGACGGACGGGCCGGCGTGGGCGGTGGCGGCGGCGGCGGCAGCGGTGGCAGCGGGCGATGGTGCGAGCGTCGCGGGCGGCCGAGGCAGCGCCTCTTCCGTCGCGGACGTGGGCGCCCGCCTTGCCGCGGCACGGGTGGGCGAGGCCGGGTCCGCCACGCCCGCGGTCGGTGGCAGCGGCGGCGCGGGCGGTGCGCAACCACCCCCACCCCCACCACCGCCGCCGCAGATCCCAGCCGCCGCCGCCGCGGCCGCCGCCGCCGCCGCGGCCGGCATCATCGGCGCGGAAGCGCCCTGCCACGTCCGGGTGCGCCTGTGGCGGGCGGACTGGGCGGGCGCCGGGTGGCGGGGCCTGGGCGGCGCGGACGCCGTGACGGCGTCGCTGGCGGCGCGCGCGCCGCCCGCCCCGCCGCCACCGCTGGCCGGCGCCCCCCTCCTCACCATTGCGGACGCCGTCCTCTGTTCGGAGATGGGCGCGCACTGGTCGCCTGACGGGCGGCGGCTGGCGCTGTGCGTGTGTGCGGGCCCCGGCGCGTACGAGCTGCGCGTGTTCGACACGGCCACGCCCGGGTCGGCCGCCTTCGGGTCCGTCCTCGCGGCGGCCCGCCTGGCCGCGCCGCAGTGCCTGACCTCTGTCCAATTCTCGCCCGCGGGCTCGCACGTCCTGGTCGCGTACGGCCGGCGCCACCCCGCGCTGGTCGTCGAGCCGCCTGAGCAGGGACCGCCGCCGGCGGCCCCTGCTCCGCCGGCGCACCACCACCACCACACGCGCCCGGCCGGCCGGCCGCTCTGGCCGCCGTCCGCGGCGGCGCCCCCACCCCCGCCCACGCACACCGTCTTGGAGATCTACCGGGCGGCCGACCTGTCCCTGGCCGCGTCGTTGGCGTCCGGGCGGGACGAGGTCAACGCGGCCGCGTTTTCTCCGCTGCCCGGCGGGGGGCTGGCGTACGGGACCAAGGAAGGGCGGCTGCGCCTGGTTGGCGGCGGGTGAGGGGGAGCTCTCCGTGTGCGCTGCCTGTTTTTCCTCCCCCGCTGCTGCACTGTTGTTTTTTGTTTTGTAACACCATCCCACGTCCCACACACACTTGTTATCACTCCTCCTCCGGCGGCAGGCGCAGGCCCACCCGGGCGGCCGACCGGCGGACGTCTTCACGCTGCCTGTTGGGGGTGGTGCATGGGGGGGGGGGGGGGAGGCAGTGTGGGCGGGAGTGAGACAAGGTTGGGGCGAGGCCCTCTCTCCCCTCCCTCCCCTCCCCCTCGCACCCCCCCCCCCCGGGCTCGCAGCCCGCGCACCTGGCCTCCCGGTCCACGCCGATGTCATAGGACGTCAGGAGCTCCTGTTGAGGTGGGTGGAGGGTGAAGTGGTGAGGGGAGGCGGGAACGGGGCGCGCACCACCCGCCCGCCCCACCTCCATCCCCCTCTCATCAAAAAAAACAACGCACGTGATGGTCCTGGACCGCGTCCACCAGGGCCGCCCAGTCGCTGGCCAGGCCCGCCGCCCCGGCTGTCGTCAGCGGCGGGCCGGCTGGGGACATCGTGGTGGGGGAGGGCTGCGCGCCGGCCTCTGTCGCCGTGACTGCCGGCGGGCCACGCACAGCTGCCACGCCCGCCAAGCGCCGGGCTTCGGCCGCGGCGTCGGCGGCCAGAGTGGAGCCGGCGGGGCCGAGGGCGCGTCGCAAGGCCGCGCTGAGGCGGGCGTACGGGCCGGACAGGGTGGAGGGCGGCGGGCCGGGCGGCATGATGAGAGGCGGGATGATGGGGTGGGAAGACCGCAGGCGGCGGGTCGTGTGTATTTGCTTAGGGCGTGGCTGCCCTGCCAATTCCCAGGCGTGCGATCGGGGCGCTCTCGCCCCGGCGTCCTGCAAGGACCGCCAGCACTCACAGCCTCTGGCGGGGAGGGCGGGCTGGCCGTTGACGCGACGCGCCTGCGTGGAAAGAGGGCCGACGCGGACCCCGTGAAAAAAAAGGGAATGGGGAGGCCACTCGCTCTCTCGCACTCCACACCTCCATCTCCTTCCCCCCGACCGCCAGGCCCTCTCGTCGCTCCCCGTCCCCTCCTCCCCTCCCGCCCAAAATGCGTGCCTTCACCCTGTTCGCCCTGTTCGCCCTGCTGGCCGGCGCCGTCGTCGCGGAGGAAACCTGCCTGGACCTGGCGAACAAGCTGCAGGTGCGTTGCAAGGGGTGGGAAGGCGGCGTGAATTTGGAGCGCGTTGTGCTTGCTCCGTCGTGTGTGGTTGCGGTCCCCTTCCGCCGCTGGCGCGCCGCACGCCCAATCAGCGCGCCTCCGCGCCTTTCCCTTTCCTGAGATGGGAGTGACGCATGCGTGGCCCATCGTTTAGAGCGGCGACGGGTGGTCAGACGCCTGTTCTCCGCCGGCCGCGCCGCTCCAAACGCGCGCGCGCGCGCTTTCTTCCATCGCGCTCCAACCCCTCTGCCTGTCGGGGGCGACGCTGCCGAGGCGGTGCGGCCGTGCCCACCCCTCCGCACCTACCGCAACGGTGTCGTGAGATCTGTTTCCGCCCATCGCACTGCAGTGTGGGGTGCGTGGGGCCCTCTCCACCGCGCGACCACGATGCTGGCAACTTCGGTCTGGCGGCTAGGTCCGCGCGGGCACGCCTTCGCGCCGGCTTCCGGGGCGATGCCGGCGCTGCCTGGCGCTTCCGGCCCCCGCACGCCCGCCCACCAGAGGCCCAGCTATGTGTGCCTGCGCTCAAGAGCGGAAGAGTGGGCCGCCGATCCGACGCGGCGCCGGGGCCACGGCCGGAGTTGACGGAGTCCAATGGGGGCCGCCCGCTGCAAAACGGCGCTGCCGCCTGGGCTGCTGCCCTCTGCCGGCTGCCCTCCTGCCGGCTGAGGCCTCCCACCTCGACCAAAAAAATCACTGACTCGCGCCCCCCCCCTCTCTCCCCACCCACCCCCTTCCGCCCACCCACCCCAGGAGCCGGGCTCGCCCTGCGCCCCCTTCGTCGGCCAGGTCCAGGCCCAGAAGGACGCCATCGCCACGCAGTCGTGCGAGAACCCGATCGAGGTGTCGGCCACGCCGACGCCCGAGTGCTGCGCCCTGGCCATGCAGTTCCAGCCGTGCGCGTGCGACGCCGACGTGCACGCGACGTCGGGCAAGACCCTGGCCATCGCCTCGTACCGGTCCACCGCGTACGTGTGCGGCGGCAAGTGCGTCAACCCGCCCACGTGCTGAAACTACTCTCTTTTTGCTTAAAGATACAGGGACGGAGGAGCGCCGCAGTCGGCGGGGGCGGGCCCCATTCACGGCCCGACCCTTCGTTGATAAGGCGCCGCCCTCTCACCTTTGCGCCGCGTAGTTAATGCACATACAACGGATGCGTGCTGCGGGTGTGTGGGGTTGAGTGCGTGGCCTCCCGTCGTGTTTGACCCCGATTTGTTATTCCCTCAGACAAAAAAATTCATCCCACAATCCCCTCGTTTCCCGTCCCCGGCCTGGAAGGGGGCTTGCCCTCACACCCTACACGGCTCTCGTGCTCTCGACACCCGGCCGCCGGTGGGCGGCGGGCGCCCGCCGCCCACCCCCACTCGGCCCGAAGATTGGGTCCGCCGCCGCGTCCCCGCGGTCAATGGCCAGGGGAGCCGTCTCCAGCGCGTCCGGCGCCGTCGTCGTCTCAAACATTTCCCACTCCTTCACGCCCGCCCGCTCCAGGGCCGCGACGATGGCCGACGCCGTCGCCGGGTCGCTCCGCGGCCAGACACCGTCGCGCGTGCACAGGACGGAGCCGACGTACGCCTGGCCCGACGCGGCCGCGGCGCCCCTGTACGCGAACAGGGCCCACGCCAGGTCGTCGGCCGCGTCGACAATCGTCCAGAACTCGAGCGAGACGACGCCCGAGTCCAGGACGGAAAACCAAAAGGTGCCGGGGGCCTCGGCCCGCCGGACGCGGTAGTGCCGCCGCCGCCACAGCGTCCGCCCGTCCAGGGTGTTGACCTGGAAGACGGGGTCGTACCAAAAGCCGCCGCGCGCCGCGCCATAGTAAAACAGTTGCAGCTGGGAGGGGAACTGGTCAAAGGCCGGGTTCTGGCCGGCCGCGACGTGCCACGAGATCGGGTCGCCGGCCTGCAGCCAGCCGACGAAGATGCGCTCGGCGATCTCGTGCGTCAGGGCCGCGCCGCGCCAGGACGCCAGGGGGGGGTGGATCGGCCGCGACGGGACGTCCGCCCTCACGCCCAGGCACCCGTGCTTTTGGAGGACGCACAGCGAAAAGGCGGAGAAGGCGTCGCACTCGTAGGAGGTGATCGCCCGGTAGGCGGCGACGGCGTCGCCGGGCGGCGCCGCGCTCAGGGCTTTGAGGGCGGCCGAACACTGGCCGGTCGGGTCGGTGACGCACGCCAGCACCTCGGCGCGACAATGGCGAATCATGCAAAAAAGCGTGCCTAGACCCTGCCCCTTCAACGCTTCGGCAGACGCCATGGGGAAGCCGCCCGCGTCGATGATGAGGGAGATGGCGGCGAGCGCGTCGTCGGAGTGGGCGCGGGCCCAGAGGCCGGCGGAGATGGAGGCCGCGGCCCGGGCGGCGGCGGTCTTTGTGAAGGGCAGGCGGACGGCGATGGTGGACAGGAGCGGGTTGGACGGGTACGCGTCCGCGCCGCGGACGCGCCAAAACCGGCGGGTGGTGGCCGGGCCGCAGCCCAGGGCGGCGACGGTGCGCACGGACGCCAGGGACGGGCGGTCCAACAGCGCGCGCGCCGGGGCGCCGGCCTCGCCCCCGTCCGGGATGGCGCACGCCAGCACGCCGGTCGCGCCGCGCACCGCGGCGTCCCAGGCGTCGCCGTCCGTGCTCGCATCCTCAAACACCGTCAGGCTGCACCGCGCGTCGGACCAGGCCAGGCGCAGCGCCTCGTGCGCCAGGACGTCCGCCCAGGACGCGGTGCCCTTGGCGATGGGCGACGGCGCGCCGGCGGGGACGAGCGCGACCAGGCGGACGAGCGGTGTGGTTGTGGTGGGCGCGTCGGACGATGACGGGCCCGTGGCGGTCGCGGCCAGCGAGCGCCGAGCAGCACCGAGCGGAGCAGCGCCGAGCAGCACCGAGCGGGGGTGCAGCACCCCCACCCGAGGGGGCGCGGGTGTGGGCGTGAGGGTGGAGGAGCCGGCGGTGCGGGCGGGCAGAGGGTGCGGCGACGGGCGGGCAGACATGACGGGCCCGCGCCGCCGCACCGCCGCCGTCGCCCGCGGGCCCGCACCGGGCTCGCGGGCAGACCTCGCGTGAAGCTGTGTGTGGCTCGCCATGAGCAGCCGCGGCGGGCGGAGGGAGGGTTTTGCGGAGCAACAACGACAACCGAGGAATGCGGCGGCGTACCGAACCGTTGAAAAAAAAAAAGGCTTCGGTTTTCCGGTCACAATTTCATTCATCATGTTCCACCCCGCCGGGGGAGCGACCCTCGCCCGCTCCACTTTCCCTCAGGCAATGCAAAAGACACACACTCAAAACAAAACTAACGCGGCCCCTCATCCGCGGATGCGACGGCCACGGCTCCATTACCTCCTCCCGCGCCGCCGCCGCCGCCGCCGCTGGACGGCGGCAGGTCACGCCCCGACCGCGGCGCGGGGCGCCGGCTCGGCTGCTGCTGGACGGCCGCGGCCGCCGCCGGCGCAGCGGGCGCTGCGCCCGCCGTCGCACCCCACCCAGCTGCACGCGCAGCCTTCAACGCCGCCGCCGCCGCCCGGGCCGCCGCCGCGCCCTCCGGCTTTTCGTCAGAGGCCGCGGCGGGCCCGCCGCGCGGCGCGGCCTGAAACGTCAGGGCGACGCCCCGCAGGCTCAGGCCGCCGCCCGGGCGGGGCAGGGGCAGTGCCCCGGGCACCGCCCGCCGGCCCGCCGTGGCTGGCGCGTTCGCCGTCAGGACGAGCTGCCGGGCAGCCGGGTCGTACTGCGCCAGGCGGACGGAGGTGAGGGAGAGGCGGCCGGGGCTGGACGCGCCGGCGGCTGTGCCGCGCAGGTCGGCCCCGCCCGCGCCGTGGCGCGGCAGGCCGTCCCGGGCGAACAGCGCCGTGAACACTGCCCGGCCCGGCCCGCCGTCCCCACTGCCGTCCAGCAAGTCCCGGCCGTCCTCGAAGAAGGCGGTGAAGTTGCTCACGCCGTCCAACAGGATGATGGTCGCCGCGTCGTCGGCCGCGCCGCCGCCGCCTCCTGGGGGCGGTGGCGGGCGGTGCGCCGCCTGCGCGCCGCCGCCGCCCTCTTCTCCATCGCCCGGGTCGAGGATGAGGAAGCCTTCGGCGGCGCTGAGGACGTAGACGGGCCCGGCGAAGAAGGGGGCGGGCTTGGGTGCGGGTTGGCGCCCGCGGCGGGCCGCGGGCGCGGGCGTCGCGGTCGGCGCCGAGTCGGGGCCAGAGGCCGCGGCTGGAGTGTGTGTTGGGTTGTTGATGGGAGGAGCGTTTGTGTTTAGCTGGCGCATGCAGGGTGGTGTGCTTTTGCGCCCCGCCCCGCCCTGTGGCACCCACCTCCCGCCAGCCCTCCCCCTCTCAAACCCAATCTCCAGCATCTCAGCACGAGGCTGGGAGGGGTGGCACGCCCGGCGGGCCGGCGCCACCGGTGAATGAAGACACGCCCACACAAGACGCTGCTCCGCCGCAGCGGCGGGAGGGCCGCAAAACGAAACAACCCACGGCGCCGCGCGACGCACACCCTTGCCCGTCGGTCACGGAAGCCGCACCTGTGGTTACCAAGAGCATCAGGCTCAGCGCCGCGAGCGCTGGCCGGGCCATCACGGCGCCGCGCAGTCGCGCACGAGGGGGGCTAGCAAAAAAAAGTGAATGGGCCTTGTGCCTTGCCTCGCCGCACAACCCCACCAACGCACACGCCCCCACACACCCCTCCTCTCTCCTTGAGCTCACGGGGCCGACGACGGTGAGAAAGAGCTCTTCTGGACTGGCGAAAAGGACTGTCACACACACACGCACCACACTGGCCCCAACCACACACCGCCACCCCTACGTCGCGCTCGTCGCGCCGCCCAGCCCGCGCCCGAACGCGTCCGCGACCACGTCAAACCCGTCGGCCGCGCCCCGCAGCGCCGCGAAGAAACGGTCCTGCGCGCCGGAACCGGCGCCCGCGCCCGCCCGCAGGGCCGCCCGGGCCGCCAGCGCAGCGCGCAGCCCCGGCCCGCACAGCGGGCACTCCAGGCGCTGGTTGGGAGGCGGCGGCGACGCGCCGTCGCCGCCGCCGCCGCCACCCTCGCGGTGCGCGTCCAGCGCGCGCACAGAAAAGGAGTGCCCACACATAAAGTGGACGGCGGGCAGTTCCAGGGGGGCGCCAGTGGCATCGCACCGCGTGTTTTGGAAGACGCGCGGCGTGGCGCGGGCGGCCGCCGCGTCGGCCCGCGCACTGGCGGCGGCGGCCTTCAGGCGCGCCGCGTCGGCCGCGTCGGCCGCCGCGCGGTCGCCCTCCGCCTTCAACGCGGACGCCACGTACTCCCGCACATCGCCCAGCGTCAGGCCCGGGTGGCGGGCTAGGGAGCGCAGCGCGATGGCGGGAGGGAGGGCGCCGGCCGCCGACGCGGCGGCCAACAGGGAGCGAATAGCAGCGGGCGGCGCGGCCGCGGCGCCGCCGCACCCACTGTCTCCGCCGCCGCCACTGCCCACCAACAGCTCCAGCGCCAGGCAAAACAGGGCCGGGTCGCCGCCGCGGGCCGGGTCGCCCAGCCGGGCCGCCGCTTCGACCAGGGCGGGCGCGTCGCCCGCGGCGGCGTGCAGGGCCAGGACCTCGCGCGGGCACCGGCACCGCTCCAGCAGCCACGCCAGCGGCGCGCGGCCGGGCGGGCCCGCGCTCCGCGCCAGCACCAGCGCCGTCGCCGGGTCGTAGCGCGGCGCTTCGCCGGGCGGCCACCCCCGGCGCAGCAGGTCGAGCGCGTCGTCGGGGCGGGGGCGCAGCGGTGGGTGGGACGCGGCGGCGGGCGACGGCGCGTCCGGCGGCGGCGGCGGGCACAGGTAAAGCTGGAGGAGGGTGTGCCAGAGCGCCGCGGCCGCCGGGTCGGCCGGGGCGGCGGCGGCGCCCTCCTGCCCGCCCGGCGGCGGCGGCGGCGGCGGTGCCGTGTTCAGGACGTACTCGCACAGCAGGAGCAGGCCGGCGGGCCGGTCGGCGAAGAGCGGGGCCGCGGCAGAGATGGGGAGGACGTCGTCACCCGCGCCGCCGCCGCCGTCCGCCGGTCCGTCGCCTCCCCCCGGCGGCGGCGGCGGCGTGCACAACCGCATCAGCAGTGCCGTCGCGGCCTCGGGCCGGGCGGCCAGCAGGGCCCGGCCGTGGCGGCGGACGACGGTCGCCGCCGCGCCGCGGGGCAGGGCGTCGATGTAGGACAGGGCCCGGTCTGCGGCGGCGGTGGCGGCGGGCGCGGGCGGCGGCGGCTCGGGCGGGGCAGCACCGGCCGCGTCGCCCTCGCTGCCGGCGGCGGCGGCGGTCCCGGCGTCGTCCAGCAACGCGCCCACGTACCAGGCGTGCTCGCCCGCCGCGGCCGCCACCATGAGCGCCTGGTCGACGAGGCCGGCGGACGCGCACGCCTCAAACGCGGCGGCCGCGTCCAGGGCGATGGACGGCGGGCCGCGCCGCCCTCCGCTGCCCGCGCCCGGCGCCGTCGCGTCCCGCAAAAAGTCCGTCAGCTTGGCCACGTCCCGCGCCGAGGCGTAGCAGGAGATGAGGAGCGTCGTGTGGTCGGACGACGCACGCCCGGCGTCGTGCAAGGCTTCCAAGAACGACGCCAGCGGGCCGGGGCGGCCGCAGTCGAGAAGGCGGCGGACGGCGTGCGAGGCGGCGCCGCCGCCGCCCTCACCCCCACCACTGCCGCCCATCACAGCTGCCGCCGCCCAGTGCGACGCCGCGCCGTCGAAATCACCGGACGCGTACGCGGCGTCGCCCGCAGACACGCGCAGGGAGGCGAGGGTGGCGGGCGGCGCGCCCGCGGCCGACGCGGCGGCCAGAGCGGCGGTGTGCAGCCCCCGGGCCGTCAGGGCGGACAGGCGGTCGTCCAGCGGACGGGCGGTGAGCAGGACGGAGCCGCCGCCGCCGCCGGCCCCGCCCAGGACGAGCAGGCGCGGCGGCGGCGGCGGCGGCGAGGAGGGGGAGGGGGAGGCGCCACCGCCGCTGCCACCGCAGAGGGGGACGACCGCGGTCGGCGGGGCGCTCAGCGCCAGGGACGCGCCCACGATGCGGGAGGCCGGGTCGAGCACCAGCAGCTCGCCCGCACCGGCGCCGCCGCCGTCCGGCCGCACCGTCAGGGTCAGGGCGGCCGGGCCGCCCGGCCCGCCACCGCCGCCCACCCAGGCCAGGCGCGCCTTGGCACCGCCCAGCGCCACGCACCGCCCGCGCCCGGCCGCATCGTAAAAATACAGGGCTTCCGCCCGGGCGACGGCCAGGGACGCGGACGGCGCCTCGGACACGGCGGGTGGTGGGGAGGCGGCGCACCCCGCCGCCGCGCCGGCGGCGTCGAGGGCGCGGCGCGCGCCGGTCCGGGCGTCGACCGCGGCCGTCGCCCCCGGCGTCGTCGCCAGCAGGACGCACGGCGCGCCGCCTTCCCCGCCGGGGACAAAGGCCAGGGCCGTCACCTCCCGCGCGCCCGCGCCGTGCGGGGCGGCCGCGGGCGTGCGGTGCACCTTTGGCGCCTGCTGTGCGGCGGTGGTGGTGGGGGCCGCGCCCGCCGCCGCGCCCGCCGCCGCCTCCCAGGAGAGGAGGACCACCCGCCCCGCCGCGTCGCCGACGGCGGCTGTGATGCGGGGCCAGGACGCCGCCCAGACCGCTAGCGCCGTCGGGTGGGCGGGCGCGGGCGTGGACGACGAGGCGGCGACGGGCCCGGCCGGGGCGTGCACGCGCACAGGCCCGCCCGCGGGGCGGAGCGGCGCCGTCGCACCCCCACTCCCACCGCCACAGCTCATGTCCCAGGCCCGGATTTCGGCGGTCGCCGGGTCGCCGGGGCTGGCCAAGCCCAGCGTGAAGAGGAGCGGGCGGTCCTGTGGATGGGTGTGGAAGGGGGAGAGGGATGATGAGGGGGGGAGGGCAGGTTTGGAGGCGCGCTCGAAAACGCATGCCTCGCCTCTTTTGTGCGCCCCGAAACCTCCCGGCTGTTCCGGCCTCACCTGCACCACCACGCCCGCCACCAAGCCACCGCCATGAGCCGACCCACTCGCGCACGGCGAAAAAGTGGTCGGGTCCAGCAGCAGGAGGCGGCCCGAGGCCGAACCGAGCGCCGCGCCGTGCGCAGACCCGGCGCTCACGACCACGCTGTCGACCGTGCCGTCGGCCAGGCGGGTGAGGGACGAGGTGTCCGGCGCGGTGAGGGGCGCCGCATCCCAGAGAGGCACGCGGCGCCAGCCGGGCGCCGTGGTGGTGGGCGCCATCCTTCTTTTTGCTGCTGCCTCTCTTGATGGCCAGTGGGGGAGAGAGAGGAGGGAGAGCTCACTGCGAAAAGAAAACTCCTACAGGCTGTGTGGGAGAGGTTGTGTGTGCTTGTGCGTGGGGGCCCCCGCGCTTTTGTGACTGGCGCGCTGCCGCGCCAGTCTTTCAGCGTTGCTCCACA
Source organism: Medakamo hakoo (assembly GCA_026636295.1). Lineage (NCBI taxonomy): Eukaryota > Viridiplantae > Chlorophyta > Trebouxiophyceae > Coccomyxaceae > Medakamo > Medakamo hakoo. Next base: position 122,396 of record CP089461.1, read on the forward strand.
CCCGCGTGAACCAGGCGTCTCCGGCTACCCGGCTCGCCGCGCGGCAAGGCCATTGCGATGGCCGACGGCGCGGCCGCCCGCGCCGGCGATGGCGGCGCCGCCCCACTGTTTGACCGCATCGGCGGCATGAAGACCCTCGTCAACGGCGTGGACGTGTTCTATGACATGGTCATGGCCGATCCGATGTTGGCGCCCTTCTTCGACGGCGTGGACCAGACGAAGCAGCGGATCAAGCAGGTGCGCGCCGCGTGGAGGGGATGGCAGTTTTCCGTGCGAGTGCGAGGGTTTTCTCGCTTTTGCGCCATCGCCGGCCGCGGTGGTGGGGTGCTCGTGGGTGCGGCTTTTCACTCGCATTGGGACGCCTGAAGGCTCGGAGACGGCTGTGGTGTGGGTGCGGTGGTCAGGCGGCGCGTGGAGCGGTGCCGGTCGCGCCCCTCTCAGCCAGGCCAGGCCCGGTTCGGAGGGTGCGCTGAGCGAACGCCGGTCCAAGGCCGCCCCGGGACGGCGCCTCCCCACGCCCAACCACGGCCGTTCCACGGCCCAATTGCCAGGCAGCCCGGAGCTTCAGCATCCGGACTACTGAATAAGATTGCTAGAAGCAGGATTGGAGAGGTCCTTGCCGCCCCTCCGCCGCCGGAAAGGCGGGCGGTCAGGCCGCATGCGCAGGGCCCGTCGCAGGCTCGTCACCCCACCGCCTCACCACCCTCACCACCCTCCCCATCCACCTCCCCACACAGGTCCAGTTCCTGTGCTACGCCTTTGGCGGCAAGGACCAGTACCTGGGCAAGTCCATCGCGGAAGCGCACGCCCACCTGATCCGGGACCGCGGCGTCAACAGGGCGCACTTCCGCCGGGTCGCCGAGCTGTTGGACGACGCCCTGTCCAAAATCGACGTCCCGCGCCACCTGGTGGACGAGTGCATGTCCAACATCGCGCCCGCCGCGACCGTGTTCCCTGAAGTCGGCGAACCGCCGGTTGTGGGGCCGGACCCCGTTCCGACGGAAGGGACGCCGGCGGCGTTGGCGGCGGCGGCTGGCCGGCGGCGCAGCGGGAGTGCGTGAAAGGGCGAGGTGTGCCAGACCTCTTTGTCCGGTCAGACACGCGCACCCGCGCCCTGTGTGTGTGTTTTTTGTCTTGTTCTCCTTCTTCTTTGTTTGCAAGTAGACCAGTAGGAGCCCTGCCCCCCCCCGTACCCGGCGTTTGCGTGCGCGCGTTTTTTTCCTTTCCGTAACAAACTTCAACACCCCCCTCCCTTTTTTTTGCCCGTTCTTTTCTTGCCTGCCGTGCGCCCCTGGCACACGGCCCCTGCCCCATGTTGCATTGGAGGGGGCGGGAGAGCCCGTGGGCCTGAGCGCGCGCCTGTGCGTTGAGACTTTTTTCAAGACAAAAAAATCCCCTTTTTCCCCTCCCTCAATTTTTTTGCTTGGGCTTTGGCCGCGGTGGGTTGCCTTGCTCTCAACCACCGCCCGGCCAAATGAAAACACCGTCGAGCGAAAACAAATTGTTTCTCCCTTCTCCTCCGGCGTGAGAGTGTGTGATAACAATAAACTGATGCGAACACTTCCTTTTCGAAAAAAAAGCTCTCTCTGGCCGTCGTTTTTGCAGATGATTGAAAAAAAAAAAACACCACACCCTCCCCCACCTGCACCACCACCACCCCTCCCCATTTTTTGTTCTCGCTCGCCACCCCCCTCTCTCTACCCCCCACCGCCACCCCTCCCCTCCCCTCCACGCTCCCACCCCCACGTCTCACCCCCACCCCCACCCACCCCCCTTACCGGTAAAACTCAAAGTCGGCGTCCCCCTTCTTCACCGTCGCCTTGTACCCCGCCTCAAAGTCCTTGGGCAGGACGACGTACCGGTTCTTGCGGACGGCGTGCATGCCCGCCTCCTGGCAGATGGACGCGATGTCCGCGTTGGACACCCGGTCCGGGCGGGAGACGTAGTCCTCCAAGTCCACTTCCGGGCCCAGGTTCATGGACGCCGTGCACGCCTGGAAGACCAGGCGCTTCTGGCGCCGGTCGGGCAGGGGGAACTCGATCTTGCGGTCCAGGCGCCCCGGGCGCAGGAGCGCCGGGTCCAGCGTGTCCGCCCGGTTGGTCGCCATGATGACCTTCACGTTGGCCGCCTGGTCGAAGCCGTCCATCTGGGTGAGCAGCTCCATCAGAATGCGCTGCACCTCCCGGTCCGCGCCCGTCTGCGCGTCAAAGCGCGCGGTCGCGATCGCGTCGACCTCGTCGATGAAGATGATGGACGGCGCGTTCTCCTTGGCCAGGCGGAAGACGTCGCGGACCATGCGCGGGCCCTGGTGGGTGGGTGGGGGGTGGGGTGGGGGTGGGTGGGGGGTTGGGGCGGGAGGGGCGGGCGTGAGTGGTCGGGCGAGGGGGAGCGCGAGGCACAGGCGGGGGGCGGGCCGTCGCCCCCCCCGCACCCACCCCACACCACCCCCACACCCAACAAGTGCACTCACCTCGCCCAAGTACTTTTGCACAAACTCGGAGCCGACGACGCGGATGAAGGAGGCGGTCGTGTGGTGGGCGACCGCCTTGGCCAGCATCGTCTTCCCCGTCCCGGGGGGACCATACAGCAGCACGCCGCGCGGCGGGTCGACGCCGACCTGGGCGTACAGGTCGCCCGCCGTCAGGGGCAGCTCCACCGCCTCCCGGATCTCCTGCTTCTGGACGTCGTTGCCGCCGATGTCGGCGTACGACACGTCCGGCCGCTCCGACGCGGACAGCAGGGAGATGGACGAGTCGGCTTCGGGGGGGAGGACGTCGACGAGCGCGTTGGAGTGGCGGTGCAGGGCGACGGACGCGGACGGCTTGAGCGCCTCCCGGTCGAGCGTGGACAGGACGCGGACGTAGTAGTTGGACCCGGTCGTCGAGCCGACGATGCCGGAGCCGGCGTCCACCATTTCAAGGAACTGGCCGATGACGAGCGGGACTGTTTTTTTGGGGGGGGGGGGGAGGGATGGGATGTGGGGGGGCGTTCGATCGAGGAGAGCGCTCGTGCGCCGCTCCCCGTCCCGCCTCACCTGACTGGATGCGCTTGACTTCCTCCTGCGCGCGCAGCAGTTCCCGCTTCAGGGACCGCTGTTCTTCTTTAATGTAGTCCTCCTGTTGTTGGGTGGGAGACGCGGGGGGGGCGTGTCAGAGAAAAAAACGCAAAGCATTTGAGCGCCCCTTCAACGCTCTGTTTCGGTCCGGGCGTTGCGAGAGCGGACGACCTTCCACAGCTCGGCTCCGCGCCGGTAGGGCCGCAACACGCTTGTGCACAACCTCGGCGACGGAGCGAGGGCAGGGGTACGGAGGCGTCGTGGCGACGCCATGTTTTCGGCCGACGCTCCCCCATTGCGCGCGGGTGTCCTCGCGTCGCAGTTTTCGTTTCGCACGCGCGCACGCCCACGCCCCTACCTGAATCTCCGTCAGCTCCAGCTGGCGCTGCAGTTGCTTGAGCCGGGTGTACAGGTCGCCGGAGGACGAAGCAGCGGCGTCGTCCGTCGTGGGAATGGGGCCGGGCGCCGCGGCGTCGACGTCCATGCCTCCGCCGGCCTTGGAGGGGGCGGGCCGCTCCACCTCCATATTTGTTTGTGTGGGGGTGCGTGTGGGTGGGTGGGTTGGCGTCCGCCTGCACGCGCTGAGAGAGGCGGCGGCCGGTGCAGATGAGGGGGCGGAACCGCCGCGGGGAATGAAAAGCTGTGTGAGCAAGAGCGCTCTTGCCGCAGAACGTCGTCTCTCCTCACACTTCCTACTTACGCCCGTCCCTCACCATGGCGCCCGCTGCTCCACCAGCGCCGCCAGTGGCGCCTGCCTCTTCCGCACCTGCCTCCACCGACCAACCCCAAACCGAGGCGGACAAGCCGTGCGTGCTGTGAGTTTTCTCGTTTTTTTCGTTGTTGTTGGAGGGCATGCGTTTCCTTGCCGGACGCCCGCCAGCCGCCAGGGGCAGGCTTCCATCCCTGTCCGCCGCTTCTCGGAGCATGGCCAAAGGCATGGGCATATATGCTAGCGTGACGGAATGAGGCGGGCCATCCAGGCCACGGCGCCGCGATTCCGTCAACCCCCCGCCTGACGACGGCTAGGCCCCCATCCCATCCCATCCAACAGCACCGCGTCCGTCTCCTTCCCGTCCCCGGCCGCCGCGGCCGTCGCGGCTGCGGCCTTGGCCGTCGACCCGGAACTGCGACCGGCCCTCGTCTCGAAAGCCGTGTGGGCCGACGGCGACCGCGTCCGCTTCCGTTTTGCGGCGGCCGACGCCCGCCTGCTGCGCGCGGCCGCGTGCACTTTCTGTGATTTGGGCGGCGTCGCGGCCCGGGCGGTGGAGGCTTTTCCGCCGACTGAGGAGGGTAAGGGAGCATAGATCGTGCCGTGTTAATAGCATTATTGAGAAAAAGCACAAAAAAAAAAAAACGTGCGCCCACAACACCCTTTCCTTTCCACCCCACCTGTTCCATCCCCACCTCGCACTGACCCACCCACCGCCCGCCACTCTCCCCCTCTTCTTTTTCTTTCACGCCGTCGCGACCACCGCCGCCGCGCCTTCATGCGCGTACCGCAACGCCGGCTTGCCCGGCAGCGCGCCCGCGCCCGTCCCCGCCGGCGGGTCGCCACGCACGACGCGCACCCCTCCAGCCTCCAGCCCCGCGCCCGCGGCCAACCAGCCCGCGTTTTCTTCGTACAGCCCGGCCTCGTCGAACGGCAGCGACGGCGCCAGCAGCGCCGCCCCGCCTTTGACGGCTTCCTCCATGACGACTTTGGCAAAGGGAATAACGGCCTGCTTCAGCGCCTTGTCGCCCGGCGGGCCGCCGCCGGCCACGAAAGGTTCGGCGGCCGCGGCCGCGCCCGCAGCCAGCGCCGCTTTCGCGTCGGGCGTCCACGTCCGGGTCGCGTCGTCAAAGTGCGCGGCCAGGGCCTCCAGCAGCGGCGCGTGCCACCCACCGTACGCGGGTGACACATAAATCGTCGCGCCCGTGACTTTGGGCGGGGCGGCCGGCGGCGGCGCCCCTTTTTTGGCTTTCGGCGGCGCGCCCGCTTTGCGCACACCCGCCCGCAGCGCGTCCGCCGTCTCGTTGAGCAGCGCGACCGCGCGCTGCAGCACAAAGTCCGGGGCGTCCGTCTCCGGCCAGCCGGCTGTGAGCACGGTCCCCTCCCGGCCCAGGATCGACCGCCACAGGTGGTCCATGGTGTGCGGCGCGATGGGGGCCAGCGCCCGCGCGGACACGTCAAGGTACCGCTCGACCAGGTCGGCGTGGACGCCCGCCCCGCCGCACGCGGCGCGCCACGCGTCCCGGGCTGCGCTCAGGTCGTACATGGCCGCCTTCAGGGCCTCGCGGAACAGCAGGCGGTCGTACGCGCTCCGCGCCTTCTGCGCCGCGATGGCCATCTCGTTGGCGAACGCCCGGTCGGCAAAGGTGAGGGGGCCGTCGCGGACGACGACCTCGCGCGAGGTGGCGCCGCCGCCGCCGCCCTTGCCCCCCTTTTTCAGCGCGGCCACGGCCGCCACAGCTTCCTCCGCCCACGCCAGCTCCCGCGTCAGGCGCAGGATGGCGCCATTCGCCGTCGAATGCTCAAAGTTGGCGTCGTCCAGCGCGTCGCCCGCGTCGGCGAGCGCAATGCGCATCGCGTCCGCGCCGTACTCCGCGACCGCCTGCTCCAGCGTCTTGAAGTTGCCCGTGGACTTGGACATCTTCTCGGCGTTCAGCAGCAGGTGGCCGTTGCACCGCATGGCCGCCGGCCACTTGCCCGGACAGGCCGGCCACAGCGCGGTGTGGGTGTACAGGCAGAACGTGAGGTGGTTGTTGATGAGGTCCTTGCCCGACACGCGCAGGTCCATGGGGTACCAGAACTCGAACTCCCGCCGGCAGGCGGCGACGAGGCCGGGCGGCAGGCCGGGGCACTGGTCGGGCGTCGGGTCGGGCCCGCCGCGGAAGACGGCCTCCCAGAAGGCGTCGGTCAGGGCGGACGCCGGGACGGGCGGGCCGGCCGGCTCCACGCCGTCCAGGCGGGCGGGGCCGCCCGGGCCGCCACCGTACAGGTCGCCGCCCTGCAGCAGGTGGGCGACGGTGTAGAACGCCATGTACGCCGTGGAATCGGACAGGGACTCCACCAGGAAGGCCGGGTCCCAGGGCAGGCGCGTGCCCAGGCCAAACGCGCGGGAGCAGGCCCACTGGCGCAGCCAGCCGAGCGTGTGCTCAAACGCGTGGCGCGCCTCGGGCGTGAACGTGTCCATGGACGCCAACGCCTCCCGGGTGGCCGCCTCCCACTCCGGCTCGCCGTACGTCAGGTACCACTGGTCGGTCAGGGCGACGACGCAGTCGTCCCCCGACCGGGAGGTGACGGGGCGCTCCGGCTCCGAGTATGGCAGCGCGTCCCCCTCCGCCAGCAGCTCCGCCCGGATGGCCGCCTTCACGTCGCACACCTTGCGCCCCGCGTGCTCGCCGACGCGCATCACGCCGTCCGTGAAACCTTTCAGGTAGACGGCCGCCTTGGCGTCGGCCAGTTTTTTGGCGTCGTTCTGGGAGGTGACGCCCAGGTCGGCGCACGCTTTCTCGGCCGACAGCTCGCCGTAGCCCGGGATGTCGATGATGGGGACCGGGTCGTACGGCAGGACCCACTCGTCTTCCAGGCCGAACTTGGACCGGAGGGCGGGCTTGGTCTTCAGGTCGCGCAACGCGGCGTAGTCGTCGGGCGAGTCTGACGGGACGGACGTGACGACGCCCGTGCCCTTGCCCATGGAAATGGTCAGGAGGGGGAGCAGGTAAATGGACGCGTGCGGCGCGCGCGGCGCGGAGACGGGCGTGCCGAGGAGGTCGGCGCCCGTGACCGTGGCCAGCGCCGGCACGGGCTCCTTGCCGCGCGGCGGCGGGCCGGGCAGGCCGTCCTGCCACGCCATGTTGCGCGCGGCGCGCGCAGCCATGACAAACACGCACGGCGCCCCGCCCTCGCGCCCGCCCTCCGTGCCGGCGTACGCGCCGTACTCGCCCGACGGCAGCACCCACGCGTTGGTCTGGCCATACATGGTCTCCGGCCGCAGCGTCGCGGCCAGGAAGTAGATGGGGCCCCGCCCCTCGCACGCGGCCGCCAGGGCGGGCGGCGTCGCCAGCGCCCTCAGCTTGATGAGCGTGTACTCCTGCGGCCCGACGCCCTCGCCGGACGCCCGGTCGTGGTCGGCGCACGGCTGGCCGTCCAACGGGGAGTAGACGGCCAGGCGCTTGTCCTTGACGATCTTGCCCGCCGCCTTGAGCGCCCGCATCTGCCAGGCCACAAACGCGTCGTACACCGGGTTCGCGTCGGTCGTCAGGAAGGAGCGGCGCCAGTCGACGCCGCAGCCCATGGCCGCCATGTCACGGGCCGCCAGCGGTGGAAAGTGGGCCAGCCAGTGCGCCGGGTCGCGGAACGCGCCGATTTCCGAGTCGGACAGCCCGGACAGGCGCATGATTTCCCACTGGGTCGCGCCCGCGCCCGTCTTCGCGGCAGCCTTGGACTTTTTGCCCGCGAATTTGGCCGGGTCCCGGTCCGTGGCTTCGGCCGCGGCCGTCTCGGCGTCCACCACCACGGTCGCGTCCGCCTCGTCCGATGGGAAGGCGGGAGGGTCGCCGTACGCCGCCACTTCCGCCGCCAGGCGGTCGGCGCACGCTTTGATCGGCATGCCCGTGCAGTGGAAGCCTTGCGGGAAGAGGACGGCGTGGCCCGTCAGCCGCTTGTACGCCGCCGCAAACTCGAGCTTGGACAGGGAGAAGGCGTGGCCCAAGTGCAGGAGGCCGTTCATGTACGGGTAGGGAAAGGTGCCGAAGAATTTGGGGCGGGCGGGTTGGCCTGTGTGGACCGGAGAAGGGGGGGGGGGGGGAGGGCGGGTCGAGCGGCGCGCCGCGCGTCGTGCTGCTCTCCTCGCCGGGGCCTCCCACCAAAGCAGCCACACCCACTCACCTTCGGCCGGCGCGTCCGCCTCAAACACTTTGTCCGCAGCCCACCGGGCCTGGGCGTCGGCCTGCAGCTGGAGCAGCAAGTCGCGGCGGGCGTAGTTGCCAGCGGCCTGGTGTGAATGGGTGCAGGTTGGGCGTGCGTGTTTGGATCAGGCAGGAGCGTGTGCGTGAAAACGCAGCGCCCAGGGGTAGCCTGGAACCTCGTGCTCAGCTAGTGGGAGGCAGGCAGGCGAGGGGCACCGGCAGTGGGGCCGAGTGCGGGCTGGCGAGTGCGCTTGGCGGCTAATCGGACGCAGAGAGCGTTCGCACCGCTCTGTTCATCGCTCACAGGGCGCACCTCATCCTTGGGCGCCATGGCGATTGCGCTTGTTGGGTGGGGTACAGGCGAGTAGTTCACGCGCGAACGAGAGAGGGATGCGCGTGCCACAGAGAGAGACACACGAGGCGGCGCTCGCGCGCAAAGAAGAAAGGTTTGGCGTCGGGTCGGCTTGCACTCAGCCGGCACTCTTGTTTTCGCGGGAGAGGAAGGGTACAACTTGAAACCAGAGGGGTCGCCCCCCCCCCCCCCGCCCACCCCACCCGCCCGTACGCACACAGGACTCGTGCCCGTCAGCTGCCATATCGACCAGAGTTGACCGCGCGCACCCCCCTGATCAAAAACACCAAAACCCATCATGCACGCTCCGGCCGCCGTCGCCGGCGCCGCCGCACCGCTCGCGTCGGCGCCGGGCGCCCGCCGCTCAGCCCGCTCGACGGTCCGTGTGTATGTCACGGCTTTGGCCCAGCCGGCGCGCAAGGCGCGCGGCTGTGCCACGGTCCCTGCGCCCGCCCGCCCGGCCCTCCTGCCGCGCCAAGTCACCGCATCGGCCGTGTCGGCTCCATCCTCGGCCTCCGCCCCGACCTCGGCCTCGTCCACGCCGTTCCCGCGTGGCCCGCACTGGGAGGTGCACAAGTTCGGTGGGACGTGCGTCTCAGCAGCTGAGAGAATTCGCGACGCGGCCGGCTACATCTTGGACCGCCACGCCGGCCGCGGCGGTGGCGCGGGCACGGCGGTCGTTGTGTCGGCCATGGGGTCGCATCCGACGTCGCCCGTCAAGGTACGAGTGGGTGGTGCGGGTGCTCCTGCATGCGCGGAGGCAGGAAACGGGAGGAAAGGAAGAGCGGGCTGCACGCACGCGCGCTCTTCTCCACTGTTTCCTCGCACGCGGCTGCGCGCACGCCTCCTAGCCACGACCACCACCCGATCCTCCCACCCCCCACCCTCTCACTCAAAAAACAAAAACACGCACGCACCTCTCGGAACAGGTCACCGACCTCCTCCTCAACATGATCGCCCGCGCCGCCGCGGGCGACCCAGCCTACGCCGACGACCTCGCCGCCCTGCGGGCCAAACACGTCGACACGGCCGCCGACTTGCTGGGCGGGCCCGGCTCTCCTGAATTCGACGCGTTCGTGGCCCGCCTGGACTCGGACACGGGCGACCTGCTGGCCGTGCTCCGCGCCATCAAAATTGCGGGCGCCGCCACTGACATGCTGGCCGACTTTGTCGTCGGCCACGGCGAGCTGTGGTGCGCGTCCCTGTGGGCGGCGTTCCTGCGCACCCAGGGCGCCGACGCTGAAATGCTCGACGCGCGCGACGCGTTGGTGGTCACCCCGACGCCCGACGGCACGTCCGTCGACGTCGAGTACGACGCATCCGAAGCCGCCCTGGACAACTGGGCGACCGCCTCCGCGGCCCGGCGCCGGGACGTGCCGGGCCAGGCCGGACCGGTCGCCCCGATTTTGATCGTCACGGGTTTCATCGCGCGCACGCCCGAGGGCACGGTGACGACGCTCCGCCGCAACGGGTCCGACTATTCCGCGACCATCGTGGGCGCGCTGCTCCAGTCCGCCACCATCACCATCTGGACGGACGTGGACGGCGTGTTTTCGGCCGACCCGCGCAAGGTGCCCGAAGCCGTCTGCCTGCCCAGCCTCACCTACCTGGAAGCGTGGGAGCTGGCCTACTTCGGCGCGTCCGTGCTCCACCCGCGGACGACGCAGCCGGCCATGCGGGCGGGCGTGCCCATCGCGATCCGCAACTTTTTCAACCTGGGCGCGCCTGGGACTGTGATCGCCGGGCAGGAGGCCGAAGCGATGGCCGCCGAAAACGCGGGCACGAGCGCGGGCGTCGCCGCCGCGTCCGCCCCGGCGACCGCCTCCCCCTCCGCCCGGCGTGGGCACGCGGGATCTTTGGGCGACGGCATGGTGAAAGGGTTTGCCACCATCGACAACGTCTCCCTCATCTCCGTGGAAGGCACGGGCATGGTGGGCGTGCCGGGCACGGCGTCTGCGATTTTCACGACCGTCCGCGACGCGGCGTGCAACGTCGTCATGATCTCCCAGGCCTCCTCCGAGCATTCCGTGTGCTTTGCCGTCAAGGCGGAGGAAGCGCCACGGGCGGTGGCCGCCCTGGAAGCCCGGTTCGCGGACGCCATCCGCCGCGGGCGCATCCAGGCGGTGGAGGTCATCCCCGACTGTTGCGTGCTCGCAGCCGTCGGCCAGTCCATGAACTCGCGCAAGGGCGTCGCCGCCACCATGTTTTCCGCGCTCGCCAAAGCGTCCGTCAACATTCGGGCCATGGCGCAGGGCTGTTCGGAGTACAACATCACCGTCCTCGTCGACCAGGCGGACGCGGTGCGCGCGCTGCGCGCCGTCCACTCGCGGTTCTACCTGGCCACGCTCCCGCTCGGCATCGCGGTCGTCGGGCCCGGCCTGGTCGGCGGCACGCTCCTGGCCCAGCTGGCCGACCAGGCGGCCGAACTGCGGGACTGCTACGACGTCGACTGCCGCCTGCTGGCCGTGGCCGGGTCGTCGTCCATGGTCCTGTCCGACGGCGGCCTGCCGCTCGATGAGTGGGCCGGCGCGTACCGGTCCGACGCGGCCCAGCCCGTCGACCTGAAACGGCTGGGCGACCACCTGGCGGCGTCGTACGTCCCCAACTGCGTCGTTATCGACGCCACGGCCTCCGACGCCCCGCCCGCCATGTACCTGCCTTGGCTGAAGCAGGGCATCCACGTCATCACGCCCAACAAGAAGCTCGGCGCGGGGCCGCTGCCGCAGTACAAGGCCGTCCGCTCCTACTCCCGCGCCAACTACACGCACTTCCTGTACGAGGCGACGGTGGGGGCGGGCTTGCCCGTCATCGCCACGCTCAAGCACTTGGTCGACTCGGGCGACCGCGTCCTGAGGGTGGAGGGCGTCTTCTCCGGCACGCTCTCGTACATTTTCAACACGCTGTCCGCCAACCCGGCCGCGACCTTCAGCTCCGTCGTCGCGGACGCCAAGGCGGCCGGCTATACGGAACCGGACCCACGCGATGACCTGTCCGGCACTGATGTGGCGCGCAAGGTCGTGATTTTGGCGCGCGAAGCGGGCGTGGACGTCGAGCTGGCGGACGTGCCGGTGGAGAGCCTCGTGCCCGCGGCGCTGCAGGCCGCGCCCGACGCCGACGCCTTCCTAGCGGGCCTGCCTGCCCACGACGCGGCGTTCAGCGCCCGCCTGGCCAAGGCCGCGGCTGAGGGCAAGGCGTTGCGCTACGTCGGCGTCGTCGACGTGGAAAACGGCAAGGGGTCCGTGGGCCTGCAGGAATACCCGGCCGGCCACGCGTTTGCGTCGCTGGAAGGCTCCGACAACATCATCGCCTTCACGACCGCGCGTTACCGCGCCCAACCGCTCATCGTCCGGGGGCCGGGCGCGGGGGCGGAAGTGACGGCGGGCGGCATTTTCTCGGACCTGCTGCGGCTGGCGGCGTACTTGGGAGCGCCGAGCTGAGGTGGGTGGTGGGCGGGGGCAGGAGGGGTGGGGGTGGATGGTGGTGGGAGGGAAAAAACAAAGCGGATGGGTGGTGGGGTTGGGAGGGTTTTTTTTTCTTTCGGTGGGTGTCCTCGGTGTTGTTGGAAGGCGCGTGCGTGCTGTGTGTTGATAGGGTGTGGGATGGTGTGGTGGCGCCGTGCGTGCCTGAAAACAAACAAAATGATGGGATGGGGATGGGAGGTGGGTGGTGGTCGCGAGTTGTGGAATGGTGTTTTGTCGTGTCCGGTTTCATCTTTTTTTTCCTTGCAGGCGTCAGGTAGGTGGTGCGTGCGACGCCTTGAGCAAAGCCGAGAGACCTCGTGCGGCGAGAGCCTGGGGGGACCCTGCTGCCTGGAAAGAGGGCCGCGCGGTGGAGTGGTGGAGAGTACGAACCCGGGCTGTCCGGGATGTTCGGCGGCCTTTTTTTGGACGCCCGCAATCTGGCTTGTTAACGCTTGTTAAGGACGAGAACAGTCAATCGAAAAAACGGGCGAGGACGCGCGCGAGGGCGGCCCCCGGAAACGGGCGAGCCTTTTGTTACAGGCGGGGGGGCAGCGCGACGTTGGGCGCTCCCCCTCTCTCTCTCAAAAAAAAGGTCGCCTGGCGCCCGGGCACACACACACGCACGCACGCACCCCACCACGCTTCACCCCACCCACCCCCCCCTCCAAGGTTCACAGACGCTCTCTCATTGCGGCCCCCCCTCTCCCACGAAAAAAACAATGGGGGATGGGGTTTTCCTCCTCCACACACCCCACCCCCTCGTCTCATCTCATGAAGAATCGGTGGAAATGAACGCACGGCGCTCAGGCAGCCCCGCCCGCCTCACTCGGCCGCGACCAGCTCGGACGAAATGCGGTCCAGCTGGCCCTTGACGGACAGGTCGACCTGGGAGGAGCCGTACTCGACGACGAAGCCGGCGATGAGGGCCGGGTCGACCGCGGGCTTGAGCTTGATGTTCTTGGAGCCCGTCAGCTCCTGCAGCTTCTTGGCGATGAGGAACTGCTGCTCCTGCTCCAGCTTGACGGCGGAGCGGACGGTCGCGACCTGGGTGTCGGTCAGGGCGCAGTACTGCGCCTCGAACGCCTCGAAGATGGCGGCGGCGGCCACGAAGCGGTCGTTGTCCAGCAGCAGGTTGAGGAAGTTGAGGGTGGCGCCGTTCAGGCCGGCCTCCCGGCCCACGCGGGCCAGCAGGTCCTTCTTCTTGCCGACCTCGACGACCGGGTTCTCCAGGAAGTCCTTGACGTCCGGGGAGTCGCGCAGGAGCGTCTGTGGGGGTGGGCGTGGTGGGTGTGGGATGATGATGATGGGGGTGGAACGGAGAGGGTGAGGCGGCGGCTCAGCGCCCACGGGCGCGCGTCTCTCCCTCTTGCGTCGGCCGGGCGCTCGATCCGTCTTTGGCGCGGTGCGTGCGAGTGTGGACGGCGTAGCTGGGTTCGTGTCCACGGCTGGGACAGTGCATGGCCTCGCGCAACGCCCTGCCCTGGACGCCGAGGGTGGCGGAGGCGGGACGGCCCCGCACGACTGCCGTGACGAGGGGCTGGCGCTGCCCGGGCCTCTCGTGGCCAAAAAAAAACGCCGCCGCCGCCGCGTCTCTCCCACCCTCACGCACCTGCAGGGAGTCGACGTCCGAGTGCACCGCCTCCAGCGCGTTCTTGGACTGGGCCGCCTCGATCAGGGCGTTGGCGTACGCGGCGCCGACCTGCTCGTAGCCGCCCGTGGCCTGCGGTGGGTGAAGGGAGGGTGGAAGGGTGAGGGCGCCGCAGGAGCAAGAATTCGGCGGCGGGGAGAGTGGAAAAAGAGGGCGGCGCAACCGCAGCGGGATCGTTCACCGCGCATGAATCCGGGCGCATTGAGCCACCGAGATGCCTGGCTGCCAGACGCGGGCGGCTGGGTGGGGTGGCAGCGCCCTGGCCCGGCCCGCCGGGCGCCGGGCAAAGGCACGCCCGCGCTCCCCTGGCCTCACGACCAGCCAAAGACACGAAGAAGAAGGCGCCTCACCTTGACGGCGACGGAGCGGCGGGCGGCGACGGCGCGGCGGGGCGCGACGCGCGGCGCGACGCGCGCCGAGGCGTGGATGGAAAGGCGCTGCATGGTTCCGGGGCGGGCGCGCGGAGGTGTGTGGGAGAAGTCTTTGGTGTGTGGGGAGGCAGAGAGAGACAAAAAACGCTTCCCCCGCGGGGCCTCGCGCAACCTTCTCGCCCCGACCTCTTGCGCGGCGCGCCTCGACAGGTTTGGGGTCAGTGGTCTCAGCACACGCCTTTCAAAAACAAAAGACGCAACGCAGGGCAATGCAACACAGAAACACTCAACGCACTCTCACTCTCTCGCACACACTCTCAACCGGCGGGCCGGGGCGTGGCGCGGCGCGGGCGCGGCGCTTTCAGTCCCCGCCACCGCCGCGGCCGCGGCCCTGGCCGCCGCCACCGCCTCCCTGGCCGGGTGGCCCGCCGCCTTGAGGGCCCTGCCCACCTCCGCCGCCGCCGCCGCCGCCGCCGCCGCCGCCGCCTGGAGGGCCTTGCTGCTGCTGTGGCTGTTGGCCGGGCTGGCCGCCGCCGCCTTGGCCGCCGCCGCCCTGCCCGCCGCCGCCTTGGCCGCCGCCGCCCTGGCCGCCGCCCTGGCCGCCGCCCTGGCCGCCGCCCTGGCCGCCGCCGCCTTGGCCGCCGCCCTGGCCACCGGCGCCCTGGCCGCCGCCGCGCCCGCCGGACCGGAACTGGCCGATGTCGGGGATGCCCTGGATCTGGCCGCCCAGGCCTCTGGCCGCGTCCTGCGCGCCGCCGGCAGCCTGCTGCGCCGACGACGCGGCCGACGCGGCCGCGGACGAGTCGCCCCGCCCGGCCGCCGCCGCCGCGGCGGCGGCCGCCGATCCAGCTGAGCTCGCGGCCGAAGCGGCTGGGGGTTTGAATGGGTGTGGGCGTGGCGTGCGTGGCGTGCGTGAGTGGTGGATGGGGGCGGGGAGGGGGGGAGCGGGGGGCACACGCGGCGACACACCTGCCGACGCGCCGCCCGCAGACGCGGCAGCGGCAGCGGCGCTGGCAGCGTTGCCGGCCGCGGCCTGTGTGTGTGTGGAGAGGGCACGAGGGAGTGGTGCGTGAGAGGGTGGGAGGACGCGGACGGCGGGCGCGGGCGCGGGGGGTCGCCCCCCCTCCTGCCCCCACGCCCCAAACGCACGGCCGCGGCCGCGGCCGCCCCCCCGCCCGCGGCGGCGGCGCTGCTGGCCGCGGCCGCGCCGGCGGCGGCGGCCGCCGCGGCAGCTCCCACGTCGCCGGTGCCCACGCTCTGCCCAATGAAGCCGCGCGCCCGGTCGGCCCAGAACCGCGACGAGGCCGCGGCGGCGGCCGCGGCGGCTGGGAGGTGGGGTTTTGGGTGGGTGGGGACGGGAGTGAGCGAAGGGCTGCCGCGCGGCGGGCGCGGCCGCCGACCGCGCCACCCCCCTCCCTCTCGTCCGGCCCCACCGCACCCGAGTTGCCGGCAGCGGCCTGTGGGTGGGCGTGGTGTGAGGGGAGGGAGGTGAGGGCGGGGGGCGTGAGAGGGGCCTCGAGACCGACAGCGCGCCCCCCTCCACGCTCCGCGCGCCCGCCCCTTGGTGGGGACGGGGGGGACACGCCGGGCGCCGTTACTCACCGCGGCGGCAGCCGCGGCGCCAAACGAGGCCGCAGCGGTGGCCGCGGCCGCGACACCTGGAGCCGAGGACGCGGCCGCGGACGCAGCCGACGCCGCGTTGTTTGCCGCCGACGCGGCGGCGGCCGCGGCGCTGCCGCCTCCCGACGCGGCCGCGCTGGCCGCGGCGGCGGCATCCCCGGCCGCGGCGGCGGCCGCGGCCGCGGATTGCAGCAGGCGGCGGTTGGCTGGACGAGGTTTTGTGGGGGGAGGGAGGAGGGGTGGAGAGGAGGAGGGAAGGGTGTGCGCGCGGGTTTTGTGTGTGCGCGCGCGTGGGTGGACACACCTTGTTGTTGGACGGTCGTCGGCCCCACGGCCGCGAACGCCTGGCCGGCTAGCAGGCCGAAAATGGCCAAGGCCAGCAAGGACGTGGCGCGCATGGTTTTCTGTCTTGGCGTGCGAGCGTGTGCGTGGCCGGCGGAAAAGGAGGAGGGTGTGGGGAGCGCGGCGTGCGACGCGCGTCTGGGGTTGTGGGGCCGGCCGCCCACAACCAAAGCGTTTTTTTTTTCCTGGCCCATCCACACAATCTAACAACGTCCCCCCGGCTCTCTCACCCCTCCCGCTCCGCCGCCCTCTCCGCCGCCCTCTCCGCCGCCTCCACCGCCGCGGCGTCCAGCACGGCCCTCTCCCTGGCCGCGCTCCACCCCAGCCAGCCGGCCAGCCCCAGCGCCGCCGCGTCCGCGCCCACCGCCGGGTCGACGGAAAACAGGTCGATGACGGCCACGCCGCCCGTCGCGATGCACAGGACCAACCAGACGCCGTACCGCAAGTTGGACCGCACTTCCGTGGCGGCGGCGGAGACGATGGCGGACGCCGTGTCGGGCGGGGCAAGGGAGGAAGAGGAGGGGGAGGGTGGGGGCGGCAGGCCCGTCGCCGCGTCCGCCACGTCGCCCGGCAGGCGGGCCATGGCCGCCCGCATGCGGGCGGCCGCCCCTCCTCCGTTTCCGCCGTCCTCCTTTTTGTCGTCTGCCTCGCCCTTGTGCAGACCCTGGAAAAACAGCCCCGCCGACCGCGCGGCCGCGGTGTCCGCCTCCCACGCCGCCAGGTCTGCCCGGTCGGCTTCAATGGCCGCCCGCCGGGCCGCCAGCTCCGCTTCGGCTTCGTCGGCCATGCGGTTGATGTTTTCCTTGTTGTGTGTGGTGTGTGTGGGAGCGGGGGTGAGCGTGTGGAGGTTGTGGAGAAAGAGAGAGAGAGGGCACACAGCCCCGCCCCGCCCCCCACCCCCCAAGGAACCAGAAAAAACACGCACCAGCGCCGCGTCCAGGGCCGCCTCCCGAGCTTCCGCCGCTTCCGCCGCCATGGCCTCCGCTTCGGCCTTGATCTGTTGGAGCGCGTGCACTGTCCCGTGAGCGTGCGAGAGAGAGAGAGGGGGAGAAGCAGAGTGCAACGCCGTCACCCCCCCCCTGTCCCCCTCCCCCCTCATCCCCTCCTCTCACCCTCTCAGCGCTCGCGATCAGTTTTTTTTCCTCCCGCGCCACCAGTTCCTTGACTTCCTCGGCCCCGATCTGCAAGCGCAGCATGGCAGCCAGGTTGTCCTGGACTTTGGCGTCGCCGGGCTCGGCGGCGTCTTGGCCGTCGGTCGGCGTGGCGTGCGGGGCGGGCACGCGATGGCGGGGGGAGGGCGTGGCTGGTGGGCGGCGGGTTGGGCGCGCCGGGCGCGGCCGGGCTGGGCGGGCGCGCGAGCGCACGCCGCCCCGGCTCGGCACGGCAGCGTGCATGGTGGGAGAGTGCGATGTGCCCGGACGCTCTGGCTGTGCTTCGGGCGGGTGTGACCGGAGGCCCCACGGCGCGGGCCGGGATGAAAATGAATTTGCAGAGTGCGCCCACGACTGGCGCCTCGGCCAGACCTCCCATCTCTTGCGGGCGCCCATCAGCCGCGAAAAAAACGCGCGCTGCACGGCGGCAGGCACGCGCCATTGCGATCGCCTGCCCGGGTCCGACCGGATCACACGCCAAGCACCCATGAGGTGAGCGCGCGCGTGGTGCTGTCGTGCCTGTGGCGGGGGCGGCCGGGCTCCTTTCCCGCTCCGGCGCCGAAATATGAACCGAAAATTCAAAGACGGCCGGGCAGCCTTGTGCGGGCCGCGCGCCGGCCTGTCCGGCGACGGACGCAGCCCTCCTCGCATGCATGAGTCGTGTGTTGTCCGAGCTACAGCATGGGCTGAGAGCCGGGCTGAGTTGAGCCCGGGAGATGGCGCAAAACCGCCGTGCCTGGCTCTACCCGCCGCCCGGCAGAAAAAAACTAAAACTTCCCTCCCTCCCCAACACACTCGCCCCATCAGCGACCCCAGCGCCGCCGCGACCTTGGCGGCCGTTCAAGCCGCCCTCGGTCGGGACGCGGCCGAAGCCATGGACCCGCGCGTCCTGACGGCGGTCGCCGCGCTGGCTGCCCAGCAGCAGCAACAGGCCGCGGCCGCGACGCCGACCGGCCGCCGCTCTGGTGGCGGCGGCGCGGGCACGTCGAGCGGTGCGACGCCCACGGCGACCGGCGGTGGGCCCGGCCGCCACTGCAACTGTAAAAACTCGCGGTGCTTGAAGCTCTACTGCGAGTGCTTCGCGTCCGGGCGGTACTGCGAGGTGAGGGTGGAGGCGGGGGGGGGGGGGGGGGGCGGAGGTTTGGAAGGAGTTGCCCAGCGTGCGTGTGTGCGGGGGGGAGGCGGGCAGGCCTCACACCCCCGCCACCGCCCCCACGCCGCCGCCCACCCCTCCACATACCCACAGGCGTCCTGCAACTGCGCCAACTGCTGCAACAACCGGGGCTGCGAAGCCGTGCGCCAGGCCGCCGTGGAAGCCATCCTGGACCGCAACCCGGCCGCGTTCCGCCCGAAGATCGGGGGCGGCGGCGGCGGGGGCGGCGGGGCGGACGGCCCGGCGGCGGCCGCGGCCGCGTCCACGCACGCCAAGGGCTGCAACTGCCGCAAGTCGCACTGCCTGAAAAAGTATTGCGAATGCTTCCAGGCGGCCATCTACTGCGGGTCGCGCTGCAAGTGCGAGCGGTGCCTCAACTACGAAGGCTCCGCGGAGAAGGTGCGGCACCTGCCTCCGTACGCCGCGGAACGGTATGCAGCCGCGGCTGCCGCGGCGGGCAACCTGTGGCGGGGCATGGCGGGCGCGGCCGCCCAGACGGCGGCGGCGCAAGCGGGTGGGGGCGGCGGTGGCGGGGCTGGCGCGGCCGCGCCGGACGCGGCCGCCCCCTCCACCACCACCGCCGCCGTCCGGGCCGGCTCCACGCCCGGCTCTCGGTCCGGTTCCCGGCGGTCGGGGTCGCGCATGACGGCCGCCCAAGTCGCGGCGGCGGCGGAAGCGGCGGCGGCGGCCCAGGTTGCGGCGGCGGCCGCGGCCGCGCAGCAGGCGGCGGGCTCGACTGGCCGGGGCGGCACGCCCGAAGCGGCGGCCGCGGCCGGCGCGGCCGTCGCGGCGGCCCTGGCCCGCGCGGCTGGTGGTGGCGCCACCGATCCGGGCACGGCCATGGCGGCGGCGCTGCTGGGCGTCGCGAACGGGAGCGGCGGCGGCGGCGGGTCGTCGTCGCTGCCGCCGCTGGCGCCTCGTGCGGTCGGCGCCGCGGCCGCGGCCGGTGGCCTGGCCCCGCCCCCGCCCTTCGCGCCCAGCGCCGCGCCGCCGCCTCCACTGGCCGACCCGGCCTCGTACGCGACCCGGGAGCTGGCCCTGCTGGACAAAGTGGGCAGCGTGGCCGCGCGCGTGCTGGCGGACGTCGTGGCGAGCTTGGCCGGTGGAGGCGCCGCCGCGGCCGCGGCCGAAAACGCCGGTGGCGGTGGTGGCGCGCCGGCCGCGCCGCCCAAGCGGGCGCTGTCGGGCGGGCTGACGGGCCTGCCGCCACCGCCCAAACGGCACGGCAACAGTGGTGGGCCGGGCGGTGGCGACGGGCCATGAGAGAGGAGGGGAGGAGAGACAGGTTTTTGTGTTGTGCTGGAAGGTCGCGGCTGCGCTCTGGGTCACACACACTGCTGCTCTTTGTGTTTGCGGTGCGGTGTGGGCGCCGCACGTCCCACAGACTCTCCCTCGGCCCACGCACCGCACGCCGCGCTGCTGATGCCGCGCCGCCCACGTCCGTGAGCGGACACGCCTCTTCCTCCGCCTGGGAGCAGTTGGAGGACGACCGCGGCGCGGTTGGAAGGGCGCGGCCCCCCAAGGCTTTCCTCGCACGGCCATTTGCGGCCCGCGCGCTCGGCGCCCTCTTTTCTTCAAACCATGGCCGACCAGCGCCTGGCCGCCAAGCGGATCGCGGGCACCGGCTTCCTCGTCGACGGCTTCCGCTTCCAGGGCACGCCAGGAACCACGGCCTTCTTCCTGACCCACGCCCACTCCGACCACACGGTCGGCCTGGGGCGCACGTTTGGCCGGCGCAAGCGGGCCGACCCGCCCGACGCGCGCCCCCACCCGCCGCTGTACGCCTCGCCCGCCACGGCCGCGCTCATCATCCACGACACGCCCCGCGTCGACGCGCAGGCCGTGCGCACACTGCCCCTGGGCGTGCCGACGCCCGTGCCGGACGGGGAGGGCCGGCCGCCCGTGACCGTCACGGCGCTGGACGCCAACCACTGCCCCGGCGCCGTGTGCCTGGTCTTCGACGTGCCCGCGGCGCGCGAGGGCGACGCCGCCCCGCCCTGCCCCGCCGCCGCCCGCCCGCCACACCCCACCCGCATCGTCCACACGGGCGACTTCCGGTACACGCCCGCCCTGGCGGCGCACCCGGTCCTGGCGGCCGGCCCGCCCGTCGACGCGCTCCTGTTGGACACGACGTACGCGTCGCCGTGCCACGCCTTCCCGCCGCAGGCCGACGCCGTGTGGGCCGCGGTGCGCGTCCTGGCCGCCGAAGCGGGCGTGGAGGTGCCGGCGCGGTGGGCGGGCGGCGTCGGCCGGCCGGCGTCCACCCCGCCCCCCCCGCGCGCCGGCGGCCCGCTCTTTGTCGTCGGCTCCTACCGCGTCGGCAAGGAGCGCTTTTACCTGGGCGCGGCGGCCGCCCTGGGCTGGCGGGTGTGGGTGGACCCGGGGCGGGCGGCCCGCCTGCGCTGGGTGGGGCTGGTGGACGAGGCGGGGTGCCTGACCGGCCCGGCGTCGCTCGGCCCCGCCGCGCCGTGCGCAGCCGCCGCCGCCGCGGCCGACGCGCGGGCCCCCGTGCTGACGCCCGACCCGCTGGCCGCCCCCATCCACGTCGTGCCCATGGGCGGCGCGCTCTCACCGCCCGCCCTGCGCGCCCGCTTGGCTGCCGGCAACGGGAGGTGGGGCCGGGCGGTCGCGATTCGGCCGACGGGCTGGGCGCATGGCGGGCGCGGGCGGGGCGGCGGCGGCGGCGGCGGCGGCGGCGCCGGCGCCGGCGGTCGCCGCGGCCCCGCCCACCCGCGCCCGCCGCCGCCGCCGCCCGCCGACCCGCCGCTGCCGCGCCCGCGCCCGGGCGGCCCGGGCGTCGCCCTGTACGCCATCCCGTACTCAGAGCATTCCTCCTTCCCCGAACTGCGCGCCGCCGTGGGCGCGCTGCGGCCGCGCGACCTGATCCCGACCGTCGGCGGGTGCTCCCCGCCCGCCCGGGCCGCGCTCATCGCACTCTTTGCGGACGCGCTGCACCCGGAGGGCCGGGCGGGCGGCGCGGTCGCGCGCGGGCGGGTGACGCACTACTTCTCGCGCGCGGCGGGCGCGGCGGGCGCGGCCGTCGTCAAGGCGGACGGCGGGCGGGCCAGGTGCGGCGTGGTCGTCGCCGCGGCGGCCGCGGTGGCCGTGTCGGTGGAGGAGGACGCCGCGCCGCGCCCGCCCGCCGTCAAGGACGAAAAAGAGGAGGAAGAGCCCGACCTGCCGCCGCCATCCAAGCCGTGCGACAGTGGCGGTGGCGCCAAAGGCGGCGACGGCGACGGCGACGACGGCTGGGGCCCGGAGCTGGGCGAGGACGAGTGGTGCAGCGGCGGCCCACTGGCGGCCGCTGACCCGCCGGCCGGCGGCGAAGGCGCCAAGCCGCTTCCACCCCCAACCCTGTCACCCGGCCCCATTTTCGACCTGGCCGCCGTCGATGAAGGCGAACAAGCCCGGCTGTGGGCGGCGGCCGTCGCGCGCGGGCGCTTTGCTGGGACAGCCGGTGGCGGCGCGTCGCCGGCGGCCGCGGCGAAACGCGCCCGCCGCCAGCTCACGCTCGCCGGCTTTGTCGGACGTGGAGCTTAGCATTTAGAGAGAGAGAGAGAGAGACGTGGCGTGCCTTTTTCACCTGCTTTCCCGTGTTAGTGTGCCTTTTTTTCCGTCCTTGCTTTCAACAAGGCCTCCCCCTCACCTCCCGCCTTTCCCACCGCCGCCACTCCTGTGGTAGAGCGTCAGCAGGGCCAGCGCCCCGTACAGCAGGCCGCACGGGTACGCGATCAGGGCGCGGTGCGGGCGCAGGGCCGGCGCGCGGGCGGAGACCAGGGCCGCGGCCGTGATGGCGCCCCACCCAGCCCCGCCACACACGAGCGCGCGCGCGGCGCCGCCCGCCCCACCGCCAGGCGCGCGCGGCAACAACAGCGCCGCCGCCGACGCGACGACGAGCGGCAGCAGGCCGTACCCGACCTGGCACGTCGTGTCGTACAGGCCGACGCCGGGTCCGGCGGCGGCGGAGCCGCCCTCCGCCGCCGCGGCCGCTGCCAGCGAGGACGCGACCACCCACACGGCGGCCGAGCCGGCGACCGTCCAGCCCAGGATGACGCCGAAATGGAGTTTGGATGCCTGTTGTGCGGGGTGCGCCAATCGTGAGGGAAAAGCAGGCGCCTCCCCCCCCACCCACCCACCCATTCCTCCATGCACCCCTGCCTCGACTCACCAGCAGGTGCACCGCGCCCAGCGCCGCCGCAAACAGCAAGGGCCCGCCCAAGTCGGGCGCTTCCGCGCCCGCGGCTCGAGGCCTGCACGTCAGCACGGCCGCCGACTTGCGCAGGATGGACGGCAGGTCGATGCCCAGCTCTGGTTGGTGGTGGTGGTGGTGGCGTGGAGAGGGGGGCGTGGGGGGAGGTCGAGCGAAGAAAAAAAAAACGCGCGCGCCGTTGTCGCCGCGCTGCTTCACGCGCGCGCTCTGCTGCCTCCTGCCACGCTCACCTTCCAGTAGCGGCGGCTCATCGTCGAAATTGGGCCGCCCGCTCACGCCCGCCGGGCCGGCTGGAGGCGGAGGCGCGCCGTAGCCGCCGTAGGCCGACGGAGGCATTGGTTGTGGCGCCGCGCCGTACGCGCCGCCCCCTGCCGTCGGCCCCGGGCCGTACGAGGACTCCACCCACTGGGGCTGGGTCGGGGGTGCGGGGCCGGTGTTGCCGTACATGGCTGTGTGAAGCGAGGAGGCGAGCGCGGCGCGGCTCCCTGTCGCGCGCAGGAGAAGACTTCTTCGGCGCTCTGACTCCCTCTGCTCGCTCTCTCACTGCTTTGTTCCATCACCCCGCCTCTCTCCCCTCATCATCCTTCGATGTCCGGCCACACGCCCGCCGCGCCGCTTCCTGCGCCCGGGTCGGCCGCGCTAGACTCCCTGCGACGCAGCCTGTCCGGCGCCAGCCCGTACATGGACGGCGACTCGGACGACGGGTGAGTTTTTTTCTTTTTTTGCGGCGCGCAGGCTTCGTCGCGTGCTTTCGAATCTCCCTCACGGCCTTTGTCACGCCGCCCACTTCCCGACAGCACCCCCATCTCCAAGCTGCGCCTGCCCGGCGGGTGGCCGGACAAGCCGACCGCGCCCCCAGCCGGCAATCGGCCCCAAGGCAAAGCGCGGCTGGCGCAGGCGAGCACCGCGACTGCTCCACCGCCGCAGCCCGCCGCGTCCGCCCGCCGCCCTCCACCTCCTGTCGACCCCTCGCCGTCCGCCTCCTCCGGTTCCGCCTCCGCGTTCGCGTCCTGGCGCGCCATCGCGGACGGCGTGGTCCAAGCGCCCGCCCTGGACTGGGACGGCGCCGCGCCGCCCGCGCCGTCGCCGCTGCCGGACGGCGCCGCGAGCTTGGCCGCCCGGGTTGCCGCGCTCACGGCTGCGACCACGGCGCCTGCCTCCCCAGCCGTCGCGACGCCCACGGCGCCTGAGCCAGCTGCTGCACCCGCTCCCCCCGTCGAACGCACGAGCTCCGCCACCAAAGCCGCGGTCGCGCGGTGGGAGGAAACGATCTGGCAAGCCGCGGCGGCCGCGTCTGCTGGCGGCACGCCCTCCGCCGGCTCTGCCGGCCGGTCGCGCGGCACCTCGCCCGGCGTGTCTTCGTCTGGGCCGGCAGGGAGTCTGGGGACGGGCGGCGGCGGTGGTGGCGCCGTCGCGTCCGCCCGGCGCCGGTGGGCGGAACCGCGCGGCGCAGGGAGCGGCGGGAGTGGTGGCGGGCCGGCCGTCCGCGGGCCCTGGGCGCCGCCGGCGGCGGCACCCCCGCCGCCCCTACCAGCCACCGCAGCTGCTGCTGCGGCCGAAGCCATCGAGCGGGCGGCGGGCGGCGAGGAGACGCCGGACGCCGCGCCGGCGTCGCCCGCCCGGCCGAGGACCACGACGGCCGGTCCGCCCTCCGTGCTGGGCCCCGCCACCGCCGTCGTCGCGGGCGCCGCCGCGTCCGTGGCGGCTGCCGCCGTCGTCACGGTGGCCGCCGCCGCCACGGTCGCGGCCGCCGTCTCGCCCACGGCGGCCCGCCTGCTGCGGTCGCCCGCCGCCCGATCGCCCGCCCGGCCTGCGGCCTCGCCCCTGCGGCCGGAGGCCGCCGCCGCCGCCAAAGCGCCGCCGCCCGTCGGCCGGTCGCCGATGGGCGACGTGACCAACGTGAGTGCGAGTAAGGCGCCGTCTCCGCCGAAGCCGACGGCCAAGGCGGCGGGCGTGGAGAAGGCGGCGGCGGCCGTGGTGGCTGCCGCTGCCGCGACGCCACCACCGGCTGCGGCGCCTGTTCAGCCGCCTGCGTCGCCCGTCGCGCCCGCCACGTCCGGCCGGTCCGTGAAATCGCTGAACGAGGCCCTGGACAGCGCTGCCACGGGAGAAGAGGTGGACCAGGGCCAGCCGGCTGGCGCGGCGGCGGCGGCGCCCCTGCCCCGCGCCCGCCTCGCCGAGACGGGTGCGGGGCGTGCGTCCGCCCCTCCCCCCACCACCTCCTCCTCCACTGTCGGCCGGGCCGCAGTCGCGGCCTGCCTGCTGGCGTCCCTGTCCGTTGCTGCCCTGGCGGCGGCCGTGGCGGGTGGGGTGCTGCCGACGGCCGCCCGCCCGGCCGCGCCGTCGCCGGCGCTCCTGCGCCGCCTGCTGCCGCCCGCCCTGCTGCGCCGGGAGCCGGCGCCGCCGCCAGCCCGCCGCGGCTTGGCCGACGCCATGGCCGCCCGCCTGAGCGCCAGCCCGAAGGCGGAACCGGTGGCGGCGGTTGTGCCGCCGCCCCCTCCGCCTCCAGCCGTGCGGCAGGAGCGGCCGCCCCCGCCCCCGCCGCCGCTGGCCACCACCCGCCTCGCGCCGCCGCCCGCGGGCGCGGCGCCACAACACAAACAGCAGCAGGCGGCCGCGGCGCTGGACCGCGTCCGTGCCTGGGCGGCCGCCGTGCGGTCCGCGCCTCCCCCGCCCCCGCCGCCTCCGGCCCTGGCCCGGCTCTTCGGCGCGGCGTGGCCGGTCGTGGCGGGCCTGGTCGCGCTGGTGCTGGCTGCTGTGGTCCGCCGCGAGGGCGGCGGTGGGGGCGCGGGTGGTGGTGCGGCAGCTCCGCCGCCGGCTCCAGAACCGCGTGGCCGCCGGCGCACGGCTGCTGCTGCTGCCCCAAAAACCACCACGGCCGCGGCGGCGCGGGCGCGGTCGCGGTCCCGCCCGGCTGCTGCGCGCGCGCGCGGTGGTGCGGCCGTCGCGGCCGCGACCGCGACGACGCCCTCCACCACCACTCGCCCGCGCCGGGCCGCCGCGACGGCAGCCCGGGCTGCCATGGCCGAGGAGAAGACGGCTGACCGGCCCGCGACGCGGAGCCGGAGCGGGCGGGCCGGCGGGCGGTGAGAAGAAGGAGAGGGGGGTGGAATGGAAAGAGGGGGGTGGGGGGCACCCTGCATGAGATGAGGAGAGCCTTTTTTCTATACTTGCGTGTTTTTTTTTACATGGGAGAAGACGGGTGTGCGTGTGTGTGTGTGTGTGTGCCTTGCCCTGGGGTGTCGGCGCTCTAGGCGTTCCTCTGTTTGCTGTGTGTGTTACTACGAAGGCGAAGCATCCCCCTCGACATGATGCCTTTTTTTTTTGGTTGGGTGAGGTGGTTGAGAGAGCGCCGCCGGGCCTCCACTCGTCTCTTTCCTTTCCTGCTTCGCGTGGGCATGCTCTCCCTCCTTCTTCCGCCGCCCCTACCGCCTCTCACGCCCGATGACGCGGCAGGTGCCGCCAGTGTCGGCCTCGACAGTGTCGACATGGTCGCCTTAGAAGCGGCGGAAAACCTGTTGAACGGGCAGGTGCGGGCAGCCGGAAGGAGAGGGGGGGCGTGCGCCGCGCGCCATTAGTGGCGACCGACCCCCGTCCACCCCCCACCCCCATCACCTCACACCGCCCCATCCTCAACACACCTGAAACCCCCAGGTCGCCGCCCTGACTGACCACCTGCGGGAAGCCGTGCCGCTGGGCGCCCGGCCGGGTGCGGCAGGCTTGGACGAAGAGACGGACGACGACGGCGACGGCCGTGGCGGTGGCGGCGCGGCCGGCGGCCTGGGCGGCGGGTCAGAGGTGCGAGGGCGGACGGATGGGGATGGGGAGGGGGGGGGCGTCACCTGTGGACGCACGCGGTGACGCACGCGCGCCCTCTTGAGCACACACACACACACACACCCTCCCGCCAACACAGGTCGACGACGACTACGACGACCTGGCTGACGACCCCGACGACGACGACGATGGAGGCGGCGACGACGAGATCGACGACGACGACGGGTTTGACGAGCCGTCGGACTTTGCGGACGGTGGCGGGTGGGGGACGGACGGCGGGATGTCGCTGATGGGGAGCATGTGAAGGCGGGATTAGATTGTGTAGGACGCGCTCGTGCGTGGCGCCCCGGGCCCCCGGCCCTCGGCCCCCTCTCCCTTGGATGGATGGGTGGGTGGGTGGGCGGATGGATGGATGGATGGTTTTCGAGGCGCTTCCCACGTGCTGGAAGGCCACTCCATCGCCTTCCTACACGTCCGAAAACACCAGAGGTCCCCTCCTCTGAAAACACCAACGGAACACCAAAGGAGGTCGTCACACGCCAAAAAAACACTGCGAGTACATAATCGTTAAAATCGAGCTCCTGCGATATCGCCGCCATGCCACACCTCCGCCTCACCTCCTTATCAATGTTGTTTATTGCGCTAGTGGCCTCAGTCCAGGCAACGGACGTCATTGGCCAGGTCAAAGTGCGTGTAGGACTGCATGCGAGGGAGACAACTCTTGTTTATGACCCACGTGCTCTCTCTATCTTTGCTTGCTGCCATAGCTGTCGTGCCTCCCTCACTGACCGTTGTCTTTTCATTGACCTCCTTAAATCATGACAGAGTATTAAGAGCAAAGTAGAGGCGGTCATCGCCCCCAAGGTGCGCAGTATGGCCTGAGGCGAACAAAGAGAGACATAAAAAACACAATGCGTGGGCTGAGGCATGCGGTGTCGAGCGTGTGCGCGCGTTCACCCTCGTGGGGATGGGCTGGCCGTCCTCTTTAAGTGCACGCCCCCTTCCGCGTATCTGACTGCTGGATCAGTGCAGTAGCGTTGTCTTCCTGCAAGGGGGAGAGGGATCATCCCTCTCCCCCGAAGGGCGGTGGAGGTTGCTCTGGTCAAACTCGGGTTCTTGGCCAATTGTATTGGCCAAGACCCCGAGTTGGGCCAAAAATGACATGCACATGACACGCAACATGACCAACGCACAACCTCACACATGCAACACGCAAACACACACACGACAGTTCATGAATGAAACTGCATTCAGCTTCTTCAAGAACAAGGATGCCCTTGTGGACGCACTGCTCGGCCGCAAGGCGAGTTGGGAAGTACAGGATCGTGGGGGCCGCCCGACCTAGACACTGCGACTGCTCCCCACCCACCTACTCACCCCACCCACCACCACCCATCCACACCCACCTGAACCATTCACCCCACAGGCCCCGCACGACGACACCCACGCCCACACCGGCACCCACCTCAGCCATGACGCCCTGATGGCCCTGACCCCCTCCCCCAACGTGCGGGCCAGGTACGACGCCCAGTACAACTACGTCGGCGGCGGGATCGGCATCCTCGTGTACGACGGCGTGAATGCGATGGACGTCCTCGGCCCCTTCCAGGTCTTCAGCACGGCCGGCCTGCTGCCCCTGCTGGTGTCCGCCAGCAAGGACCTGGGCGGCAACCCGGGCGATTACAAGCGGGAAATCACGACGAACAGTGGTCTGACGCTCACCGCGTCCCGCACAATCGCCGACACGCCCGCCCTGGATGTCGTCGTCGTGACGGGCGGCGCCCTGGAGACCGTCCAGCTGGCCCAGGACCCGGACGTCCTGGCCTGGTTACGGGCCACCGATGCGGGCACGCACTGGACAGCGAGCGTGTGCACCGGAGCGTGGGTCCTGGGGGCGGCCGGCCTGCTGCAAGGGCGGCGGGCCACCGCCAACTGGTACCAGGCCGCCGAACTGCTGGCCCACTTTGGGGCGAAGCCCGCCCCGGAGGAGCGGTACGTCTTCGACGGTCGCCTGGTGACGGCGGCGGGAGTGACGGCCGGCCTGGACATGGCCCTCGCCATGGTGCAGCGCCTCTTCTCGCCGGCCGACCTCAACGACGGCCGTGACTTTACGCAGGCCGTCATGCTCGACTTGCAGTACGACCCCAAGCCCCCCATCCGGGGCGGGTCGCCGGCCACCACCGACCCGTACGTGTACGAGGGCATGGAGATGATGTACGACATGGTGCCGTCCTACTACGGCCTTGGCTCCATGACGTTCGCGGAGTACATCGAGTCCGTCCTCCCCTCCCCCACCGCCCCACCCACCCCGACCTCCACCCCCACCGCCCCCCCCACCCCGACGTCCACCCCGACCTCCACCCCACCCCACACACACATGCCCTGATGCACCCCCCCCCACACACACACACACATGCTCTGATGTTTTTTTAACTTCTTCCTTTTTTTTACACGCCGCGTCGCCAACCCCCACACACATACAAGACAAACCGCGCGAGGGGCGAGCTGCGGTGGAGTGGAGTGCACGGACGGTTGTTCATCGACGGGCGAGGAGACGAAGCCTTGTCGGTTTCGGGATGTAAGTTACCATGTGAAAGCCGCGCTCGGCCTCGTCGTCTCCGTCACCATTGGCGCCTTAGGCCTGGCCGCCGCGTCGCGCCTGCTGTCCTCCGGCGAGGGTGCAGAGGCTGATCGGTTGTCTGGGCGTGGTGGGCGGCGGCGGCGGCGCGGCGGCGGCGACGACGACGATTTCTGGGGCAGGTGAGATGGATGGACGGGGGGATGGAAAAAAAAACATAGAGAGCGGCAGTCCGGGGCGCCTCATCTCACGCACACCCTCCAAAACACACAACTCACACACGAACATGTGTGGTATTAGGCGTTCGGGCGGTCGGGGCCTGCCGTCGGGCCGGGCGGCCGGGCCGGCCGGCAGCGACAGGGGTGCCGGCGACGCCGACGGCCTGTTGGACGTGTGGTTTGACCTCAGCCCTGATGGCCCAGACCCCCTCCCCCAACGTGCGGGCGGCGGCGCGGGGCCGGGCAGCAGCCGGCGCCTGCCGGCACCGGCTGCCGGCAAGGTTCAGGCTCGGCGCCATGGTTGCGGGTGTCGTGAGGTGTGTGTGTGGGCGGGTGGAGGGGGCGCGGACGCGGATAACACGAGTGAAAAAACCTCGACCGACTCCCGACCATCCCCCCCATCTTCAACCTTTCAGCAAATCGTCGAAAAAGTCGGCCGTCCCCGCCTCCGCCCCCGTCGCCGGGTTGCAATCGAATTCCGCGTCCCACTCTGCGGCGCCGGGCGTCGACGCCGCCGACGTCGCGGCCGCAAACGGGTTGCCCGGCCCGCCCGACCCGGCCCGCGTGGCGGCGGCGGCCGTCGTGGAAGGCAGCGCGGCCTTGAGCTCGGCCGCCGCCCCATCAAACGGCGGCGGCGGCGCCGCCTTGTCGGCCGCGCCCGCCTTCGGCGATGGGGACGGCTGGGCATCAGGCGGTGCGGCAGCAGGCGGCGCAGCAGCAGCGGCGGGCGGCGCGGCCCCGAGGAGGGCGTCGCGGTAGAGCCCGACCGCGGCTTCGACCGCGTCGGCCGCGGCGCCACACCGCCCGGCCCGCTCCGCCGCCTCCCGGCCCTCGCACCCGCCCAGCTGGACGCCCACCCGTCGCATGGCGGCCACGTACGCCTTCATCTCGCCCGCCAGCTCGCCCGCGCCCGCCGCCGCGGCCGCCGCGCCGGCGGCGTCGCCGCCCGCGGCCGCGGCCGTCGCGGCCAGCACGGCCGCCTGCATTTTCGCCACGTACGCCTTGCCCGCCTCCACGCCCGCGTCCGCGGCGGCGGCTAGCTTGGCGGTGCGGGCAGCGGACGAGGCCGCGGCCGACGCGCGCCCCGGTCGGCCGCGGCGGCGGCGGCCATCCGGGCGGCGACCGCGGCGGCCGCGCGCCTGGCGGCCAAGCCGGGACCGGCGGGGGCGGCTGCCTGGCCGCCGCCGGGCGGCGGCGGCGGCGGCGGCGGCGGCCCGGCCAAGACGGCGGGGTGGGGCGCGGTCGCGGCCGCCCGGGCGTGGCGGCGGTCGCCGTCCCCGCCACCGCCTCCCATGCTGACCGGGCGCAAGCGGGGGCCGCCCTCCCCGCCCGGCCCGCCGGCCGCCCGCCTCTCCAAAAAAGCGGCGCGCAAGGCCGAGAAGGAGCGGGCCCGCGCGGCCGCGGCGGACCGCCGCGGCGGTGGCGGCGGCTTGGCCGCCCCCTCCCCGCCCGGGCCCCTGTCGTCGGCCGACCTCGCCCGCCTCGACCCGGCCGAGAGCGCGCGCCGCGCCTCGCGCGCCGGCCGCTTCGGCAGCGGCGCCGCCGACGGCGCGGCCGCGGGCGCGGCGGCCCGGTCCCGGGCCACCGACGCGACGGCGGCGCAGCGGGCGGCGGCGGCGGTGCTGGCGGCCGCGGGCGGCGGCGGCGAAAACGACGACGCCGCGTCCGACGCCGAGTGGGACGCGCTCGCCGTCAAGGGCACCGCCACCGCCCTGGAAAAGTCGTACTTCCGCCTGACGGGCCCGCCGGACCCGGCGTCCGTCCGGCCGGCGCCCGTCCTGCGGGCGGCCCTGGACCGGCTGGTCGGCCTGATCGCGGGCGGGGCCGTGTCCTACTTCTACGCGACCGACCAGTTCAAAGGCCTGCGCCAGGACTGCACGGTGCAGCGGCTCAAGGGCGGCCTGGCGTGCGCGGTGTATGACCCACATGCTCACACCTCGTTTCGGACGGGGGCCCAGGTTGCAGGGGGGAGCGCGGGCGCGGCCGGACAGGAAAAAAAAAAAGAATGTCCGCTCCGGGCGAGCTCATCACCCTCCAGTTTGGTCCAGCCGCCAATGCGGCGGGCGCCCACCTGTGGAACATACAGGTGTGGTGGTGGGTGTTGTCGCGTCGTCCGCCCGCGCGTGGGGCCAGGGCGACAGGCCCGCCGGCCTAGCCGCATGGCCGATGCTTTTTTTTCCGTCGTCTCACGCTTCCCATCAAAACGACAGGACGAGCTCCTCGGCTTGGAAGCCGGCGCCAGTGGCGGCGGCACGCCCGCGACCGCGGCCGCCTTTGAGTCGGGCGTGCTGTGGGCGGAGGGGCGGGGGGAGACGGTGAGAAAAAGGAGCTGGAGAGCAGTCGGTTTCGCACAACCCCAACCCCCCCCCCCTCTTTTTTCCTCGCCTCACTCGCCCACCCGCCCCCCTCATCAACAACACACCGTCGTCACCAGGCCGCGTCCGCACCCACGTACACCCCGCGCCTCCTCATCTTCGACGAGCGGGAAAGCCTGGGCGGCGGGTGCGGTGTGTTTGGAGCCGGTGGTGCGTCGTGGCCGGCCAACGGCGGCGGTGCCTGGACCGGTGGCGTCACACACGTCAGCCCGCCCCCACCCACGCCCTCGCCCTGGGCAGCCGCGATCTCCGACGGCGGCGGCGCTGCCGACCTCGCCTCCGCCGCCGCCGCTTTGTCACTGGACGGCGGGGTGAGGGCGTGGCCGGACTACCTGAAAGCGCCCATTCCGCGGACGGCGCTCGCGCCCGTCGCGCCGGCGAGGCCGCCGCGCTGCGCCGCGCCCGGCTGGGGCCCGCCCGGCGGCGAGGGGGAAGCCGAACTGGCTGCGACGGCGTCGGAAGGCGTGCGCCGCCTGGCCGAAGCGTGCGACAGGCTGGCCGGCGTCGCCCTGCTCGTCGACGACACGGGCGGGTGGGGCGCGGCCGCGGCCGCCGCCCTGGCCGGGCTGGAGGACGGCGGGTGCCTGGGGCGCCGCCCGGCCCGCCTGGTCGCGGCCGTCCGGCCGGCTGGGTGGTGGGAGGGCGACGCAGCCTCCGCGTCCGCCCGTACGGCCGCGGCCGCCGCGTCCGCCGCTTTCCTGGCCCCTGCCGCGCACGTCTACATACCGTTTGACCTGCCGGCGGGGACGGGCGGCACGGCGGCCTCCGGCCCCGCCTCCGCCCAGGGCCTCTTCCGGTCGGGCGCGGCCGTGGCCGCGGCCTGGGACGGCCTGACGACGCCCGTCCGCCTGCGCCGGGCCGGGCCGGCGTCCGCCACGGGCACGGGCGCGCTGGACATCGACGCCCTGGCCAGCTTGGTCGCGGGGCCGAGCGGGCGCGGGCGGTGGGGCGCGGTGGCCGTGGGCCTGCCCGCGGTGGGGGGCGGCCGGCCGGGCCCCCTGCCCGCCGCCCCGCCCGCCGCCCGCCCGCCGCCGTTCACAGCGTCCACGGTCTCCTGGACGGCTCGCATCCCGCCTCCGGACGGGTCTCGCGCCCGCGCGCTCCTGGCGGAATCCGTCGTGTGGCGTGGGCCGGCGGGCCACGGCGGGGCGCCGCTCGCCCTCGCGGCCGCGTCCGCCGAGCTCGACGCCGCGCTCGGGTCGGAAGCCGTGGCCGACGCGTCCACGGCCGCCGGCGGCGTCGCCGTCCGCCACCGGTGCGTGGCCCTGCAACCGCTGCCCCTCCCACTGCCCTGGCCGGCCGGTTTCCCTGCCGGCTTGGCGCCCGGCGCGGCGGGCGCGCCCCTGCTGACCCGGCTGCGGGCGGTGAGGGGCGTGCGCGCCGCGGTCGCTGCCGCCGCAAAAGATTTCGCGGCCGCGGGCGCGACTTCGGCGGGCAGGGTGGCGTTGGGCCCGGCGGGCGCGGACGCGGACGCGCTGGCGGAAGGGTTGGAAGTGTTGAGGGAGGGCGGCGGCGGTGCAGGGTCGAGCTCGGAGGATGGGTGGGAGAGCGACTGAAACATGAAAAACGTCTGGAAACACAACATCGACACCCCTCTCTCTCTACTCCCCGGTGTCCGCCTTCCCCTCAGGCACCGCCACCGCCACGCCCGGGTAAATGCACCCAAAGCAAGCCACTGCGTGAGGAATCGCGACTTCCGTCGTCGCCCGTGCCGCCGCGGCCGCCGCGGCCGCCGGGCCGGGCGGGCCGCTCGCCCGGGCGGCTGCCGCAGCGCCCGCCGCGTCCGCGGCACGGCGCAAGGCCTGGCTGAAAGCTGCCGCAGCAGGCGGGCCCACAGCGGGCGGCGCGCACGCCCGCAAATCGTTCAGGGCGGCGGCTAATCCATTCACCAGGCGAGCGACGGGCGGGTGGCTCAACAGCTCGTACGGCGGTGGGGGCGGCGGCGGCGGGCCGTCCCCACCGCCAGCGGCCTGCGGCGGCGGCGGCGGCGGCGGCGTCACGCCGGCCGGCAGGGCCACCCACGCGTGCGTGTCCAGGCTGGCTTCGAAGCCCGCCAGGGCGGCGTCGAGGCCCGCGCCAAACGCTTGCTCGACTGCCGCTTCAAACAGTGGGGGCAGGGCCGGCCGCCAGTCCGCGCCGGCCCGGCCGAGCGAGGCGCCCGCGTAGGACGCGTGCTCCCAGGCTGCCGCGAGCGCGGCGCCGCCGCCGCCCGCGGCGGGCGCGGGCGCGGTGGTGGACGCGGCAGGACCTCCACTCCCACCACCGCCCGCCGCCACGGCCGGCAGCGCAGAGGAGAGGAGTTGCAAGTACGTCCCCACCCGGCCGGCCACCCAGGCCGCCAGGTCGGCGGACGGCGACGAGGCAGGCGGTCCGGTGGTGGGCGCTCCGCCCCCACCCCCGCCCCCGCCCCCGCCCCCCTCATCCGGAAACACGGCCCGGAACTGCACCGCCACGTCAAACAGCTGGAGCCGGTGCACGTCGGTGAGGCGCTTGACGTAGGCCGCGGGCGCGGAGTCGGCGTCGGCGGCCAGCGCGGCGAGCGCGGCGTCCAGGGCGGCGCCCCGCGCGGACAGGAAGGTCGCGCGCAGGGCTGGCGGCCCGCCGGGCAAGCCCGCCCGCCTCAGGTGGCCGACGGCCGCCAAGCAGTCGGCGAGGGACAGGCCGGGCCGGGCCAAGTGTGCGCGGACGGCGTCGGCCGCCGCGGCCGCCGACCCGGCGGCTTCCGCGTCGAGGGCGGACGCGGCGGGCAGGTCGGGGTGGAGGCGGGCCCCCCGGCCCGCCCGCTCTCTGAGCGCGAGGGCGACGCCCGGCGCGCCGGCGCGGGCGGCGGCAGCCGCGGCGTCGGGGGCGTCGAGCAGGGCAATGAGGTCGTCGAGCGCACGTCTCAACCGCTTGTCGTCTGCGCGGCGAGCCGCCAGGCCAGGCGCCGCCCGGCTGGCGGCGTCGGCTGCCTCAGCGACGGCGGGCAACGCCGCCCGCACCCGCCCGGCTGCCTTGGCAGCCGCTGCCAAGCCGTCGGCCGCGCCCGCCAACGCAGCCGCCGCCGCCGGGAAAGCACCCCGGTTGGCTAGGGCGGATTCCAGGGCTGTCCGGTCCAAGCGGTCGGCCTCGGCTTTCAGGAGGGCGGGTTCCCGGGCCAGGCGGTCGAAGCTGTAGCGTGTGTGGATGGGTGGAGGGGGGTTGGGCGCGCCTTTGAATGGAAGCCAACAAAAGGCGAGCGCGGGGGGGCGTCTTACTTCCCTGCAACACACACCTGTACTCCAGCAGTTCTGCAAAGTAGGCGTCCGTGGCCGCGTCGGCCGACGGTGGAGGGGGTGGTGGGTGGGCGGGAGTGGCCGAGGGCGGCCGATCGGCGAGCGGCGGGGGTGCATTCGTCGCCGGCGCGGTCGTTGCTGCCGCGCGTGGAGGCGGCGGCGGGACCGTCATTTTTATGGCGGGCAGAGCGTCCAGCGACACGGTCCCGCTCAACAGGCGCGTGTGGTGTGTGTGGGAGCGGGACGGTGTGTGCGCCCCAGCTCTGCGTCAGACGGAAGAAAAAAATCCAGTCTGTGTGAGATCAACCATGGCTCCCCCTTTCATTCATCCAGCTCATTGAAAAAAATCGTAACACAAGCCTCTCTCTTCTCACACACACACAAAAAGACGATTTTGGTGCAGCACCGCGCGTGCGCGCGCCTCCCGCCATCCCGCAGGTCCGGCAGCAGGTCGCGCACGGCGAGCATTCCAAAAAAGAAAGAATTTTTCATCCACACACAAATGGGTTAAGTAAAAAAAAATCTCAGTCCTCACAGGCGCTCCATCCCTACCGGAAAAATCTCCACTGCTCTTGTTTATTTGGGCCTTGCGTTCGGGCAACACGCGGAACGGGCACGGCACGCCGCGCTCGCTCAGTCCTCGTCCACGAACTTGCCGGAGCCGGAGATGCCGCCGATGGCCGCGAACAGCGTGAAGGCGATGGACACGGCCAGCAGGAAGTCGATGTCCACGAGCGGGATCCCCGTCTCGACGCCCAGCTGGCCCAGGATGCCCTTGCCGGTGATGCCCTCGCCGATCAGGGAGGCGGCGAAGCCCAGCTGGGCGACGCGGCCGACGAACAGCTCGTTCTCCTTGGTGAAGCCGAAGCCCTTGATGCCGAAGAACTGCTTGGGCGTGGCCAGGGAGACCTTGGCGGACTGGAGCGCGCCCGCCGGGCGCTCGGCCAGCTCCTCCTCGTCCGGGATGAACTTGCCCTTGGCCGGCAGCAGGGCGGCCGTCAGGTTGAAGGCGATGACGGCCAGGATGATGCCGTCCAGGTCGAAGATGGGCAGGCCGGTCTCGAAGCCGAGCTGGGCCAGGGCGCCCTTGCCGGTCAGGACCTCGCCGATCAGGGAGGACGCAATGCCGAGCATGGCCATGCGGCCGACGAAGATCTCGTTGGCCTTGGTGAAGCCGATGGCGACGGTCTTGGCGTTCTTGCCGCCGAGGCCGACCTTGAACTGGGTGGCCTTGATGTCCTTGCCCGCGATCAGGACCTGTGGGTGGGGTGTGGGGTGTGGGGTGCGGGGGGCAGTGTGTGGAGGCGGTGGTGGTGAGAGGAGGGGTGGGTCGGGAGGGAGGGAGGGGGGAGGGGGGCCATTCCGGCGTGCGGGGGGGTGGAGGGCGGGCGGGCGGGACGAGGGGACAGCGGCGCGCGAGGCGCCAGGGGGGGAGGCCCGGCTTGTGGCCAGCGGGCAGCGCCCGCTCGCGCGCCCTTGCGGCCCCGCGGCCGCTCCTGGACCGTCGGAGAGTCCGGCGCGCGTGGAAGCACGAACGGTCGCCACGCTCGCGAGCGGGGGTTCCAAGCCTCCCGCAAGCGCTTTGGCGCGCCAAGGGCCTCGTCCTCAATGCCCAAAGCGCACACGGCGGGTGTGTGGGGGCGGCCGCGCGATCGGACGCGCCCAGGCGGCGGCTGCAATTGGCAGCGCTTGGCCGGGAGAGCATTCCTCCGCCGTGCGAGGAACCCACCCCAGACGCCGGCCTCCGCGGGGGTGGGTCGCGCCCGCCTCCCGCGCCTGCCCACCACCTCGTTGGGTGGCCAGGGATCTGAGCTAGCTGATCGTCGACTGATCGGCTTGACGGCAGGGCGGCCTGGCTAACCAGCGACCACCCGGTTGCGGGCGGAAGGGGGCAGCGCAACGCAAAAACGCTCGCACACGCACGAAAAACAAAACGCACCTTCTTGGGGGCCTTGGCCGGGGCGGGGGCGGCCTTCTTGGTGAAGATGGCCTGGACGGACACGGAGGAGGCACGACCGGCGCGGCGGACGGCCGGGACGGCGGCGGAGCGGGCCAGGGCGGCGGACATGGTGGTGTGGAAGTCGCGGGGAGGAGAGCAGGGAGGCAAGAAGAGTTCGTTAGAATGAAGAAGCAAGCCTACTTTGTGCGGCCAAAACTACTGCAAAAAGCACATCAGACTGTCGTGGCCACCCTCCCTGTTCAGCAAGACCTCCAACGGAGGTATCCACGCCTGCCTGCCCTTTCTCAGATCTCGCAAAATCTTGTGGGAGACTTCGGTCGCTTCCTCCTCCGCACCATCTCTCGCCGCACGCCCGGCCCCCTCTCCCGCCCACGGCCCCCACCGCCCGCACCTCCCACCCACGCCATACACCAAGCCCCAGCCTTGGCGTTGAGAAAACAAAACAGGCAAGCAAAACTAACACACCACCCTCCCCACCTCCATACACCCCCCTCTCATCCACCCCCCTCCCCTCCCTCTCACCGCCGGTACCGGGCCCGCTGGAACATGAAGAACAGGTGGAGCACGCCCCGCTCGAACGTGCACCGAAAGCCAGAGTGCCGCCCGGTGTCCCAGGCCTTGTTGATGATGCGGAAGGCGACGTCCTCGTACGGCGGGCCCGCGGAGAAGCGCAGGATGACGGTCTCGCGCTGCGGCCCCGCGGCCGGGTCGGGCTCCAGCCGGTACGACGGCGCCCCCGCCCCCGCCGGCAAGTCCGGGTAGAACAGGTTGAACTTGTAGCCCTGGACGACCTTGGGCGGCGGCGCGTCCTTGTCGTAGTGCGTCCGGTTGTACCGCGTCCAGTCGTAGCCCGTGTGCACGCGGTTGACGTAGCGCGGCTTGCGCGGCCGGAAGCGGGCGTGCCACGCGGACGTGGAGGCAGCGCCCGGCGGCGCGGCCGTGGACACCTCGCCGCCAAAGGGCGCGTCTCCTGGGGCGAGGGCACCGGCGGCGGCGGCGAGGAACGCGTCGGCCGCGGCGTCGGCCGCGGCCGCGGCCGCGCCACCCCCCCCACCCAGCGGGCGTGGCGCCCGGCCCGCGGCACGGAGCAACGCCGCGTGCGCGGCTTCTAAATCCGCGAGCGCCGCGGCCGTCGCCGCCGCCACGTCCCCGCCGCCCTCGCCCACGGACAAGGCGGCGGCAGCCCGGAACCGGGCCTGCGCGCGGAGCAGCGCCAGCAGCCGCGCGTCTTCGGCCGACGACAGCTCCACCGCCCCGGCCGCCAGGGCCGCCCGCACGGCCGCCGCGTCGGCCGGCGGCGGAGAGAACCGGCCGTCGGACTGGGCGGCGGCGGCCAGGGCGGCGGCTTCCGCAGCGGCGGCGGCGGCCGCTTCGGCGGGTGAGAGCGCGGGGAGGGACTGTTGGGACGTGGCCGGCCCGGCTGCTTCCTCCTCAAACGCGGCCGCCGCGGCGCGGGCTTCGTCCACGGCGGCGCGGGCGGCCTCCCACCGACTGACCAGGGCGGCGTGCGTCTCGGACAGCCAGGCCCGGGCGCGGGCGACGCCCAGGCGGGCCCGGACGGCGGACCAGTACGCGGGGTCGGCCAGGCCCGGGTCGGCCAGCTTGTCGGCGACGGCCGCTTCCAGGCGCTTCAGGTCCGCCGTGGATTTGCCCGCCAGCATGGCGTCCACGTCCGCGTCGACGGCGGCGTGCAAGCCCGCCGTCGCTTCGTCGGCGGCTGACGCCGCGGCGGCGGCGGCGGCGGCGCCACCGCCGCTCACGAGCGCGGCGAGCCGCGCCTCGCGCCGGGTCGCCGCGTCCAGCTCCGCCGCGACGACGGTGCCCAGCGCGGACCACCACCCGACGGCCGTGGGGTCGCCGCCGCCGCCGTCCAGCTCAGCCCAGCCGCGGACGTCGTCGGCCAGGTCGGCTAGGGCGGCCGCGTCCAGGCCGGACAGGAGCGCGTGCGGCGGCGCCGCCTCGGGCTCAAAGCCCCACCCAAACGTTTTGGGGTCGGCGATGAGGTGCAAGTCCTTGGCCAGCACGTCCGCCGGCGTCGCCCGACCCGAGGTCAGCCGTGCGGCCACCCGGTGCTTGGCCTGGTCGCGGTGAAAAGCTTCCTCCTTCGCTTCCAGCTCCGCACCCTCGGCCGCGGCTTTCGCGCGCGCCGTCGCGGCCGCCTCCGCTTCCCGGGCCGCCTTCTCAGCTTCCCGTTCCTCCCGGCGCCGTTTGATGGCCTCGATTTCAGCAGCCCGCTCCGCCGCGCGGGACGCTTCCGCCGCCGCCGTCAGGCTCGACACG
Organism: Medakamo hakoo; assembly: GCA_026636295.1. Classification (NCBI taxonomy): domain Eukaryota; kingdom Viridiplantae; phylum Chlorophyta; class Trebouxiophyceae; family Coccomyxaceae; genus Medakamo; species Medakamo hakoo. Next base: position 161,091 of record CP089461.1, read on the forward strand.
TCCGCGCCCGCTTTCAGCGCCGCCTCGACTTTTTTGCCCCACACAAAGCGTTCCGTGGAAATGCCCGTGCCGTCGGCGTCGGCGCCCGTGGCGTTGGCGCCCGCGCCCGCCGCGGCTTTCAGGTGGCGGGTGACTTTCTCAGCCTGTTATTGTGCGTGTGTGTGTGTGTGCGGAGGCGGGAGGGAGTGGGGACGTGAGGAGGCACCGGAGAGCAGGTTGCGTGGGCGGCGGCGGGCGCATGCGTGCGCCGAGCGGGAGAGGGCGCCGTCCCTTTAGCGTCCGCGACTCTTCGACCGGGTGCACAGCCATGTGGCATTGCCTGGCGCGGCTCGCCCGATGGGAAAAGGCCGGGTGGTCCCGTCCGCCGCGCGCACAAAGCCACGCGCGGCCAGGCCCGCACCACCCAAGAAACGCACTAGCCGCGCCGCCTTGGCCGCCCGCCGGGCTTCCTCATCGTCGGATGACGTGGTCGAGGGAGATCGGCGACGCCGGTGCCGGTCCTTGTCCCGGCTGGACCGCCCGGATTTCTTCGATTTCTTGGAGGAGGAGCCCATCGCTCTCCGGCCTGCCGAAAGCGTTCGGCGCTCTGTGCACGCGCAGAGCGACGAAGCGCGTCGCGAAAAAAGACGAACAAAATGGGCGTCCTGGACTCGCTGCGGGAGGGCTTCGCCTCCCTCAACCAGTGCAGCCGAGAAGTGTATGCTCTACTGGCTTTGAATGTGCGCTGTGTGAGGAGGATGGGTGGGCGGCGCCGCGAGTGAAAACGCGCGCGTCGGCGCTGTTTTCGACGACCATCCCCCGGCTCCCATCCATTCCATGCCCCCCCCCCCCCCCTCTCATGGGCGCCTCCCCCCACACGCCAGGTCCTGGAGTCCTTCAACTACTTCAGCCTGTCCATCGTGATCACGGATTACCTGACGTCGTCCTTCGGCGCGTCCGACGTCGAGGCGGGCTCCCTCTACGGGGCGTGGGGCGCCGCGATCGTCGGCGCGGGCGTGCTGCTCGGCCCCGCCATCGACGCGCTGGGCGTGCGCCGGTCGCTGCTCCTGTCCGCCGCCACGACGGCGGCCGCGCGCGCAGCCCTGGCGACCGTCACCTCCCGCCACGCCGCCATCTTCATCCTGCTCGTCCCCATGTCGCTGGGCGGCGCGCTGGGCGGGCCCGTCCTGTCCATCGGCTGCAAGCGCGCCGCGCCGCCCGGCCCGGCCCGCGGCTTTGTGTTTTCGTTGCTGTACGCGGCCATGAACATCGTGAGTGTGGGGTGTGTGGTGTGTGTGTGCGTGTGGGAGACAGGTTGGGACTCCAGGACGGCTCGGCGTGCCCCGTGTGTTTGCTCCAGCAGAAAGCGGTGGTAGTCGGGGGGGCATGCCCGTCGCTGCCTCACCCCCTCCCCTCCCTCCCTCCCTCTCCTCCCTTCCCACGCCGCCAGGCCGCCTTTTTCGCGGGCATGCTGCGCGACACCTTCCTCATCGGCTCGCCCCGCCTGGGGCTCAAGCCCGCCGGGGTGAGGGCGTACGTCGGCCTGGGCGCGGGCGTCGCGCTGGCGGAAGTGCTGCTGGTGCTGGTGGCCGTCCACGGCCGCCCGCCGGTGGTGGCCGGGGCCGGGAGTGGGGACGGCGGCGGGACGACCGTCGCCGCGTCGGGTGGTGGCACGGCCGGCAGCGGGGGTGCGCCCACCACCACCCGCGCCGCGTTGCCCGCGGGCGCCGCGCCGTCCCCGTCCTCCCCGTCGTCCTTCCGGCGGCTCTCCAGCCTGGATGGCATGGGCCTGGCCGACGGCGGTCCGACCAGCCCCCCGCGCCCGCCCGGCCGCCTGGCCGCCGCCCTGGCCTCCTTCCGCGCCTCCCTGGCCGCGGTCGCGGGCCCCGAGCTCTACAAGTTTGTCGCCATGTCCCTGGTCTGCATCAACCTGCGGGCCGTCTTCCGTTTCTTAGACGCCGTCCTGCCCAAGTCCATCGTGCGCACGTTTGGGTGCGCCGCGCCCGCGGGCAGGATCTACGCCATCAACCCGGCGTTGATTTGCTTGCTGGTCCCGCCCGTCGGCGCGGCGCTCTCGCGCTTCGAGCCGTTCGACCTCATCCACTGGGGCGCGTACCTGAGCGCCCTCTCCCCACTAGCCATCGTGGCGCGCCCACACAGCCTGGGCGGCGCGGCCGCGTTTGTGGCGGTGCTGTCCGTTGGCGAAGCCGTGTGGAGTCCGCAGTGGAGCAACTACTCCATGGAGGTCGCGCCGGGTGAGTTTGTGTGGCGGGCGGCGGGCGGCGGGCGGCGGGCGGCGGGCGGCGGGCGGCGGGCGGCGGGCGGCGGGCGGCGGGCGGCGGGCGGCGGGCGGCGGGCGGCGGGCGGCGGGCGGCGGGCGGCGGGCGGCGGGCGGCGGGCGGCGGGCGGCGGGCGGCGGACGGCGAGCGGCGGGTGGCCGGTGCGTCCAAACACCCCCTCTCACGGTGTGTTCCCCTCCCTCCCCCACCCTCTCACACACATGACAGACGGGCACGAGGGCTTGTTCACCGCGCTCGCCAGCGCCCCGCTCTTCGCCGCCAAGCTGCCGACGGGCGCGCTGTCCGGGTGGTTGCTGGAAAAGTATTGCCGTGGGAACGGGCCGTGCCCGGGGCCAGGAGACCCGTCGCCCGTGCCGGCGCCGGGCGCGTGCGACCCTGCCAAACTGTGGGGGACGGTGGCGGCGATCACGGTGAGCAGTCCGCTGACGATTTTGGTGTTCCATCGGTGGTTGAGGCCGGCGAAGAAGGGTGGGGGCCCGGCCGATTACCGGCGGGTCGGGTCGGCGGACAGCGGCGGCGGCGGTGGTGCCAGGGTTGCGGAGGAGGGTGGTGGGTCGTGAATGATTGTTTTTTGTTTTGTCCTTTGTGTAATTTGTCCTGTAGAAGGCGTGTAAAAAAAGCGGACCGGCTGGGTTGGATGGAAAGGGCATTTGAGGTCGGGAGTGCCCCCGCACACAGCATTCATCGGCGTCCTCACCTCGCCTCGCCGCCGCACCCACGCGCCCACGCCCCGTTCCGGAACGGCGCACTTGTGGCTGGCCTCCCTACTAGTCTCCCACCGAGGGCAGCACGTCCCTCCTCAACGGGCGCACCCGGCCGAGCACGCGAGCGAAACAAACACAACCAACCGCGCGCGCCCCGACCCCCCCTCGGCTCTCCCCCCCTCCGCTCATGTCGTGGGCCTTCAACGCCTTTGCCGGCCGCGCCGTCGGCCCGGCCGCGCCTTTGGAGGCCTCCCCCACGCACGGCTCAACCTTCCGCACCCCCTGCACCTCCCCTGAACCCATTCCATCCCGCTTGGAGACCGTCTCCCGCTCCCCGCACGCCTCCATCGCCGCGGGTGACGGCGCGCTCTCCGCCTCGTACAGCGGCGCGGGCGCCCACTCGTCCGACGTGGGCGTCGTCCGGGCCGACGCGCCCGTCCCCGTGCGCACGTCCGACCTGTTTTACTTCGAAGTCATCATCACCTCGGCCGGCGCGGCGGGCAAGATCGGCGTCGGCTTCATCCCTGGGTTAGCCCGCCTGACGAAACAGCCGGGCTGGGAGAGCGGCAGCTTCGGCTACCACGGCGACGACGGGCGGAAATACTCGGGGGCGTCCACGAGAGGGGAGGCGTATGCGAGCTCTTTCACGACCGGCGACGTCGTCGGCGCGGGCATTGATTGGGGCGCCGGCTCCATCTTTTTCACGAAAAATGGCGAGTGCCTCGGCACGGCCTGGCCCGCCCCCTCCGCGGCCGTCGCCCTGTCCCGCCGCCTCTACCCGGCCGTGGGCCTGCACTCGCCCGGCGAGGCTGTGCGCCTGAATTTTGCGGGCCCGTTCCGGTACGACGTGTCGGCCCGGGCGGCCGCGGCGGCCGCCGCCGCGCGGGCCGACCTGGACAAAGTTCTCGCGCGGGCGGCCGCGGGCGAGCCGCCGCCCGCGCCGGGCCCGCCCGCCCTGGACCTCGTCCGCGACTACCTGGGCCACGCCGGCTACGCCCGGACGCTGGCGGCGCTGGACGCAGGCGGTGCGCCACCGCCGCCGCCACCGCTGCCGGCCGACCCAACTTTGGCCGCGCGCGCCGCTGTGCGTGCCGCGCTCGCGCGGGGCGACGTCAGCGGCGCCGCCGCCGCCGCCGCCGCGGTGCCGGGCATCCGCTCCGTCGCCGCCGTCCTGTCCTCTCCGCCTGCCGCCTTGTTCCTGGCGGCCCAGGCCACCATCGAGGCCCTGCGCGCCGGGGACGTCGGCCGCGCGGTCGAGCTCGCGAAAGCCGGCCTGGGCCCGTTCTGCGAGGTCGACCGGTCCCGGTTCGAGTCGTACCGCACCGGCCGGTCCCTGCTGCGGGCGGGCGTCGCGTCGGCCAACGGCCTGGCGCCGTTCCTGGGCCTGCCCGCGCCGTTGGACGGGTGGGAGGCGGTCGTGCCGCAGCGCGTCCGCCCGGGCAGCGGTGACGAGGAGGAGCTCGCGGACGACTCGGACGAGTGCACCCACTACTCCGACTCCGACCTGAGCACGGACGACGACGACCCGAGCTACAAGTTTGAGCTGACGCACGACGCGGCGGCGGGCGCGGCGGCGGGCAGGGCGGCCGCGGCCAAGGCCATGGCGCGCGACGTCCTGTCCCTGGCGGCCTACGATTTGAGCCCGGCCGCGCCCGCGTCGTCCGCTCCCCCGCCCCAGCTGGCCCGCCTGCTGTCCCAGGCGCAGCGCGACGCGGCGGCGGACGCCCTGAACGCAGCGGTCTTGCAAGAGCTGAAACGCGCGCGCGCGAGCGTGCGGCCGCCCGGTGGGTCGCCGCCCAGCGACCGCGCCTGGGCCGGGCCGCGGACCTGGCCGGCCTCTCGGTTGGAGAGCACCCTGCGCGCGGTGGGCGCGGCTGCCGCCGCCGAACTCTCTTCACGCCCGGGCGCGCCCTTCAACCTCACCGATTTTTTACTGCCCCGCCCGCCTGGTGGGGTAGAAGCGCGGTGGGCGCCGCTGTTGGCCGGCGCCGCGGTGGACGTCACGGACGGCGGTGGCAGCGCCAAGAAAAAGGCGAAGAAGAGCCCTGGTGGTGGCGGCGGTGGCGGTGCGCACGCGGCGTCGAGCGCCCACCGCGCGCAAGGGTGAACAGAGAGAACGGGGTGGGGGAAAAAAAAGGCGCGTCCGGCTTCCCCGCCCTCCCCGGCCACGCCCGCCCTGCATCTTCCCTTCCACTCCCCCAAAATCTTTTGCTTTGTCAACGCTGCGCTGCCTTGTCTGTGTGTGTGTAACACCGGACAGAGAGAGAGAGAGCATTTCCTTTTTTTTTCATTCACCCCCGCTCGGCGCGTCGCTGTCGCCGCCCGCCTCCACCGCCGGCGCGCCATCCCCTCCACCGCCGCCACCACCCGCCAGCACCACCGGCCCCATGCCGCCCACAGCAGCCGGCCCGGGGAACCGCCCCGCCCGCCGCAGCTCCGCCTCGTACGGCATCAAAAAGCGCAGGTAGTGGTGGCGGACCAGCCAGCCCGCGTTTGTGATCACCCGGCAGTCGTGGCCCATGTCCTGGGCGACGCGCGCCCACTTCTTGGACGCGAGCGTCTCTTCGTAGCCGCCCTGGCTCGAGACCAGGTTCCAGAGCAGGCGCAGGTCCAGCAGGGCGCCGCCAATGACGGGCGGTTTGGCGACGCCCAGGGAATCCCACGGCGGCTCCGTCGCCCGCCCGGCCAGGAACTCGGCCAGGCGGGCGTCCGCGTCGGGCGCGCGGCCTCCAGTCGCCAGGTTGGCGCCGGACCCGCCGCCGGGCCGCAGTCGGGAGCCGCCGGCGGACCCGCCGCGCGCGCCGGGCGAGGCCTCGCGGTCGGCCGCGGTGGCGGCGGCGGCGGCCGCACCACCGCCTTTCCCATACACCCGCCGCCGCTTGGGCGCCGCCCCCGTGGGCAGGCCCAGGCGGTGCGCCGGCACGGGCGGGCATGGCGCCTTCGGCTGGCGCTGCGGGCCTGACGCCGCGGCCGCCGCCCGCAGCGCGGCCGTCGTGGTCGTCCGAAGGTCGATTCTTTTCAGCGGTTTGCCGTCGGCGCTTTTCCCTCGGGACCGCGGTTCGGGCGGCAGGTAGCCGGGCGCGACCGTGTCCGGGTCGCAGGGCAGCAGGGCGAGGAAGCTAGTGTGGGGTGCCGGGTCGTGAGTTTTTTTTTCCTCCACTGATGCGTCGGCGAGGTTGGCGGGGGGTGACGCAGTAAAAAAAAACGCTCTCATCCAACTCTCACCGGTGCGGGGCCGCGTCGGACGCGATGGACGCGACGGGCGCGGGCGGATCCTCCCGCGCGTGCGGCTCGCCCCACTTGGTGGAGGAGGGGACTGTTGGACGGTGGGGAGGGGAGGGGGCGGGAGGGGCGCTTGAATGGGGGTCGGCGGCGGTGGCGGAGAGCGCATGCGCCCTGTCCGCCCTCGTCCAGTGCGGTTGTCCACTCCCACGCACGCACCCGCCAGGACAGAGATGAAGCCGGCCATCGCGTGGGTGTGCGATGGGGCCGTCGCGCCGGGGCGTGGAAGGCGCGCGGCGGCGAGTTGTTCTTTCCCTGTCGCGCCCCGCGCCACCGCCCAGGGACCTCGGTCGTGTGTGTGGGGCAGGACCTGCCGCCGCTCCCTTGTGCTCTCCCTGCTCTCCCTCTGCTCTCTATGCTCATTGCTACAGGTCGTCCCTCAGCAGCCCGTCCGTCAGGCCGCGGTTCCCGCCCCCACCACCCCCGTCCACGCGCGGCGTCTCGGCCGGCCTCACCACCGCGGGCGTCACGCTCCGCCCCCGCACCACGGCAGGCGTGGCCGCGGCCGACGACGCGCCTCCAGCGGACCGAGCCGCGGCCGCCGCGCGCAGCGCCGTGCCCAGCCGGCCGACGCGGCCGGGCGTGACGCTGCCGCCCCGCACGCCCAAGTGGGGCTGGTGCATTGCCGCACCGCCGCTCCGCAGGGGCGTGCCCGCCACGCTGGCCGTCCCACGCGGCCGCGGCGCCACGCCGCCGCCGCCGGGCCGCACGCCCGCGGCCGCGCGCCGGGCCAGGGCCTCCCGCGGCGCGGGCGCGGCCACACGAAACCCACCACCACCACCGTCGATGCGGACGGGCGTGGCGGCGAGCTCGCCCCAGGTGACGAGGGGGGAGGCGAGGAGCGGGTCGCCTCCGGCGGCTGGGCGGGCGGCACCGGTGGGCGGCGCGGGGGAAGGCGACGGCCCCACGGACGACCGCCCGCCCGTGCTGCTGCCACCGGCCAGCGACGTGCCGGGTGAGCCGCCGTCGAGCGCGGCTTCCACGCCGCCAAAGCGCGTGGCGGCCGCGCGCGGGGCGGGCGGGCGCGCGGCCGGCGCGCCGGCGGGGCCGGGCAGGGCCAGGCCGGCGCCGGTCGACGACGCGCCCAGGAAGAGCGTGGAGCCGGCGGCGCGTGGGCCGGTCGACGCGACCGCCATGGCTTCGCGCCGTGCGCGCTCCTTGGCGGCGAGCGCAGTGAACGCCGCGTTGTCTTCCGAGGTGTGGCCGGCTAAAAAGGCGTCGAGTGAGACTGGCGGTGGTGGCAGCGCGGCGGCGCCGTCGTCGTCGCCCCCTTCCCCCTCTTCTTCTTCTTCTTCATTGGCCCAGGGTCGTCGGTCGCGGCCGATGGCTTCGGCCGCCGCGCCGGCGAGGGGCAGGCGGGCGCCGGCCCGCCGCGCGGCCGCGCGGCGTTGCGCGGCCGCGAGCGACGCCGGGTCATCCCCCGAAGCCAGCCATTCCAGCCGGCTCTGCAACCGGGGCACGTCCGGGAAGAAATCGCGTTCCACAATGGCGGACAGGGTGTGGAGGTAGGCGTCTTCGGGGAGGACGGTTTGGTGTTGTGGGGCGGCGGCGGCGGTGGGTGGAGGGCCGGCCGCGGGCGGCCGGGGTGGTGGCGGTGGCATGGCCGCGGCCGCGGCGGCCGCGCGCCGGGCGCGCGCGCCGACTTCTGCATCGTCCGGGCCGGCGCCGCCGCTTCGCGGGGTGCCTGGTGTGTCAGACATCCGCAGGGCGACGGGCTCGTCAAGCGGGTGGCATGGCGTGGCGGGTAGGCGCGTTTTCCCTGTCGCGTCTTGGCGTCCCCGCTTTTTGTGTGTGTGTGGAATGAGGCCAGGCCCGATGCGTCGGTCCATGAAGACAGAAGCGAAAAAAAACATGCCGCCCACCGGCGAGGGCGACCGGATCGCGGCTGCCCTGCGCCGCCTGGCGTCCTGTGTGCCCAACGACCTCGAGGACAGTCCTGTGCGTGTTTGAGGCGCTGGCCGGGGTCGCTTGCGTTCCGTGTCTCGCCGCGCCTCCCTCCGCGCCCGGCCGCGCTCTCCCTCACCCCCCTCCCCCCCCCCCCCCCCCTCCCCCTCCCTCGGCTCCCATCCCCAGTCCACGTCCCCACGCACGCGCGCCGCCGCCCGCCTCGCCGCCCGCCTCTCCTTCGCCCCCGGCACGTGGGGCGAGGACGAACCACCCTTTTCCCTGTCCACCGACACGGCCTGGCCTGACCCGCCGCTGTGCGCGGGGCCCGGCGGGCCGCCGGCCGCCGTCGTGCCAACCCTCCCGCTGGGCGACGCCGACCCCTTCCGGCCCGACCCGCCCACACCCTGGCGCGTGCTGGACCTGGATGCTCCGCAGCCGTCCGACGCCGCCCTAGCCTCCACACTCCGCACTCGCCGCGGTGCGGGCGCGGCCACCGCCGGCACCGTCGGCCGGCCGACCGCGCGCGGGTCGGGCGGCGCGGCTGCGGCCGCGGCCGCGCGCGAAGCCGCGACAGCCACGGCGGCGGCCGCGGCCGCCGCCGCCCGGTCTGGTGCGTGGCTAGACGAGTACGAAAACACAAAGGCCCCGCCACCGCGCACGACGCTACCCGGTGGCGGGCCGGGCGTCTTTGGCGCGTGGGCGGTGAGTCGTGAAGGGCCGCCACTGGAGCAACACCCGCGCCCGCCGACGCGCCCGCCACCGCCGGCCGCGGCCGCGCCGCTGGCCGCCGCGCCCGCCGACCTGCTGTTTGGCGCCGGCTGGGTGGATGCGTCATCGTCTTCTTCTGAGGGCGAGGAAGGGCCCGGTCCAGCGCCGCCGCCCCGGGCGGAGGAGGAGCCCGCGGGCCTGGCCTCGGCGACCGACGCCGCGCTCGCGGCGCCGCCCCGCTGCCGGCCGCGCCGGGGCGGCGGCGCCGCCTCCAACACGCCTCCCCCGCCTCCACCCACCGCCAACCCTTTCGCGCGCTGGGCCCGCCGCGCCCCCGCCGCCGCGTGCGCCGCCCGGTACGCGGCCCTGGCCCACGTCGCCGCCCTGGCCTTCCCGCACCCGCTCGACGCGTTCCAGCGCGAAGCGATCGCCCTGCTGGAGGACGGCGGCTCCGTCTTTGTGGCCGCGCACACGGGCGCGGGCAAGACGGCGGTCGCGGAGTACGCGGCCGCGCTGGCCATCCAGCACGGGACGCGCTGTTTTTACACGGTGAGCCCCCCTTGGCGTGTGTGTGACCTCCCCCCCCCCTGTGTTGCGTCTCCCCCCCCCTTCTAACGGAACACGCCCCGTGCGCTCACACCCCATCCCACCCACCCACCTCACACTCTCACACACACACTCACACACACACACTCCACAGGCGCCCATCAAAACCATTTCCAACCAAAAGTTCCGGGACTTTTCCTCCAAGTTCGAGACGGGCATCGTCACCGGCGACGTCTCCATCCGGCCGGACGCGCCGGTCGTCGTCATGACGACGGAGGTGCTGCGGGCCATGCTGTACCGGGGCGGCGGCGGCGAGCTGGCGGACGTGGAGACCGTCGTCTTCGACGAGGTCCACTACCTGAACGACGCGGAGCGGGGCGTGGTGTGGGAAGAAGTCCTCATCCTGCTGCCGCGCTCCGTCCGCGTCGTGCTGCTGTCCGCCACCGTGCCCAACGTCGAAGAATTCGCGGGCTGGGTGGGCCGCACACGCCGCACGGTCGTCTGGGTCACCGGCACGGCCAAGCGGCCTGTCCCCCTGGAGCACGCGCTGTGGTTTCGGGGGGAGCTGCACACGTTTGGGTCGCGGGAGGCCTGGGTGGGGGACGGGTACGCGGCCGCCCGGGCGGCGTGGAAGGCCGCGGCGGGCGGCGGCGGCGGCGGCGCCCCGCCCACCCGGAAAGCCGCCACCAAAGCCCTGCCGACGGGGCGGGGAGGCGGCGGCGGCGGCCGTGGCGGCGGCCGTGGCGGCAGCCGTGGCCCGCCGTCCGCGTCGTCCGTGCTGGCCACCGCCATGGCTGGGTCCGCCGCGCCGCCCGGCCCACGCACCGACGTCCAGCAGTGGCGGTCCCTGCTCGCCGGCCTCGTCTCCCGCGACCTGACGCCCGCCGTCATTTTCTTGTTCTCCAAAAAGAAGGTCGACGCGCTGGCGGACGCGCTCGTCGGGACGGGCGGGTCGTTGGAGCTGGGCGGCTCGCCCACGGACGCGGCCGCGTGCCACGCCTTCCTGGACCGGGCGCTGGCCCGCCTCCCGCCGGGCGACCGGGCCCTGCCCCAAGTGCGCCGCCTGCGCCGCCTGCTGTCCGTGGGCGTGGGCGTCCACCACGCCGGCCTGCTGCCCATCCTGAAGGAGGCGGTGGAACTGCTGTTCTGCGCGGGGCGGGTGCGCCTGCTGCTCTGCACGGAGACGTTCGCCATGGGCGTCAACGCGCCGTGCGTTGTTGTGTGTGTGGGCTTGTGTGGGCTTTCTTGTGCGCCCGCCGGCGGTCACAGTGGGTCCCCCTCCCTCTCACCCCCCCCCCTCCCCAACCCGCCACTCAAAACCACCACACAGCGCCCGGGCCGTCATTTTCGGCAGCCTGCGCAAGCACGACGGCCGCGAGTTTCGCGGGCTGGCGCCGGGGGAATACACCCAAATGGCTGGGCGGGCAGGCCGCCGTGGCCTGGACGCCGTCGGCACGGTCATCATCCCTGGCTGGATCGGCGGGGAGGGGGCCCGGCCGGCGGCGGGTGCGACGCTGCCGCCGCTGCCGTCCGAGGCCGACCTCCGCCGCTTGTTGACCGGCCGGGGCGACCCGCTCGCCTCCCAGTTCCGCCTGACCTACGGCATGATCCTGGGCCTGGCCCGGCGCGAAGACGCGGGGCTGGGCGTGGAGGGCATGGCCCGCGCGTCCTTTGCCGAGTTTGCGGCCGTGCGCGCGGCGCCCGGCGCCGCGCGCGCGGCCGCCGCGGCGGACGCGGAAGCGGACGCGCTGGAGGCGGCGCCCTGGGAGCCGGACTGGCCGGCGCGGGAGGTCGTCCAGGCCTACGCGGACGCCTGTGCGACGGCAGACGCCTGTGCGGCGGTGCTGCAAGCGGCCGCGGGCGGGGCGGACGGCGGCGGGCTGGCGCCCGCCCTCGTCCCCGGCCGCCTGGTTGTGCTGCGGCCGTCGCCCGACAGCCCCGCCACGGTGGGTTGCGTCCTGGGCATGCGGTCGTCCGCGTCCGCCGGTCGGGCCGCCGTCATCCTGGCCCTGGACCTGTACGGCGAGGGAGCGTCCCTCGTGGCCGGCGCCCGAGCGGGTGGCGCGGCGGGTGGAGGGGGGGGCGAGGCCCCTCCCCCGCCCGCGCCCGCGCCCGCGCCCGCCCCGGGCCTGCGCCTGCTGTCCCGCAAGGACAGCGGCGCCGGGTCGGGGTCTCTGGACGCCCTGTCCCGCGCGCCGTCCGCCGCCTCCCTGCCTCCCGCAGACCTCGAGGCGCTGCCCCTGCCGCTCGCCGGGGCGGCCGCGGGCGGGGCCGTCCCCTTCATCCTCCTGGCCGTGCCGCCCCTGGCCTTGGACGGCGTGTGCGCCGGGCGGTTGAGCGGGCTGGACCCGGGCGGCGCGGTCGCTGGTGCGGCGGCCATGGAGCGCGGCGGGTCCGCCGGCGGCGCGGCCGCGCCGCCGGCCCTGGCGGCCGCCGCCCTCGCCCTGGCCAGGGAGGCGGCCGCGCAGGCCTTCGCCCCGCCGCTCCTCGACCCCGTGTCCGACCTGCGCTTTGCGGGCCTGGAAACCGCGGGCCCGGCCCGTGATCGTGCAGCTGCGGTCGTGGCGCGGGCGGCCCTGCCCTGCCACGGGCCGGGCGGCGGGCCCGCCCTGGCCGCCGCGCTGCTCCGCCTGCGCGCCGCGGCCGCCGCCCGCGCACGGGCGGCCTCACTCCGCGCCTCCCTGGCATCCGCCGCCTTGGCGGCCGCGCCTGATTTCGCGGCCCGGTCGCGCTTGCTGGCCGAGCTGGGCTACTTGGACCCCGTCGACGGGGCAGGTCCGTTCTTTTTTTCTCTCTTTCCGGGCGCAAGAGAGACCCCGAGGGGCGAGCCCGCCTCGTCGGGTCGGCGGTGCCTTCACACCGCCCACCCACCGCCCACCTGCCCCTCCCCCCCCCCCCCCCCCCCCCCCCCCTCACACTCTCAGTCACTGTCAAGGGCAGGGCGGGCTGCGAGATCGCGGCGGGCGACACGCTCGCCCTGACGGAGTGCCTGTTTGCCGGCTGCTTTGCGGGCCTGGGCCCGGCGGACGCGGCCGCCCTCCTGTCCGCGTTTGTGTTTCAAGAAAACATCCCGGCGCCGTCGGCCTGGCCGACGCCGACGCTGGCCAAAGCCGTCGACTCCATCACTCGCACGCTGGAAGCCGCGGCCGAAGCCCAGGCGGGTGCGGGGGTGCCGGGCTGTGGAGATCCTGCGGAATGGTGCGCGTCCGTCTTTAAACCTGGCTTGGTCCCGGCCGTGCACGCGTGGGCGTCCGGCGCGCCGTTTAGCGAGGTGTGTGAGCTCACAGACGTGCCGGAAGGGTCGATTGTGCGGTGTGTGACGCGGACGGATGAGGCGGCGCGCGAGCTGCGGGACGCCGCACGAGCCGTGGGCGACACGGGACTGTGGGGAGCGATGGAAGCGGTGAGTGAGGCGATCCGGCGGGATGTCGTCTTCGCCGCATCGTTGTACGTCAGTTGAGGTGGGGGGGGGGGGGGGCGTGTAGATGCGAGGAGAGGCCGGAGGGCCCGGTGGATGAACAGGTGAGGGGGGTGTGGGGTGTGGGGTGGGGTGGGGTGTGGTGGCTCCTCTGTTTTCGCGAGGAGCCTCGAGCGCCTCTCGCGCTCACGCTGCACAAAACAATTTCCCGTCCAAGCCACGCGCTTGTGACGCCTTGCTTTCGCGTGTCCGCCCTTCCGCGTCCCCTGCACGCGGCCTAGGCCTGTAGACGCGACCTTGTAGGTGGAAGGGTGCGTGAGTTCTGGAGGCTTGGCCGGTGGGCGTCGTCCCAAAACTTGCGCCAAAGCGTTTGCGTCGACGGAAAGTTGGGGGGGAGGAAAGCCGATTGCGTCTAGCCGCGTCCTCGTCCGTCCGCCCGCTCACTCCCACGATGTCCCCCACACGCCACCAATTTCTAGCTCGTGCGGAGTCTGCTACTGAGAGGTTGTGCTGCAGGCGTGGGCGCTGACCGCGCCGTCGTAGGAAAACGAAACAGGTGAGAAGGCGCCGCTGTGTGGAGCCGAGCGCGCCGGTCCCCCTCCGCCCGCCACCCCCTGGCCGCTGACGCGCTCACGCCGCGCTCGTCCGCCCTGTACGCGTTGGTCGGGCCCATCGCCGGATTTGAGGAGCGCGGTGGCATCGTACAAGGCGGCGGGCAGGCCGCCACCCGTGGCGGTGCCGGCCTCCTACCTCCCTCCTTTTCCCCTCCGCCGCACGCGCGGGCGCGTGAACGCGCTGACGCCCGCTCCCGCGCTGCCGCTGGCCCCGCCCGCCCCGGCCGCCCGCCCGTCCGACATTGCTAGACGGGAGCACGGACCCGGAGCGACCCTTTGGATGGTCTGGCCCGGCGTTCGCGGCGCCGCGGCGCCCCGGCGCGCGTTCCGGACGGGGGAGAGCCTTCCCCCCTTGCCCCGCGCTCGTCCGGCGGGCTTTGCATGCACTGGGCCGGCCGGGTCGCCGCCTCGCCGCCTCGCCCAGCCCACGCCGCCCGCCCAGGCCGGGCCTGGAGACATCTCGCTAACTTAAGCCCTCAAATTTACTCCCAAAACCCATCGTTCAGGCCTCTTACGACACATCCGAAAGAAAAAAAAATGCACGCGCGGTCGGCGCTGCCGGCCGCCCGCGGCCGCGGCCGCAGCAGTGGCCGCGCCCTCGCCGCCCTGCTCGCGGCCCTGCTCCTGGCCGCCATCACCCTGGCGTCCGCCCAGCCCCTGACGTACGCGGACCTCATGGACCAGGTGGCGACGTCCTCCAAACCCGCGGACGCGGACGAGGGTCCCGCGCCCGTCCGGGCGCGCGCCGGCCCTGCCGCGAGCACGGCCGACCCCACTGACGCGCCCGACGCGCCCGCTGCTCCAGCCAAGACTGGCGTCCGCTTCGCCACGCCGGAGGAAGCCCAGCCGCGCCGCCCGGGCGCCGCGGCGACCACGTCTCCCTCACCGTCCGACACGCCCGACCTGGGCACGTCGCCCATCGGCGCCGGCGCGAGCCGGGCGGGGGGCGATGGCATGGCCGCCGCGCGCCAGGCCTCTGGCCTCGGCCCCGCGTCCGACCCCCGGTCGGCCGCCCTGGCCAAAGCCCAGGAAGCCGCCGCCGCCGCTGCGGGCGGTGACGGCTCGCCCGCCCCTCCGTCGCCGGGAGACGGGCTGGCCGCGCCCGGCACCGTCGTCGGCGCGGCGGCCGCGCGCGAGGCGCCAAAGCGCGTCGCCGTCGGGTCCAACGGCGCGCCGCTCCCCGACGGCATGTCCATCCTGACGCAGGGCGACTCGGATGCGCTGCTGACGTTCAAGGACGCGACGACCAACTGGGACGACCTGGTCGCCTGGGGGCTCAAGGGCTGGACGGACGCGTCGTCGCCCTGCACCGGGTGGACGGGCGTGACCTGCTCCGCGTCCAAGCGCGTTGTCTCGCTCGACCTGTCCGGCTGGGACGTCAAGGGCCGCCTGCCGCCCGAGCTGGCGGCCATGGACGAGCTGAAAACCCTCAACATGTCGTCCTGCGACCTGACGGGCGGCCTGCCGCCGGCGTGGGCCGCGTTCCCCAAGCTGCAGACCCTCGACCTGTCGGACAACCCGCGCCTGGCCGCCGACCTGCCGCCCGGCTGGGCCAAGAAGGGCGCGCTGCCGTCCCTGACGAGCCTCATCCTGCGCAATGCTGGCCTGGCGGGCCCGCTGCCCGACGAGTGGGCGACCGGGTCCGCGCTCAAGTCGCTGGCCGTGCTGGACGTGTCGGGCAACGAGGTCAAGGGCCCCCTGCCCGAGACCTGGGCCGACGGCGCGGCGGGCGCGTTCAAGAAGCTGCGGTCCCTCAACCTTGCTAACAACTCCATTGGCGGCCCGCTCCCCGTGTCGTGGGGCTCGTCCAATGCCTCCTTCCCGGCCTTGACCTCCCTCGACCTGTCGCGCAACCTGCTGACGGGCGGCCTCCCGTCCGAGTGGGGGTCCGACGGCGGCTTCTCCGGCCTGACGGAGCTCCACCTCCAGCTCAACCGGCTGGTGGGCCGCGTGCCCGAGGCGTGGGGCGAGCCGGACCGCCTGCCCCGCCTGACGTGGCTGGACCTGTACGGCAACCGGCTGTTCGGCCCCTTCCCCGGCTCGTGGGGCCTGAAGGGCGGCGGCGTGCCGCGCCTGACCGTCCTGTCCCTGCGCCCGGGCAACCCGGGCCTGTGCGGCAAGGTGCCGGTCCAGCTCCGCGCCGCGGCCGTCGACGCGTCCGCCGCCGCCCTGGGCCCGGCCCCGTTGGGCGCGTGCCCGGAGCCGCGGGAGAAGCCCGTCCCCACGCCGCCGCCGACGGCGCCGCCGCCCGCGACGACCGAACCCTGGAACGGCGCGCCCATCGACCCGGCGACCGGCTTCCCCATTGCGGAAGACGCGGCCGGCAACCAGGTCGTCATCCCCATTGACGCGGCGACGGGCGAGCCTGACCTGAGCTCCGTCGTCCTGGCCAACGGGACAGACCCGGCCGACGTGCTGGCCCAAATCACGGCTCCCACCCCGGAGCCGCCCGCCCCCGAACCCGAACTCCCGCCTGAAGACGACAGCACGCCGTACGACCCGTACGCGTGGGCGTACACGGAGGACGGCCTGCCCGTCGGGTCGAAGGCCGCCGCGGAAGAGGAGGAGAAGGCTGCCGCTGCCGGCGCGGGCGCGGCGGCGGGCTTGGTCGACGCCAACGGCACGCTGGTCGACGCCAACGGCACCCTGATCGACGCCAACGGCACGGTCATCGACGCCAACGGCACGGCGGCGGACGCGCCGCCGTCCCCGCCCGTCCCCATGCAAAAGCTGCGGGTCGGCGACTTTGACATCGAAGTCCCGGCCGCGGGCGCGGCCGGCGGCAAGCCGCTCTTCGTCCCGCCGCCCGTCCCCCTGCCGGCCGGCGTCAACGCCTCCAACGCGTCGTCCGTCTCCGCGTCCACCAAGACGTCCTACGTGCTGGCCACCTACACGCTGACGGGGCCGGGCCTGGACACGGGGAACCTGACGTTCCAGCGCGCGCTCGACCGGGGCATCCACCGCCACCTGGGCAAGGAGGCCAACGTGTCGCTGCTCGCCCTGCGCGACGTCTTCCCGGACGGCACCGTCGACGACACGGCGCCGCTGCTGACGGAGGCGGCGGACCCGGCGGAGTCCGTGGACCTGGCGGCGATCGACCCCGCGCTCGCCCTGGCGGACAAGGCCCTGGCCGTCAAAGTCCAGCGCGAGGCCGAAGACGCGGCGGGCGGGCCGCCCGAAGACGGCGGCGACGGCGGCGACGGCGAGGGCAAGAAGAAAAAATCGTCTGACGAAGAGGACGGCGGCGACGCGCCCGCGGACGAGGAGGGCGACGGCGCCCGCCGCCGCCGCCTGCTCCAGGCGCCCGAAGCGTCCAAGGCGGCCGCGGACGAGGAGGAAGAAGCGGACGGGGGGGCGGGCGCGGGCGCCGACGGCGCCGACGACGCTGCACCGGGCGCCGACGCGGGCGTCGGCGCCGGCGCTGCCGCCGCGGACGAGCCGGGCGCCCCGCGCGCGGGCACGGCCGGCGTGGACAACACGATGATCCCGGCCGAGACGCCCACGCCGACCAAAAAGCCGGGCCCCGTGTCGGCCGCGGTCGCGCAAGCGCGCGCGGCCGCGGAAGCCGTCGCCGCCGCCACCGGCCAGGCGCCCCAGGGCCCGGCCGCCGCGGCCGCGCCGTCCCCCGCTCCGTCTGCGGACGACCCGCTGGGCATCGGGGCGTCGACGCCCGGCCCCGTCCGCAACACCGTCCAGGTCGTCTACCTGCTGACGACGACGCCGGCCGACCTGGCCGGCGCCGCGGCCCGTTTCAACGACACGGCCGCCACGCTGGCCATCCGCCGGGAGCTGGCCCGCGTCGGCATCCGCAATGTGAAAGCATCCCTGACGTCTGCGGGCGCGGTTGCTCCCGACGGCACGGTCGTCCCGGCGCCGGCGCTGAAAAAGCCGACGCCGCCGCCGCCCACGCCCGCCCAGCTCGCGGCCGCGGCCGCCGCCGACAAAGCCGCCGCCCGCGGCGCGTCGGGCCGCAAAGCCGGCGCGGCCATCGGTGTGCTGCTGGCCCTGGCGACTGCTGGCGGCTTGGCCGCGTTCTTCGTCGTCAAGCGCCGCCGTGCGGCGGCCGCCGCGTCGGCCGTCGACGCCGCCCCCAAGACTCTGTCGGCCGACGCGGAAGCGGGCGGCGACGGCGACGGCGGCGGCGACGGCGGCCTGCCCGCCCGCTTGCCCGGCTCCGTGCCGGACGTCCCGCCCCTCACGAAGACGGGCCCGGGCAAGGACTTGCTGGACGCGGCGGTCGCCCGCGTCGCCAACACAACGGCGCGGACCGATTCCGCGGCGTCGCTGGGCGCGCTGGGCGCCGCACGCGCGGCCCAAGCCGCCGGCCAGGCGACCCGCGGCGCGGGCGGCCGCCCCGGCTCCGCGCCCGGCTCCTCCACGCCCGGCGCCGCGTCGTCCACGGCCGGCTCCTCCGAATCTTCCGACCGCCCGCAGTCCGCCCGGCCGCCGCTGCGCCGCGCCGACGGCGGGAGCGGCGCGTACGTGCCGCCCGGCGGCCACCCGCTCGCGCGCACGCGCTCGGGCGGCGCCGGGTCGGCCGTCCTGACCACCGCCGACGGCCGGCCGCGCGTGCCGGGGCAGATCGTGCCCGGCGGGCCGCGGCCGCTGTCGGCCGGGCCCGCGGTCGGCGGCGGCCTGCGCCGCAACAACTCGGCCCGGTCACTCGTGCCGGCCGGCGGCGCGGGCGGTGCGCCCGGCGCCGGCGGCCTGGCCGCGCTGGCGGGCGGGCCGCTGGCCGCCCTCGCCCGCGAAATGCACGCGACCGAGGCCGCCATCCGCGCGTCGCCTGCGGGCGGGCGCGGCCTGGAACGCACGACGTCGGGCGGCAGCGCCCTGGGACGGTCGACGAGCGGCGGGGAGGGCATGGCGGCGATGATGCGCGAGCTCAAGGCGCTCGAAGCCGCGGGCCTGTCTGGGCCCGCGGCCGCGCGCGGCGGCCTGGCCGGCGCGCGCTCCGTCGACGAAGCGACCGCCATCAAGGCCATCGCCCGCACCGGGTCGCGCGACGGCCTGGCCCGCGCCCAGACCCGGGACGTCGTCCTGGCGTCCCTGGAGCGGGACTTGGGCATGGCGGGCATGCCGCCGCCGTTCCTGCCCGGGGAGGGGCCTGGGCGGCCGCGCTCGGCCGGCGGCGGCCTCGCCTCGGCCGGCGGCTCCGGCAACTGGGCGGGCGCCCTGCCGCCCCGCCCGGACTCCGCCGACGGCGAGACGGCCATCGCGCGCGCGTCCGCCCTACTGGCGGACATGGAGCAGGCGGCTCCGGCGCGCCGGTCGCGGCGGTGAGTTCGTGATTTTTTCCAGCCGCAAAAAACAAAACCAAAAAAAAAAAAAAAACTTTTGCCGGTGCCCGGCGTCCCCCTTTACTACCCCCCATTTCATTGAGTGTGTGTGCGTGTGTGTGTTTCCTATCCCTGGATTTGAATTTACGTTTTTTTCTGCGTGTGTTTTGAGTGTTGCGATTGCCCGGGGGGTCCGTGAGAAGCGAAGAGGTGCGGGGGGTGCGTTGCCACCACCCCGCGCGCGCGCCGGCCCCGTGCGCTGGGGGAGAAGCCTCTCTTTCCCCCTCCCCTCCAGGTGCCGCACGCCCTGGTCGGGTTGGTGAGAGGACGTCTCGCTGAGGCCCTCCCTCCGCGCGCGTGTTTGGGGGCGTGTGGGTGGTGTGTGCGTGGGCCCTGGCGCGGTCGAGTAAGACGAGGACTTGTTTCTTATAAAAGGCGGTGCCTGTCTCTCGCTTCGCGCCTCACTTGCCTTCACCGCGCGGAGCGAAGAGGCACGCATGTTTCGCCGGCCCTCGTCCGAAGCGCCGCCCGCCATGCCGCGCTCACCCTTCCCGCTAGGCGGCGGGGCCACCGCGTCCACGTCCAGCATCGTCTTTGACTTGCGGGCGGGCGAACTGGGGGCCGGACCGCGGTGAGTTTGGGGTGCGACGCGTTTTTGCGCGCCCTGACTCGGCGCGTCGGGGAAAAAGAGCGGCGCGCACGCCAGGAAAGCCGCGTTTCCAGCCCTCCTGTCCCATGCGGTCGATGTGGTAACGACTTGGCCTACCGCTTGGCCCCGGGCGGCCGTGTCGAAGGCCGTTCAAATGCGCGCCGCACGCCCCCTGACGTCAGCTCCACCCCTGTCGCTCCCCTCACGACATTCATTCCCCAAAACTCTCCCCAGCCACCGCCACGCGGTCCCTTCCATCTCGGCGCACGCCCTGGACGCACTGCCCCGCGTTGCTGAAGAGGACGAGCTGCCGTGCCGCGCGTGGGCAGCGTACGACAAGGCGTTTGCTTGCGTGAGTTTTCTTTTTGGGGGAGGGCATGAATGGGGGTCGGGTGCAGAGGGGAAGCGGACGGGACTTTCCGCCTCGGCGGACGCGCCAGGGATCTTCAGACGTAGTCGACATCCCGCTGAGGGCGTGGACGGGACGGTCTGGGCGCGGCGGGCGGCGAGGGTGCCGAAACGCTCGACGGCAGCAGAGAGAGACGGAGGGACGCGCCCCCTCCTTTCGCAACCGCCGGCCGACCCTCCCCCCTCCCACCCCCCTCCCACCTCAACAGGCCTGGCTCGACGGCCGCCGCGCCGCCGTCGGCACGAAATGCAACCGCCTCTTGCTCGTCGACACGGTCACCCACGCCGTCAGTTCCGTGCCGCTGCCCCCGCCGCCGGCGCCGCGCCCGCCGCGCCCGCCCGGCGCCGACCCGCCGGGCGCGGGCGTGTTTGGCGTCGCGGGCCCCGCGGGCGCCGGCATCCACGGCCTGGCCCTGTCCCCGTCGGGGCGGGCCCTGGCGTCCGGTGGGGCGGACGCCTCAGACATCCAGGTGTTTCGGGTGAACGCCGCGCCGCCGGCCGCGCCGTCCACGCCGGCCGCTGGCACAGGCGGACCGCCGCCCGCCACCCTCGCCGCCCTCACCCCCACGGCCACGCTCGTCGGCCACGGCGACTGGGTGTTTGGCCTGGCCTGGCTGACGGACCGGCACCTGGTCTCGGCCTCCCGGGACCGCTCCCTGGCCCTGTGGGCCCTGCCGGAGGGGCACGACGACGACGGGCCGGGCGGCGGCGGGGCGTGGGGCTCGGACGGACCGAGCGACGACGAAGCGGGCGGCCCGCCCCACTTTTCATCCCCGCCCACGACGCCGCGCCGCCTGGTCCGGGCCGGCAGCGACGTCGGGGCGGGGACGTCCACGGGCGCGCTCCCCCAGGCCCGCCGCCGTCGCCGCCCGCTGTCCGCGTGCGAACAGGCGGTGGCGGCCCCTCCAGCCCTGGCCCCGGCGGCGTGCGTCGCCTCGCGCGCTGAAAAACGCGACCGCGTCCGCGACGTCCGCTTCGACCCCGGCACCGCCACGCTGGCGTCCCTGACCACGGGCGGCGTCGTGCGCCTGTGGGACCCGCACCTGGACCCGCGCGGCGCCGTGCGCCTGGCCCACGACCGGGAAGCCGTCTGCCTGGCCGTGGGTGGGTGCGGTGACGGGCGTGGCGGGCCCGCGCCCTGCCTCATCGCCGCGGGCTCGCAAGCCCACGTCTCGCTCATCGACCCGCGCATGGTCGGCGGCGGCGGCGGCGGCGAGCCGCCCGTGGCCTTTGGCGGGTCCGTCCTGGGCAACGCCGCCGGCGGCGGTGCGGCGGCGGCAGGCGCGCACCCGCCCCCGCCTGCCGGCCCGCCCGGCGCGGGCGTCGTCGCCGCCCTGGACTCGCCCGACGGCCCCACCGGCGTCCGCTCCCTGGCCCTGGCCGGCCACGTCCTGTCCGTCGGAACGGGCGCGGGCCGCCTGTCCTTCTTCGACCTGCGCGCCGGGCGGTGGGCGTGCCTGGGCCACGCGCCGCCCCGGCCACCGCCGGCGCAGCAGTGCCGCCCACCGCCCACCGTCCCGGCCCCGCTCTCCCCGCCCCGCTTCCAGTACGCGCTGACGCCGCCTCCCTTGCCCGCCCCGCCCCCACGCCCGCGCACCGGCCTGGCCGCGGGGCCCGGCTGGGTCGAACCCAACGCCGTGTTTTTGGAACATTTCTCGGGGCCGGGTGCGCCGCCCGTGCCCCCCGCCCTGTACTCGCACGCCTGGGCGCCGGCCGGCCGGGCCGGCATCCTGGCCGTGGGAGGGCCGCTGGCGACGGGGCTGCGTGGCATGTACATGGGCCACTGGCGGTGAGCGGAGGAGCCGTGCCGTGAAATGCGTGAAATGCCCCCCCTCCCGTTCCTTTTTCCCTCCTTCCTTCAAGACTTGGCCTGTCCACGGCGCGCGATCCCCCCTGTTTTCCGTAACGCGCCCCCCTCCCCTCTTTCTCACATCACTGCCTTGTAGACACAAACAAACACTGCTTTTTTTTCAACCGCACGCCCCCCCTCTCCACCGCCTCAGCTCGCTCTGCCCACGGGCGGCGCCGCCCACCGCGCTTTTTTCAGGGCCTCCACATCCGCGCCGGGCGTCAGCGCAGCGTCAAGGAGGGCGTCAGCGGCTGCTAGGGCCCGTGTCAAGTGTTGGACCTGGTACTGGAGTTTGGCGATCGTGGTCGCGGCGTCGTCGGCCGCGGAGGTCGAGGCCTGGGGGGGAGATGGACGCGAGGGAGCGGGTTGAAGCACACGCGAGCGCGAGCGAGAGAGGGTGCGAGGGGCAAAGGCGCCGGGAGCCCAATCCCCCCCCTCCTCCCCACAATCCTCACCGCGCCGGCTTTGGCTTCCAGCGCGTCCAGCCGGGCTTCAGCCTGGTCCAGGCGGGCGTCCATTTGTGTTTTGGTGTGTGTTTTTGTGTTTGAGACGGAACGAGGAAGTGAAGAGAGAATGGAAAAAAGGCGCGCTCGCTCCTCACAACTTCTTTCGCGGCCGAGCCCGGAGAAGAGGACGGACACAAAACAAGGCTCCGCCCGCGCACACGCCGGTGGACGCCCCCGCCCTTAGCACGTACAGCGCCGCGCCAGGAGCCCGCGATGTCGTCCATCAAGATGCTCAACCCAAAGGCGGAGGTCATGTCCCGCGTCGCCGCGCTGTTCATGACCATCAACGCCGCCAAGGGCCTGCGCGACGTCATGGCGACCAACCTGGGGCCGGCGGGCACGGTCAAGATGCTGGTGGACGGGGCGGGTGGTGAGTGTGGAGCGGCGGCGCGGTCGGCGGTGCGGGGGGGGAGACTGCTCCTGCGCGCCTTCCGATCGACGGGGAGCGCGCTGCTCTTTGTCCGCGCTGCAAAAGGCGTGGCGGCCTTCCTTTGGAGACGTGCGAGCGCTGGACGGTTGCCGAGAGGCCTGGTCGTCCAGGGCAAACTTAGATCGCGGTGGCTGCAAGGCTGCCTCCCTCTGCCCCCGCGGCTCTTTTCCCCTCCCCGCGCCTAGGCCATGGCTTCGCGCGTGCGCTCCCCCGCTCGACTCACCCCCACCCCCTCCCTCCTCCATCCCCCCCCACCCCAGGCATCAAGCTCACAAAGGACGGCAACGTCCTGCTGCGCGAGATGCAGATCCAGAACCCGACGGCCGTCATGATCGCCCGGGCGGCCGTGGCGCAGGACGACATCACCGGGTGAGTGGGGAGGATGGATGGGACGGCGGCCCCTGAAACAAGGAAACGGATGGATGGGGGGAGGGGAGACCAACGGGCGCGCCCACCCGCCCTGCGCGCCACCCTCTCCCCTCCTCCCCCGTCCTCCCTCACGCACGCCACGCACCCTCACACACACACCCCACGCCAGCGACGGCACGACGACCATCGTCCTCCTCATCGGCGAGCTGATGAAGCAGGCGGAACGCCTGGTCGCGGACGGCACCCACCCCCGCCTCATCGTCGACGGCTTTGACGCAGCGCGCGTGGAAGCCCTGAAATTCCTGGAGTCCTACGCCCGCCCCATCGCCGTGGCGCCCGGCGCCGAAGACCGGGAAGCCCTGGTCTGCGTCGCGCGCACCGCGCTGCGCACGAAGCTGGAAAAGGGCCTGGCCGACCAGATGACGGCGGCGGTCGTGGACGCGGTGCTGACGGTGCGCCCCGCGGCGCCGGCCGAGCCGGCCGGCCGCCCGCCCTCGTCCGCCGGCAACGGCGACGGCGGACCCGCGCCCGCGTCGTCCACGTCCCCCCCACCCCCGCCGCCCATCGACCTGCACATGGTGGAGATCATGCACATGCGCCACAAGCTGGCCCGCGACTCCCGCCTGGTGCGGGGCCTGGTGCTGGACCACGGCGCGCGCCACCCGGACATGCCCAAGCGCCTGGAGGGCGACGTCTTCATCCTCACCGCCAACATCGGCCTGGAGTACGAGCGGTCCGAGGTCAATGCCGGCTTCTTCTACTCGTCCGCGGACCAGCGGGAGCGGCTGGTGGCGGCCGAGCGCGGCGTCACGGACGCGCGCGTCCAGGCGGTCATCGACCTGAAGCGGCGCGTGTGCACGTCCCCGGCCGCCGGCTTTGTCCTCGTCAACCAAAAGGGCATCGACCCGCCCGCCCTGGACGCCCTGGCCAAGGCGGGCATCCTGGCGCTGCGCCGGGCCAAGCGCCGCAACATGGAACGCCTCGTGCTCGCGTGCGGCGGGCTGGCCGTCAACTCCGTGGAAGAGCTCAACGACCCGGGCGTCCTGGGCCGGGCCGGCCTGGTGTGGGAGCACACGCTGGGCGACGAAAAGTACACGTTCATTGAGGACGTGCCGTCCCCCAAGTCGTGCACCATCCTCATCAAGGGCCCGGACGACCACACGCTCGCCCAGGTCAAGGACGCGGTGCGGGACGGGCTGCGCGCGGTGAAGAACGCCATCGACGACGGCGGCGTCGTGCCCGGGGGAGGCGCGTTTGAAGCGGCTGCCGCCCGCCACCTGCGTCACGGCGGGTGTTACGCGTCGGCGGTCGGGCGGGCCAAGCTGGGCGTGGCCGCCTTTGCGGACGCGTTGCTGGCCGTGCCAAAGACGCTGGCCGAAAACGCTGGCCACGCCGGCCAGGACGCCGTCCTGGCCCTGGACGCGGAGCTGGAAGCGGGCGCGGAGGGCGTGGGCGTGGACTTGGCCACCGGCACAGCCACCGACACGGCGGCCGCGGGCATCTGGGACGCGCCGTGCGTCAAACGGCAAATCCTGCAGAGCGCCCCCGTCGTCGCGGCCCAGCTGCTGCTGGTCGATGAGGTCCTACGGGCCGGGGCCAACATGCGCAAAGCGGCCGGGCCGTGAAGAGGGAGGAGGCCGCGCAGCGCTCCACCGGCGCGGCTGCCGGCCCGCCGGACGGCGTGGGAGTGGCGTGCGGCGTTGAGCGTGTGTGTGTCTTCCCAGGTGGAGAGAGTGCAGGTGGTGGTGGCGGTGCGGGAGTGGTGTGTGTTGAGAGAGTGTGTGTGTTTCGCGTTTTTTCCTTCTCCTTCTACAGATCGCTAATCGAATTCCAGTTCGGCGGGCGTGATGTCGCGGCCTAAAGGCACCATGGCGGCTTTGAACGTGTCGCGGGGCAGGGACTGTGTGCGTGTGTGCGTTTCCGATGGAACAAGAGAGATGGCACGGGACTGGTTTTGGGCGCCCCGCCCCGCCCCGCCCCGCCCTCCCGTCCCGCCCGCCATCCTCACCTTCCGCATGTCCAGCGCGTCTTCCTCGCCGGAGTAGTAGCCCTTCACCCGCCGGTACGTGACGTAGCCCAGCTGTGCCCGTTTTCGGGGTGTGTGCGGTGCGTTGTGCCTTGAGGTGAGAACCCCCATTTTTTTTTCCCGGTCTCCATTCAGCCACCCATCCGTCTGCCCCGTCCACACACTGTGTGTCCGCCCCGCCTCACCTTTTCGTACATGCGGATCGCCGCCGCATTGGACGCCCGCACAAACAGGTCGACGTAGTACGCGTCATGGGCTTCCGCACTGACTTTCTCCAGGGCGGCCATGAGGGCGGCGGCCAGGCCGCGGCGGCGGTGGGAGGGCGCGACGGCCAGGGCTGTGACGTGGCCGTGCCACTCCCTGCCCTTCCCCTCGACTTTGCCCAGCACGTAACCCGCCACGCAGCCGCCCGCGCCTTCCACCGCCAGGCAGCACTCGGGCCAGCGGGCCAGGTAGTTCAGGTAGAAGCCCAGGTTGTACTGTTGACGGCAGGGGACAAGGATGAGAGTGGTGGGGAGTGTGTGGGGGGTGCGGGCAGGAAGGAGGGCGTGCGCGAGCGAGCGCCGCGTGCATGAAAAAATGCAGGCCGCGCCCCGAAAAGGCGCCGATCCTCCCTCAAATTCACCGTTTCTGTGTAGCGGTCCAAGTTGACGGCATTGAATGCTAAGAGGTCGTCCGGCGTAAAAGGCCGGATCCTCATCTTTTTTGTCGGCCTGGCGTGCCCGCCGCTCGCGGCCGCACGAGTGTTTTTATGTGCAGTGAGTGAGGCGAGCGGAGCGCCGGAGCGGGAGCACAGCAACAAAACGAAGAGAGAGAGGGCTGCGTGCACCTGTGCGTCCCACTCTCGCCTGGCCCTGTGCGCGCGAGCGCCTGCACGGTCTCTACCCCACGGCTGCAAGGCCGTCCGGAGGAAACAGGGCACGGCTCGCCGAGCGCCTCCCCTTTTCTCGGCGCCGCCGCACCGCTCGCTGGCCGCTGGCCGCATTCAGCGTGCCGCACGCCACGCACACCCCGTCCATCCATCCTCATACACTGCTGACCGATGGTGCGTGGCCATGTGCTGTCAACCATGGAGATTGCGTGCGTGGGATGCGGCGTCGTCCCGGGCGGGCGCGTGGAGCGCCGGGGTTGCCCCTCGCAACCAGCGCCAGCGCGCTCACAGACCACCGACCTCCTGCACCCCCCCTCCCCCCCCCCAAAAAAAACTCCAGGCCGCCCGCGTCCTGGCCAACCTGCTCGTCGCCGGGGCGGGCGTCCTTATCAGGGCTGGGACGCAAGCGTACAAGCAGGCGTTGATCAGTGCGTGTTTTTGGCGGCGGGTGGGGGGCTGGGACGCGCGTGCCCTCTTTCAACATCTCCCGAAGCTGAGCGCCCCCACCACCACCACCACCACCACCCACCAGACGCCTCCAAAACGGGCGCCGCCCAGGAAGCCGCGTCCTCCGCCTCCACCGCCGCGTCCGCCAAAGCCGGCATGGCGCTCGAGGAGGCGCACAAGATCCTCGGCACGCGGCCCGGCGCGTCGCGGGAGGAGCTGCTGCGGCGGGCGACGCACCTGTTTCGGGCGAACGACGAGGCCGGCTCGTTTTACCTGACGTCCAAGGTGTACCGGGCCCGGGAACGCATAGAGATGGAGGTCGGCCCCCTGGAGGAGGGCGCCGGGGGTGGGGGAGGGAGTGGAGGAGGGGGCGCGGGCGGAGGAGGGGGGGCGCCGCCGTCCGGCCCACCCGGCCAGGTGGGAACGTGAGAGGGGCGGGACGGCTTGCTGCCCCCTCCGCCCGCGCTTTCGTTTTTCTTCCCCTGTGTTTCCCCCCCGGACAGCTCCGGCGTGTGTGCGTGTGTTAGTGAGAGAGAAAACCCCCGTGTTTTTATTTTTTACCTTGTCAGTCGCTGTCCCAGCTGAGCGCCCCGCCGCTCCCTCCAGCCCGCCGCCCCCCGCCGCCGGGCCGCCACCCTGCCAGCGCCTCCCGCACCGCCGCCGGAATCCGCCGCGGTTTGTACGCCCCGTCCAGCGACACCACCGTCGCCGTCGCGGCCACGACCACGGCGCCCGGCCCCAGCCCCGCCGCCGCGCTCGCCCGCCCCGGCGCCACGAGTTCCACGCGCTGCTCGCACACGAGCCGCGCGGGCGTGGCCCGCGCCAGCCGCACCCCCGCCCGGCACACGTCGCCCGACCGGGCGGGGGCCACGAATTTTATGGCAAACTCCGACAGGGCCAACGCGCCCGTCGACGCCGCGTCCACGGCGTTGAGCCCCGTCTCCGCCAGGAATTCGTGGCGGGCGTGCTCACACCAGCACGAGTACACGGCGTTGTTGACGACGCCGTAGGCGTCGAGCTCGTAGTCGCGGACGGGGATGGTGGACCAGTGGAACGGGCGGGCCTGGTCGTCGGACGGCGGGCGGTCTGGGGGCGGCGGACCGTCGGCGCCGCCTCCTCTTGGCGTGGCGGCGGCCAGGGTCGTTGGCGTGGGGTCCCGGAGAGACCGGCGCGGAGCATCGCGCCGGCAGCCCGGCACGCCCGCCCGGCCGATGGACAGCACCGCCGCCTTTGGCAGTCCACCACAGCGGGACCAACATGCCGGCGCAGGTGCAGCCGACGAACGGAGTGCGACGGAATGTGTCATCCTTGGACGCCGGCGTGCCCAGCGCGCGTCACGCGGCGAGACCGTCGTAAAAAAAAAGAAGTCGACCACCAGGAGACCCCCACCCCACCACAGTCTTGTATTCACCCCCTTGCACACACACCCCACCACCCATGGCCCCACCGGGCGCCCGGCGCGGCCCTCCGGGCAGGGGCGGAGGCCCGTCCGCGCCGCCTTCCACCGCCGCCGCCGCCCACCACCCGGGTGGCCCGCCGCCGCCCGCGTTCGTCTCGCACGACGCGACGCTCGCGCGCCCGACCTCCATCGCCCACTGGCAGCTGCGCGACCTCGTCGCCTGCCCCTCCGTGGAGGGCGAACTCTACGTGGTGCGGCACTGCGCCACGCTGCGCCACGACATCGGGACGGGCAAGGTGCGAGGAGGGGGAGGGGAGGGGGCGGACGGGAGTGTGGAGGGTGAGGGAAACAAAAAAACGCGCCGAAGCGCGCGCGCGCGCGGCGCGCGCGCGCCTCTTGGCCTCCTCCGTCGCGGCGGGGCGCGCCCGGACGCGCCCGCCTCCTCGCGCCCTCGCCCCCTCGCCTGGGGAGGCTGCGTGTCTGGTACCTTCGCGCGAGGGCAAAGCGCGGGCCGGCACCCCCCTGCCTCGCCGCCAGCCGGCCCGGCTGTCGCCCGCACCGAAAACGAAAAACCTCGGCACGAGGAAACGCCTGCAACGCCGGCGTGCGGCACCACATGCGCCCGCTGGCCGCGCGACCACACGTCACACAGAGAGCGGACTGTGTTGCGGGCGCGCTGGCGGTGTGGAAAGAGGCGCGCCCTGCCCCTAGTTGGGCGCATGGGCCGGCGCGTCGGGTCGGGCGCTCAAAAAACGCTCCCTCTCCCAAAAAAAAAAAAACAGTCCACCGTCGTCCAGGCCTTGCCCTTTGCGCCGACCTCCTTCTGCGTGGGTCACGGCGTCATTGCGGCGGGAGGTCAGCACGGCCAGGTGAGTGGGTGTGGTGGGAGGGAGAGAAGGGGGGCGGGGCGTCGAATGCCCCCCCCCCCCCGACTCGGTGCTCACGCCCGACCACCGACCCACTCTCACGCCCACCCACACGCCCCACCAGCTCGACTGCCGCCGCCTGGCCGACGGGTCCTCCCTCATCCGAGGCGCGTCCGGCGGCTCCGTCAACAACGCGCTCGCCCTGGCGCCCGGGCCGGCGCCCGGGGCCGGGCCGCTCCTGTACGCGTGCAACAACGACTGCACCGTCCGCGTCTTCGCCCTGCCGCCGCCGCCGCCGCCGCCGCCGCCGTCCGAGCCCGGCCCACAGTCGCGCGGCGGTGGTGGTGGTGGTGTCGCGCAGCGCAGCTCGGACGGCGGCGGCGGGACGTCCGGCGTCACGGCGCCGCCGTCGCCGTCCGGGCGGGAGGACGGCGGCGGCGGAGGCCGGTGGTGGTGCGCGGAGGAGGAGGACGCTGACATGGACGGCGGAGACGACGACGCGCCCGGCGCGGCGAGCGCGGACGAAAACGACGGCGGCGCGTTCAATGCCGCCGACCCGACGGGCTGGGGGGCGGCGTCGTCGCCGCGTGATTTCGACGGACAAGCCGCCCGGCTGCCACCCCCGCCACCGTCGCTCGGCCTGCGGCCGGCCACCGGCCGCCGCCGGCCGTCCACCGCCGAAGCCGCGCGCGCGGCCCGGGCGCGGGCCGCCGCCCCGCTGACGGTCGTGCGGTGCCTGGACCCCGTGAATTACTGCGCGGTCGGTCCGGCGGGCGCCGGCGGAGGCGACGGCGCGGCGGACGGCGACGGCGCGACCCCCTCCACCCCCGCCTCCCGCTGGCTGGCCACCGTCGGCGACTGCCCGGCCGTCACCCTGCACGCGCCCGCTGAAGCAGGCTACGTCACGTCCACGGTGTGGAACGACGTCTTTGAAGACGCGGGCATGGCGGTCGCCTGGGCGCCCGGCGGCCGGCTGCTGGCGGCGGCGGGCCAGGACGGGACGGTCGTGGCGCTCGACCCGCGCGCGCCCCGCACGCCGCTCGCCCGCCTGCGGACGCGGGGCGCCGCCCGCGCCCTGAAGTTCGCGCCCGGCCCCGCCGACTTGCTCGCCGTCACCGAACACGACTCCGCCGTCCACATCGTGGACGCGCGCACGTGGGGCGCCGCCCAGGTCGTCCGCTTCGGCGGCGCCGACGGCGCGCCCCGCCACGTCAGCGGGGCGGCCTTCGCGCCCGGGACGGGCTCCAAACTGTATGTGGGGCTGGAGGGCGCGGGCATCGCCCAGTTCAGCGTCGATGTGGCCGGGCGGTGCTGCGTGGCCGAGTGGGGCGCGCGGTGAGAGAGAGGGCCCCTGGGGCCCGCGCGGGCCCCAGGGCGGCGGCGCGCCCGTCGCCGGGTCCGGCCGAGCGACGAGGGAGGGAGGGAGTGAGGTGGGGCGGGGATGGGATGGGAGGGAGGGGCGGGACACGCCCTCCCGGCACCCTCCGCGCTGCGCGCGATCCGGTGTTTTGTTGTGCCGTCGAGTCTGGGGTGGGAGTGTGTGGGTGTGTGTGTACGTGTACCGTGTTCTTTTTGAGAGAGTGACAGTCTGTGTGTGTGAACCGAAATGAGACAAGCGCCCAAAACGTTTTTTGTTTCTTTTCGACAGGGAAAAGGAAAATCTCTCTAAAAATAGGGCTCTACTCTCTCCTGACCGGCCGCACAAACACGACCGTTTCCCCGCCGCCCACGCCTGACACGGACGCGCCGATGCCGCGTGGCGCGCGCAGCAGGCCGCCGCCCGCCGCCGCGGGTGGGGCCCGCCCGCCGGACGCCACGCGCAGGGCCGCGGCCTCGAAGTCGGCCGCGTCGCCGCCGCCGCCGCCGTCGCCATCGCCGGGCGCCAGGCGGCACCACGTGGGCGGCAGCAGGGCCGACCGGGGCAGGCCGTGGACGGTGGACGACGTGGAGTTGACGTCGCCGCCCAGGGCTTTGCGCGACGCGGACGCCGGGACGTCGGACGGGCCGTCGCCGCCCGCCCCGCCCGACGGCAGGTGCAGGCGCCGGGTCAGGGCCGCCCACCGCGCGCCGCACGCCGGCCCGGCGTGCGAGGCCTGCGTGTAGCCCAGCGCCGCCATGCGGGCGACGAGGGCGGCCGCACCGCCGACGCCGACGCCGGCTCCCGTCCCGTCGGCGGCGGCGGCGGCGGCGGCGGCCAGCGACGAGGCGTGGACTTCAACGACGACGGCCGCGGGCGGGGCCGGGCCGGAGAGTGTGGCGGCCAGCCCCTCCAGCACGGCGGCCTCCCACCCGGGCGCCGAGATGCGGACGGCGCCGACGCGCGTGCCCACCGGGACGAGAGCGTCGCCCGTCGTGCGCAGCGCGGAGTGCGCGCACGGCGCGCTGGGCGGGCGGGAGGAGCCGGCGGCCCAGGGCGCGGGGAAGCCGCGCGCGCCGTCCGGGAAGGCGCCGTCCGCGCCGCCGCCGCGGGGGGGCCGGGGGGCGGCGCCGGCGCGGCCGACGGCGGGCCGCCGCCGTCGCCGGTGGGTCCCCACCGCCGGCCAGGGCTGCCGGCCGACGGCGGGGCGGCCGGCGACGGCGCCAGCTCGGCCGGGTCGGGGAGGCAGACCCGCCCGCCCGCGTCGGCCGGCCCGCCGACCGCCGTGCCCGCGTGCAGCGTCACCCGGTCGCCAAAGCCGTTGTAAGCGATGCCGGCGGCCAGGGCGGCGGCCGACGCAGGCCCGGCTTCGGACGCGATGACGGCGTGGCCCGCGGCGGCGGCGGCGAGGCTGGCCGCGCCGACGCCCGCGCCCAGGTCCAGGAGGACGCCGCCCCCCGCGCCCAGCGCGGCCAGCAGGGCGTCCGTGGCGGTGGGCCCCCGGGCGGGCGGTCCGCCGGGCTGCCAGGCGCCCCAGGCCGACAGGGCCGCCGCCGCGTCCTCGCCACCGACGGTCTCGCCCGCGCCCACGAGCGGGACGAGCAGCGCGTACGGCGTGGGGGGGGGCGGGGCGCTCCCGCCGCCGCCGCCGCCGCCGCCGCTGGCCGGGGGCACGGGCCAGACCGGGTACAGCCGCCCCGCCGGGTCGGGCTCCCCGCCCCGGACGACGGGCGCGGAGGAGGAGGGGGTGGGCGACTCGCCGCTCCCACTCCCGCCGCCGCCGCCGCCGCCCGAGGAGTGCGCCCAGGGCAGCCGGTTTTTCCAGCTGCCCAGGAAGTGGTGCAGCACCAGCACGCGCGGGTCGTCGGACGGCACGCCGTCGTACCCGCGCGGGTGGGCGCCCCAGGCCGCGCGCGGCAGCACCCGCACCGTCCAATCCCCGGCCCGGGAGCGCGACGACGCGGGCGTCCACTCGTCCGCCGCCGCCAGCACCGCGTCCGTCCACGCGCCCGGGCCCGTCCGCTCGAGCGTGTCCATGTTGAGGGACCGCGCCAGCGTCGCGTTGGCGTGGGCACGGATGTGGTCGCACACGCCCACCAGGGCGGGGTGGCCGGGCGCGCCCGCGAACACCCACTGCAACAGCTGGCGGGTGCGCGCGTAGGACCGGCCCGCCGCGCGGGCGGGCGACGGGAACTCGTTTTCCCAGCCGACGACCAGGGAGTCGGCCGGGTGGATCAGGTCGTCCAGCGGGGCCCGGCACTCCGTGTCGATGTCCGCGTACACGCCGCCGAGGCGCAGGACGACCAGGTACCGGAAAAAGTCGGCGCGCTCCACGTTTTTGGGGAGGGCCCGGTACGCGGCCGCGTACTGCGGGAACTCGCGGTCCACGAAGGCGGAGCAGGCCGCGTCGTCCCAGAACCGGACTTCCCAGCCCGGGTTGCGGTCCCGCCAGGACGCCATGAGCTTGGCGGCCTTGGGCGGCAGGGCGTCGGCCGACCGGTACGTCTGGTGGATGATGCGGGGGATGCGGGTCGGGCGTGGGGGGACGTGGGCGGGCGGGCCGGCCGCCGCCGTGTCCGCCGCCGCGTCCGCCGTCGCCGCGGGCGCCGCCTCCAGTTCCGACAGGGCGGCCGACGACAGGGCGGCGGCGCCATCGTCCCGGATGACGGGTGGTGGAGGGGGCGGGAGGGCGGCAGGCGCGGAGACTGTTGTGTGTTGATGGCGTGGGTGGGTGGGTGGGTGGGGTGGGGTGAGGGAGGGAGGGTGCGCGTGCGCGTGCGCTGTCCCCCGCCGTAACTCACCCCCCCCCCCGCCGCTCCGACACGCCCCCGCTCGCAACGCCGCCCGCACCACCCTTCTCTCCCCGTCTCTCTCCCTCCCTCCCTCACCTCTCAGCGATGCGATGGCCTTCAAGTCCGCCAGCACGTCCCGCCGGGCGGCGCAGTGGGCCAGGCCCCGAGGGGAGAAGCCGCACGCCGCGCCGCGCAGGACGGCGGCCGACGCGCAGAGGAGCAGCGCGGCGCGCGCGGCGCGAGAGGCACGGGACGGCGACGACGGATGCCGGGGCGAGCCGCCGCCGCCACCACCAGCCCCCGCCCCGCCCCGGCTCCTGCCAGAACCAGAGGGGGAGGGCGCGGCCGAGGTGGAGGGCGGGGAGAGTGTCGTTCCGGGGATGGGCGCGCCGCCGCAGCCAAGCAGCGGCGACGCTTCACCGCCGCCAGCCGAGGACGACGCGGTGCGCCGGTGGGCCGTGCCGCTCAGGTTCGAGAATGAGTCTGGGAAGGAGACGGGTGCAGAAGGGATGGCGTAAGAAAGGCGGGTCCGGGCGCCGGCGACGGATGGGTGTCGGCGCGCCGACGGCGCTGCGGCCGAACGGTCGAAAGAGCGCAGCAGGCGGGAGAGGGAGGGACACTGGCCGTTTTGTCGCGGTCAGAGAGGGGTGGCCAGCCTCCACCCGCCCGCATCCTCTTGTCCGAAGGCCTGGGCATCCACGACGGGGTCTGGAGGAGCCGGAAAGTGCGTGCCAGGCCCCCATCCGGGCTGCCGAAAAAAAAAAACACAGCAGCGGCGCGCCGCGCGCTCTCGCCGCATCAAACCCGCCCCCCGCCCTTCCGAAAGCACACTCACCGGCCGCCCGGGGCAAACCAGCGCCCTGGATGGGCGGCGGGCTCGCGCCTGCGCCGCCCATCGCGGAATAAAAAGGGTGTCCCCGTGTACGGAGGCA
Source organism: Medakamo hakoo (assembly GCA_026636295.1). Classification (NCBI taxonomy): domain Eukaryota; kingdom Viridiplantae; phylum Chlorophyta; class Trebouxiophyceae; family Coccomyxaceae; genus Medakamo; species Medakamo hakoo. Next base: position 194,709 of record CP089461.1, read on the forward strand.
GGGGAGAACCCCCCCGCTCTTATTTGGTCAGTGAGCAAGAGCGAGCGGCTCTGTCTCTCTCTCTCTCTCGACCTGCCCTCTCTCTAGCGCGCGCGCTTCATCCCTCCCCAGAAGAAAGACACAGAGAGAGAAGACAGAAACGATAAAAACTTTGCTAACACCTCGCGCACGCAGCCAAAAAAACACAGAACAGAAAAAACGCCGCCCGGCTCTCTCTCTCTCTGCTACCGCGAGCGCGAGCGCGCCACCGGCCCACTCCCCCACTCCCCACTCCCCTCCATCCCCCCGCCACCACACTACGCGCCCGGCGCCACACCCGTCGAACCGCCGCCGCCGCCGCGCGGCCGGTACGAAAACTCGGCCATGAGCGCAATGTGGTCGGAACTCCACCGCTCCGACGGCAGGCCGGCCGCCGAGACGACGGGCGGGGCGGAGGCGGACGGCGCCGAGGTGGACGAGACTGGCGCGCCCGGGCGGGCGGGCGGCCGGCCGGACGCGCCGGCCGCGGCGCCGACGCCGGCCGACGCGCGCGGCGAGGGCGAGCCGGCGTCCCCGCCCCCTCCTCCTCCGCCCCCCTCGAACAGCGGCAGCTCCAGCAGCGCGGCCGGCGCCAGCGCGTCGGCCGCGTACATGATGTAGTCCAGCGTCCCCCTGAAATCGCGGCCGGCGTTGGTGAGGATCGGCTCGCCCGTGCTCGCGTCGACGCCCGCTGCCAGGCGCACGGCCGCGCCGGCCGGCCCGGGCGTGGCCACGGACGGCTTGCCGTCCCCCCCGCCGCCGGGCTTGGGCAGCGCCAGCGCCGCCGCGTACGCCGACGCGAGCGGCAGGCCGTGCGCCAGCTTGGACGCCGGCGCCAGAATGCCCAGCGGGTCGGACGCCAGGTCCGGGTGCCCCGCGTCCACGCGGCCCGTCGTGAGGAGGCGGTGCGCCGCCGACCCGGGCGTGGAATTGAAGTCGCCGGCCAGCACCATTGGCACGTCCGCGCTCGCCGCGATCTTTTCCAGGCCCTTCAACAGCGTGTGCACCTGCCACAGCTTGACGTCGTTCAGCTCCGGGTTGGCGTGGATGTGCGTGTTGGCGACGCAGACCAGCTGGCGGCGCGGCGGGGAGGACGCCGACGCAGACCCGACGGGCGCGGCGGCGTCCAGGGCTTCCAGCACCGCGATCAGGGCCACGTTGTCCTTGAGCAGGCGGGTGAGGGCGGGCCCCCGCGACGCCGGCGGCAGGCCGTCCGCCAGGCTCATGGCCGCCTTGTTGAATTCGACCTCGTACTTTTTGACGAGGGCAAAGCGCCCGCGCTTGAAGAAGGTCGCGCACCCGTCCGACGCGAACGACGCGCCGCCCGTGTACAGCGCGCCCGTCTTCTTCTTGTAGACGCCCGTGTAGCCCGCCCGGTGCAACTCGGGCGCCCACCACTCCGCGTAATGGTTGGACTGGACTTCCTGCAGGCACAGGATGTCGGGGGCCAGGGCGACCAGCTCCCGCACCAGGGCTTGGCGACGGTACGGCCAGGCCAGCGCCCAGGCCGGGCAGGCCGGGTGGGCGTCCGGCTGGGCGTACAGGTCCGCGAGCGTGTTGTAGGTCAGGACGGTGAACCGGCCCGGGACGGGGGAGCCCGGGCTGGAGGCGTCCCCCGCGCCGGGCAGGGGGACGAGGGCCCGGCGGGGCGGCGCGGGCGCGGGGCGGACGCGCGCGGTCGCGACGGACACGGGCCGCCCGACCTCCGCGCCCAGGCCGCCGCCGTACGGCCCGCCCGCCGCGCCGTCGATGCACGCGACCTCCACGCGCAGGGCCGACCCGACGTCTTCCGGGCCGGGCGTGAAGGCGCGGCCGCGCCCGACCTCGACCCAGGCCTCCCCGGAGCCGGACGCGCCCAGGCCGCCGCCGGCACCGCCGGCGCCGCCACCCGCGGCGCCGCCCGCCTTGTAGTACGCGTCAGAGAGGGAGGCGTAGCCGTTGGTCGGCGGGGCGTCGCCTGGCGTGTGTGTGTTTTGGGTGGGTGGGGTGTGGGGGGGGTTGTGTGAGAAGCGAGAGAACAGGCACACGCCGCCCGGGCCTGCCCCACCCACCCACCCACCCACCCACGCACCCACGCACCCACACACGCCCACCCCCACCCACCCACCCACCCACCCCACCCTCACCATTCGCGACGCGCAGCCGTTCCGCGTGCAAGTCCTTGTGGTAGCCCCAGTGCCCGCGCAGGCAGTCCGGGCCGCAGTGGTACGACTTGCGGGACGCGTCCGACCCCCGGCCGGCGCCGCGGAGGCAAAGGACGCACTGCGCGTGTTTGTGTTTTTTTGGTTTTTGTTATTGTTTTTTTTGTTTTTTTGTTTAGGGGAGGAGAGGAGGAAGCCGTGGATCGTGTGGGGGCGACGCGCACGACCGCGGCGGCGGCGGAGGCAAAGCAGGGGCGCGCGGGCGGCGGGTGTGGGAGGCGTGGGAGGATGGATGGGTTCAGGGTTGGGAGGCAACGGTGGGCGCCGGACAAAACCCGCCGACGCAGCGATGCGTGTCCGGCGTCCGCACCGCTCCAAACGCATATAGAGTCCACCCGGACACATCTGCACACACGCAGAGCGCGACGCAGGCATTGCGCGGCGGCCGCGTGCCGTCCGGGTTGGCCGTTTCTTAGGTCTCTGACCAATGGCCGGAGGAGCGCGATGGGGTGCGCGCCAGGGGGGAGAGGGGAAAAACGGAAAGGAAAAAAACGGGTGACCCCCCCTTCCCACTCCCCGCACCTGGATGGTCGCTTCCCGGTCCGGGTGCACCCAGCACAACGCGCTCCCGCGGTGCAGGACGGAGCGGTACCAACGGAAGCGCAGCGAGAACCGGACGTCGGCCGCGGCAGGCGTGCCTTCCTCCGGCACGTCGTCGCCGGACAGGGCGCCTGGGGCGTCGCCGCGGCGAACGAGGACGTACGGGACTAGGGGCACGCCGCACGTGGGCGCGTCCCCGGAGGGCAGGCGGGCCGAGACGACCGAGAGCATGGTTTTTTTTTCGTTCGCGCGCACGCCCCGCGAACGAAGCGCGAGTGAGCAGCGGGTTTTGGTGACACAGTCGCAAACGTCAATCGGGGCGGCTTGCCGCAAGCCGCACCGCGCCCCAGCCACCCAGCCCCACGCCCTTTCCCGCGCACCAGACGCACCTCACCCTCCCATCCCACGGGCGCGCGCAGAGCAAGAATGGGCGACCCCGCCAACACCGAAGCCGCCGACCGCGCCGCAGGCGCGGGCGCCGCCTCCACCGCCTCCCCGCCCTCCCCATCCCCGGCGTCCCTGACCGCCCTGGTCGATGCCGTCGAGGTGGCTGTGTCCGGGTCCGACGACTCAGCTGCGCTGGCCGTCTTGAAACGGCTGGCGGGCGTGCAGGCGCGTTGATTTATGTTTGTTTCTTTTCCATGCGTTTCCTCCCTCAACCCGGGGGCCCCCAAACGAAAAAAGGCCGTCTCCTCTCATCTGTCCATAAAACACAGGTCAACGCCAAGCTGCTCATGGACACAGGCGCGGGGAAACGCGTCCGCAAGCTGGCCAAGTCCGCGACGGGCGAGGTGGCGACCGCGGCCAGTGGCGTCGTCGCGGCCTGGCGCGCGGCTGTCGAGGCCGCGGGCGCTGCTGGAGGGGCCGGCCCACCGCCGCCGCCGCCGCCGCCAAAGCGCAAAGCGTCCGCCTCCCCTCCGCCGGCCGCCCCGCCGCCGGCCCAGAAACCTAAAAAGGAGGAAGCGCCGCCGGCGCCGCCCCCCACCACCGCCAAGGACGCGCCCCCGCCGGCGACGGGGGACGAGGGGCGCGACCGCGCGCGCGGCCTGTTGGCCGGCGCGCTCGCCCTCGTCCCGCCGTCCGCCCGCGCGCCCGACCGCCCGCCGCCCGGCGTCGTCGCCGCGGCCGTCGAAGACGCCGTCGCAGCCTGGGCGGCGGGCGAGGGCGGCGACACCAAGGCCGTCGCGGCCCGGTACAAGGCAAAAATCCGGTCGCTGGTGTTCAACCTGAAGGACCCGGCCAACCCGGACACGCGGGCGCGCGTGCTGGCCGGGCGCCTGAGCCCGGGCGACCTGGTCACGGCGTCGCCGGAAGACCTGGCGTCGGACGCGCGGAAGGAAGAGAACGAACGCATCCGGCGGGAGGCTCTGTTTGAAGCCGAGCGCGGCCAAAAGGTGAGGCGGTGGTGTGCGCCTTTTTGGGGGGGAGACGACGGGAAAGGCGCGACCGCTGTGCCCCCCCCGCTCACAGCACTCCACACGCGCGCGCGCGCGGGTGTGGTGGGGAATCGTAGGACGAGCAGCCGACGACGCCCCGCTTCGTCTTTGGGTCCTTCTGCCCGCGCGAGGATTGACTGGCGCGGGAGGATGGGGGAACCCCCCCCCCACTTCTGGCAGCGGCCCTCCCTACCCCCCTCTCGCTCTCGCTCGCTCGCTCGCTCCCCCCACCCTCCGCCTCTCTCCCTCACTGTTATGTTGTGTTGGACTGGGTGCGGCGGCGCCCTGTGGTGGTAGGGCGGAGGAGGGGGGAGAGAAGTAGAGAGGGGCGCTGCCCCTCCCTCCACACGACGGTGTGCGTCTCTCACCCACCCACCCACCCCCACCCACCCACCCCCTTCCCACCGCCCACCCTTTTCAGTCCGCCATGGCGTCGACCGACCAGTTCCAGTGCGGTAAATGCCGCAAACGGGAGTGCACGTACTACCAGATGCAGACGCGGAGTGCGGACGAGCCGATGACGACGTTTGGTGCGTTGGAAGGATGGCGCGGTCGGGATGGATGGATGGATGGCAGTCTCGGGCAACCCTCGCTCGCTCGCTCCCTCCCTCCGCCCACTCACACACGCACCCACACACGCACCCACACACTCACACGCACACTAATACACGCACAGTCATCTGTACGAACTGCAATAACAGGTGGAAGTTCTGCTGATTGCGGTTCCGCGCGGCGTCCGTCCGCGTGTGTGTAGAATGAAAACAAGAAAAGGGACGGCACCCCCCGCCCGTCAAAAATTTTTCACACCCACCCGCTCCCCGACCCCACCCCACATTTTTTTTCATTGTTCCCACTCTCACGCGCCCTCCGCCGCCGCCGCGCCCTCGCCCTCGCCCGCCCCACCACCACCCGCCGCCGCCGCCGCTTCCGCACTCTTCATCAGCTTGCGGAATTCGGCCGCCATCTCGTCCGCCCGGTCAAAGACGAGCGCCGGGTCGCGGAGCATGTCGCCCGGCGTCGGCTCCAGCTTCTTGGTCGACAGCGAGATGCGGCCGCGCTCCCGGTCGTGCGTCAGGACGAGGACCTTGACCTTGTCCCCGATGTTCAGGACTTTGTCGATGGACGAGACGTGGTCATGCGAGATCTGGGAGACGTGAAGCAGGCCGTTGACGCCGCCGCCCAGGTCGACAAACGCGCCGTACACCTGGACCGCGGCGACCGTGCCGAGCACGACGTCGCCGACCTTGAAGGCCGCGCCGCCGGAGCCGGCGCCGGCGCCGGCGCCCGGCCCGCCGCCGCGGCCGCCGCCCGCGCCGGGGCGGCGGCGGTTGGACAGGACCAGGCGCTGGCGGTCCTCGTCCACTTCCAGCAGCTTGAGCGTCAGGGTCTTGCCGACCAGGTCGGCCGGGTCGACCGAGTTGGGGACGTGCGAGCCGGGGACAAAGCCCTTTTGGCCCTGGACTTCGACCATGAGGCCGGAGGCGTTGAAGGAGGTGACGACGCCGTCGACGGTGGCGGCCTCCTCGTACAGCTGGCGGAAGCGGCGCCAGAGCAGGGCCTCCTCGGCCCGGCGGACGGACAGGTGGACCTCGCCGGACCGCGTGTCCTCGCGCAGCACGACAAACTCGCGCGCGTCGCCGGGGACGACGACGTCCTCCGCCTTGTCCACCTTGGCCAGGGACAGCTCGGAGACCGCGCAGAAGGCCGGGGTCTTGGTGTTGCCCAGGTCGATGTAGACGCCCCGGCGGTCGATGCTGCGTGCGTGGAGGGGGGGAGGGATGGGATGGGGAGGTGTGGGTGGAGGTGGGTGGTGGTGCCGAATGTGGGGTGGGTGGGTCGAGCCGCCGTGCGCGTGCGTGCGTGGAGAAATTGCGAGCCGGGGGGCAGCGCGCTGAGCCGTCCCGGGCTCGCCTGTCTCGCACAGCGCCACCAACGCAAAGCTGGGCGCCTTTTGATGTGGGCCAGCACGAGAAAACCATCGTGCATGCCCGCGGGAGGGCTTGCGCGACCGCGCTTGACCCCGCCCCGAGCCGCCACGTGTGGCTAGAGTCGGGGAGCAAACTCACACTCGGCCCGCACGAACCAAAAAAACGAACAAACGCACCCCGTCACCGTGCCCAGCACCCGGTCGCCCGCTTTGACGGGGCCGGACGTGGCTTCCAGCAGCTGGTCGAACTTTTTGTACAGGTCGGAGGCGGAGCTGTTTTTCGTGGGGAGGGGAGGGGCGCGAGTTTGGGAGCGTGAGCGCCGGCGGCCACAGAAAAAAAAACGCAGCGGCAGCCAAAAGACGCAGCGAAACAGCGGCGGGGAGGCGCCCACCCACACTCAACCACCCGCGACGGCCGCAACCGTGTGTGGCAAGCCTGCCGGGTGGACGCGACGGGCGGGAAGGAGGAGGCGGCGGCGGGGTGCGCGCGCAGAGGCGACGCTGGGCCGCCGCCGCGGCCAGGAATCGGCACTAGGTCCCCCGTTTTCGAGCACCGCGGACCGCTGGGGGCCGCGCCCGCTCCCTCCCACGCCCAGCAGTAGACACGTTCGTGCTCCCATTGCAACCAGACCCTCCTCCTCAAAAAGCAAACGCACGTAAACTCGACGGCCGTGCCTTCCGCCGGCGGCGCGTCGGCCGACGCGGCACGGGCCGGGCGCAGCGCGGCGCCGCGGCGAGCCGGCGCGGCCGCGCGCGGGGCCACTGTGCGGCCGGTGGACGGCAGGGTGGTGGCGTGCATTGAAGGGGAGGGTGGGGTGTGGTTCTGTGTGAAGCTCTCGGTCGGGCGAGAGAAAATCTCAGCAGTGAGGGAGGGGGAGCGGCACGACGCCCCACTCTCTCTTCTCCCCGCGGGCGCGAAGCGCGGGAACTCCCCGCACAAAAAACGCAGCCCGACCTTGTTCCGGATCTTCATACACACTCCCAGAAGGCCGAGTCATCGGTCTATTTGCCAGAACCGGAGCCGCGCGCCGGGCCGTGGGTGCTTGTGTCGTCGGGAAGGCGTGTTTTTTCTTGCTTTTCGGCGTCGCGCCGAAAAAGCCGCGCCATCGACGGAAAAAAACGCTCCCTTCCTCCCAAAAACAGCTCGCACGGCCATGCTGGCCTTCCTCATCCGGTGGATCCTGCTGCTGGGCGCGGCGTACTGGGTGGTGGCGCGGTGCGTTTGCGGCAGGTTTTCTGTGTTGCGGGCGCGCGTGCTTCGCGCCGTGCTTTGCCGCATGGAGAGCGCATAGGGTCGCCCCTCAGACCCGCCTCCCCCCCTCCCGTTCCCACCCCCCGCCCACGCCCCCCAACAGCCTGATCGGCCTGGCCATCTCCACCCTTGCCCGCACCCGGGCTTTCAACCTGTCCGTGCAGTCTGTGGGCCTGCTGTCTGTGACGGGGCTGCGCCTGGACCTGGCCAAGGTGTGTGAGAGGGTGGTGGGAGGATGGGAGGGAGGGGTGGTGGGTCCCCCCCCCCCCCCTCGGTGCATCTCCCATGCCCACACCCCGCCCGCTCCACGCCCCCCACCCAAAACCAACAGGGCCCCATCGCCGCCGTGAGCCTGGAGTCGGTCGCCCTGCGGCCGACGCCACCGCCACCACCGCCGCCCGGCGGCGAAGGCGCGGAGGAACCTCAACCTCTGCCCGCGCCCTTCCACGCGCGCGGGCGGGTGACGGTCCGCGGCCTCACCGTCCGCCTGCGCGGCGGCGGCGGCGGCGGCGGCCGTGAAAGTGGAAGCGCGCCGCCGGCTGACGCGGATGCGGTGGGAGAGGAGGAGCCGCCGCCGCCGCCGCCCCGCCGCCCCAGCAGCAGCGACGGCGGTGGGTCGTCCCCGCCCGCCCACCACCGCCACTCGGCCACGCGCGCAGCCGCCCTCACCCTCGTCCGCCCGCTCCTCTTGCCCGCCTACCGGGCCGCGGCCGCGCTGCTGCCCCACCTACCCCTCCACGTCCTGGACAGCGCCTTGGTGGGCCCGGGCGGCGGCGTCGTCGCGGTGCCGGCAGTGCGGGTGGTCTGGTCCGCTGCACCGCCGGTCGAAGCGCCCGGCGAGCCGTCGGCGGGCGCGGCCGCCCGCGTCCTGACCGTGACGACGACGGTCGACCCAATCACAGCCACCCTCCCAGGCGCGCCCGACTCCGCCACGCCCCCGCTCACGTGGGCGGAGAGCACCGCGTCCGCGACGCTCGCCGCGTTCACCGGCTCGGCCGCGCGCTCGCGGGGCTCCGCCTCCGGCGCCGGGTCCGTCCACGTCCTGGACGCCCGCCTGCGGGTTGGGGACTTGGTGGTGGACGCGGACCCGCTGGACGAGGTTGTGGCCGCTTTTTGGCCGCGGCGTGGGGGCGGTGGCCGCCGCGCCCGGCCAGGGCGTCGGCGGCGGGCGGCGGAGGCGGCAGACACGCCCCGCCGCCCGGCGTCAGCTGCCCCGGCCCGCCCGCCTGTGGCCCTGCTGGCCTGGTTACCTGACGCCGTGTCCGTGCGGGTGCCCCTGGTGTCGATTGGGTTCAGCGCCGGGCCCGCCGCCAAAGGTCGGGCGGCGCTGCGCGCGATTTGCCTGGACGCGGGGCGGGCCGGCCCCGCCGCGTCACGCGCGCCGCGCACGCACACGGGCGCGGGCGCGCTCTACTACACAGCCGCGTCGTTCGGTGGGCTGGACGCAAGCGTGGAAGCGGCGGGCGCGGGCCGCGCGCGCGCCTTGGAGGCGGGCGTGGAAGGGTGGCGCGTGCAGGGCGCTGTCCTGCCGCCGCCGCCGCCCCCCACCCCCACCGCCACCGCCGCCCTCACCCTGGACGCCGTCGCGGAGGTGGGGGGAGCGAGCGTGGCCCTGTGCCCGGCGGCCGCCTGGGCGGCGGCCGCGGCTGTGGTGGCGGCCCTGCCGGCGCAGCCGGCGGCGGGCGCGGCGCCCGACCGCGAGGAGTCGGCGGTGCGCCCGCCCGCGCCCGCTCCTGCCGTGACGACGCCTCCGCGCCCGCGGCGCGGGGGCGCGCCGCCCTTCACCTGGCGCGGGTCCGCGTCGCTGTCCGGTCCGGTCCGCGCGGCGCTCCTCGACGCGGACGGTGCCCCGCTCTTTGCCGCGGAGCTGAGCGGCGGGCGTGGCCGCGCCGGCGCCGGCCGGGAGGCGGGCAGCGCGGTCGTCACAGGCCTGTCTCTCACCTGCGCCGGCGCGGACACGCCGGTGCTGTCCCTGCCTGAGCTTTCTGTGGTGCAAGCCGACGCGTCCTCGCGCCCCGTTCTGGAGGCGTCCGGCGGGCGGGTGGTCGTGGATGCGGCGGGCCTGGCGGGCGCGGCGGGGCGGGTGGTGGCCGCGGCCGCGGCGCCCGCCTGGTGGCGTGCCCGCGGCCGCCGGCCGCGGAAGAAGAGCGCCGCGGCAAGAACCGCCTCCCGCCCGCCCAAGCCCTCTCCCGCCTTGGGCGTAGCCCTCTCCGACCTGGAGGTCGTCGTGCGCGGCGACGGCGCCGTGGTGGTCGACCCGTGCGCCCGCCTGCCATCCGACCGTGGCGCCGCTTACGGCGCCGACACGCCGCCCGCGTCGCTGTCGTCCGCGGCCTTCACGCTGCGCGTGGGCGGCGTGGCGAACGAGGGCGGCGGCGGCGCCGTCAGAGTGTCTGGCCTGAGCCTGGTCTTTGACGAGGGCCTGGGCGCGGACGGCGGACACGGGCGGGCGCCCACCACCCGGTCCGTCGAGCTGCTCTCCCTGCCCAGCCTGCGCCTGGCGCCGTCGCCGGCCGAGGACGACGCGTCCCCACCCGCCCTGGCCATTGTCGTGGCCGGACTGGCCGCCCGCTTTGACGCGGGCGCGGCCCTGGCGGGCGCGGCCCTGGCGGCGGGCGCGGCGGCGAGGGCGGCAGCATGCGTGCCGGGCGTGGCGCAAGGCGAAGCTTGCGCTCCGGCCCCGCCGTCCACCACCCTTAAAAAGCCGCGCAAGCCCCCGCCCATCATTGCGTTGGAACTCGAAGGCCCAGCCCGCATCGATGCGGACCTGGGAGACGGCTCCGGCGGGTGGTGGCTGGAGGTGGGCGGCCGCGCGGCGGTGCGGGTGGTGCCGCGCCCGCGCTCCGACCCCGACGCCGACGCCCGCTCCCCACCGCCGGCCATCGCCTTGCGGGCCGACGGCCTGTCTGCGGGCATGGGTCCGCATACCTTGCTCACCCTGGGCGTCCTGGCCGTGGAGGACGTGGCGTGGAGTGGTGGGGACGAAGGCGGGCAAGCGCCCGACGCGGCGGCCGTGGCGGCCGCGGCCGGCCTGGCCGCGTCCACCGAACGCGTCGCGTCCCTGCCCTTGCCGCCCGCACCCTGGGCCGACGTGTCGGCTCGCACCACTGCCCTGACCAAGTCCGCCAGCGCCCTGGCGCGCGACCTGGTGTCCCCACGCCCGGCGACCGCTCTGTCCGTCCGCGCGGCGGCGCTGCGCCTGGGCCTGCCGCACGGGTGCGAGTTCGGTCCGGCGCAGCGCCATTCCGAGCTGTGGGCCAAAGGCTTTAGCATTGCGCTGGCACCGCACACAGCCGCGATGAAAGAGGGGGCGGCGGCGCTCAAGGCGGCGCTCAGTGGGTCGGGCGCGCCAAAGCGGCCGCCCCGCGAAAAACCCGACCCGACGCTCCGCCCGGCCTGGTCGCGCCTGACAGAGGTCCGGCTGGCCCTCGCCGACGCCGTCCTGGAATTCGAGCACGCCCCTCTGGAAGCATCCCTGGCGACGGCCCTGCCGGCTGGAGCGGCGTCCGCGGCGGCGCGCGCCCTGTGGTCGCGGGCCGTGGACGCGGCGGTCGAGGACGCGGGCGCGGCGCCGTCGCTGGCCCCGACCTCGGCCGGTCCGCTTGGCGCGGCCGCGGCCGGCGGCACCGCCGAACGTGCCGCTCTGGCCGCGTCCTTGGCCTCTGCCCACATCGCAGCCGTGCGCGCCGCGTCAGCCGACAGTGTGGCGACGGCCCGGGCGCGGGCGGCCATGCGGGTGGAGGTGGCGGGGCTGACGGGCGTGGTGCGGGTGGGCGCGCACCCGGCGAGCGCGACGCCGGCTGCGGCTGGGCCCGCCGACGCGGCCGCCGCGGCCGCTGCGCTGGCCTCCCCGACCACGCCTCCCCTGGCCCGGGCCCTGGCCTTTGTGGCCACCTCGGACCCGGGCAGTGGCGGCGTCCCCCAGACCGGCGTGCTCGCCGTCGCGGTCGAGGCCCTGCTCGCGGGCGTGCGCGTGTTCTTCTGCGGGTGCCCCGCGCCGCTCGCGGCCGCGCCGTCGCTCGGCATCGCGGGCCCGCTCGTCATCGCCCGCCAAGCCACCGCGCCGCCCACCTCTCGCCCGCGGTCCATCCCCCTGGGCCCGGCGCGCCGGGTGACGCTCGAGGCCGCCGGCCTGAAAGGCACGCGCGCCGTGCCCAAAGCGTTTACTGACTGCCTCAGCCTCGCCGCGCCGGCCGGCCTGGCGGGGCTGTTTGGCCCCGGCCTCGACCCGACCATCGTCATCGTCGCCCAGGCGGGGAAGCGCCTGGCGCCCTCCGACCCGGACAAGTCGCTGCCCAAGCCCACCAACGTGCCGTGGTGGGACATGCTGCGGCTGAACCTGCGCGGGCGGATAGTGCTGGAGGTGAGCCAGGCGGGCGCCGGACGCGGCGGCGAGGCGCGACCCCCACCGCGTCCGTCGCCGCTCCCTGGCCCGGCCCCTCCTCCTCCCCTGCCGCCCGCCCTCGTCTTTGACCTAGCCTGTGGGCCACACCCAGCCGTGTGCGGGTGCGCGGAACGCCTGCGTTTCACAGCGGACGCGCTGGTCCTGAGCACGGGCCCGGGCCCGGGCATGGAGCTGGACTTCACAAACCTGCGGGTTGTCGGCCTGGCGGCGCTCCCGCCCGCCGGCCCGGCCGCGGCCGCGGGCGCACCTCCCGGCGCCCTGTCCGCCGCACACATCGCCACCTTGCCGTCCGCCAAACTGGGCATTGAGTTCAAGTGGGCGCTGCCCGGCGGGCGCGAGCCGGGCGACCCGTTCCCTTTTCCCCGGGACGGCGGCGTGGCCGGCCCGCCCACGCAGCCCCCCGTCGACATCGGCGCGTCCTGCGCCGCGACGGCCCTGGACGTCGCCCTGAAAGTCACCGTGCGCCCGGGTCCGGGCCGCGGCGGCCCGTCCTCCCTGCCCACCCTCACCGTCGGCGGGCCGCAGGTCGTCTTCATGAAGGGCCTGGTCGAGGGCATGAAGGCGCCGCCGCCCTGGCTGCGCCTGGTCGCGAAGCGGGGCACGGCCTTCGCCCCCCTGGACCCGCGCCGGCCGCCGTCGTCGTCCCTGCCGAAGCTGCTGCGCCTGTTTGAGATTGAGGTGGCCGCGCCGGACGGCCTGGTCATCGCGCACGAGCCGCCGCAGGCGGCGGGCCCGCCGGCCGCCGAGCCGCCGGCCGCGCCGCCGCCCGCGCCCGCGGCCGGCCCCGTCCCCGCGACCTTCCTGCTCGCGGCGTCCGCCGTGTACAAGGGCGCCCTGCGCCTCAACCTGCCCGCACCGCGGCCGCTGCCGTCCGGCGCATCGGCTCTGGCCATCAAACGGGAGGCCGCCCGCACAGAGTCCGTCACGTTCTTGACCGACCTCGTCGCGCACAGCGTGGAACTGCACGCCGGCGCGTCGCCCCAAGTGTTGCCGTCCCCGCCCTCGTCGCGCGGCGTGGGCGCGCCGCCGCCCGGGGCGCCTGTCGTCGCCGTCCCGCTCATGACTGTGCGCCAGGCCAGGCCCGACCCGGGCGGCGGGCCCGGGACGACGGGTGGGGGTGAGCCACGCCCGTTTGTCCCGCCGCACCGCGCCCCCCTCGCCGTCGGCCTGGCCCACGCCCGCGTGTGCGGCGGCGGCCCGGAGCGGGCGGCCGTGGTGGCCATGGCCGGCGATGTGGTCGCGGCGTTCCGGGCGCCCGCCCGGCCGCGGCCGCCCGCCCCGCCGCCCGCGCCGCCTCCGGGCGTGCGGCCTCCGAGCGCGGCGGCCACGGCCGCCGGCCGTGTGGCACGCCCGCCGCTCCTGCCGGGCGCGGCGGCCGCGGCGGCGCTGTCGCCGCTGCAGACGGCGGCGCACGCGGCGGCGGCGGCGGCGATCACCACCTCTCAATCCGTGCCTGATGGCGGCGACCTGCTGCGCCAGCTGCTGCGCGAGCGGGCGGCGGCGGCGGGCGAGGTGGAGGTGGGTGAGGGCAGCGGTCACGGAGGGGGCAGGGGGGGTGGCGGGCGGCATGAGCCATACGAGCCACACCCTCCCCGGGCCGGCTCCGGAGCGCCGGCCGCGGCGCCCGCCGCCCCGTCCCCCGCCAAAGCCGCGGCGGCCACAGCGGCCGCGCCGTCCTCCTCCCTCCCCGCCCCGGACCCGTCCTCCGTGCGGTACTCCGTCTGCTTCGACGGCCTCCAAGCCTGCCTGTGCGCCGAGGCCGCGCCCGGGCGCCTGCTGCTCGCCGCGCGCACGGCCCGCCTGAGCGGCGGGTCCCACCCGGGCGGCCCCCGCCGGTCGGCGCTGGCCTTTGACGCGGGCGGCGTGTCTGTGCACGCGTGCCTGACGGACACGGACCCGCGCGGCCCGCCGGCGTGGCTGAACGAGGAGGAGGGTGGAGGGGGAGGCGGCGGCGGTGGCGGCGCGGACGCGCCGGCCACCCAGCAGCGCTCGCCTTCCCTGCCGAAGACGTCGTCCCTGGACCCGGCGGCCCTGCTGGCCACGGCAGGCAGCAGCTCGTCGCTCGTGGCGGTGGCGGCGGCGGCGGCGGCGCCCGCCGCGGGCGCGGCGCCCGTCCGCGTCGTCGAGCCTTTTGCGCTCGCCGTGCGCCGGGCGGGCGCTGTCGAACCCGACCCGGCCGACCCGTGCCCCGCCACAGCGGGCGGCGCTGCGGACGCCCTGGCCGTCGACCTGCCGCCCATCATCGTGGCTGCTGACGCCGTCGCGTTCGCCATCGCCGTCGACGTGGCGGGAGGTGGCGGCGGCGGGGAGTGGGCGGCGGCGCTCAGCGGAGGGGTCGGCGCCGACGCGGCCCTCCTCGCGCCCGTGCCCGAGGCCGCCGACCCGGCCGTGGCGGCGGCGCGTGACTCCCTGTGGCGCGCCCTTCGGTCGACGGCGTCGCTGAGGGGGGATGTGGCGGCCGCAGCGGCGGCGGCCCACCGGGCGGAAGCTGCGCTCGCCGCGCCCGGGCTGTTGGGCGCCGCGCTCGCGGGCGGGCTGGGCGACGGTGCCAGCGCCGGTGGTGGTGGTGCCCCGCCCTCCCAACACCACCAACAACAGCCGCCAGACGCGGCGGCGGCCGACGCGGCGGCCGCGCTGCGGGACCACCTGTCGGCGGTGGCGGCTGACGGCGGCGGCGGCGACGGCGCGCCCGGCTCACCCGAGCCTCTCTCGCCGCCGCCGGCGGGCGAGGACGCCCCCCTCGGCGCGGGCGCGGCCGCCGTCCTGGCCGCGGCGGCTGCTTCACCCGCGGCCACCACGGCCGCAGCGGCTGCCCGCCTCCTGCCCCCTGCCTTGGCCGCCTGGGCCGCGGCCACGGGGCGGGCACGCCGCGCCGCGGTCATCGCTGCGCGGGCCGACCTTACGGCCGCCCGCGCCGCCGCCCGCGCCGCCGCGCCCACCCGCCACGCCCGCCACACCCGCATCACCCTGGCCCGGGCGGCCTGGTCGCTGCTTGAGCCCGACGGCTCCCACTTCTTGGAGGCGGCGCTCTGCGACGCCGTCCTGGCGTCCGAGGCCAACCCCGACCACAGCGGCGGGTCCAAGCTCGTGATCCGGGGCCTGGAAGTGCGGGAGGACCCGGCCCACCCGCGCCTGCCGCCCGCGCCCGGCGTCCGCGAACGCGGGGGCGTCCTGGTCCCCTGGAACCCGGACGCGTCGTGGGAGGCGGAGCCGGCGTTGCGGGTGCTCGCGCGCCGGGCGCCCGCCGCGCCCGGCTTTGCCGCCGTGTACGAACACATCGAGGCGACGCTCCACCCGTTGGGCGTCCACCTGTCCGACGCCGTCGCGGGCGGCCTGTGGGACTACTTCTTCCCGCCGGGGCCCGATGACGGGCCCACAAAACGGCAGGAGCGGTTTTTGGCCAAAGCCCGCGGCGGCGGCGGCAAGGCGGAGGACAAGGCGGACAAGGCGGAGCGGGCGGCGGCAGCCGCCCTGCTTGGACCCGGCCGGGGCGGCGCCAGCCGCCCCGGCCGCCCGCCCGCGTCCGGGCCCGCCAGCGACGGCGTCGCGTCCCCGCCGTCCGCCCGGTCGGACGACGAAGAGGAGGACGGCGGGGGGGCGCAGCCACCGGCCGGGCGGCGGGCGGGGCTGGGGGCGCCGCCGACGCCTGGGGGAGGCCCGGCCCCCCCGCCGGCCGCCGCCCGGTCCCGCAGCTCCGCCGCGCCTGCTCCACCCCGCCCCAACCCGCACCGCATCCTCTTTGAACACGTCCGCCTGAACCGCGTCCACTGCCGCGTGTCGTACGCCGGCTACCCCCTGTCCTTCTCGGACTTAAAACTCCTGCTGGACGGCCGGACCTACGAGTGCGTGGACGGGACGTGGCGCGACCTGGCGTCCCGGCTGAAGTGGGACACGGTCAAGTCCGTGCTCAAATCCGTGGCGGGCTTGCAGGGCCGCAAGTTTAAAGAGCTGTTGGCGGCGGAGGCGGCGGCCGAAGCGGCAGCAGGCGGGGGCGGCGCCGACTCGGACGACGACAAGTCCGAGCGCGGTGGGGGTGCCCGCGTCCGCGGCTGGCTGGCCGCGCTTGTTAAACGCAGCGAGCGCGGCGGCGGGGACGGAGGGCGGCCCACGTCGGACGAGGCGGAGGGCGGCGGCGGCGGCGGCGAGGAGGAAGAAGAGGCGGCCGCCGCGGCCGCCGCCGCCGCCGCCGCGGCTGAAGACGACGCCAAGCGGCGCCTGCTTCTGGGCGCCGGGGCGGCCGTGGCGAGGGCAGCACCGCCGGCGGCTCCTCCTCCTCCTCCTCCTCCTCCTCCTCCTCCTCCTCCTCCGCCGCCGCCGCCGCCGCTGGTGGAAGACAAGGAAGGGGTTCCGCCGCCGCCGCCGCCGCCGCCGCTGCCTCCGTCGTTTGGTGCGCGCGCAGCAGAGCGGGGGGCTGGCGGCGCGCCGCACCCGGCCCCTGCACCCCCGCCGCAGCCCCCGCTCACCACCGCCGGCCCCTCCAACGCGTCCGACGCGGTCGTGTTCACGCCCTTTTCCACGGCGCGGGCGGTGGACGTGCCGCCTTCACCCCCTGCCTCTCCGCCGCCGCCGCCGGCCCGCCAGGCCAGCGAGGCGGCCGTCTTTGCGCCGCTGGGCACGGGGCGCGGGCCGGCGCCGGCGGCCGCGCCGCCCACCGGCGGCGGCGGCCTGTCGCTGGATGCCCTGCTCGCCTCGCCTGGGCGCGTTGAAGGCGACGACGGCGTGTCGGATGCCAGCGACGATGATGAAGCCGGAAATGCGGCGGCGGTCGCCCTAGGCGTGCGGCCGGCCGCGCCGAGTGTGGAGGCGGAGGCAGGCGGCGGCAGCGGCGGCAGTGGTGGTGGCGGCAGTCTGCCCCGGGCGGCCGCTCCGCCCGCGCCGTCCAACAAAGCCAAAGCCGCCGCATTTTTCGCTAAAACTAAAGCCCAGGCGGCGGAGGCGGCGACTAAAGCGAAGGCCAAAGCCCAGGAGCAGGCGGCGGTCGCGAAAGCAAAGCTCGAGGCCCGGCTGGAGGCGCGGCGCAAGGGCGGTGGTGGTGGGAGCGAGGCGGGCACGCCGGCGAGCACGCCGCGAGCCGAGTGAGCGCGAGGAAGAGGCATTGGGTTTTTCATTTTCATGTAGTAGAGAGCACTTGTGTTTTTTATTCATGGCGTGCCCGGTCGACGAGCCAGTCGACGAGCCGTGTGCCCTGTGCGGGCGCGGCGGCGGCGCGGCGGAGCTGTGCGGCGGGTGTGGCGCGCTGTCGCTCTGCGCACGGTGTGCGCCACACCACCCACCCGCCGACTGCGCCCGCCTGCGGGCCTGGATGGCGGACGCCGGAGAGGGCGGCCCGCCAACGACGTCGTGCACCATCCTCACGGCCGCAGGTCTGCACGGCCGCGGTGTTTGGATCCGGGCCTGCGCGCCACCAGGCGACGCCGGCAGCGCGCCGTGGGGGTCGCTCGCGCCGCCGCTGCCGGCTCCAGGCGCGCCGGCCGCACCGCCCGACCTCGCCCGCTTCCTGGGCCTGGCGGACGATGCCGTGCCGGATTTGAAAAGGATAGAGCCTGACGCGGTTCGCCATGCCACCGGCCCAGCGGGCCTGCTCCTGCACCGGCCGGCGACGGCGGCCCGCGCGGCAGGGCGGGTGCTGGCGGCCGCGCACCGCACCCGCGCTCCATCCTCCCCCACCTTCACGCTCGCCCTGCTGGGCGTGCGGGCTGAGGTAGATGCCTGGCCGGTGTTGCTGTATGTGCACTGCCTGCTGCCGTCGGCAGCCGGCTGCGGCCCTTCATTCGACGAACTCCACCTCGCGTGCGTCTCGCCTGACGTGCCGGTTCCGCTGGACGGCGCGACAGCCGTCTTCGGTGGCCCGGCAGGCGGCCTCGCCACCACCACCCGCCTGTCCTTCACACGCGGGTTGTGGCACGACGTTGCAGGCCGCCTGGGCACGCCGGACGCGGTGGCGGCTTTGGACGCAGGCCTGGCGGCGGCGCCGGAGGAGTGGCTGCCGACGCTGGCAGCGTTGTTGGAGGCGAACGGCACGGACGCCCGGCCGCCACCTCCCATCCTCGTCACCGACCTGCACGCGGAAGCCGCGCACGCGGCGGCCGCGCTCGCGAGGCAAGGCTTGAGTGCCGCAACTGTCAGCGGCCCGCTCCCCAACCCGCACCGGCGCCCCCTCCCATCCGCGCGCGCCCCTGGCAGCCTCCGCCTCCCCGCCCACGAGTGCGGGTGGGCCTTTTGGATTGAGAGCGCGCACCACTTGAAAGTGTAGGATAGAAGACAACAGGTTCCGCCACCTCCCCTCCCATCACGTCGTCCTCCCATCACGTCGTCCGGGCCGGGCGTTTCTCTAGGAAAGCGCTCATTTCTTCGACCTGCTCCGCCGTGCCAAAACACGCCCAGAACTCGCGCAGCTCCGTTTCCAGGCCCGCACTCAACGGCATTTCGAACGCCGCGTTCGCGAGTTCTTTGGCCTTGGCCACCGCCGGTTTCGGTGACGCGGCGATGGCCGACGCCGCGGCGAGCGCTTCCTGCAGGGCGGCGCCCGCGGGGACGATGCGCGAGACCAGGCCGGCCGCCAGAGCCTCCCTCGCGCTCAGGCGCCGCCCCGTCAGCATCAGGTCCATGGCCAAGGCTTTGCCCACCGCCCGTGGCAGGCGTTGCGTCGCGCCCATGCCGGGGACGACGCCCAACCCCACTTCGGGCTGGCCGAACGACGCCCCCTCCCCAGCCACGACGACGTCGCACGCCATCGCCAGCTCGCACCCTCCGCCCAGGGCGTACCCCTCCACCGCCGCCACGATGGGCAACCGCACGTGTTTGAGGGCGCGCCACCCATCCAACAGGCGGGTGGACACGGCGGACGCGTAACTGTGCGCCGCCAGTTCCCGCACGTCCGCCCCGGCCGCGAAAGCTTTTTCATTGCCCGTCACAACAATCGCCCGCGCGACCGGGTCCCGGTCCGCGTCAGCTGCGGCCGTGATGAGGGCGTGCATGGTCGCGTCGTTGAGGGCGTTGAGGACGGCCGGCCGGTTGAGGGTGAGCAGGACGACGGGCGGGGATGGACGCGAGATGGTCACGGCTGGAGGCGGCGGCGCCGGCGGGGCGGGGGCATCGCCTTTCCTTGACGCGAAGCCGCGGGCTGTGGGGGCCGTCAGCCCACCCAAACTGGCTGCGGACGGGACCGCCAGATTGCGCAGATTCCCCAAGGCGTTTGCGGAGGGGTTCAGAGCCCCTGCCGCGGCGAGGAACGCGGCCGACAGACCCATGCGCTCAGAACCACTGGCGCGCGACGCGCGGCCGAGGGCGGCGAGCGCGGTCCGGCGCCAGGCCATTGGGGATGTGAGGAAATTTGAGAGTCGCTGGAGGTAGAATGCGTTCTCAAGGCCCGGTCTGCGAGAGTGGGGGCGGCAGGGACGGGCGGGAAAGGGTGGAAGGCGCGGGCGGCGAGGGATGGAGGTGTGAGACAGCGAGGCGAGTTGTGGGTGCAAGACACGAACGCGCGCGCTCCATCCTTGAGAACTCGACTGCCGTCGCCGTCGACCGCCCTCCCTCTCCGCCGCGTACGTCACACCCCTCTCCAAGCCGCATTTCAAATGCGAAAAGGACAAGAAAAGGACAAGAAACGAACCGACCATTGCACTATCACAGAAAAGTCTCAACCCCACACCGCCCGCCCGCACGCCCACCCGCCCACCGCCAAAAGCCCACACACTGACGTCCGTCAAGGTTGCCGCCCAAACACGCATACATGCCCTATCCGACGTATTGACTCCCACCTTGACTAAACGGATCGTAAGTCCAGTCCTCGCTTCCGCCGCAATTGGAGCCAAAGACGGCGAGGGAACCCAAGCCGCCGCCTGTCGGAGGAATGGGGAAGGGTGTGTGGTGAGTGGGTGATGAGTGGGAAACAACAATGACGGGTGTGCGCAGGCAGCCGTGGCGTCCGCCTCCCGCCCACCACTCACCTGAGTAGCAGCCGTAGTATGGCGACACCTGCTTTGCGCCGCCTTCGCTGCCTTCACCCGCGGCGGAGGAATCAATGAACAGCGCGGCGTCGGAGAGGCGGACAGGCGCGGTCGGCGGCGCCACTGCTGTTCCTGCGCTACCGCCTCCACCAGCGGCGGCGACGGCCGCCGCCTGCGCGCCCGCCAGCGCGTATGCCACCACACCGCCCGGCAGCGCGCCCGCGCCGTCGGCGGCGGCGGGCGTCGCACCAAACCGCAGCGTGAGGGGGTCTCCGCTGACGACAGACGGGTGCGACAGCTTCAGCACGAGGCTGGCCCCCCGCCCCCCGCCGGCGGGCGTGCCTTCCAACACCGCGTGCGGTCCGTTCAGCCAGGTGCCGTTCGACGTCCAGGCGGTCGCGTTGGCCAAGCGGGCGGCGGGCAGCCGGCCGGCGTGCGGAGCGGGGGTCTGGGACACCACGGTCGCGACAGGGTACGTCGCGCTGAGGGTGAGCGTCTCCGCGGCCGGGTCGTAGACCGCGCTCTTGGCCAGGAGCGTGAACATCAGGTTGGCTGACGAGGACGGTGGTGTGTCGGCGGGGGGTGGGGCCGCGGCCGGCGACGCGCGGGCCGAGTCGGCGTGGACTTGGGCGTCGGCTGGAAGGGGTGGAGGGTGGGGGGGGGTGGGGGGGCCGGCGAGGTCGTGAGAGCGAGCGGAGGAGAGGGAAAAAGGGGGGCCGCGCCGCGCAGCCCCTGGCAAGCCGGTGTGCCAAGCCACCGCTCGCAACAACAAGACCAGTCTGTCAGCATGTCGTACAGCCGGCCCAATGCTCGGGTTTCGACCGCCTGCGTGGCGGGCCGACGTCGCGCGTGTTTTGCAGACGGGCGACGGGCGCCAACTCGTGACGAGACGCATGCGGGGGGCGACGACGAAACACGCGCGGGGCGCCGCGCCCAGCCCAGCCCGCCATTGCTTTCCAACGCTGCTCAGGGGCAGTGCCGCCTGCGCATCCTCAGGCCTGGGCCTGACGCGGGTGAACGACTGGAGCGGCCACCGGCGCTCTGGCTAGGACGACTCCCCCTCCCCCCGGTCTGGTCCGAGGGAGGAGAGAGCGTGAAGGCGGCTTCACGCTCTCACCCGCGCTCTCGGCGCATTTCCTCTCCGCCACGGGGCGCGCACGCACCTGCGACACGTCCGGCCACCGCGATGGCGGCTGCTAAGCACAGCATTACCCGCGCGAGGGCAGGCGGCCGCCTCATGGTGTCTGCGAGGCGACGGAGGGAGCGGGCGCGCAGTTGAGAGGAGAACTGGCTGTGAGAGGCACGCGGCCCAACCCCTTCTGCCGGCCTCATGCCCTCTGCCGTCTCGCGGCGCGTCTCTTTCCACGCCCTCCTCCCCCCACATTGCCGCTGCGCACACGAGATCACACCGCTCGAAACAAACAAACTCCAGGCTGTGAAAAGTCCTCATCACCGACAAAAAAAAACAACTGGCTCTCTCAGCTTTCCATCCCACCCATCCCCCCAACCCACTCATTTCCCTCACGCATCACTCTTCCGGGTCTCGCGCTTGACCTGCTCCGTCTCCAGCAGGGCCCTCGCGCCATCGGCCCAGGCTTTGCGTCCATCGGGCACGACAGAAGCTTCTCCCAAGTAAGTCTCGAAGAGGGCGCGGCCCAGCCCGGGAGACTCGACCACCAGCTGCGCAGCGTCGGGCGCCGCAAAGGCCGCGACACCACGGCCCGCCCCGTCCTCGCACACGCCCACCTCCACCTTGCCATCCGGGCGCCACAGCATCATGATGGCCGTGCCCTTGGTGAGCTTGCGCGACCCGAAGAAATCGCCAAACGCGGTCAAGGACGCGCCCTCGCCCATCAGGCGGACGCGCGCGCCCATCGCGTCTTCCAGGGCGTCGTAAAACGTCTGGCCGTCAACGTCGCGGACCAAGTCAATGCGCAGCGCCTTTGTAAACGCGCCATCCACCAGTGCCGCACAAAAGTCGCCGTCGGCGTCGCCATCGAAAAAGCCGCCGCGGGAACGGACGCCCAGCTCGCGCGCGGCCTTCTCCGCTTCGACGTACAGCGCGACGGCGTAGACTTTGACGGACACGATCGCGATTTTCTTGGCGCGCACGGCCGCGCCTAGGCACCGGGTCGGGGAGGGCGTGGACCACAGGTTGGCGACGGTCGGGAACTCGACGCCGGTGGACTGATGGGATGGGATGCGGGTGGAGGGGGAGGGGGTGGAGAGGTTTGAGAGAGGGCGGCGCGCGCGCGCGCCACACACAGTCGGGAGCCTCGCGCCCGCCATCACAAACGCACGGGCTCTTTCACGGTCAGGGCGGGCATGGCCTGCGCGCGCACGGTCAGGACGGAGCGGCCGGCGCGGCGGGCGGCCGACGGCACGGGCGTGCGGAGGACACCGCCCATTGTCGCCGCGCGTGGTGCGAGGCAAGCCACAGCCGCGGCGGGCCGCCGGACGGCCGTCGCGCACGGCGGGAGGCTGCGCAGAGGCAACGCGCGCATCGTGTGAGTGTGCCTGAGAGTGGGAGAACACCCCGTGTCCTCGTCTTTTGTCCTTCCTTTCGTTTTTTTTTATCGCGCCTCTGGCTCACTTTCGCAACAGGATGGGCGGGCGGCTAGCTTCGCGCCGCCGGCGCCAGCCCGCGGCCGTGGCCGCCGGCCGAAAGCGCGGGTCGCGGGCCGACCACCCGCCACGCCGTGACCCTCAGTCCGCCGACTACTCGGCCTCGTCGGGCGAGGACGCGCCCGAAGACAAGCCGGGCGGGGCGCGGCGGTTTGACGTGCGTTGCGCGGCGGCGGCTCTCCCCACGCATGCGTCCGGGAGAAAAACGCGCGCACGGCTCACCCCATCCCTCCCACCCACCTCAACACACGCAGCCCACGGAAGACTACGGTTACCGCTTGCCCGACGATTTCGAGGACGAGGAAATCCCGGAGGACGAGGCCTTCAACTCGGAAGACGAACGGCTGTATGGAGACTGGGTCGTGACGAAAAAGAGGGGCGGCGACGAGGAGGAGGACGAGGAAGACTGGGACGACGACGACGAAGAGGAGGAGGAGGACGAGGACGAGCTGCCGGCCGAGCCTGATGCCCTGGACGCGCTGGACAGCGCGGAGGAGGGGGAGGAAGGCGCCCGGCCTTTGCCTGCCGGCCGCCGCGCCGCCGCCGCCGCTGCAACCCCGTCCCTGTCCGAGGAAGAAGAAGAAGACTCCCAGGACGCGGCCGACCGCGCCCTGCTCGGCGGCTCCTCCTCCGACGAAGAGCTGGCGCGGCCGCCTGCGCCTTCATCTAGCGATGACGAAGACGGAGCGGACGCCCGCCCCGACGACGCCATGCTGGACGCCGCGCTCGGCCGCCGCCGGCGCCGCCCGGTCGGCACGCTGGCCGCGCCCGAAGGCACGCTCGGCGTCCCCGCGCCCGACGCGGGCTTGTCGGCAGCTGATTTAGTTGCAGGCTTGGGCGCCGGCCGCTCCAAACTGGGCGCCGCCCGCCGGGCCCTGGCCCGCTTGGGCAGTGGCGCGGCCGCGCCCGTGTCCGCGCCCGCCCCACGCACCGTCCGGGAGCGCGCCGACCGCAAGGCCGGGTACGCCGCCGCGTCCAAGGACGTGTCCAAGTGGACGCCCATCATCAAAGCCCAGCGCGAAGCGCCGACGCTGGTCCTGTCCACGGGGCGGGAGCTGGGCGTGGCCCACCCGTCGACCGCGGCGATGGCCGCCGCCTTCAAGCCGGGCGCCGTTGGAGCCGCCGGCGCCGGCACCGCCGCCATGGAAGCCGACGTCGCGGCGCTGTTAGCCGCCGCGCAAGCCGACTCCGCCGCCGCCGTGGCGGGCGCGGAAGCGGCGGCCGCCGCCGCGGCCAGGCTCGACCCGGCCGAAGCCGCCGCGCGCGCTGGCGAGCTCGCCAAAATGAGGGCCCTCCTCTTCCACCAGGAGGCCCGGCTCAAACGCATGAAAAAGATCAAGTCCAAGGATTACAGGCGGCGCCTGGCCCGGGCGGCCCGGGCGGCCGCGGCCAAGGAGGGCGCGTTTTTGGGCTTGGACGGCGAGGGCGACGGCGCGGCCGCGCGCGCGGCCGCGGAAGCCGCGCGCGAGGCCACGCGCGCCGAGGAACGCGTCTCCCTGAAGCACCGGCACACGGGCAAGTGGGCGAAGCGGGCTCTGCGCCGCGGTGCTTTGGTGGACGAAGGCACGCGGGCTGCCCTGGCGGAACAGCTGCGGCTGGGCGCGGAACTACGGCGGAAGGTGGACGCCGCCGGCGGGGGCGGTGGTGGGAGCGGCGCGTCGGGCGACGACACCACCGACGCCTCGGACGACGACGGGGGCAGCGGCGGGTCGGACGCCGAAGACCGCGCCGACGCCCGGTCTTCCGCTCGCCTGCGGTCCGCGGCGGAGGACGTCCTGGCTGGAGCGACGGAGCCTGCGGCCGTCCCCGCCGGCCTGGCCGGGCTGCCTTTCATGCGCCGGGCGGCCGCGCGCGCGGCAGCCGCCGCGGCCGACGACGCCCGCGCCGTCCTGGATGAGCTGGACGGGGTTGAAGGTGGTGAGGAGGAGGCAGACCGCCCGCCGGCGAGCGGCGGCCGCCTGCGCATCGGCGGCGGCGCCCGGCCCCAGGCGAAAGAGGCCTCTCATTCGGACGACGAGAGCGGTGGTGGTGGTGGTGGCGGCGGCGCGAGCAGCGACGACGACGATGACGACCGCCGCCGCGCGCCCGCCACCACCACCGCCCCTGCCACGCCCTTTGGGTCCAGCGGCTTTGGCGAGGACGTGGATGAGGGCGGCGCGGCGGCCGCCCAGCGGGCGTCGCTGTTTGCTAGTGGTGGTGGTCGTGGTGGTGGAGGTGCGGCTGCTCCTCCACCACCGCGGTGGGCGACTCGTTCCTCGACCGCCGCGGCCGCCGCCGCCGCCACGCCTCCCACCACGCCCTCCCAGCCGCCCTTCATCCCGGCCAAGGCCTTCAAGGGCGCCCGCCCCGGCTACGCCTTCAAAAAGGGCGAGCACGGCGTCGGCTATTACAGGGACGCCAGTGCAGCGGCGCGCGCGCAGTCTGGCGCGCGTGGCACGCAACCCTCTGGCCGCCGCGCTGGTGCGGCCGTCGCGGCGACCGCGCCGTCGCCTGCAACGCCCGCGGGCGGTGCTGGCGGTACTTCCACTGCCGCCAAAAAAGCGGCGCCCTCGGCCAACGGCCGGGCTGTCGCGGCCGCCGCGGCGGCCGCGGCCGCGGCTGCGGCCGATGACGATGACGCCGACGGCTCCGTCGACGACGAAGCCGCCAACCCGTCTCTCTCCCGCCTGCCCCAGCCCCGCACCGGCCTCACGCAAGCCGACCTCGTCGCCGCCGCGTTCGCGGGCGACGACGTCGTCGCCGACTTCGCGGCGGCCAAAGCGGCCGAAGCCGGGGCGGAGCTGCCCGACCCAGACGCCGCCGTCGCGGCTGCGGGCTTGGACATGCCGGGCTGGGGTTCCTGGGCCGGGTCGTCGGCCGCGCGCCGAGCCGCCCAGGCTGCCGGCGTGCGCGCGGCCGCGGAACGGGAGCGGGACGCGGCGGCCGCGCGCCGGCGGGATGCCCGCCTCCCCGGCGTGATCCTGTCCGAACGGTGGGACAAAAAAGCCGCCAAATTCAGCACGCCGGCCGTCCCGCACCCGTTCCCGTCCGCCGCCGCGTACGAGGCGTCCATGCGCCAGCCCCTGGGCCGGGACTTCAACACGGACACGTCGTTCCGGGATGCGACCCGGCCCGCTGTCATCACTGCTCCAGGCGCCATCATCAAACCCGCCCGCTTCTCTGCGGCGGCCGCCAAGGCGGCGGCGCGCGAGACGCCGCGCGACAACGGGGCGCGCAAACGCGTGGCTGTTGTGTCCGCGGGCGTCAGCAAGCGGTCCAAACGGTGACATGCCTGTGCGTCCTGTCGCCCGGCCCAACGCAGTTCACGACCACCCGGCTTTGTAGGTGAGTCCCGCTTTTTTACCCACTCACGTCCTAAAACGAAGAGAGAGGTCGATGATGAAGATCCAGATATCACTATGAACATCTATCTAACGCTGACGCGCACCGTGATGGCGGAATATCTAAGGGTCTGAGACCTTTCTCTCGGTTGAAAAGACATGGAATGGGTCGGGGGGTGGAGATCCATCCACACCAACCACGCGCCGGTTTGCCCCTTACCGACCCCGGCATCCATCCCACCGGGCGGCGAGGCTTCCCAAAATCCATAACCAAGGCGCAGAGCGAGCACCAGGCTGTCTGGGCATAGGTCGTTTAGCCTCTCTGTGGCGTTTCGCCCTTAATCAGCGGTACTGACAATTCTTTCCTCTCCCATTCACACACCGACAGGTTTTTTGTCGTGCGCGTTTTGTCGTGCTGTCGCTCTGCTGCTGCGCGCTCCGGCGCCAGAGATTTTTGTGCGTCGTCAGTGGGGGGCACAGCACCCGAGCGTGCGTGGGATGTCCGCTGTTTTGTGTGTAACTTTGTTTCTTTTGCTCCGTTCTGGCTTTTGTGTTGCATGGGAAACAGAGGTGCAGGTTGGAGCGGGGCGGGCGCTGTCACAGTCTGAACAAAAACAGTTTCGACGAAACGATGGACATCTCACCCGGCCAGGCCATCGTTGCCGCGCTCATCACCGTTCACTTCGCAGGCCTGATCTACTGGCTGTCCGCGCTGTCCACCCAGTCGGCCAGCTTGAAGGCCAAGAAGCGGGACTGAGAGACAAAAAACAATGCCACGAGGCTTCGCGCCGCCCAGCGCGACGCCAGCCCCGCCACCGCCTCCGCACCACCTCCACACTCCGCACCTCCACAACCCGCTGGACGCCGCACTCGCGGGTCACAAGCGCTCCGAAAACCTGCTGACGTACTTGGTGCTCCTGCACTTGATCGGCGCCGCGTACCTGGCCTGGCGGTATCGCGGCCTGCTGACGGGCGAGGGCGAGGGCACCACCACGCCCGCCCGGCCACCGCCGGGACGCCGTGGCACCCGCTTGCGCCGCGTCGCGTCCAATCGGGCGAATGATGCGGGTACTGGACCGCCTCCGGGCGTGCATGCATCATTCTCATTCGCCGAGCTGACGGGCGTGACCACAGAAGGCGGCGGCGATGGAGGTGGTGGTGGTGGTGTGGGCGGCGTGCGGCGCGCGCCGTCGCGCGGCACGCTGGGACGGCGGACGGGGGTTTAGATGCTTGTGTAACAAAAGGAAGAGGTGGAAGGTTACAAAGGGCGTGCGTTGTTGTTGTTAGGCTGTCGAAAAGGAAGAGCGGCGCGGGCGTCGCTGATGGGATGGAGAGGGGGACGGGAACCCCTCTCGACCACCCACCACCCTTTCCCATCCCGTCCACCTCAATGCCCGCCGCCACCCGCCACGACCGTCCCAGGAGGCGGCGACGGCGCCCCGCATTTAAAGGCGGCACCAGGCACGTTGTTGATGCGGAAGAGGCAGCCCTGGAGCAGGACGCCGAAGATGTCGGCCAACGCGATGCCGATGGAATCCGCGACGGACGCGGCGCCCAAGCTCAGCTCGCGCGTCGACGCGGGCTCGTTGCGGGCCAGCAGTGTGAAGGCGTTGACGTACACGCCGCCTCCAAGGAGGCCGGCAATGAAGCAGAAGACCAGGAGGCCGTTGTTGTAAAACCAGTGGGTCGCGGCGACGGAGACGAAAAACGCGAGCAGCCCAGCCTGCATCGCTGGCATGACCCACAACCCCAACATGGACACCTGGATGAACCCGCCGGACGACCGAGACACGAAGACCCCGCCCTGGTAACACCAGTTGCCGAACTTGTAAAAGCGGTCGCGCGCTTTTTTGTCGAGGGGCGACGGGAAGCCGATCGAGGCCCACGCGCCCGACTGGGCGGCGTACTCTGAGAAGTAGACGACGAGCAGCGGGATGGTGTACCGCCAGAGCCCGAGCACGTGGCGGGTGATGCCCAGGAAGCCGCGCGGCACGGGCGGGTCGGCGGCGGGGGTGGCGGCGCCACCCTTCTCGGAGTCGACGGACGGCGGGCCGTCGGGCGCGACGACGCGGCCCGACGGCGGGCGGGGCGGGAAAGGTTCGACCTCGGCCGAGCGCGAGCGCGCGCGCGGCGCGCCACCGCCCGTCCCGCTGGACGCCCGGCCCGTGCCGTGCTCCAGGCGCAAGCCGCCGCCGGGCGTGGTCACCAGGTCGGCGGGTTTGGCGGCCTCGGCCGCGGCGGCTTCGTCGGCGGCGGCCAGGGCGTCGCCTGGAGAGAGCACGGCCGCCGCCGCGCGCGCGGCGGCGGGCGAGCGCAGCATCCCGAACTGCGCCACGCACCAGGCGGCCGGGATGACGTTGGCCATGAGGACGGTGGTTTTCAGGGACAGACCGCCGAGCGTGTGCAGGCCGGCCACCCACAGGTACCCAAACGGGCCCGCGAACCCCGTGCCGGACGACCACCACGTCAGGAGCGAGCGGTGGTTGGGGTACGCGCCCGCGAGGGCGAGCGTCGACGCTTCGCCCAGGCCCGACTGCAGCGACGCCAGGCAGACGCCCACCAGCTGGGGCGTGCGCGACCGGCCCAAGCCCACGAAAAGGAAGGCGGCCACCGCCAGCGCCGCGACGGCCGCGGCGCGGAGGCTGTACGGGGCGCGGCCAAACCAGTACGGCGCGGACGCCTTGACGAGCAGGGCGGGCAGGACGGCCGCCAAGTACACGGTCCCGACCGCGCCGTTGGAGATTTCGTTGGCGCAGGCCAGCATGACGACGTAGCCCGTGTTGTTGGCCAGGCCCAGGATCCAGAAGGCCAGGCCGTCGCGGAGGGACGGCCAGGTGCAGCGGGCGCGGGCGCGGGCGAGGCGGGTGGGGCCCGCGGGGGCGGCGGGCGGCGCGGTGCCGCCGCGCAGGGCGGTGAGAGACATGGTGACTGTCACGGGCTCACGTCACAAAAGGAGAAGGCTGTCCGGTGCTCCCGTCAGCCGCCCGCAGAGAGGAGTGGCCGGAGGACGGCGGGCGTGGGGGGCGGCGAATTTGCCGTGCACGCGGGCGGGAGAGCGCGGCGAGTTGTTTGTGTCTCGGCAGCGAGCTGGCACCGACGAAAAACAGGCCGGGCGTGGCTCGGAAAGACGGGGTGGCCCGCTGAAAATGACCCGTCCTGGATTTTGTACACGCTTATGCACCCGCTGGGATGGGCAAAGGTGGAGGGTGGCGGGTCGCGGGCGCGCGGGCGGGCCGGGGCGAATAAAGGAGAGAACCCGCGCGGCGGAGAGAACCCGCGTCTGCTCCCGCTCGGTCTGTTCCCTCGGCGAGTCCAAAACGGGCACACACTCCCGTCTTTCCTTTTTGCACCGGTTTTCCGGACGCGCGCGCCGCTTACCACCATCCAGGCCACTCGCCAAGACAAACACTCTGGTAGCCCGTACTTGAACAGTGGCTCGCCCCCGCGACGAAGCCATGGCAACCCTCCCGCCCTCGTCCGCGACGCCCGCGACGACGCATGACGGCCAACAGCTAGCTGTTGGCCGCGCGCCGGCCGCGCGACCGCCACCTCCGCCTCCACCTCCACGCCGCCCGCTCCTCGCCCCGCCGCCGCCCGTCCACGTCCGCTTGCCCTGGTCGTCGTCGCACGCCAGAACCGCGCCGACGTCATCCCACCAGGCGGTGCACCAGCCCAGCAGCACCGCTCCCTTTGCCTCCCTGCTGGTCGCGCCGCCGCGGCCGCTCGCCGCGCCGCTGCCGCCCGTGCCCGACGGCCCGATGGCCGCCGCGGCGGCTTTGGCCACAGCGGCGGCCTGGACGGTGGGGAGACGCGCTCGGCACGTGCCGTGCGCTTGCGATGATGAAGACGACGACGACGACCCGTCCACCGCCGCCCGCCCCTGCCTGGCGACGCGCGCGGCTGGCGCGCTGGATGGCGGGAGTGGCATGGTTGTTGGGGTGGAGGCCGAAGACGACGACGACGGACGGGCGCCGCCACCGTCGCCGCCTGCGTTCGACTTCGACCAGGCCGACTGGGCCCGGTACCGCCGCTTCAACAAGGGCGCGCGGCTGGGGCTGGTGCGGGAGTGGGCGCCGCTGACTGGGTGATGAGGGGGTGATGGGAGGGGAATGGGGGTGGAGCAATGAAAGCCATGTGCTCACACACTCTGCATTTTTCCTTCGTGTGGCCGGGGCCCCATCACATCCCGCATTCCCACGGAACCCAACGTTTTCTAAAGCAGCACAATCCCGCACACGCAGCACCGCACGTAAAAACATTGCGGCGCGGCGCCAACGGCACCAGCCGCAAAATGTCGTCCGACGGAGGCGACGAAGACTCGGCCACCACAAACCGCGCGTCGCCTCCACCGCCGGACGGCGGCGCTGGCGTCGAAGCCAGCCCGCCACCCTCATCCCTGAGCGACGAGGATGATCCAGTCCTCTCCTTAGTCGAAGCTGTTGACGGCCTGGCGAGCGCGTCGCCGGGGCGGCGCACCGACCGCGTGGTGCGCCGGCTCGCAGCCTCGGCATTAGCCGCGGTCGCGGCGTCGTCGTCTGCCCCTCCCACCCCGTCCACCACCCGGGCCCTGGCCCTGCTGGCCGCGGGTGCGAGTGCCGCGTCAGCGCCTGACGAGGGTGGCGGGAGCGGCGGTGAAGAAGGGGGCGATGGCGGGCACGGCGGCCAGGATGTCGCGGCCGCGCTGGCCGGCCTGGGCCTGGACGCGGGCGTCGGCCCTGACGACGACCACGAGCGCCACGGCCACGACGAACACGACGACGACCACGGCTACGAGGAAGAAGAAGACTTCCTGTTTGGTGAGGACGAAGACGCGCTGGCGGGCGTGTTTGGTGGCGAGCTGGCGGCGGCGGTGGCAGCGGCCGCGGCCCGTGTCGGCGGCGGGCCGCCCGGTGGTCCCGCGCCACCCGCCGGCGCCGGCGGCGGCGGTCCCATCGACTTGGAGGGAGCCTTTGCCGAACTGTTGGAAGCCGGCCAGTTCCGGGTGTTGGGCGGCGGCGGCGGCAATGCGACGGGCGGGGGCATCCGGCGGCCCCTCCCCGTGGGCGGGCCCCTCCCTCCACCGCCTGCGGGCCCCGTGCCGCGCGACCCGCGCGTGGCCGGAGGCGGCGGCGGCGGCGGTGCCGCCTCTGCAGCCACGGCCGCCGCCCCGCCCTTCCCACCTCCCGCCCCGGGCGCCAAGCCCGCTCCCGCGGCGGCGGTGGGTGCGGCCAAGCACCCGCCCCTGGCGCCGCCCCCGCCGACCTGTTCGTTCGGCCGCACGGGCGACGCGTTTGTCGAGCAGCACTGGTGGGCGTGCCACACCTGCGGCCTGGCGTCCAGCCGCGGCGTGTGCGCGTCGTGTGCGGGCGGGTGCCATGCGGGGCACGACCTGGCGTACGCCGGGCGGTCGCGGTTTTTCTGCGACTGCGGCGCGGGCGCGGGTGGGCCGAGAGCGGCGGCCTGTGTGCGTTTGGGTGGGCGGCCGGGAGGTGAGGACGGGGAGGCCACGCCACCACGGCCTGTCCAGGCCGCCTGGACGGCCGGTGGTGGGGGTGGGAGCGCGCTGCTGCCGCCGCCGCCGCCGCCGCCGCCGCCCCACCACCACGACCACCCGCCCTCGCCGCGCGCGGTCGCGTCCATCGCGGCCGCCCTGCGCGCCGCGCCGCGGGACGCTGCTGCCGCCGCCGCGTCCGCGCTGGCCGACTTGGCCACCGCGCTGAGCGCTGAAGGCAACAGCGGTGAGCCGGCCTGGACCGGTCCGCCCGCCCCACCCCTCCCGCTCGACGGGCCGGCAGGCCCCGCGCCCGCGGGCGCCGACTCGTCCGCCGCGCCCGCCTCCACCCCGCTCGCCACGCTCGCCCTGTCCGCCCGCCTGGCCGGGGACGAGGATGTCGTGAGTGGCGGGAGCCGGCATGTTCAGGTGCCCACCCCGCCCTCCCCCTCCCCCGCCGCCCGGCGCTCCGCGGCCGCGTGCGCCGCGACGGGCGTCCTCACGCTCGCGCGGGCCGGCCGCGTCGCGTTTGCCCGCCTGACCTCGTCCCCCGTCGGCGCCGCGCACCCGCCACCCGCCGCGGGGGCTGCCCACCCGCCGCCCGCTGTGGGGAGGTGCCACGTCGAGGGCCTGGCCGCGCATGCCGCCGGTTTCAGCCCGACCTGCCTGGCCTTTCCGCCGGCCGCGCCGTCGCCGTCCCCGACCCCGCCCCCGTCCACGCGCCTGGCCCTGGGCGGCCCGCGCCGCAAAGCCGCCGTGTGGAGCCTGGATGGGCTGGGCCGTGTCACGGACCGCTTGAGCCTGGGCGTGCCACGCCCACCCCGCGCCCTGGCGGGCGCGGCGGGCGCGGAAGACGTGCTGAGCGTCGCCTGGTGCGATGGCGGCGGCGGCCCGTCCTCCGACGCTTCCACCCTGCTCGCCGCTGTGACGCCGGGCGGCGTCCTGGTGTATGACCTGGCCGTCTCAGCGGCCGCGCCCGCCGTCGCCGTTCGTTTGCCGGGCGTGACGGATGACGACGCCGCCGCCTCCACCGTCGACGCCGTCACTGCAGCAGCCTGGGCGCCGCAGCCGGCCTGCCCCGCCACGGGCGCGCCCGCGCTCGTCCTGCTGTCCGCGACTGGCACACTAGCCGTGGCGGCTTTACCACCGGGACCCGCTGTCGCGGCTGCCGCTGCGGAAGCCGGGAGGGCCATGGCCGCGGGCGCCGTGCGCGGGCCCGGGCCCGCGCCGCTCACGCCGCCCTCACCGAAACCTGGCCTCGAGGTCGTCGCGGCCCGGTGCGGCAGCCTGGTGTCTGCTGACTCGTCTTCCACCTCTTCTTGGACGGGCGTGGACGTGGTGTGCCTGCCTGGAGCGGGCGGTGGGGCGGCGCCGCTGGTGGCCGTGTCCGGGCTGTCGGACGGCGGCGGCGCCCTGTTTTTGGGGCGCCTGACCGCGGGTGGGGAGGTGCCAGCCTTGACGGGGCTGGGCCGCCTCCCCGGCCTGTCCGCGGGCGGTGGCGCCCTCGTCCCTGTGCCCCTGCCTCCAGCCACGCGCCTGGCCCTGAACACACCCGCTCTACTGGCCTGCCTGCCCCCACGCGGCGGCGGGGGCGGGTCGAGCACCGCCCTGGTCGCGCTGCGCGGCGCGCCGGGCGGCGGCACGGCCGCGGCTGTCCAGCGCTTGGCTGCGGCGCCCGACGGGTCCGCGTCCGACGGCGGGGCGGCGCTGGCGTTGCCGCCTCCGTCACCGGGCCCCGCCCTGGCCCTCCTATCCCCCGCGGGCGTGGTGCGGGTCTGGGGCGTGGGCGTGAGCGGCGGGAGTGGGAGCGGCGGGGAGGCCTGGCCAGCCGCGCCCCGCGCGCCCGCGCCCGTGGCGCCGCCTTCCTTTTTCGAAGGCGCGGTCTGCGTCAGTGCCGACGTGCGGGCGGGTCCCCTCCTGCCGCTGGTTGGTGGGATGGGCGGCGCGGTTGGTGGTGCGGCCGCCCCGCCGCCCGCGGGAGCGGAAGGCGGCCTGACGTCGCCGTACCCAGACGGCTTTCGCTTTTCGCTGCGGCTCGTGGCGGGCAGCGGCGGCGGCGGCGGTGGTGGTGGTGGGAGCGCGGCCGCGTCGGCCGCCGACCCGCCGTCCTCTTCGCCTTCTTCTTCCTCCACTCCATCCCTGGCCCTGTGCGGCCTGCGCATCCACATCGGTGCCGCGGGCGCCCCCTCCCGCCCGGGCGCCATCCGCCTGGCCGGGCGGGCGGTGCTCATGCCGCCCGCCCGCCCGCCAGGTGGCGGGTCGGACAGCTCCCTCGCCCGGTGGGTGGATTTGCCGCTGACGCCCGCGGAAGCTTTGGCGACCGCGCGCGAGGGCGGCTTGGACGTGGCTGTCCTGGCGAACAGTGAGGGAGGCGGTGGGTCGCCGCCCACGCCGCCCCGCCTGGACGGGATGGAGTGCATGGCGCTGCCATACGAGGCCGTGGCAGCGGCAGCGGCCGCCGACGGCGCGGGCGGTGGAGCGTTGGGTCCCGGCGTCGCGGGTCGGCTGGGCATCCTGGCGAGCTCGGCGGGCGTGCGTCCGCCTGTGGATCGCGGCGGGACAGCGGCGGCGGCGGCGGCGGCGGCGGCGGCGGCCGCGTTTTCGGCCTTGGCCGGTCGGCGCGCGCTGTCTCCACCCGCCACCACTGCCACGACGCTCTCGCTCGACGCCGCTGCCACCGCAGCTGCCGCTGCTGCTGCTGTCACCGCCTCTTTCAGTGGCGCCCTTTTACCTGACGCAACCTGCTGGGCGGTCCTGGACGCGGCGGCGGCCGTGCGGGCGGCGCCGGAGTTGGAAGCGACGACGGCAGCGCCCCTCGCCCGCTCTCTCGCGGCAGCCCTGCCGCCCGCGCTGGCAGCGCTGGCCGCCCGGGCGGGCGTGGAAGCTGTGGGACCGGATGTGGTGGCGGGAGCTGTGGCCGGCGCCGCCCGCGCGGCCGTGGCGGGCGGCGAGACGGACGGCGCACTCGCCCTGCTGGAGGCGCGTGGCGGCCACCCGGCGCTCCAAGCCGCGGCCGTGGTTGCGCTGGCCGACCACACCGCGTGCGGCGGCGGCGGCGCCTTCACCGCCCGCCTGGTGGACGCGGTGGCGGCTGCGCCCGGCAGCCTGGCGTCCGCGGCTCTCCTGCTGCGCGTGGGCGAGGGTTCGCCGGCGCTGGCCGCCCGCGGCGCGGTCACAGCGCTCGGAGCGTGGCGCGCCGCGGCCGAGGCAGGCGGCGGCGAGTCTGCCGCGCTCCAAAACCCGGCTGCCCTGGCCTCCCTGGTGGCGGCGGGCGCGTTGGCTGCGCGGGCTCAAGCGGCGGCGACGTCTACCTCTCCTCCCTCGTCTTCCGCCCCGCCCAGCCGGCGGGCGAGCGAGGGGTCGGAGGGCGAAACCGGCACCGGCCCAACGCCCACCAGCGCGGCCGCGGCCGCGCTGGCCACCGCGCTGGGCGCCGAGCCCGGTTCGACGTCCACCATACTGGCCGCCCTGCAAGCGGGGCTGGCGGGCCTGGGCGCGCCCCCATCCTCGGCCTCTCCCGCGCCTGTGGGCGTGCCGTCCGGCCCGGTGGGTGAGCCGCTCCCCGGCGCGGCGCCCGGCATGGGAGAGCTGTTGCCCCGCCGCCCGCTGGCGGTCGCGAGCGCGTTGGTGAGCAGCGGGCCTTCTTCCCCCCCTCCCTCACTGCTCGACGACGACGGTGCTCGCCTCATTTGCGCCGCGGGCTGGGCTGGTCAGGTCGCGGAGCCGGGCGAGCGGGCGGCCGCGGCGGCGGCTGTCGCGGCCGAAGCCGCGGCCTGGCTGGCCGGCCTGGCCGGCCCGCCGCCGCCCTCCTCCGCGCCCGCCTGGTTGGACGCGGCCTTGGCCGCGGGCGCGCACCCGGCCCTGTCCCCCGCCCGCCGCGCCGCCCGCGCCGCCGCCCTGGCCGGGTGCGGCGGGTCGCGGGCTGCCATGAGAGACGCGCGCGCGGGGCGGGCGGCGGCCGCGGCGGCCGACGCGGCCGACGCGGCTGCGGCCGCGCTCGCTGCCGACCCACTAGACGGCCCTGCCGCGGCTGCGTTGTCCTCGGCCTTGCGCGACCTGCGTGCCGCCGCGGGCGACCGCCCAGGCGTGGTAGTCGGCGTGTTGGCCGGGCGGCACGGTGGCCTGCCGGCCCTCGTCACCCGCGCCCTGGCCTGGCCTGCCGGCCCCGCCCGCCTGGGCTTGCAAGTCGCGGCGGCGCTGGCGGGCGCCGACGGGAGCGCTGCAGCCTGGCTGGTCGACCACCCGACGAGCGGGCAGGCGCCCCTCCTGGACGCGCTCATCAGCCGGGCGGTGCTCGGCCGCGGCGGTCCGCACGATGTCCGCGACGCGGCCGTGTCCCTCCTCCGGGCTGCCTGGGCGGGAGCTGCCGCGAGTGGTGCCGGGACGGGGGGCGACGGTGGCCTGGCTGCCCTCGTTTCAAAAACAGCGGCATGGGCGCCCCGGGCCCGTGGCGCGCCCGCGGGCGGGGCGGCGGCCTTGCTGGGCCTGGTGGGAGAGATGGTGGCGGGCGGCGGCGGCGGCGGGGCGGGCGGCGGGGCCAGCGAAGGCCCGTCATCCTCCTCGTCCGGCGGCGGCTTGCCGCCGCCGTGCCGCCGCCCGCCCGCCGCCGCGGCCGCCACCGCCGCTGCGTCGTCCGCCGCCAGAGCCGTCGCGCCCGCCCTGTTTGCCGCCGCCGCGGCCTCGCTCGCCGCCCTGGCCGACCACCCGCACGCGCTGCCGTACGCCGACCTCCGCGGGCTGTTGACCCACCCCGTCCCGCACCTGTTGGAAGTGGGTGGGGGAGGCGGGGGAGGGGGAGGGGGAGGGAGTGACGGCGCCCGTGCGCCGCCGTCCGCGTCCTCGCCGCCGTCCCCGGCCCTGGCCCTGGACACGGTCCGGGCCGAGGCGGCGTGGGGGACCCGCCGCGCCGCGTTCCGCCTCGCCGCGCCGGCGCCCATCCGGTCGGTGGCGCTGGCCGCCCCGCCGCCGCCGGGCCGGCCGCGGCCCACGGCCCCGCGCACGGTCGCTGTGTACGCGGCGCCGCCGCCGCTGTCCTCGCTGGCGGAAGCCGACGCCGCGGCGGGGCCGGCCGCCTGGCGCCGGGTCGCGACGCTGCGCTTTGCGCCGGGCGCCCGGTCTGCCAAGGCCTCGCTGCCCGGCCCGCCCACCGTCGCCGCCCTGGCCTTTGTGTTTGAAGACCTGTGGGAGGACGGGTGCGCGGGCGCGGCCGAGCCCGTGTCCTGCCCGCGCTGCGCGCGCCGCGTCCCGCCGCCCGCGTCGGTCTGCCCGTCGTGCGGCGAGCACGTGCGCCAGTGCCGGCGGTGCCGCAACATCGACTACGAAGACGCGGCGTTCCTGTGCTCGGAGTGCGGGGCGTGCCGGGCGGCGGGCGTGCGCCTGGCGTACACGGCGACGACGACGGGCGCGGCCGGCGGGTCGCCGTCTTCTTCGTCCTCGCCAGGCGAGGCCGCGCGCGCGGCGGCCGCCATGGCCGCCGCGGCGGCCGCGCGGGGCGACCCCGCGGCGGCCGCCGCGCGGCGTGCCCGCTTAGAAGCGGCCGTTGATGCGGCAGCGGGTGAAGCGAGCCGCACCGCCGCGGCCTTGGCCGGCGCGGGCGGGCGGTTGGAGGTCGTGCTCGCGGCCGTCGACGCGGGGCGCGCCGGAGGCGGGGGCGCGCCCCCTGCCACAGACGCCGCTGTCGTCTGCGTCTCGCCCGCCGTGTCGGGCGCGGCCGCGGCCTACGCGACCGAGGTTGCCGCCGCGCACGCGGCCGCAGCGGCGGCGGCGGCGGCGCTCGCGGGCGCGCGCGCCGCGCTCGCCGCGCACGTCGCTCCGGGGACCGACCCGGCCACGGCCGCCGCTGCGGCTTTGGCCGCTGGTTCCGGTCCCGCACCAACCTACGCCGATGAAGCCGGCTTTGCGGGACCTGCCCTGGCGTTGCTGGACGCGTGCTGTGCGTCGGACGAGGGTGCCCTGCCGTCCGTCCTCGCCTCCGCCCCCGGCGCCGTCCAGGCGCTCTTTGCCGCCGCGGTCGGGCCTGGGTCACCGCCCGGCGCGGCGCCCCCAGCCCGCCGGCTGCTCATCCGCCTGGCCACCACCGCCGGCCCTGCTGGTGGCTTGGACGCCGTCCTGTCCGTCATCGGCGACCGGGCCCGCTTTGGCCTGGGCGCGGCGCGCGGTGGGTTGGCGCCCGGTGCCTCAGGCGCGGCCGGCGCGGCGCGCCTGCTGTGCGACCTGATGACGGCCGGAAGCCCACGCCCACCCGCGCCCGCGGTCCGCCTGGCCGTCGACTTGGTGGCGGCCGCCATCAGCACCGCTCCACGCTCTGCGTCCTTGGCGGACGGCCTGATCGCCCCGCTGCTGGAAGCCCTGAACGAGCGCGGGGAGGGCGCGGCCGAGGCACAGCCGCGACGCCGGCCGTCGCCGGCGGCTGCCCTGCTGCCGGTCGTCGCGTTGCCCGCTCCATTGCCAGGCGCTGTCCTCGACGACCCGTGGCCTGAAGACGACGACCCGGTCGCCGCCAAAAAAGCGGCCATGGAGGCGTCGCGCCGCGGTCCCGCCCGGCCACCGCCACCACCGCCGCGTGTCCCTCCAGCCGCGGCCGCGGCTGCACGCCGGTGGCGGGCCGCGGCGGCCGCGGGCCCAGCCAGCCCGCTGTCCGCCCTGGCCGCGTCGCCGACCCTAGTCCCAGCCCTGCTGCTGCACCCGGTGTCGGCCCGGGTGCGTGCGGCGGCGGCGAAGCTACTGGTGGCGCAGGCCGCGGCGCGGCCGGGCTGCGGGGCCGACCACGGCGCGTGCGCGCTCGGCGTCCGCGTGGCTGGGCTCTTGCCCGCCATGGCGGCCGCGGCTGCTGCCACTGGGTCTGCTGTCCCGGGCAACCCGTGCGACGCGGCGTTCAAGCTGCTGGCCTGGGTGGGCGGCGAGGACAGCGGCGGAGACGCAGCGCCACCTGCAGGCGGGGCTGCCTTTCTCGCGGCGCGGGGCGTGCCCGCCGCCGCGGCCGCCACGGCTGCGGCTTTAGCCGTCGCCCTGCTCAAATCCGAGACGGGTGATGATGGCGGGGCCGATTTAGAACGCCTGGCGCCGGGCGCGGCGGCCATTGCCTCCGCCGGTCTCAACACGGACGCGGCCGCGCGGGCCGCCGCTGCGTCTGCCCGCCTGGCCGGCCGCCTCCTCCCGTCCGCCACGCCCGCCTACCTCGCCCGCTTTGGTCGCGAGGGTGGCCCTGTCGCTTTGGCCTTAGCTGCAGCCGCCCTGCACGCCCTGGCCGCCCGGCGGTCGGGCGCGACGATGCGTGCGGCGCGCGCGGCGCGGCGGGCCGCGCGCCGGGCTGGGCGCCACCCCGCCGCCGCGGCCGGCGCGCTCCTCGCCACCGCCCACGCGGCTGCGGCCGCGTCTCCCGGCTGCGCGGCTTTGGCCCGCCTCGAAGCGGCGGCCGCGCACCGGGCCTTAGCGGCTGTCGACCCGCACGCGGCCCGGGCCCTGGCGACCGGGCGGACGGGCGGCGAGGAATCCGGCGGCACGGCCGACCCGGCGGCACCTACCGACCCAACCATCCCGTCCACGCCCGCCGCCGGCACGGCCGCCGCAGCTGCGACGGCCGCCGCCGCCGCGGCCGCCGAGTCACGCGCCCTGGCTGGCATCCCGCTGACGCTGCGCAAAGCTCCGACGCAAGAAGACTTCATCCGCGGCGGGTGCGGGCCCGGGCCCGTCGCGGCCAGCAGCGTCGGCGGCCCGACCTTCCGCCACCTCAAGGACCACATCTGCCGCACGCTCGGCCTGGACGGGCTCGTCGGCGACGACTTTGGCCTGGAACTCCTGGTCCGTGGGTCCATCGTCTCGCTGGACCTGCCGATCGCGGGCGTGTACGAGCGGGTATGGCTGCCGGCCGTGGCGGCGGGTGGAGCGCCTCCCCCGCCGCCGCCGGCCGCTGCGGGCGCTGGTGGCGGCTTGCGCCTGCTCTTTGGCCCCGACGCCGCGGCGGCCGCCGCCGCCCTGCTCCACCAGCAGCCGCCACCACCCACGCCCGCGGCGGGCAGTCCGCCCGATTCGTCGTCGGGCTCGTCCTCCGGGTCGGAGGACAGCGGGGAAGGGCGGCCGCGTGCGCGGCGCGTGGGCGGTGGTGGTGGTGGAGGCGGGCAGAGCGGCGGCGGCGCGTCCACGCCGCCGCCGCCGCCCATGGTCGTCACTTACCGGCTGGCAGGACTGGACGGCGAAGCCACGGAACCGATCCTGAAGGCTTTACCCGCCGCGGCGGCGGAGGATGAAGGCGCGCCCGGCGGCTACGCGGACGCCGCCGCCGCCGCGGCCGAAGCGGCTCGCTCGACGCGGCGGGCTGCCCTAGCCGGCGCGGGCGGCGGCCTGGCCGCTGCCGTCGAGTGCGCGACGGGCCGGGGCGCCAGCCCGGCGTCTGCCCCGCCGGCGGCAGCGCTAGTCGCCCTGGCAGCGCACGAGCCGGCCTGCGCGGCCGAGCTGTTGGGCGGCGGCGCGCTGGCCCCGCTGCTCGCGGCGGGCGCGGCTGCCCTGGCCGGCACGGCCGGCACGGCCACTTCCCTGGGCCCGGCGCCCGACCTGCTGGCCGCCGCCGAAGCCTTGCTCGCGGCTGCTCCTCCCGCGCCCGCCCCACGCCCGCTGAGCGACCGGGAAGCCGCGGCGGCCGTGCGGGCGCTGGCCGCCGCGCGGCGGGGCGGGAGCAGCAGAGGCGCGGGCGAGGCGGCGGCTGCCCGCCTCCTGCCCCTCCTCGCCGCCGCGGGCGGCCGGGCCGCCGCCGCCGCCCTGGCCGAAGACCTGACGGCCGCTGTGGCGCCGGGCGCCATCGACGCGGCTGTGGCGGCGGGCGACGCGGACGCGGCGGCCGCGCTGGAGAGAGACGCGGCAGCCCTGGCTCGCGCGCTCTCGGACGAGGCGCGGGCCGGCCTCGCTGGCGGGTCTGCGCCCTCCTCCACGCCCCGCACGCCCGGCGGTGACGTCCTCCTCCTGTCGGGGTCGCCGCCCGCCCCCGCGCCCCGCGCCCGCCTGCACGACCTGGCGCTGGCGGCGGGCCTGCCTGCCCGGGTCGCAACCTACCTCGCCGCCTCTGCGGCCGCGCAACCCGCCGCCCGCCCGCCCGGCACGGCGGCGGCCGTCCGCCTCGCCGAAGCTCTGGCCGACGGCGACCCGGCGTGCGCGGACGCCCTGGTCCGGGCGGACGCCGGGTTTGTGCGGTCGCTGCACGCGTTGGAAGCCGCGGCAGCCGCGGGCGCGTTGGGCGGCGCGGCCGAAGCCGCGCTCGACGCCCTGGCCGACTCCGGTGGCACTGCCGCGGGTGAGGCCGTCGCGGCGGCGCGCGCGGCCGAGACGGCGCGCCGGGCCGCCCGCGCTGCCGCCGCCCGTGCCGCCGCCCTCGCCCGCCTGGGTGTCTCGGCCACGCCGCCCGCGTCGTCCGGCCTGTTGGCGGGGTGGACGTCACCCTCGCCCTCGTTGGCCGGCGGCGGCATGCTGGCCAGCGCGTCGCCCCAGCCGCCCTCGCCCCTCTTCCTGGCGGCCGAAGACGATGGCGGCGAGGGCGGTGGTGGCGCGGAATGCTTGGTCTGCAAGGAAGGCGACGGCGGACCGCCCGGCGAACCGCTCTGCCTGTACGCCTGGGCCGTCGCCCGCCGGGCGGCCGACCTGCCGCCGGGTCTGACCGATGGTGGAGCCTGCTGGTGCGGGCAAGACGGCGCCGCTGAAGCGGGCGACGCGGCCGTCGTCTTCGACGTCGTGTCCGCCGACCACCGCATCCACGCGTCTTGCCACGCCGCGGCGCGCGCGGCCGACGCGCGCGCGCGCCCGCGCCCGCGCGCGGAGTGGGAGGGCGCCGCCCTGCGCAACGGCGGCGCCCGCACCAACTGCTTGCTCCCCGCGCCCGGCCCCTCCTCCGCCCGGGCCACGCGCGGCGGCGTCGAGTTTGACGACCTGGCGTCGTCTCTTTTCACCGGGTGGGCGGGCGGGAGCGCCGCGGGTTCCGCGACTGCCTTGCGCCGGTTGGGGCCCGTCGCGGCGCGCGCGGCGCTGGCGTCGCCCGGTGGCCAGGCCTGTGCGGCCGCGTCGTCCCTGGCGGTGCTGCTGCTGGGCCTGGCTGAAAGAGCGCCGCTGGGCGCGCTGGCCCGGGGTGGCGGCCGCGCGTCCAATGCTGCCGCGGCCGTCGCCCTCATCCATTTAGGCGCCCGGGCCACGGACCGGTGTGGGGCCGAGGCCCACGGGCGGCTGGTGGCGAGTGTGTCTGCTGCGCTGAGTGGACAGGGAGGCGCGCTCCCGCACGCGCTCGCCCTGTCGCTCATGCTGCCGTCGGCCGGGCGGGCGTGGTGTGGTGGGAGTGGGGGTGGTGGAAGTGGCGACCGCACGAGTGCTGCGCGGTCGACGCTCGCCTGGGCGGCCGCGACTGCCACAACCGCTACGACCTTAGCCGCTTGTCGCCCGGCCGACCCGCCGGGCACCTCTGGCTCCGGCGGCGGCGTGGCGATCGGTGGGACCGTCCCCGCGCCAGCCGCGCCGACCTTGGCAGCTTTGGGCGGGCCGCGTGGCCGGGCCGCCCGGCTGTGGGCGGCGGCCGACGCCCTGCACGCCGCCCTGAACGCGGCGGGCGGGCCCTTGACAGGCTTGGAAGCCGCTGGTGGTCCGGAAGCCGTGGCGGCGGCCCTGGTGGCGAGGCTGGACGCCCTCGACGGCGTGGGTGGCGAGGCTGGGGCGGAAGGGATTCTTGAGGTGGCGGGCGTTGTGCTTTGAAGGCGGACACACAGTCGGGGAGGGGGGAGAGAAAGAGAGAGAGAGAGAGAGAGAGAGAACCGGGCAGTTGCAAACAAACAGCGGACAGAGACAAGAACTGAACACACACGTCTCTCTACTCCCACACCTGTAGCACGACTTTGCCCGTGCTCGCTCCACCCATCAGCCGTTCCACCGCGCCCGCGGCCGCGCCCAACCCGACGGGGATGGGGTGGTCGATCAAAACACGAATGCGCCCGTCCGCGTGCAGGCTGAACACTTTGCGCCGCAGGCGGGCGACCGTCCGCGGGTCGGCGGCCGCCCACACGTTGCCGTACAGCGTGCGCCCGGCGCCCAGGTCGACTTCCCGCCCGCCCCAAAAAGTGTCGTGCGCGGGTGGGAGGGATGAAGGAGAAGGAGGGGGAGGAGCGCCCGCCCGCCGGTCGCTCGCCGCGTTGGGGTACTCGGCGATGTGGCCGACCGCGAGCAGGCGGCCGCCCGGCGCCAGGGCGGCCGCAGCGGCGGCGCGCAGGCCTCCGCCCACGCCTTCGTACGCGGCCGCCAGGCCCGGTGCCGGGCACTCGTCCGCCAGCACGGCCGCCACGTCTTCGGCCGTGTGATCGATGACACGCACTCGCCCAGCCCAGGGCGACAGCAGGCGCCCCAGGGCGGCCGCCTTGGCGGGTCCACCAGCCGTGGCAAAGACGCGCGCGCCGGACAGGGCGGCCAGCTGGGCGGCGAGGTGGCCCGTGCCGCCCGCCGCGGCCGTGACTAGGACGCTGTCGGCTTCCGACAGCGGCACCACGCCTTTCGCCACGCCACACGTCTCTAGAGCGACGGCGGCTGTCACGCCGCTCAATGTAAGAGCACAGGCTTCGGGCGTCGGCGCGCCAGGCAGGCGTGTGCAGCGGGCGGACGGCGCGACCACAAACTCTGAGAACGCAGAGCCGCCGGACACGGAGACGGCGTCGCCGACAGACAAAGAGCTCACGCTGGGCCCGACAGCTGCGACGATGCCCACGCCTTCCGCGCCGAGGAGAACAGGGGCGTCTGCCGACGACCCGGCCGCAAAGGGCGTGCCTGGTTCGGCGCGCACGCGAAAGGTTTCGCACCCGCCGTTGACGCCGGCGTACGCGATTTTGACGGCCACCTCTCCCGGGCCTGGGTCGATCCAGGGCACGTCCACGACAGAGGCTGCAGACCGGAAGTCTGGCGCGGGCACGCGCGTGCCCAGGAGGCGGCGGAAGGACAGCGGTGGGCAGTAGTCGGGTGGGAGGGTGAAGGTCGGTGCCAATTGGTCGCCGACTGTTGCTGCCGCCTGCGCGACGCAGCGCATGCGCGGTCGCCGTGGGCTGGGCGCCAGGTGGACGCGGCCTGAGACGGAGGCGGTGTGGGTGGGAGGGCGCATTTTTGCGGACGTTTTGTTTTCGCCGGTGTGGGCGACAGTCGTCTCGCTTGTTGTCCGCGAGCACCGGCCCATGAGCCCATCCACCCACCCATGTTTTTTCTTTCCATGTTCTAACACCCCGCCATCTCCGCCACATGACCTCCTTTCACTTCACTCCTTTCACCGGCAAAAGCCGCCCACCCAGGGGCGTGACGCCCAATGCACTCACCGCCCACTGATCGATCACGGGCGCGCTCCCATACCAAAAGCGCTGGCCCGGAGGCACCTCCATCCCTTTTTCGGGGTCGGGCGTCGCGCCCAACGGCCCGTGAAACACGCCGTCCAGCGTGATTTGGGTCGCGCCGTCTAAGTGCGCCGTC
This sequence comes from Medakamo hakoo, assembly GCA_026636295.1. NCBI lineage: Eukaryota > Viridiplantae > Chlorophyta > Trebouxiophyceae > Coccomyxaceae > Medakamo > Medakamo hakoo. The sequence continues at coordinate 238,320 of CP089461.1, forward strand.
TCCACGGGCGTGATGGCGTCGCCCCACACGTCCGGCCGGCCGCACAGGGAGGCGTAGCCGGCGCCGGCCAAGCGCGCTGCGAGCTTCTCGCCCCCGCCGCCGAGCAAGGGCGCGCCTTTCAGGTAGCGCGCCGCGACGGTGGTGTAGCGCACCTGGTCGTGGAACGCGCCGGGAGCATTGTCCCTGACCCAGGTCAGAATGCCGCGCGTCTGGTCGGGCAAGCCCGCGTCCGGCGGCGGTGGGGAGTGAGGCGAGCCCAGCGTGGTGAGGGAGGCTGCCGCGCCCACGCCGCCGCCCAGCAACCAGGTCCGGGCGAGCCACCCACCCGCCGAGTGCGCGACGAGGGCAACTTTGCCGTCTAGTCCAGCCGAGGCCCGTGCGTCCGCCACGGCCTTTTCGATGGCGTCCAGGTACCAGTCGACTGTCGGGCGGGGTGTCAATTTTCCAGTCCAGTATTCCGGGCGGACGAGCCCGGCCGCGTTCCTCAGCCAGTCGATGCGCGCAACGGGCGCGGTGACGACGGCGGGCGCGCCGCGGGCAGCCAGGCCCGCGGCCAGGCCGGCGTAGTCGTCGGACGCATTGCCCAGGCCGGGCAGGATGACGACGGGCAGCGGCGCGGGCGTGCCCGCTGCGGGAGGGGTCGACGCCGCCGCGGCGCGGCCGGCTGCGCGGCGCGGCGGGCGACCGCTGGGCGGGCGACCGCCCGGTGCCAGCGAGAGCGGCATGGACTCAAGGTCGGGCCTGTGCGGGCGAGGCTCCCAAAGTCTGTGTCCACTGTGCGCGGGCGGGCACGCAAAGGAAACGGCGCGGGCGCGCCGTTATTTGGGACGTGTGGAGCGCGCGCACACGAAACCTGGCCACCCCTTCGCCCGCCTTGAAAAACAAATGAAAGTTTTGGGTCCCGTTTCACACACTCTCCCCCCGTCATTGCTCCCCTCACCCCCGCTCTCTCTTTACACCAGTTCAATCGCCGCCATTTCGGCCGCGTCCCCACGGCGCACACGCGGCTCCGTCACGACGCGGCAGTAGCCCGACGCGCGGTCGGCGTAGCGAGCCGGCGCTTCCGCAAACAGGGCGGCCACGATGTCCTTGTCGTACACGAACGCAGCAGCCTGGCGGCGGGCGTGCAAGGAACCGTCCTTGGCCAGGCCGATCATCTTGTCGACGTGCTTGCGGATGGCCTTGGCCTTCGTCTGTTGGATGGATGGGAGGGAGGGTGGGTCGTGAGAGGGTGGTCGAGACCGATCTGCTCGCTCTAGTGTGCCGCCCGCTTCCTCCATCCCTCCCTCCTCCCATCCCCGCATCCTCATACCTTGGTCGTCGTAATCCGCCCGTGGCGCAGCACCTCAGTCACCAGCGTCCGGATCAGGGCTTTGCGCTGGTTGGCCGGGCGGTTGAGTTTGGGCAGTTTCTTGCCGTGGCGCATGGCCGTCCACTTGGACCCGTTGGAGACCAGGAGGAGGGAGGAGTCGTCTGTCGTGTGTTTGGGTGGGTGGAGAGGATGGAGCGTTTGAGTGAGGCGGCCGGGTGCGTGGCGGAGGGCGCCGGGCGTGCGGCGTGCTGTCGGAGAGGCAAGCGTGCGGCCGCGTCGGGGCAAGCCGGCGGCGCAAGACCTTTTCGCCTTGCCGTCACGGCGGGCAGTTGAGCGGGCTGCGCCCACTCGCACTGCTACCATTGCAACCTGAACATGCAGGGCTACCCAGGACGCTGAATGGCGGGTGCTGGAAATCCCACGTGTGCCCGCACGGCGTCGACAAAAAATGCCGTGGCCGCGGCAGCCACACGCGTCCGTGGCGGCTAGGGAGACCGAGCGCACCAGGTCTAGTGGAAGGCCGTGTGCAGACCCGGCGCGTCTCTCCACCCACTCACTCAGCCCAGAGGGCACAAAACACGCCGCAGCTCGGTCTGGCATGCGTGCTAGCCCAAATCGCGCCACCCGCACGCCCCAGCCCCGCCGCAAAAAAAAACAGACCCGGAAAACAAAACGCACCAGCGACGGCCGGCCGGCAGGACGGCAGGGTGACAGCGGGCGCGGCCGCGCGGCGCGGCGCGGACACCATGGGCAGCGCCGCGCGCAGGGAGGTCATGGACAGCATGGTTGGGAGTGCGTGCGTGTCGTCTGATTGAGCCCGCACGGCCGCCGAAAAGAAAAGTGTGGGAGGGAATTGCGGCTGACGCTCTCAACTCTTTCACTGCGCGTTCGCGCCGACGGAGTGAAAACAAGCGGCGTCGACCAACAAGTTGGAACCGCTTCCAGGGCGGTCCATCGCTCCCATGAGGAGCCTGTCTGTCAGTACCCGCCTGCCGCAAGCAGGGGGCGGCCGTGCGCGCTGCACGGCCGTGGCCGGGCCTTTTCCGCTCGCAACCCGCCGACCATCCTTGCCCCACCACCACCACCACCAAGCACCCCTGCCCAGGCCGCCCGCCCGCCGTGTCAGGCCATCCGCGGCCGCCCAGGCCAGTCCAGACGCTTCATCTCTCATCCCGGCCCCTGGTGGGTCCGTCCCCGGCTTCGACACACCACCAAACGCCCGTTCCTTCCGTCTTGCCGTCCTGGGCGACTTGCACCTCGACGAACCGACCCGCCCGGCGTTTGATGAAGCGGCCGCCCAGCTGCGGCGTGTGTTGCTGGAAGGCGTGGATGGAAGCGGCGCTGATCCATCCGTCGCCCCACGCCTCATCCAGTTGGGCGACCTCGGCGCGTCTTCTTTCTCTCCCGGCTCGGCCGCCTGTTTTGCCGCGGCGAAAACCTACCTGGACAGCGGCGTCGGCGTGCCGCGAGCCCTGGTCACGGGCAACCACGATTTAGAGTCTCCAACGTTCGACCAGCCGGGCGACATGAGCGGGGAAGCTTCGGACGCCGCAAACCTTTCGGCGTGGCTGGCCGCGTTCGACCAACCCCACGCCTGGAGCGCACGCCTGGGCCCGGCCCGCGTGCTAGGCATTTCGACGACGGCGTGGCGGGCCAACACCGCGTCCGTCCACGAAGTCCGCGTGGATGAGGAGCAGCTGACCTGGCTGGAAGCGCAGGTCAAGGCGACGCCGCCGTCCACGCCCATCATCGTCGTCTCGCACGCCCCGCCCGCCGGGTGCGGGCTCCGCGTCGTCCAAGACGTCCACGTCCGCAACCGGTGCGCGTACTTGAACCACTCCAACCCCGGCTCCGCCGCACGCTTTGTGCGCCTGGTCGAAGCCCACCCGAACATCTGCCTCTGGTTTTCCGGGCACTACCACCTGTCCCACCAGTACGGGACCTCCATCTCCGTCGTCCGGAATTGTGCGTTCGTTCAAGTCGGCGTCATCGGGCCCAAATCCAGCCGGGACGGGTACAGGCAGAGCCGGCTGTTGGAAGCCGATGCACGGGGATTCAAGCTCTACTCTGTCGACCACGGCGCGGGCGGAGTCGCGCGCCTGGACCTGGAGCGGGCGTGGGACGACCCGGCCCCGCCCCGCCCGCGCCCGGTGCCGCGCGCCGAACGCCTGGACGCGGCGTCCCTAGACCGGGGCTGGCTGGCGTCCGAAGTCGAGTGCGCGGTGCCTGGCGCTGAGGGAGGCTACGACAGCGCGGGCTCGGACAGCGACGGGTCCGCCCCCCGCCCGGCCGTCCTGCGGGCGAGCCCCGTGTCCTGGCTGGCCGCGGGCGGGGACGCGTTGCTCGCGCTTTCATCGACGACGGGCTCCGTCGTGGAATACTCCATCGCGCTGCGCTCGCCGACCGGCATCGTCATGGAGGGCTTGCCGCCCTGGACGGACCTGGTGCTGGTGGACGGGCAGGGCAACGCCCTGCCGGCCGACTGTGCGCACCCTGAGCGCGCGGTGGCGGTGGAGGCGCGGGCGGCGGCTGACGGCGCCCTGCTCGGCCGCGCGGAACGCAACGCTTGCGGTGGTTTTTATCGCACGTTCCAGGTGAACAAGTGGCGGAAAGCGAAGCGAGAGGCGGCGGCGGCGGCGGCGGAGGTGAAGGTCGTGTGAAAGAAGAAGGGCAGGGCGGTCGTGCGGCTAGATCACTCCCATCACACGTGGCGCGCGTGCAGTCGAGCAAATCGCTCGCTCCCCTTTTCTCGCACTTCCAGCCATGGTGGACGAGGAGGCGGAGGAGCTGACGGCCCTGGAGCTGGAAGCCCTAGAAGCCACGTACTCGGGCGGCTTGCTGGACTTTGGCGGCGGCGGCGAGGATGGCGACGGCGGCGGCGACGAGTGCGACGGCGGCGACGGCGACGGCGAGTTGACCGACGACCCAGCGCGCCCCTTTTTCGTCGTCGAACGGGCTGCGTACCCGCCATCCATCTCACTGCACCTCACTCCACGCGGTTGTGGCAAAGGCTCGACTTTCGTGGAGGCGGTCCTGACGCTGACGGCGCCGCACGGGTACCCGAGCGCGTCCGCTGGGCCCGTTGGGGTCACCCTTTCGGCCGTGCGCGGCCTGGGCGACGCCCGGACGGCAGCGCTGCACGACGCCCTAGTCCGTGAAGCCGCCGCCGCCGTCGGTGATGCCGCCCTAGGCACGCTCATCGAAGCCGGGCTGGACGGGCTGACAGCCCTGAACGCGCCCGAACCGGGCGCGCTCTGTGCGCTGTGCCTGGACCCCTTGGTGGTGGGGGCGGCGGGCGGCCCCGGCCCGGCCGGCGGCGGCCCGGCGGGGCTGGGGCCCGGTGCCGGCCCGCCCAAAAACTTGTTGAAACTGGCGTGCTACCACTGCCTGCACCTGTGCGTGTTTGGTTTTTTGGTCGTGTTTGGGGGCGTGCACGGACGGGCGAGGCCCTAACCCTAGCCCCATGGCAGCGGGCGTCTCTCTTCGCCTGGCCCCTCCACGCTCTCACGGACACGCCCTCTCCCCCACGAACACAACACCCCAAAACAACACAACACAGCACCTGCGCGGCCCGGTGGTGGGCTCATGGCCGCGGCATTGGGTCAGAGCAAGCGAGAGCAGCGCCTCCGCCCGCGCCCTCGACGAGTGAAGGGCAGAGGGGCGAGGAGGGAGACACCCCCTCCCCCCACGTGTGTGAGGCCTCCGCCTCCCCCCCACCTCCCACAACGCTGGCCTGTCCCGTCTGCCGCGCCGAAGCCGGGCCTTTAGCGCCCACAGTCACGGCTCGCCTGGACGCTCTAGCAGCCCGTGTACGCGCCTCGGACGGCGCGGAAGCGGGAGGAGGCGGAATGGCGGCCGCAGGCTGGGACGCCCTCCTCCCGCCCGCGTCCGCGGCCGCCCTGCGCTCCTTCCAGTCCACGTGTGCGGCAGGCTTGGCAAGCCAGCGGGCGCGCGGCGGGCTGGTGGAAGAGTCGTATGGCGTGAGCCTGGCCGAGCTGGCGGACCGGGCGGCGGCGGACGCGGCGGCACGAGCGGCGGCCGAGGCTGAGGCGGCCCCACCACCAGCGCGCCCTCCCTCCAAGCCCGGCGGCCGCGGGCGGGGCGGCGGCGGCGGCGGCGGCGGCGGCGGCGGTGCCAATGGCTCTCCTGGCAGGGGCCGCAGCCGTGGTGGTGGCGGCCGTGGCGGCCGGGGTGGGCGGGGCGCGTGCATGAAAAACACAGACTAGAAAAACGACACCTCCATCCCGCGGGGCTGCGAGGACGGCCGCACGCGCACCGCAACCGGCACCTCCCTAGTTTTCTACAGCGCTCGACGCCTCACCCCACACCAACCACCACCCCACGGCGGCGGCAAGCGCAACGCCGCCGCCGCCGCCGCGTCCGCAATGAAGTGGGCCGCCACGACGGACCGCAGGTCCAGGGCCTGGAACGCGGCCGTCATCGGGAAGAACAGGGCGAGCGCGCCTCGCATGGCCTTGGCGGCGGGCGTGCCCGGCCGTGGGATGTGGGGTGGGAACACCCGCTCCCAGAACAAGGCGTGGACGAGGCCGCAGTAGGTGGCGAGGGCGGCAAACCCGCTGAGGCAGGCCGGAGGGCGGCGGTCGGAGCCCGCCCACCTCCAGGCTGCGCCCGCGCCGGCGACGCCCGCGTCCCGGACGGCGCGGAAGACAAAGGATTCGAGCAGGCCATTGACGGCGGCGAACAGCAGCACAGCCGGCCAGGACCTGTGCGGCCGGGCTGCCGCCGCGGCCGGGCCCACGGCCGCGAAGTACAACGGCTGGGGCGCGGCCGCGGCTGCGAGGCCCAGCGCGACAGCCAGTGGCGAGGACGGCGGCGGGTTCGTTGGAGAAGCCAGCTCGGTCAAGTAGCCGCACTTCCAGCCGATGAGAGCGCAGAGCGCCCAGTACGCGGCCATGGCGCGCCTGTTTTTTTGTGTGTGCGGCGGGATGGGTGGATGGGTGAGGGATGGGATGGGTGGATGGGGTGGGATGTCGGGAAGCACCATTCGTCGACACGGAACGCACAACTCACCACGCGCCCACGCCCGCTGCGGCCGCCGAGCGCGCCCGTGTTCGGACCATGCCACCGTCCGAGCGGAGCGCGGTTCCGAAAGGAGGGCACGCGCCCGCCGGGACGCGAAGAGAAGAAAAGAAAGCGAAACGACGACGCTCTGGAACCTCTGAAACCTCTCGCTACACAGCTAGCCCTGCAACTCGAGCACCTGTTTGCGCCCGCCCACGCCCGCCCCACCCGTCCGCAGCGCCGCCAGCGCGTCCTGCCATCTCTTCAGAGGCACACGCTGCACAGGAGTCGACAACACGCCTTTGGAAATGAGGTCTGCCGCCCGGGCAAGGGTCGCAGCACGGGCCGCGCGTGCGGCGGGGCCACCGCCAGGCCCACTCCCGCCGCCTCCGCCCGTCGCCGGACCCGACAGCCAGAAGCCGCGGACGCGGACGTCTTTGAAGATGAGCGCACTGGCGGGCAAGGTGACGGGCGAGCGGGACAGGCCGCCGTACACGACGAGCGTGCCGCCTGGCGCGAGCGCGCGCACTGCCGCCACACCTGGCCCGCCACCCACGCAGTCTAGAGCCAGCGTCGGCGCGGGCAAGCCGGGCGGCGGGAGCGGGACGGCCGGCCGGCGCGCACGGCCGCCTTTGACGCCTGCCTCAGCTTCCGTCAGGACGGCGTCTGCGCCCAGCGCCTTCAGACTCGCTTTCACAGACTCGGCTTCGGCCGGGTCGGCCCGGTCGCGGATGATGGAAATGGTGCGCACGCCCCGCGCCGCCGCGGCTTGGATGACCAGGCGGCCGACGGCTGTCGTCCCACCTGTTTGGATGAGGCAGGCACCGGGGGGCAGCGGGACAAAGTCGTCGAGCAGGTGCAGGGCGGTCGGAGGGCTGGGGAGTGGGTGGAGGGTGGTGGGGCGGTGAGGGGGGTGGAACACACAGGGAAGGCGCCGGCACGGCGCCACGCCGGTCCCTCGAAACCAACAACGCACTTGATGCACAGCGTCGCGGCTTGGTCGAGGCTCAAGCCACCGCTCTGCGTACCGCCCTCCGCGCTCGCGCCTGGGACGCGCCAGAGCGCGGCGGTCGGGACGCCCTCTGCCACCGACCGCCACGTGCCCAAACCAGGCGACAAAGGCACGACCACGTCGCCCGGTTTCAAGGGGCGGTCGCCTAGGTCGTCCTCATCTTCCGACGACAGGCGTGGCCCCACCGCGTCGACGACGCCGACGCCCTCGTTGCCGGGCGTCGCGGGTGGCGCGGGCGCGCCTGGGTACGTGCCTTCGACAACGTTGACGTCACTCCAATTGACGGGCGCCAGCAACCAGCGCACACGGGCTGTGCCTGCGGGTGGGGTCGAGCCTGACGGCGGTTCCTGGGGTACCAGGGACAGGGCCGTCTCAGGCGGGCCGTGGGTCGCGTAGACGAGCGCGGCCGGCGCAGAGGTTGAGGCCGAGGAGGAGAAACGGCGGCTTTGAGAGGCGATGCCTGCGTCTGCGCTGGCCACGCCCAGGCTGCGCGACGCCGCTCGGGCCAGGCGGGCTCCGGTGGACCGCATGTGGGGTGCAGGGCGCGGAGGTGAATGGGGACAACGGTGAAACGGAAGAGTGTGGCAAGGGCATCCATCGGCAACGTCCATCCACACACACACCAGTTTTCGGCCGCGGCGGCTCGCGCCGCAGGGTCGCGGCCCGCCTCCGGGCGGAGCCGGCCTTCCTCGCCCTTCCCTCTTCATAGTTAGAAGCTTCAAGATATGGGCGTGTTATCCATTGATAGCGGACCGCGTCCAAGCCCCACCCGCCGGGCCCTGCGCGTCGCAACGCTCGCTCTGTCCGCCCGCACCCTCTCCGCCCTCCTTGCCTGGGCTGCCCTGTCCACCCTTCGCCCCTACGACGCGGCCGGCCCGCTCACCTTCCACGCGTGTGATGGTCTGGACGCTGAGAAAGCACCTTCCACCGTCCTTTCAGCCCTGTCCGCTTGGGATGGCGCGTTTTTCGGGCGGGCGGCCCGGTGCGGCCCTGCCTGGCATGAGCAGGCATTGGCGTTTGCGCCCGCCACGGCCCTGGCCGTCCGTGTGAGTGCGGCTGTGGGCTGGAGGCCGGAAGCAGCTGCTTTGGTCGCGTCGTGGACGGCGTTTGTGACTGCGGCCGTCGCTCTGGACGCGGCCGCGCCGTTTTATGTGCACAGCGGCCGTAACTCCGCCGCCTTGCTGCTCGCGTTTGGGCCGGCGTCGCCGTTCGCCACGGCACTGTACGCGGAAGCCTGGCATGCGGCAGGCTTGGGTCTGGGCCTGCTGTCCGCCGCGGTCGGCAGGCCGTGGGCGTCGGCCCTTTGCCTGGGCCTTGCCACCGCCTCGCGGTCGACCGGCGCGGCGGGCGCGTGCCTCTTTGCGCTCGCAACGCCGCCCGCGCGCCCGTGCGGCCGCGCCGCCGACGCGTTCGACCGGCTGACACGCACGGCGCTCGCCTTGACTCCCCTGGTCGCCTGGCAGGCGCACGCCTGGTGGGTGTTTTGTGCGCCTGCGGCGACCTCACATCCCGCCTGGTGCGACGCCCGCCCGCTCCCACTCTCGCTCCCGGCCGTCCAGGCCGCCTTCTGGAGCGTCGGGCCCGGCAAGCACTGGACCCTGCGCAACGTGCCCAACTTTGTGTTGGCTGCGCCGGCGTTGGCCATCGCGGCCGCCACGGCTGCCGGTGCCGGCAACCTGTCCACCCCGCTGCGCGGCGTGCCAGGTGCGTCGAGTTTTTTTTTTGTCTCCTTTCCCCCTTCCCCCTTTCCATCCGCGGACCAAATGACGATCAACTTTTAAAAATACAATACGCACGTATTATACGACACCGGGCGGGCATTATCATGCCCACCGGCGGCTGAAGCATCACAAATTGGGTAATTCTGATGGTCGAGAAAAACACGGCGTTTCCTTTTTTGTCGAGTTTTCCCCAATCCCCATCCCTCACCATCCATCCCCACATCACACAGCCTGGGCCCTGCGCGCGCACACTGCGTTCCTGGCGGTGTTGGTTGTGACCAGCGCGCACGTCCAAGTCGCGACACGGTTGCTGGCTTTGGGTGCGCCGGGTTGGATCTTCGGGCTGGCGGCAAGTGGCTGGGCGTCGACAAAGCTGGTGTGGGCGTGGGCGGGCGGGTTTGCTGTTGTAGGAGGGGTGCTGCACGCGACGTGGTACCCGTGGACGTAGATAAGAGGGAGGCTAGACAGGGTTCCGGTGAAGTGTTGCACGACAGGAAAAAAACGGCAAAAGCCCCCAGGCCACCACCCGCCGACCATCCCGCCAACGCGCCGCCCTCCCAACCGCTTTTTCCTTCGCGCGCCCCACGCCCGCCCACACCCTCGTTCAGGGCGCCGCCGGACCGCTGTGCCCTGGAACACGGGCAGGGGTGGTCCCGGCCCAGCCGCCCCCACCCCCCCGTGCCAGTTGGCGTTCAGTTGATGCCCATGACCTCCGTCGTGAAGATCAGGGTCGCGCCGGGGGGGATGAGGCCGTTGCCGGCGCCGGCGTCGCCGTACCCGAGCGAGGGCGGGATCTGGAGCTTGCGCTTCTCGCCCACGCACGCGCCCAGCAGGCCCTGGTCCCAGCCCTTGATGACCTGCTCGACGCGTTTTTTGTGCGGCAGCCAGAGTGTGCGGGTGAGTGGATGCCGGGGTTTTTGGAGGGCGGGCGACGGAGGACATGGTGTGCAGGGCCTTCTCCATCCTCATCCACCCCGTTTTCGCACCTGTCCCTGGCCGAGCGTGAACTCAAAGGGGGTGCCTCTGTCGACGGAGCTGTCGAACTTGGTGCCGTCCGTGAGCGTTCCCGTGTAGTGGACGGAGATCTTGTCGCCGTTCTTGGCTTTGACGGTGCAGTCGGCGGGCTTGGACTGTTTTTTTTGAAGGTGGAAGGGAAAAGGCTTGAGAGTACGAGAGCGGCTCTATCACCTGGGGAAGTTTGGCGCGCCAACCGGCCGCGGCCAGGCGGGCGTGCGCGGCCGTCATAATGCGCGGTCGCGCGGGCGTGTCACAGGGTTGAGGGAACAGCGCGACCGTTGGAACGCGCGCGTTCTCCGACACGGAAGCTGCCTGTTTCTCGCCGAGGCCGCCTGCACCGTCGAAAGCAGGCATCCATGCCACGTCTCGCACAGTGATGCGGGATCCCCACAGCCCGCCCATTTCGCGTGTTTCCTCTCCCCACAACCGCTGGCGCTTTTATTCAAGTTCCCCGCGACCGCATTCACGCCGCTACGCACCAGCACGCCGATCTGCAGGCTGGTCACGTCGCCCGCGGCGGACACCAGGGCGACGAGCGCCGCGAAGACGATGGCGACGAGGGCGAAGAAACGCATGCTTGGGCGTGGGGAGAAGAGACGGAGGATGAAAAAGGAGTGTGTGACACCTGCGCGCCGACCCGCGCCTCCCACCTCTTTTCTACAGCTTCGCCCGCTGGCCACCACCACTGAGCTCGTCCCTCAACACCCGCCGCATCACTTTACCCGTCGCCGTCCGCGGCAGGCCGCCCTCCCGCACGACCACCCGGTCCACCCGGAACAGCGGCGACAAGGATGACCGTAAAGCGGCCGTGCCGGCTGTCGCCAGCTTGCCAGGGTCGAGGGAGGACGCGGGCGCGCCGGGCGCGGGCACGGCCACGACCACGAGGACGTCCGGCCCGCCGCCAGGCGCGGGCACGGCGACGGCCGCGACTTCGGCCACGCGCGAAAAACCGTCTCCGCCCTTCACCGCCGCTTCCAGCTCCACCGCCGCGATCTTGATCCCGCCCAGGTTCATGGCGTCGTCTACGCGACCACGCGCCGCGTACGTGCACGCTCCCGACCGGGAGGGCAGGCGGGCCAGCCCGTCGCCGTGGCGGCGCAGCCGCGTGCCCGCGCCAGGCCCGTCCTTCAAGGCCGGCATGCCCTGGTAGTACGCCGCGTTGTGGTCGCCGTTCAACAGGCTCTGGGACAGGCCCAGAGCCGGCGGGATGAGGGCGACTTCACCAGCAGCGGGAGCGGCGGACGGGGCGTGGCGGCATTGGGGGCGGGTGGTCGGGCAATCTCCACCATCCCCTCCACGCTCCTCTCCATCCCCCAGCAGGACGAAATCCGCGCCCAGGGCCGGGCCCGCGAACGTGGACGGCGCCCACGGCTGCAGCAGGTTCCCGGCCACGTACCCGCCCGCCAGCTCTGTACCACCGCACAGCTCCAGCACCGGAGAATACCGGGCGCGGGACGCCAGCCACAGCGCGTCGTCGGGCGCGGACGCTTCGCCAGTCGACCCAAAGCACCGCACGGCCGCCCAGTCCAAGCCGTCCACCGCGCCGCTGGCCCGCCAGGCGCGGGCCAGCGACGGCACGGTGCCCAAGCACGTCACCCGCGCCGCCTGCACAAACTCACAAAACGCCCGGCCGGTGGGTGCGCCCTCAAACAGGGCCATCGCTGCGCCGTTGAGCAGCGCGCCGTACACCAGAAACGGGCCCATCATCCACCCCAGGCTCGTCGGCCAGGCCAGGACGTCTCCCCTGCGCACGTCGAGCGATGCCCAGGCGTCGACACCACAACGGAGAGGGGTGACGTGCGTCCAGGGAATGGCTTTGGGCGTGCCCGTCGTGCCGGAGGAGAAGAGGATGTTGGTGACCGCGGACGACGCGGGCGCGGGCACGGGCTTGAACGCCGCCGCGGCGCCTGGGGGCAGGGACGACAGCAGGCCCGCCCAGGGCGCGTCGGACGGGTGGCGGAGAGGCATGCCATCCACGCACGGAGGGGCGGCGGCGCCGTCGACGGCGGGAGCCGTCAGCGGGTACAGCCAGTCTGAGGGCGACGCGTCGGGCGCGGCCGACAGGACCAGCACGCGCGGCCGGGGGGCGCCAGCGCCACCCGCCGCGACGGCATCGGCCGCTTCAGCGACGCGTGGATAGAGCGGCAAAGCCCGGCCACCGCGGACGACGGCCGACGACGTCAGGACGGCGACGGCTTTGGAGGCTTTCAACCTCGTCGCGATTTCCCGGGCGGTCAGCGATTCCGCCACCGACACGACCGCGCCGCCCAGCGCGACGATGCCCAGGTACGCGGCCACGCAGCACGGCGTCATGGGCATGACGAGGGCGACGGCGTCGCCCGGGCGGACGCCGGCGGACGAAAGGGCTGCCGCCGCCGCGAAAGCTCGGCTCCGCAACTCGCCCAGCCTCCACGTCCGGACGTCCGTCGGCGCGGACTCGGACGCAAACACGACGGCGGGCGCGTCGTCGTCCCGGCAGGGACACCCGGGCCCACCCAACGCCACGCCCGCAATGTTTAGGCGGCCGCCCGGGAACCAGGTGCAGGCGTCCGGGTCGCCCCCAGCCGCCCACCCGCCGGGCGGTGGTTGCAACACTCGCGCCGGCGGCGTCTCCCACACCACGCCCAGCTCGGCCAAGACGGGCGGCCAAAAGGCCTCCAGGTCAGCCCGGGACGCGGCTTGGAAGGCGCGGAGTGCAGTGGCCGGATCATCCTCCGCCCCTGGCACGCCGCGCCCGCGCATGAAGCGCGCGAGGTTGGTGGCCGCCACCCCGCCGCGCGTGGGCACCCACCCCGGCGGTGGGCCGTCGCTGCTCACATCCCAGGCGGGCGCGGAGAAGGTGGCGGCGTGTAGCAGCGTGTGCACGGCCCAGGGGTGGCGCGGGGCCAGGACGTCCTTGGAGACTCGGCGCCAGAGCTGTGGTTGTTGAGGGCGGGAGGGAAGGGTTTTTTCGTGAGGGCGGGATGGGATGGTGGCGACGGGGACGAAGAGCGAATGCGCCCGCCCGCAAAAACGTGCCTCGCACGGGCCGTCGCCCGGGCTGGCTGCAGCTAACACGCCCGCCAGGCCCTTGAGCACGATGTCCGCTTCATTAGGAGACAGGCCGGCCGCGGTGAGCGCGTCCGGGCTGATGGAACGGAGCGCCATTTCCTCTGGAGGAGACAGAGGCGCGCGAGCGAGAAAACCCGAGTGAGAGGGTGGGTGGAAAAATACACATCCACCCTTGCACTCGGGTTTTCTCGCTCGCGCGCCTCTGTCTCCTCCACACGCTAGGGGGAAATCGAGGCGGAAAAAAATGCAAAGCATTTCGTTTTTTTCTTTGTTTACACATGAATGAAAAGGCAAAGGCAGCAGCGAATGCATTTTGCGGGAGCAGGGGGCGGGGTGGTGGATGGCGGGGACGAGCCAGGTCGCAAACCAACCACCCATCCACCCTCCCGCTCTCACTCTCCCTCATTTTTGCGCGGGCTCTCCGCTCGGACAACACCACACAACAGCACGCGTGAAAAGGAGGAACGGAACCGCCCTCACACGCGAACCATCAGCAGCGACGCCGGCGGTGCGCTCATCGCGCACGGGTGTTAAAAGGTGTTTGCGGTCCCAGCGCCGGCCGACCACGCGCCGCGAGCCAAGGTGCCGTCTCTCAAAATGACGCCCAGGCACGCCGCCGCAGCCCGGCCGAGCCGGGCCTGTAGATGAAAAGACAGAGGGTATAAAAAAACAGGGAAGGGTGGGGTCCAGCCTCGGGCCTGTGGGGGATGTGAGACGGGCGGGCGGAGGGGGGCCTCAACACCCCGACCACGCCTCGACTCCGCCGGGCGCCGGGCCAGAAAAAAAGGCTGGGGTTTCACTTGTTTTCGGTCGAACAAACGCATCACGCCACGGGCACGTGGGGCAGGACTTCGGGCGCGGGCGACGCGCCGTCGATCATGCCGGTCTCCGTGTGGATGGTCACGGGCGAGACCGGCTCGTCGTCAACCCCGGCGCCGGGCGCGGGCGAGGCTTCGACCGCGCCCGCGGCCGGCGCGGCCACGACTTCGTCGTCGGGCGAGACCATGGCGGGTTCGTCTTCGTCAGCCACCGCCTCCGGTCCCGGCGTCATTTCCTTGGCTTCCACCATGCCGCCCTCAGACTCGTGGACGGAGCCTTCGCCGTCGTCGTGGGCCGACAGCCCGCCGTCGTCCTCCATGCCCTCCCCCTCCGCCGGCGCGGGCGCGTCTTCCATCTCAGCGGCAGCAGCGACGGGCTCTTCCTCAACCACAGCTTCGGGCGTGGCTTCCTTGGCCATTTCCGGCTCACCGCCGTCGTCGTCGGCTTTCACGCTGCCGCCGTCGTGGCCCGAGTGGACAGAGCCGCCGTCCATGCCTTCCTCCGCGGCCGGTTCCGCGATGGGCTCGTCCACCGCGGCGGCCACGGGCTCGTCCACCGCGGCGGCCACGGGCTCGTCCATGGACGCGGCATGGACCTCCACGTCTTCGGCGCCTTCACCGACGTCGTCGGCGGTGTGGTGCTCCTCCTCGTCGACCTGGGAGCACGGCGAGTTGCAGGACGGCCCGCACGTGTGCGGAGCGGGAGCCGCGCACTCGCCGCCCTCCGCCTCGTCTTTCATTTCCATCTCACCGCCGACCTCTTCCTCGACGACATCCGCATCGTGTTCGGCCGCGGCGGGCTCGGAAACAGCAGCGGCCATTTCTTCCTCCATCGCCGGCTCTTCCGCCGCAGCAGGTTCGTCGTGCGCAGGTTCTTCCGCCGCCGCCGCCATGGGTTCTTCCTCGACGACAGCAGCAGTCTCTTCCACAGGCATGGACGCAGCTTCAACCGGAGCGTCGGCCTCCTCCTCGATCGCGGCAGGAGCGGCGGCGACGTCACCGCCCTCTTCTTCTGTGGCAGCTTCGACCGGGGCGGGTTCGTCCTCCGCCGCCACAACAGGCGTGGCCTCCTTCTCGACCGGTGTGGCTTCCTTTTCCTCCTCCTCAACAGCGGGCATGGCTTCCTTGGCGTCCTCGTGCTCGCTCATGGCGGGCGTGGCTTCCTTTTCTTCGGCGGCGGCAGCGGCGATTTCTTCTTTGCCCTCAACCATCTCCGGCTCTGGGGTCGCGTGTTTAGAAACCGCTTCCACGCCCTCCTCCACGGCGGGCGCCGCGGCTTCAGGGGCGGGCGAGCCGCCTTTGTCGTGCATGACCTCCTCGTGCGTCATGTCGCTGTGTTTAGGAGTGGGGGGAAAGGGGTCGCGGGCGTGCGGGGCGTGAGTTGTTTTGAGTGTGGGAAGTTGAGGGGAAGGTGGACCGCTCTTGTTATCTCGGCTGTCGGCTTGGACAGGTGCTGAAAGGCGCCCTCCCAGGCCGAGCACCCGCGCCTGCCCGGCCCGCTTGCCCGCCCCAACGATAGCCAACGAATCAAATCTCGACCTCGTGGATCGGCGCAGGGGCGGCGGGTGTCGTGTGGGCAGCGCGGGCGGCTGAAAGCGGACTCGTGCTGCCCCGCCAACCTTGCGGGTCGCGACCCATGCCCCGCGTTTTTTCGGCCACTCACCTTTCCTCGACGGGGTGCTCAATGACCTCGTGCTCGACAGTCTGTGCGGAGTAAGGCATGTGTAGAAGGGAAATGTGAGGGCGGCGTGGCCGGGGAGGGCGGGTTGGGCGGCGCGGCGGCCGCCTGGAAAAGCGGATGGTCGCGACCGTGTGACTCAGCGCGGTCCGAAAGCAATGCCCCACGGACGGCGGTTTCGACGCCTGCGCCAGCCGCGCGCCCCCTCCACCGCGTCTGCGAGACCGCCAGTCAAGCGCGTACCTTGTCGGCGGGCTTCTCCTTGTGGAAAATCTTGCGGACGGTGTCCATGGATGGTGGCTGTGGTGGCTGGAAAAAGGCTGGGGTGGTTTTTTTCGGCAGAAAAATGAGGGTGTGAAGGCTGGGCGTCCCCGGCCTGCGTTTTTGCATTTTGCATTTTAATTTTTCCGATGGACCACACACCGGAGTTTTGTCCGCCGCTCGTTGCGATCGCATGCTAGATATTTGGCGCGCTGTCATCGTTTCTGAGACGGGGTCCTCTCCCATCCCATCCCATCCCATCCAGGCGGGGCGGGGCGCAGCCACGGCCCCCGGCCCCTTCTTTCCGACACCGCGCACGGCGTCGTCGCCCGCACTGCTCCATCTCACGCCTTGCTCTAGATAATCTGCGACTGTTTCAAATAGATGGCATTGAAAAGTTGGTGGAGACGGTTCTGTTTTGTAGACGGTTTTGCTCCCCTGTCCAGGACCGCTGGCTAGGGTGCGAACCGAACACCGCTGCGCTGTTTTTTTCTCATCGGCGTTCATTCTTCCATTTCCCGCTTCCTGACGGCGGCCCGCCCGGCGTGCGACCATCTGCTGCACACGTGCGGGGCCATGCTCCCGCATGCCCGAAGGGCAGCGGCCTCGCTCCTCGTCCGGCGGCGATCCCTCTTCCTCCGCTTCGCGTCGACCGATGCGTTCGTCTCCCCACCGTTGCACGTCGCCGTCGTCGGTTCCGGCCCGGCCGGCATGTACGTCACGTCCAGCCTGTTGAAAAAACTAGGGGATGGCGTGCGCGTGGACGTGATTGTGAGTTTTCGGGTGGAGGAGGCGCGCGAAAGGAGGGGAAAAAAAATCGACGCACGCCCGTTCTCCCTCACCACCCTCCGTCCCCCTCCCCTCCTCCACACACACAGGACAAGCTCCCAACCCCGTACGGCCTCGTCCGGTCCGGCGTCGCCCCCGACCACGCCGACACCAAAAACGTGACCAACCAGTTTGAGCGCACGCTGTCGGACGCGCGCGTCGGCTTTTGGGGTGGCGTGCGGGTGGCGGAAGAGGGCGAGGATGATGAGGCGCGTGGTGGGGGGGCGCCGTCGCCGCCGCCGCCGTCGCCGCCGCCCATCACCGTCGACGCGTTACGCCGGGCATACCACGCCGTCGTCCTGGCTCACGGGGCGGAAAGCGACGCCAGTCTAGTGGGCGTGCCGGGCGGGAGGAGTGAGCGCGCCCCCCTGTCAGGCGTCCTGTCGGCGCGCGACTTTGTGCTGTGGGTCAACGGCCACCCGGACAGGGCCGGCCTGGGCCTGGATTTGAGCACGGTGAGGCGAGGAGAGTGTGAGGCAAGGGGAAGGGAAGGGGAGGTGGGCGGAGAGTGGGTGGGCGCGCGCGTCCTCCCTCTCTCGCCGCCCCATCCCCCACCCTGCATGGGATGGAGAGCGGGGAGGGTTGGGAGAGCCTGTCCGTGTGCCGTTGCTCGTGTGCCTTCGGACGGGCGGGCGAGGCAATACACGGCCGCACCGTCTTTCCCTGACCATCCCCCGCGCCCCCTCCAAACCACGCCCCACCCACAAAAAAAAACAGACCCGGTCCGCCGTCGTCGTGGGCCTGGGCAACGTCGCGCTCGACTGCGCGCGCCTGCTGCTGCGGTCTCCGTCCGACCTCGCGTCCACGGACGCAGCCCTGCCCGCGCTGCGTGCGCTGTCGAGATCAGCTGTCCGGTCCGTTCACATCCTGGCCCGGCGCGGGCCCGCCCAGGCCGCCTGCACGGCGGCCGAGCTGCGCGAAGCGCTCAACCTGCCGGGCGTGCGCGTGGCCGTCCACCCCTCCCCGCTCCCGTCCCCTCCCGCCCCAGACGATGAGTCCGACCTGGCCAAACGCGGGCGGGGCGCGCGCCGCGTGTATGGGCTCCTGGCGGACGCCAGTGTCAAGGCGTTCGAGGGCGGCGCCGCCGACGGGAAAGAGCTCCACCTCCATTTCTACCGCGCGCCCGCGGCGTATCGCCCATCCTCCGCCGACCCGTCGTCCGTCGGCGGCGTCGCCCTGCGCATCACCGACCGCACGGGCCGGCAGGCCAGTGATGAGCAGCCCACGTTGCCGGCCGATTTGGTTTTGGAAGCCGTCGGCTTCCGCACCCGGCGCCTGGCGGGCGTGCCGTGGAACGCCGCGAGCAGGACGGTGCCGGCCGGGGCTGGCGGGCGCGTCATGTTTGAGGGCGGAGAGAACCGGGACACCGCTGCTCCTCTGTACGTCTCCGGCTGGGCGCGCCGGGGCCCGTCCGGCATCATCGGCTCCAATGCAGCCGACGGCGCGGACGTGGCGGCCGCGGTGGTGGAGGACGCTGCGCAAAGGGGGCTGTTGCAGAATGGTGGGGGTGGGAGCGAGCAACCCTCGCCGCTCGCCGCCCTGCTGGCTGGGCGCCCGCCAGCCGTCACAGCCGCCGGGTGGCGGGCCATCGATGAGGCTGAGCGCGCAGCGGCGGAAAGCCGGCCTGACCCCCGCCCGCCGCGGGTGAAGCTGACGGATGTGCGGGAGATGGTGAGCGTGGCGGAGAGGGTGGACGGTGGCACCGCGGTCGGGTGATGGGAGCTGGAGTTTTTTAGAAGATAGCAAGCAAATGTACGGGCTTTATCTTGGTAATTTTGCACGGGGTTCACGCATAGCACCAGACACAGGGCGGAGAAGGACGGGCGGAGGCACGGGTGCGAAAACCGCCGGGCGCCTTCCCTACCCCACCACCACCACCACCACCATCCGGCCCTGACCCTCTCCATGCTCCGCACTCACAACCGCCCGCGCGGCAGGCCCTTCGCGCCCTCAGGGAGTCACTCGTACACCCACTTCGCCATGGCCGGCTCGTACGCCGCCACGCCCTCCGGGAACCACAGCCCGATCTCGCGCTGGGCGGATTCGACGGCGTCGGAGCCGTGGATCACGTTGCGCCCGACGTCGATGCAGAAGTCGCCGCGGATGGTGCCCGGCTCGGAGGCCAGGGGGTTGGTGGCGCCGATGATCTTGCGGCCGGTAGCGACGACAGACTTGCCCTCCCAGACCATGGCGACGACGGGAGCGCTGTTTTTGTTTGGGTTGTGTTTTTTCGGGGGCGGGTGAGAGGGGGGCGGTCATGATGGGAGGGGGGGAGGCGCGCACGCGACGGCTGGCCCCGCGATGGCTTGGGCACGGATAGAAAACAGGGTTCTGGCCTTTGTTGTCCGCCGCGCAGACTTTCACAAGGGTCTGCAAGACTCGCACAACGCGCGCACGTGGGAGGAAGAGGGTGCAAACCTTTGGCGCGGCCAGCCTTTTTTCCGCCGCTCGATCGGGCCTTCCGACGGGCAGCGCGCTCGTGCGCCCGGACCCACGACCATCCCTTTTCGCGTCTTCCGCCACCTCACCTGCAGATGTACTCGACCAGGCCGCCGAAGAAGGGCTTGGACGACAGGTCGGCGTAGTGCTCTTCCGCCAGCTCCTTGGACACGTTGAGCATTTTCAGGGCGCGCAGCGTGTAGCCCTTGGCCTCGAAGCTGACGGATGGGATGGAAGGGTGGTGGCGGTGAGAGCACGAGCGCGCGCGCGCGGCCGTCGTTCGCGTTCAGAGCCGCGGAAACCGGCCCAGGTCGGCTCACCGAGCAATGATCTGGCCGACAAGGCCGCGCTGAACGCCGTCAGGCTTGATCATGATGTACGTTTTCTCGTCGGCCATCGTGGACGGTTGTGCGGCGGTCGGAAAGGTGACAAGAGGGGAGGAGCGAAGAGCGAATTAGCGTTGTGCCGCGTGCAGAGGAAAAAAAGGGCCGGGCCCTCACATCTTCTAAATTTTGGGGTCCGAAACGGCGCGCCCTGCCCGCCTGATGGCGGCCGCTGCGGCCGCCATGCCGTCCACACAGCCTCCGGCCACCCGTCTGACGCCACAACCACGCGAGGACGACAGCCCACCCCCCTCAGCCCCTCCCTTCACCGTCGGCGACCGCCTGCGCGTCGGCGCGCCGTCTCCCTCCTTCCACCCGTCCCACCCGCCGCCCGCCGCGACCGTGCGGTACGTCGGTCCCGTCACGGGCGAGACCGGCACCTGGGTCGGCCTGGAGTGGGACGACGCCGGGCGTGGGCGGCACGACGGCAGCGTCGTGGCGAATGCCTCGACCACGACCGGCGCCCCGCCTCCTGGCGAGCGGACTCGTTACTTCACCGTCCGGGCGACCGCGCCCACGGCCGGGTCTTTCGTGCGGGAAGCTAAGTTGGCGTCTGTGGCCGTGCGTGGGGTGGGTCTGCTGGAAGGAGTGCGGGCGCAGTACTGCGGCGGGAGCGGCACCACCACCACCACCACGCCCGCTGCCCACCACCCGCCCGTCGTCGCGGGCGCGGCAGAGCTGGCCGCCCGCCAGGCCGACCTGGCGGCGTTGACCACCGCGTCCGTCGCCGGCTCGGCCGTCTGCGGGCTGGGAGGGGACGGCGACGACGCGCGCGCAGCCGTCGCGTCCGCGCTGCGTTCGCTGGTGGACCTCGACGCGGGCGCGACCCTCATCCCGCACTGGCCCGCCGCCTGCGAGCTCGGCCGCGCGTTGCCGCGCCTGACCCGCCTGTGCCTGGACCGGTGCGGTTTGGGGGCTGGGGAGGCAGGGTTGGTGCACGCGCCCCCCGCTCCCGCCCCCCGACCCGTCGTCGCGTTTCCATCCCTGCGGACGCTCGTCCTCGCGCGGACGGGCCTGGGGTGGGCCGCGCTCCTGCACACCGTCGCGGCGTCCGCGCCCGCCCTGGAGTCCGTCAGCCTGGCGCACTGTGGGCTGGAAGGCCTGGACACACCCCCACCACCGGGCGCGTTGGCCCGGCTGACGGCGCTGGACCTGGGCGGGAATGGGTTGCGGGACTGGGGCAGCCTCGCGGCCGCGCTCGCGCCGCTGCCGGCGCTGGCCAGCCTGGACCTGACGGGCAACGCCGGCCTGGGGGCGGGCGGCCTGGCGGAGGCGGCAGCCACAGCGCCGGCGCTGACCTGCCTGGCCACGCTCCGCGTCGCCGGGTGCGGCATTGCGTCCTGGGCGGACGTCGCCGCGCTCGTGGGAGGCGAGGGCGGGCCGCCCCGCCCCGCCTGCCCGGCCCTGAGCGCTGTGCGCCTGACCGACAACCCGCTGCCGCCTTTCAGCGTGTCGGCGGGCTCGCACAGGGCGGACCTCGTGGCCCGGCTCCCCGCCCGCCTGGCCCGGCTGAACGGTGCGGCCGTGAGTGAGAGGGAGCGGGCGGCCGCGGTGCGCGATTTGACCCGGGCAAAGGAGCTCGCGGCCGGCTCCGCGGCCGCTGCCCCGCCGCCTCGCCCGCCTCTGGCTGCGACGCTCGTTCCGGTGACGCTGCACCTTCCAAACGGAACGGCGCACGCCGTCCGCCTCCCCGCCTCGACGACCGTGGCGCGGTTGCGGATGGTGGTCTCCAGGCTGAGCGGTGGGCGTGGGAGCGGAGGGTTGTGCGTCGCGCCAGCGGGGGAGGGGCGAGACTCTCCCAGCGCCCAAGTGCTGACAGCCGCGGAGGAGGGGCGGGATTTGGGGTGGTTGGGCGTGGGCAGTGGGGCGGAGGTGTGGGTTGGTGTTGCATGACCTGCCTTTGTTTCATTCTCTCCGCCCGCACACAACCCGACACAGCGGCGCGTCGAAACAGCAGGAGGTGGCGTGGCGGGGCAGGAGCTCCCTGCGCGCGCGGCAGCAAAAAAAGGCGGGGGCGGGGGGTCGATTCGCGGGTTTGACCCCCCCCCTCGCCCCCCCCCCTTCCCCACACCCCCCGTCGCCCGCTCCCGCCGTCCGCCGCCCGGACGCGCGTGCAAAAGGGCTGCGTACATCGGGATTCGAACCCGAGATTCAACCTGCCGTCGTTTGGCGGGGGAGGTGGAGGCCCGCCGCGCGGTGGACGCGCGAGAGCGCGCCTGCCTGGGTGGGGGAGGGACTGAACCATCCCGTCTGTCGACCTACAACTCATCGATCGATCGCCGTTTGTGTGGAAGGGTTGTGTGCTAACCACTACACTATGTACGCGCGGTTTTGTAACCGTCCAATGCCGAAGTTGCATTTTTTGGCGAATATAAAGGGTGGCGGCCACGTTGGAGACGGAAGGGTGTTTTTTTCTCCAACTCGACCGGGAGGGGGGGGCCATCGCCACTCCGTCCCTCCGCCTCTCTTCCACGTGCCTGGGCTAGGCACGTGCCAATGACGCGCGGTCCATCACGAAGCGGCGGCCGCGAAAATGGCCGCCATGTGCGGCGCGGTGGTGTCGGAAAACAACAGAAACAAACGAGTGTCTTGCTTTACAAGAAAAGACGGCGGGCAGGTGAAAATGGGGGAGCGGCCCTCTCTCCCCTTAGATGCGAAATGCAAACGAAGGAACAAAAAGAGGGAGCGGGTGGCGGGGGAAAAGGGGGCGTGCCTTCAACGGGTGGCTGGCAAGGGGTCGGCACAAAAAAGGGGGGGGGGTGCTAGGGCGAAGGGTGTGGGGGGGGGAGATGCTGCACAAGAGACAAGGGTCTCTTCCGACGGGCCGTGTGGCGCGGAAATCACGCAGGACGCCCAGATGTCGTTCCGAAGTAAAAAAAGGAGGGGGCGTCGCCACCCGCTCGGACCAAAAAAAACAGGGAGTGCGTGGGGAGAGGGGCCACAACCCTCACAACCCACAGTCCCTCTCACGACCACGCGGGCGCACCCGGTTGCTCCG
Organism: Medakamo hakoo; assembly: GCA_026636295.1. Lineage (NCBI taxonomy): Eukaryota > Viridiplantae > Chlorophyta > Trebouxiophyceae > Coccomyxaceae > Medakamo > Medakamo hakoo. The sequence continues at coordinate 260,860 of CP089461.1, forward strand.
GCAACCGCGTCCGGACCCTGCCCGGCGTCCGCGGGTGCGGCCCATCGGGCGACGCCGCCAGCGCGTGCAGCCGCGCCCGCACTTCTTCCACAGCCGCCGCACGCGACGTGGGCGGCAGCGGCGGCGGCGTCGAGCACGCGTCGTCGTCTGTGGACGCGCGCGCGCCGCCCGCCCGGCCCGCGCGGCCGACTGCGAACGTCGGCGGGCTGGGCGTGGCCGGGCAGCACGCACTGCTGCCACCGGCCGTCCCACCACCGCCCATGCTGCCCGACGACGCCGCGCCGACGGCCGCGGCGCGGGCGGCGAACGCGTCGCCAAACGCGCCGAGCGACGCGCGGACGGCGGCCAGGATGGGCCCGGGGCCGGCGGGGCCGGACAGCAGCGTGCGCAGGGGCGGGCGCGGGGAGGCCGGGCATTCGTCGGAGGTTGAGGACGGCTCCGCCGGTGTGGCTTCTAGCGCGGCCAGGGCGGCGGCGACGCCGGCGGCCTGTGTGTGAAGAGAGAAAAAAATGGGGGGAGAGGCCCTGAGCGTCCGCGGAGCGCTTTTGGCCAGGAAATAATGTCCGAACGCGCGCGCGGCCAGGCGGCGGCCTCTACGGTCACCCTCCACCCCCCAATAATAAGCTTCAACGCTATCAACCAGCTTTCAACCCAGTTGGCGGTGCACCGACCACCGATCACCCCTCTCCGAAAGGCAACAAGCGAGATTGAAAACGACCTCGCGGGCGGGGGTGGCCAGCAAACACAAAAAGCCACGGTGTGGGACGGGTGCGCGCCCTCGCCGACACAATGTGCCGGGCGCGATGGCATGCACGGACACACATCCCACCTTTTCGGAGGTGTGCGCTGTAAAACTCCAGGCAGCGCCCGGCGCGGCGCCCCGGAAAACTCTCTCTCATGCGCTCGCTTGCATCGCACCACGAGCGCCCTTCCTAAATAATGGGCCGTCACGGCTGGTCGCACCTCGAGCGCCCTTCCTAAATAATGGGCCGTCACCGCTGGGTCCACGGCATTGGCCGCCTCCTTCATGTAGTCGAGCGGACCAGCCTGTTGGGCGGCCCCGCTCTCGGCCAAGACGGACGAGACCGCCGCGGAGAGCGTGGGCAGGGACAGGCCGGAGCAAGACACGAGCGACGCGGGCAGGGCGACCAGCGCGTCACAAGCCGCCTCCAAGGAGCGGCCAGGGTCCGCCCTGACGAGTTCGAAGAAGGCTGCGCCCGGTGGGGCGGGAGACATCTTGTGTGAGGGCGGAACAAAAAACAAAAGAGTGGGAGGAGTCTCCTCCCTACCGCGAGACTGGACCTTCGACGACGACGAGGACGCTCGGCGCTCCCGTCTCTCTCCCCCTCCGCCTCCGCTCTCCATCCCTCTCTGTCCGCGCCTGCCACTCTCTCTTTTGCCTGCCGAACGAAAACAAGGCGCGATTGACACAACCGCCCCTCTCTCCCCCTGTCCCCCACTCCTTACCTCCCTCCCCCTCCCCCTCAGTCTCTCAGTCAAAGCTTTCGATGACGTCCACAATCAGGTCCGCGGCGTCCAGGGCCTGCCCCTCGCTGATGCACAGCGGCGGCGCCAGGCGGATGATGTTGCCGTGCGTCGGCTTGGCCAGCAGCCCCCGCTGCATGAGCCGCACGCACATGTCGTACGCCGTCGCGCCGGGCGCTTCGTTGATGACCACCGCGTTGAGCAAGCCCTTGCCGCGGACGGACGCCAGCCGGGGGGAGGTGCACGCCGACAGCCGCGCGCGCAGCGCCGCGCCGACTTTTTGGGCGTTCTCAGGCAGGCGTTCCTCGACCAGGACTTGGAGGGCCGCGGTCGCGACGCGGGCCGCGACGGGGTTGCCGCCGTACGTGGAGCCGTGCTGGCCCCGGCCGATGGTCAGCATGACGGCGTCGTCGGCCAGGACGGCGGACACAGGGTACGCGCCGCCCGACAGGGCCTTGCCCAGGACCAGGACGTCCGGCCGGACGCCGTCGTGGTCGGACGCCAGCATGCGGCCCGTCCGTCCCAGGCCCGTCTGGACTTCGTCCGCGATGAGGAGGGCGCCGGCCGACCGGAGGGCGGCGTGGCAGCGGGCCAGGTAGCCGGGCTCGGGCACGACCACGCCCGCCTCGCCCTGGATGGGTTCGACCATGAACGCGACGATCGTCGGGTCGGCCGCCAGCTCGGCCTCCAGCGCGGCGACGTCGTTGTAGGGGATGGTCCGAAACCCGGGGATGAAGGGCCCAAAGCCGCCGTAGGATTCCGGGTCGGTGGACGAGGACACGGCCGCGAGCGTGCGCCCCCAAAAGTTGCCGGCCGCAAAGAGGACCGTCGCCCGGTTGGGCGGCACGCCCTTGACGTCGTACCCCCACCGCCGCGCGAGCTTGATGGCCGATTCCCCAGCCTCCACGCCCGTGTTCATGGGCAGCACCTTGTCGTAGCCGAAGAGCGTCGTGATGAATTGTTCGTACCCCGCCAGGGCGTCGTTGTAAAAGGCGCGCGACGTCAGGGAGAGCGTCTTGGATTGGGAGACCAGCGCATCGACGATTTTAGGGTGGCAGTGGCCCTGGTTGACGGCGGAGTAGGCGGACAGGAAGTCGAGGTAGCTACGGGATTTGGGTGGGAGGGTGCGGGTGGTGGGGCGGGGCGTGAGGGGAGGGGGGGTGCATGGAACATGGGATGGGGATGGGGGATGGATGGACACGCGCGTCGCGTCGCGTCGCGTCGCGTGGGCGGCCGCACCCCCCGGGCTCCTAGAGGACGAGGCGGGCAGGCGGGCCGCCACGGCCGCCGCTCCTCCCGCCCGCTCCTCCCACCCGCGGGCGGCAACCAAAGAGGCGCGCCAGAGCAGCACCCCTAACACAACACACACATCTCCCTCCTCCCTCGTACCGTTTGCCGTCCACGTCCCACACGTGCACGCCCAGGCCACGGGCCAGGACGACGGGCAGCGGCGCGTAGTTGTGGCAGCCGAAACGGTCCTCGGCTTCGATGTACTGTTGCAGGAGTGGGGGGGGGCACGGGGTGGAGGTTCGAGCGAGGAGGGCGGCGGAGACGGGGGGGATGGCGGGGAGTGTGGGTTGGCGCCGTAGGGCGGCGCCGGACGGGCGGGCGGGCGCGCGAGCGCGGCGCGCACAGAGAAACGCCCTCGACCACACACCCACACCCGGCTTTGTTCGCTGGTTTGTGCATCGCGGGGGGCGCACCAAAGCCTCAGCTGTCGCACACACACGAAGGTTGCATCGCTGAAACTCGGGCCCGGCCGCGCACGGCTCCCCACCCCGCCCACACCACTTGCAAGCCATTTCCGTCGCACCTTGCGCTGGGCCGGGCTTGCCAGCTCCGCGCTCACAGGCGCGGCCGCGGCGGCGAAGCCACGCAGGCCCTGTGAGGTCAAGCCTGCCGACCGGGCGCCCAGCAGGCTGGCCGCCAGGCGGCGGGCGGTCGCCTGCATCTCTCTCTCTTGTGCTAGGCGGATGAAAAAAAAATGAAGCAGTGCGAGCGGGCGGCCACGCTCGCGCTCAGAATTGGTTTGGGGCCGAGCGCGCCCGTCGTTTCTCACATCGCACGCGGCGGCAGCCGTCCACACCAGGTTTTTTCCATCGCGCCGCTGAGGTCTCGTCTTACCCGCTGCAGCCGCGGGCGGCGGACAAGGCCCCGCGGGCACCATGGTGAGTGGTTTGGTGTGACAAAAACCAGTGCGCCCGTCCTGCCGCAGCCTTGCCAGCCCCCTTCGACCGGGGCCCCGCCCCCCCTCTCCCATGCTCTCATGCCGCCCCGCGCCCCACCCCCACTCCACACACCACACCCCAGTCCCTCACCCTCCACACCACCCTCGGCGACATCAAGCTGGAGCTCGCCTGCTCCGAATGCCCGCTCACCTGCGAAAACTTCCTGGCCCTGGCCGCGTCGGGCGCGTACGACGGCACGGCCTTCCACCGCAACATCAAAGGCTTCATGGTCCAGGGCGGCGACCCGACCGGGAGCGGCAAGGGCGGCCGGTCCATCTTCGCGACGCCGACCGGCAAGTTTGAGGACGAGCCCGGCGGCCTGGCGCGCAAGCACGGCCGGCGGGGCGTCCTGTCCATGGCCAACTCCGGCCCGCACACCAACGGGTCGCAGTTTTTCATAACGTACCGGGCCCACCCGTCCCTGGACGGCAAGTACGTGGCGTTCGGCCAGGTCATCGACGGCTTTGACACGCTGGACCGCCTGGAAAAAGTGCCGGTGGGGCCGGGCGACAGGCCGACGGCGGACGTGGTGGTGAGGGGCGTGACCATCCACGCCAACCCGATCGCAGGTTGAGGGGAGAGGGGCGAGAGAGAGGCACGTGGGAGGGGACACGTGCAACCCAGAGACTTGTTTTTAGAATGTCTGTGTTTTGTTTTGTTTGTCGCGCCCAGAGAGGGTGTGTCGCTCGGGTGGGTGCGCGTGAACGCGCGCGTGTAGGCGGCCGGGCCCTCTGCGGGCCGCGCCGTGCGTGACAGAGAGGATAGAACGAAGACATTGTCTTGGAGATCGTCTCCGGCATTTGTTTACACGATGAAAAGGAGAGCGCGCGGCCGCAGCGCGTGGTCGGCGTCGACACATGGGATTTTTCTTCGTCAGCACGCGCGCGGGGGGCGAGGACCAACACGGATGAAGGGGAAAAGGTGGGATGTCGTGGAAACAAGCGAGTGTGCGATCAACGCCCCCCCTTTCATCCTCGTTTTCAGCGACGGCGGCCGGACTTGCGGTCGCGCTCGAAGATCTGTTCGGCGGCGTCCGTGCCTGGTTGTGGGTGGGATTGGTGTACAAAGGGAAACACGACGATGTCAGCGCTCTTGGTTTTCTCATGAGAGGTCGTTCGTGGCTAGGTGCACCGCAGCTTCAGGGACGAGGAAAAAAGCCCCGCCGCCGCTCCCGCCACCCGGCCTCTCCCGCCACACGTCCACCCCTTCCCATGGACGACGCTCCCCCACCCCTCACCTGGCTTCAGGCCGGAGACGAGCAGGAGCATGCCCGCCGTCACGACCGCGGCGCCCAGCAGGATCGCGCCCGTCGGCGCTTCCACGGACCCGGGCTTGGCTTCCGCGAGCGTGGTGATGACGTTGGCGACGACGTGCGGGGGCAAGGCGGCCGCGGGCTTGACGGCGCGGGCGGACGGCACCGTGGCGGCCCGGGCGGGCGGGCGGGAGGCCTGTTTGGTTTGGGGGGAGGGGGGAGATGCGACGGTGATGGGCGGGGCGACGAGACTTTCTTTCGCGACCGCACGGCGGGCAGTTGCGCGACCCCATTCCTCTCCAAGCCCCTCACGGGGCGTCATGCGCCGTCCGCAGATCCCCGTCCGATGACGCGCGTACCAGTGGGCGCGTGGAGAGAGCCAGCATTTTTTTTGCGGGAAAAGAAAGCGGGAGTGAGGCCCAGTCGCCCATTTGTTCACTTCTTCCATAAACCGCCGGGGAAGAAGAAAGAAGGTGGGGCGGACAACCATGTCCGTCCCACTCCCTTACGTGCTCACAGCCCACGGCTGGACGAGCGCCCCCGGCACGGTCCGCGTGCCACCGACCGCGTCCGCCGCCGACGTGTGCGCCGCAATTCAGGCCGACGTGGACGCGTCCGCCGACGCCTCTCCCTCCTTGGGCACGGTCTCCCACTTGGAGCTTGTCTCGGCGACGGGGGCGGCCGTGCGCCTGCCGCCGGCCGCACCAGTGTTTGGTGAGCCTCTGTGTCAGGGAGCGCGGCGGTCGCTTCTTTCTTTCTCCCACACAACCTTGTCCCTCACCAAAAAAATGCTCCCCCCCCCCCAACACAGACGCCATCGCGGGCATGGGCCCGGGCGCGGCTCTGCGCGCCGTCGTCCAGCCGCGCGGCATGGCACTGGGAGGCGGTCAGCCACAGACGGTGGCGGTCTGGCCGCCCGTGCCGGCGCCGCCGCCACCTCCGCCACCACCGCAACCGCTTCAACAACAGCAACCCATCGTCCAGCAGCTGGCCGCCGCCATCGCCACGCTCCCGCCGGAAACCCTGGTCGGCCTGTTTGCTCAGGTGCTGGCGGCCCGGGGCGGGGACGGCGGCGGCGGCCTGGGCGCGGTGCTGGGCGGTGGCGGCGGCGCTCCGGGCCCAGGCGCGCCGCCGCCGCCGCCGCCGCTGGTCGCCCAACCAGAAGCCCAGCCACCGCCGCCGCCGCCCGCAGCCCTGATGCCGCCGCCAGCTGCCGAGGAGGCGTCGCCGCCGCTGCCCGAGCCGTCGCCCCCGCCGCCGCCGCCGCCGCCGCCGCCGCCACCGCCACCACCGCCGCCGCCGCCATCCCAGCCCGACCGCCTGACGGCGCTCGCCGCCTTGGCCGCCCAGCGCGCCGTCCGCGAACAGGAGGAGGAAGAACGCGCCCGCCGAGCGGCGGAGCGCGCTCAGATAGAAGACGCGGCGGCCGCCCGGGCGGAAGCGGCTGTCCGGGAGGAGGACAGCAGGCGGGCCGCGGCAGACGCCGCGGCCGCCTCGGTCGCCGCGGCCGCGGCCGCGCTGCGCGCCGCCGCCCGCCCCGCCGCGCCCGACGACTTCCGGTGCGCCGTCCCCGTCGTCCGGTCAGGCGAGCTGGCCCTGCCCCCGGGCGCGGCCGCCCCGCTCCTGGCCGCCGAGCGGGCCCGGCCCACGCCCGGCGCGCGGCCGTCCACCTGCCTCGCCCCGGCCGTGCTCACAGACCTGGCCGGCGCGACCTGGGCCGTCGAGTGGGCGCACCACGCCCCGTCCGGCACGCACGGCCTGGTGGGTCCCGGCTGGGACGCGTTCGCCCGGGCGTGGGGCGCGGCCGGCGGCAAGGCCGTCGTCGTGGTGGAGGGGCGGGGCCTGCCGCCGCCGCCGCCGCCGCGCGCGGGCCGCGCCTCGCACTGGGGCGCCGCGCGCGGGACGGCCGCCCTCGGCGGGCCGCCCGTCGCCGCGTTCACGGCTGCTGTGCTGCAAGCAGGCGATGGCAGCGCGGCCGCCGAGGGCGGCGAGGACGTCGTCCTGGCCGCGCCGGCGCCGCCCGACCCGGCGACCCACCCGGCCGGTGGGGCGGGCCTGTTTCGGCACCGGGCGGCGGCGGCGCTGGCGAGCGCGGCCGCCGCGCTGGATGCCGAGGAGGACCTGGTGGCCCGCATTGGGGAGGCGAGGGCGTAGTTGTGTCCCCTTGTAGTTTTATTTTTGTGCCGCCCTCTCTGGACGGGACGCGGCCGGACCCACCGACTCTCTGCTTCCATCCTCACTGTGCCTTTTTTTGTTTCGCTCGCGGCGCCGCAGGCGGGCCTGCGGCATCTCTTTTTTTTGCGTTCGCACGCGCCACCAACCAATGGCCGCGCCACCGTCCCGATGGCAGGCCGATGCCGGCGCCCTGGTCCTCGCCCCTGCCGAAGGAAACGGGGTCGCCAACGGCGGCAGCACCTCGCTGAGAGAGGCCCAACCTTCGCTCCCCGGCGCTACGGCCGACGCGGCGCAAGCCGCCTGGCGCCACGTCCGCCGCGTCGCCCGGGATGAAGCTGCGGCTGGCGGGTCGGGCGCCGACCTGTACGACCTGCTCGTCAACTCGGCCCGGGAGACGCAGTACTCCATGCAGCCGTTTGGAGTGCGTTTCTTCGTTTTTTTCCTTCCGTGCGGGTTTCGACTGATGCGATGGGAGGAAGAGAAGAGCGACGGCCTGGCCGTGCACCCCTCAACTCCTCCCGCGCCTTTGATGGCAGACGCCGCATGCCTCACGCCTGGCATCTGCGTGATCGCACCATTGAAAAACAGCCCCCAACATCACCCTCCCCGCCATCCACATTTTCTTCTCCTTGCCCAATTCGCGCAACATTCACACTCCCCCCTTCCAAAAACAGTGGCCGCCCCTCTTGCGCTCCTGCTCGCCCATGGTGGCGGCCATGCCGGCCGCCGTGCAGGACCGGTACGCGGCGTGCCAGGTAAGGATGCGATGAGAGGAGGGGGGGGAGGGGGGAGGCGCGTGCGCACGCACGCGCCCACCTCCCCCACGCTCGCACACCCATCAGCGCCCCCCACCTCACCCTCTCCCTCAACCCTCGGCCAGGCCGCCGCCCTGTGCGGCGTCTTCCCCGAAATCGGCCACGCCTGGGCGTCCGTGGACAACTCGCTCTTCTTGTGGCGGTACGACCGGTGGAATGACGCGCCGCTGGAGTATTCCGGCGAGGAGGCCGCCATCTCCGCCGTCGGCCTCGCCCGCCCGCGCCCGGGCGTGTTTGTGTCCGCCGTCTCCCACCTGCTCGTCGTCGCGACGACGACGGAAGTGTCCCTGGTGGGCGTGTGCGCGGGCGGCGACGCCGCGGCGCCCCTGGCCCTGCAACCCCTGCCCGGCTACGCCCTGCCCTCCGACGGCGTCGCCATGACGGCCGTCGGCTGCGGCGGCGGTGGTGGTGGGGGCGGCGCCGGCGGCGACCGCATCTTTTTGGGCGGCGCCGACGGCCGCCTGTACGAGCTGGCGTACGGCGGCGGCGGGGCGGGCGGCTCGGACGGGTCCGGGCCGCCCGCGCCCGGCCCGTCCTCCCTCCTCGACGCCTGGCGCGGCGCCCGCCGCCTGGCCAAGCGCGACCTGTCGGGTGGCCTGGCCTCGTACCTGCCCTCCTTTGCGGCCTCGCTCCTGGCCCGCCGCCGTCCGTCCCCGGCCGCGCAGGTCGCCGTCGACGGCGAGCGCGGCGTGGTGTACCTGCTGACGTCGTCCGCGCCGCCGGCGTCGTCGTCGCCGTCGCCGCCGCCCTCGAGCGCGTCCGCGCACGCCGCCGCGCTCACGGCCTGGGACCTCGGCCCCGACGGCCGCGACCCGGCGCCGCGGAAGTTCGCGTCGCTGGACGACATCCCGGCCGCCGCCGCCTCCCGTGCCGTGGGCGGGCGGGACGTCTTCCCCGGGCGCGGGTACGGCGGGTACGGCGGCGGGTACGGCGGCGGGTACGGCGGCGGGTACGGCTCGGTCGGCGGGCGCGGCGGAGGCTCGCCCTCGAGCGCGGCCGGCGCCGAAGCGCGCGGCGCGCGCGTCGTGCACGTCGCGCCCGTCCCCCTGTCCGCCTCCTCCCGCCTGGCCCTCGCCGCCGTCACGGCGGACGGGCGGCGCGTGTACTTCAGCCTGGCTGGTGGGGGCGGGCACACGCACCGGCCGCTGACGGGGCTGAGCCCGGACGTCGCGCGCGCCGCGCCGCCGCGCCCGCCCCCGCCCGCGCGCGCGGGCAGCGGCACTGGGGAAGCCCCGCCGCCCGCCGCCGGTTCCCGCCCTTTGGACGTGTCCGCCGCCTACCTCACGCCCGGAGGCATCCTGCTGCTGGCCGAGCCGGCCGGGCGCGGCGGGGCCCGGTCCCGGCTGCTGGCGGCCGCGCGCGACGCGGGCAGCGGCGGCGGCACGGCCGCGCCGCACGCCGCCGCCGCCCTGCCTGGCGCCTACCCGGCGGCTGGCGCGCTGGCCCCCGCGCCCGCCGGCCTGTCTGAAGTGTGCGCAGAACTGGACCCGCCCCTGCCGGGCGAGGTCTGTGCGATCGCCCCACTGAGCGGCGGCGGCGGCGACGCGTGCGTGGCCGCCCCGGACGACCTGCTCTCGCCGCCGCCGCGCTTTGTCGTCGTCACCACCGCCGGCGTGTCGGAAGTCGAGGTCCGCCGCCCCATCGACGTCCTGGCGTCCCTGTTGGCGGATGCGCCGCCCGTCGTGGCCGTGGGCGGCGGTGGGGGCGGGTACGGCGGGCTGTACGGCGCGCCGGGCGGCGGGCTCGCGCCGGCCGGCGCGGCCGCCGGGCCGGCGCCGCGCGCCGACGCATTTTTCGCCGCGGCGGGCCCGGCCCGCGCCGCCGCCATGTGCTACGCCCTGGCCACGTGCCCGCCGCCCGGCACGCCGTCTGCGGCTCGGGCGGCTGCGCGGGCGGCGCTGGCGCCTGGCGGGCGGCTGGCGGGCCCGCCGGGGCTGCGCGACCTGCCGGCCGGGCTCGAGGCGGCGGGCGGGCCGGCCGCCCCGCCGCCGCCGCCCGCGACCGCCGCCTTCCGCCCCGGGTCCGGCGCCGGTCCCGCCGCGCCGCCGACGCCCGCCGCCCACCCGCACCACTTTGACATGGGCGCCGCCGTCCCCGCCGCGTCCGAGCCGGACTGGAGCGCGGGCCACCGCGGGCTGTGCGCGTTTACCGCGCGCTTGCTGGACCAGGCGTGGGACTCAAAAATCCTGCCGCCCACGGTGGCGCCGGCCGGCGGCGCGTCCGCCCCGCCGTCCGCCACGCCCGTCCTGTCCGTCCCGGCCATGCGCCTGCTGGAGGGGCGGCTGCGGTCGCTGGCCGCCTTTTTAGGAGGCGGCGCCGGGCCAAGGGGCACGGCCAGTGCGGCGGCCGCGGCGGCTGCGGCCGCGTCCAGCGCCGCCGCGGCCGCGGCCGCCGCGGCGGGCGGGGGCGTGCCGTACTACACCGGCCTGGGCGGCGGCAACCCCTTCTCCGGCCTGGGGGAGCCGGCGCCCAAGCGCGCCCGCCTGGCCGCGGCCGCGGCCGCCGAAGACGAGCAGACGGCGGCCGTCGCGGCCCTCGCGCAGCGGGCGGCTGAAGGCCTCTTCCTCGCCCGGCTGCTGCTGCGGTCCGGCCTGGCCCGCCTGACCGCCGCGTCGTCGCCCGGCGCCGCGACCGCCCGCCTGGCCGCCCGCGGCCTGCGCCTGCGGGATTGGGTGGCGTCCAGGGACGGCGACGCGGCCGCGTCGGCGTTGCTGGCCGCCCTCATCGGCGAGCACGTGTCTGCGCCGTCGACGTCGACGTCGACGTCCGCGGCGGCCAACGGCGGCGGGCCGCTGTCGGCCAGCACCACGACGCCCGCGGACGACCTGGCGGCGTCCCTGTCGGCGGGCTGCCCGTCCTTCTTCAGGCCGGGCGAGCGTGCGTATTTCCGAGCCGCGGCTGCCCTGCAGGCCGCGGACGGCGCCGCCACGCCGGCCGACCGGGACGCGGCCGTCGCGAGCGCGGTGGGGCTGCTGGCGTCCACGCCGCTCGCCGCGGACCTGGGCCGGGCCCTGCCGCAGCTGGCGCACCTGAAGGCGTGGGGCCCGGCCGTCGAGGTGGTCGCGGCCAAGGCCGCCGCGCTCGACCCGCACGGCGCGGCCGCCGCGCCCGGGCCGGCGGGCGAGGCTGCGCGTGCCGCCAAAGCCGAGGCGTGTTATGCGCCGCTGGCCGACCTGCTGGCGGCCCTGGAAGGGCTTGGCGCGGCGGCGGCGGGTGGTGAGGGCGACGGCGTGGACTCTGGCCCCTATGCCCGCGTCGCCCGCCTGCCAGCGCCCGACCGGGCGGCTGCGCGCTCCGCCCTGCTTTCCCGCGCCGCCGCCATCGGCGACCCGGGCCTGTTGCAGGCCTTGTACGCCGTCCTGCTGGACGCGCGGGACGTGGCCGGCCTGAGGGCCGTGGACGGGCCCGGGCTCGAAGCCTTCCTGCGCTCGCGCGGCGGCCTGCGCGGCGGCGGCGGCGGCGACGGGTGCGTCGAGCCCCCGCCGCCCTCCACCATCGGCCCGCTGGACGCGGGTCAAGTCGCGGCCGCCGAACTCCTGGCCCGCCTGTACTCGGCCCGGGGAGCGCACGGCGCGGCCGCGGGCGTGTGGGAGGCGCTGGCGGGGAGGGCGGCCGGCCCGCCGAGTACGGCCACCCCCACCCCGCCCGTGTCGCTGGCCGACCGGGCCGCCGCCTTCCAGTGCGCCGTCCTGGCGGCTAAATGCGCGGGCGACGCGGACGGCGCCGACCGCCTGGGCGTGCGCCTGGCGTTGGTGGGCTTGCAAGCCCGGGCCGTGGACGCGTTGGAGGCGGAAGCGCGGGCCGAGGCGAGCGGTGGGCGGAGCGGCAAACCCCGCGCGCCGGGCGTCCCTCCGCCGGCCGTCACGGCCGCGGCCCTGGCCGCCGCGCCGCGCTCCCTGGCCGAACTGTACAACGACGTCGCCGCGCCCTACGGGCTGTGGGGCCTGGCGCTGGAGGCCGTGGCCCTGGCCCGGTACGGCGACGCGGCCTTCATCCGCCAGCTGTGGGACGTGTACTTGCGCGCCGCCTGGGAGCCGGCCGTCGCGTCGGCCGGCGGCTTCTCCGACGGCGACGGATCTGTCCTGGGGGACGCGGCCGCGGCGGATGCGGGCAGGGCGGCGCTGGGCGGGGCGGCCGCGGACGCGGCGGGCCGGCTGCCGCCGGGCGACCCGGCCGCGCCGCTGCCTCACCTCGCGCTGCGCCTGGCCCAAGCCAACGCGGGCGCGTGGCCGCTGCCCTGCCCGCCGGCCGGCGGTGAGGGAGGCGCCTTCCCGGAGTCCTCCCCCGCCGCCTCTTCCGCCCTGGTGTCGTGCGCGCGCGCGGGCGGCAGTGGCGGGTCCGGCGGCGCGGCCGCGGCGGCGGACGCGGTGCTCGCGCTGCTCGACGCGCGGCCGGGCGACCCCGGCGCGTCCGACGCGGCCCCGGCCCCGACCCGCGCCGCCTTGCTTGCCCTCCTTGCCGACGCCCTGGCCGTCCGGGCCGACCGCCTAGGCGGGGACGGCGTGTCCTCTGCCGACCCGGCGGTCGCGGCGGCGGCCGCGGCCGCGGGCGGGCCGCCACCGCGCGGGCCCGCCGCGCGGCGAGAAGCGGGCGCGGCAGCCGACGCGGCGGAGCGTGGCGGCGCGGAAGCCCGGCGGCTTGGTGCGCCCGGTGAAGCACTGGCCACCCGGTTTGCCAACCTGCACGCCCGCTTGGACGCGGCGGCGTCCCGGGCGCCGGAATGGGCGAGGTGAAGAGGGGGAGTGAGACAGAGGGATGGGGTGGGTGTGGGTGGGTGGGGGCGAGAGGCGTGCCAAGTGCTGGAAGAAAAATCCCAACCGCCCGTTTTTTTTCACACACGCACACGCTCCTCCCGCACTTGCCCTCTCCCCAACACGGCTGCGCTCTCTCACTCCTTGTTGTTTGAATTTGGTTGTCGGCCACTCACCCCGCCCCTCATCTCTCTCGAAAAAAAAATCTCTCTCTCCACTCCCACCCCCCCTGCACTCGCGCCTCTTTGTCACCTCACTTGCGTTCTCCCACTCACAGCGTCAGCTGTTCCGGGTCTTCAATGATGGCCTTCAGCGTCTGCAGGAAAGCCGCCGCGTCCGCGCCGTAGATGTGGCGGTGGTCAGCCGTCAGGTTGAGCGTCATCTGCTTGCCCACGCGGATGGAGCCGTCGGCGGCGGCAATGACCGTCGGGTTGGAGCCGCCCACCGCCAGAATGGCGCCCGTGCCGGGCGGCAGGATCGCGCCAAACGTGTCCACGCCAAACATGCCCAGGTTGGAGATGGTGAAGGTGCCGGACGAGTACTCGTCCGGCGCCAGGGACTTGGACCGGGCGCGCTTGACCAGGTCGGCCCAGGCCCGGGACAGCGAGTACAGGTCGGTCGCGTCGGCGTCCTTGAGCACGGGCGTGATGAGGCCGCCGTCCGGCATGGCGACCGCCATGGCCACGTTGACGTGCTCGTTGTACGCGATGCCCGCGCCGTCCGGCGTCGTGGCCGCGTACATGATCGGGTGCTGGGCGAGGGCGACGCCGACGGCCTTGGCCAGCAGGCCCGACATCGTCACGCCCTTCGGCTTGACGCGCTTGTACAGCGCGTCCAGGGCGTCGGTCGTGACCTTCATGGACACCCGGAATTCGGGGACGGCCAGGGACGCGTTCATGTTCTTGGCGACGGCGGCTTGCATGGGGGTGAAGGGCACGGTCGTGCCGCGCAGCTGGGAGACGGTCGTGGCGGCCGGGGCGGCCGGCGCGGCGGCGGGCGCGGGCGCCGCAGCGGGCGCGGCCGCAGCCGGCGCGGCCGCGCCGGCGGCCGGAGCAGCCGCCGGCGCACGCCCGCCCTTGAACGCTTCCACGTCGCCCGCCGTCACACGGCCGGCCGGGCCCGTGCCAGGCACGGCCGCCAGGTCGACGCCCAAGTCCTTGGCCAGCTTCTTGGCGTACGGCGTCGCGATGACGCGGCCGTCGGCGCGCGGGGTGTGGACGGGCGCGGCCGGGGCGGCGGGCGCGGCGGCGGGCGCCGGCGCCGCGGGCGCGGCCGGCGCCGCCGCAGCAGCGGCCGCCGGGGCAGCCGCCGCCGCCGGCGCGGCCGCCGGCGCGGCTTCAGCGGCCGGCGCGGCCGCCGGCGCGGCAGCAGCGGGCGGCGCGCCGCCGGCCGCCTTGGCCTTGGCGGCTTCCAGGTCGGCGTCCGTCTCCGCAATGAACGCGATCGGCGTGCCCACGGACGCGACGCCGCCCTCCTGGATGACGATGGAGCCCAGGGTGCCCTCAGCGAAAGACTCGACGTCCATGTCGGCCTTGTCCGACTCGACGACGACGATGGCCTCGCCCTGTTTTTTTTTTTTTTGAGGGGGGATGGAGCGGCCGAGGGGAGTGAGTGGCCGGGGTGGGTCGTCTGTGGCCGCGGGCGCGTTTGGATTGCTGGCCGCCGCCTGCGCTCTCCGCCCTTCAATCCGACGCCTGTCCAGTCTTGCCCAGGTCCAATGTGGGTGGACTGGCGTGATGGAAGAGGGATACGGGGCACGGCTGGGCGCCGGCACGACGGCGGAGTCGCCCCCAGCCGCTCGATCGAGCGCTCCCGGCTCGCGCGCCGCCCTTGTTCGCTGCCCACCCTCCCTGCTTTCCTTGCAAGCTCTACACCCGCACCTTCTTGACCTTGTCGCCGGGGGACTTGAGCCAGGTGACTGTGCGTGGTGCGTGTGTGTGTGTGGAGGAGAGGCGTGAGTTGATCGGGGGGGCGGACGGCACTGCAGCCGCAAAGCGAGCGAGCGGTGGAGGAGCGAGCGAGCGCCCCTCCGCGCGCCGGGCTCTGTTGCTGCGGCGGCGCGCGGCGCACAAAACAGACGATAGCATTTCTCATGTCCTCAGCACGCACCAATCTTGCCCTCCGTCATGGTGGACGACAGGGCGGGCCTGTGAGTTGTTTCGGGTGTGTGTGGAAGGGGGGTGAGGGCCTGGGTGCGCGGGCATTGGGGGCGCGAAAGAGAAGCGCCGCCGGTCGCGTCGAGTCTGGCCACTCGCTTCCTTTCTGTCCTCCGCGCGCGACCGCCGCGAACACCGGACGCACATGAACACCTCCTTGACCGCGTTCAGCGGGGTGACGGCCGCAGACCGACGGGGCGCGGCCGGCGCGCGGGCCGGGGCGGACACGCGCAGGGCGTTCATTTTTGTTGTCTTGCTTGCTTGCTTTGAGCGGTGAGGAAAGGGCTGGTGGGCGGTGGAAGGGAGGTGTGTGTATGGCCGGTGTGTGTTTCCATCTTCGGGGTCAGTTTTTTTTTCGGTAACACACGCACGCACACCCACACACAGCTTGTCTCCACTTTTTTTGCGGAGTGAGGCGCGAGACCCTCAACCCCATTTTTACTAAGAATGCATACGAGGTAAGGGACGAATGAGGGTGAAATCGTTGGTGTTTTTGGTCTTTTTTCTCTACTTTTTGTCTGAAGGTTGAGGCTGTTTGTCGGCCGCCGCCGCCACGGCCGGCAGCTCGCCGCTCTCCAACGACCGCAGGGACGCCAGGGCGGCCGCCCGGTCGGACGGCAGCCCGGCCTCGTCCGCAGACCGTTTGGACCCCGTGGCGGGCGGGGCCGTGGCGGGCCGGGCGGGCGGGCGGAAGGGCAACACGGATGGACCGACGGCGGGCGGCGGGCCGGCGTGCCCGCCGCCGCCCTCCACCAGCGGCGTCGTCGCCGCGTCGCCGGACGCGGGCGACGGGTGGTCCATGCCCGCGTGCAGGACGTGCGAGTGCGCCGGGTTGGACGGAGGCGGCGGCGCCTCCTTCGCCGGGGCGGGAAGGGCGGTGGCGGTGGCCGCAGCGGACGTGGGTGGACCGGCCGCGCCCGCCGCCTCCCCACCCTCCGCCTTGCCGCCGCCGCCGCCCCCACCCCCGCCCGCCGGCGCGTAGATGGAGCTGATGACCCGCATGACGTCCGCCAGGCCGTCCTCCGTCAGGTCCGGGCACTGCGCCAGCCAGAACGGGAAGCCGTCCACCTGCGGGACGGGCCGCCCGCGAAACTGGTGCACCATCGCGACGGCCGCGACGCCGATGAACCGCCAGTCGGCCATCAGGCACAGGTGCGTGCGGAAGGAGTCGGAGATGAAGTTGAGGCCGAGCTGGGTCGGGGACTGGGGGCCGGCCTCCTCCCACAGGGCCACCTCCTCCGGGTCCGGGCAGGCGGTGCGGATCTTGTGGATGGCCGCGAAAAACGCGTTGTACGGCAGCTCCAGCTCCAGCTCGAACCCCAGCGCGTAGAGCAGGGCCCGCTCGGCCGTCAGGACGGCGTCGCGCAAGGACGCCAGGTACGCCGGGTCGGAGGTGGGCGGCGGGACGGCGGGCGCGGGCGCGCCGCCGCCGCCCTTCTTTTTCCCGCCGCCCGGGCCCAAGCCGGCCGCGTCGCGCGCGCCCAGGCACGCCTTGAGCACCGCCTCCAACGCGCGGGGCTCGTCGCCGACTTTGGTGGCCAGGAACAGGGCCGCCGTGCCCAGGACAAACCGGTCGTTGCGGGCGTAGGAGCGCAGCGCGAAGTACCGCGCCGCGAAAATCAGCCCCGTCAGCAGCGTCGGCCCGCTCAGGCCCAGCGGCCCGGCCGCTTCGCGCATGAGCGCCTGGACGTTGCGCCAAAACCGCTTCTCCCGCACGTGCGGCACGCCGTCGCGGCGGGAGGGGGTGTCGTCCCGCAGCTGGGCTTCCGTGAAGGTGGGCCAGGGGCAGGACCGGCGGCGGCGCTCCGGCGGCGGCGGGGGCGGAGGTGTGGGGGCTGCACCGCGCGGCGGGCCGCCCGCGCCGGCGTGGCTCGGGGACGCGACGCCGGCCGGGCGGCCGTACGACGGGCCACCGGACGCCGATGGCGGGATGGGTGGCCCACCCGGCCGGGCAGAGGCGGTGGTGGCGGGTACGGACGGCGGGCGAGGCGGCCCGCCAGACACGCCGCCGCCGCCGCCGGCGGCGGCGTAAGGGTAGTAGGGAGGAGGGGCGCGGTGGTCCATGTGCCCGCCTCTCCAGCAGCGCACTCACTCACGCACCGGAGCGAGGAAAGAATTAAGGTGCAGGGAAGGGTGGGGAGGGGGGGGTGCGGCGCGTGTGGGGAGACACGCGCCGCTGGGAGAAAGGGAGGGGGGGGGGGTGCCTGGCGCCTCCTTGCGAGAAGAGAGGACACGGGGCGAGAGAAAACAGGGAGAGAGCGCGGTTTTTGGTGGATGGAAAGCGCACCCGTCGAGGTGTGCGCACCGCGTGAAAGCCAGAGGGGAAGGGGCCTCTCTAAAATTCGACGGTGAATGGGTGGACGAGTGGAGAGGGCGTGAGGGGGGGACGGGCACGAGAAGGTTGGAGGGAAGGCGGGCGGGCGGGCGTGTCGCTTCCCGCCGCCGAAGTCCGCTCGCGCCCCGCCGTGTCCGCCGCTGGCACGCCCCACCCACCCCCCGGCACCACGCAGGCGGGCGCGTCCACTCCAAGCGTGGGGCAAACGGCCTGACCGAAGCGTGCGGCTGGCCCGGCGCGGCCCCTCAAAACGCAGGCGCGGCGCCGCTCCGTTCGAGCCGCCATGCCAACGGCTCGCCGCGGGCGGGGCTCACGCTCACGCTCGCAGCACAATTCCAACCCCAACCGGCCGTGCAGCGCGACATCTAAAACGTGCCTGCCTGGGAAACGGCGGGGTGGCGAGGGGACGCGAGGGAGGGACGGGAGGACGCACGTGCGGAAGCGACAGCACGCCACGCCTCTCTCTCTTCCACGCACGCACGCAAAGCAAGCGAGCGCCACGCGGCGGGCGCCGCGCCCCTGGGCGGGGGACGCTGGGCGAGCGCGCGCGGGTCCTGGGCCGTGGGCCGAGGGGCGCTGCGAGTGTTTGCGGTGCGGGGGTGTTTTTGTGCTGCCTCAAAAAAAAGAGGAGTGGAGGAGTGCGCCGGTGTTTTCGAGGCGTCAGACAAAAAAAAAACAGGCGGGACAGCGGGGCCCGGGGCGCGCCCCCTCACACACGCGTGCGCGACAGCACAGGGTCCCTCGCACCCCTGTCGCATGCGTCAGCCCGGCGCCCTCCTGTCGTCCCGCCTCCAAATCGACAACAGCCGGCCGAGCGTGCCTGCGCGCTCCATGGCGCCGCCGACCTCAACGCCCGCCTCCTCCCGCCGCCGCCGGGCCTTTGCCGCGGCCGGCGCCGCCCTGCTGGTGGTAGGCGCGGTCCTGGCCCTGGGACCGGCCGGGTCGCGTGGCGACGCGGTCGTGAAGGAGCGGGGCGGGCGGAGTCCAGCGTCAGTGTCCGACCCAGCGCCCGCGGCCGCGGTCGACGCGTCAGCTGCCGCGTCCGCCCAGCAGGAACAGCCGGCCGTCTGGATCGCGCACCCGGTCCGGGAGCTGCACCACGACCCGGGCGCGTTCACGCAGGGCCTGGTCTTTGACCGGTGGTGCGGCGGGAGCGGTGAGAGTGGTGGCGCCGGGGCTCCAGTCACTGAACCTGCCGCGCCCGCCTCCACCGCGCCCTGCCGGGACGTGTTCTGGGAGTCGACGGGCATGAACGGCGAGTCGAGCGTGCGCCTGGTGGAAGTGGAGACCGGCGCCGTCCTGGCGTCGTCGGCCCTGCCCGCCGAAGACTTTGGGGAGGGGCTCGCGCTCGTGCCCGGGACCAGCGGCGGCGGTGGTGGCAGCCCTGCGTCGTCATCGCCGCGCCTGCTCCAGCTGACGTGGCAGTCGGGGAAGGCGTACTGGCACGACGCGGCGCCGCTGCTCGCTGCTGCGGCCAGTGGCGGCGGCGGCAACGGCTCCGCCCTGGGCGCGGCCGGCCCGCCCCCCGGACCGCCCATCCGCACGCCGCTCCTCGACGGGTGGGGCGCCGCGGCCGTCCCTCCGGGCGGCGGCGGCGGCTCTCCGCCCTCCATCGTGCTGTCCGACGGCTCCGACACCCTGACCTGGGTGGACGCGGCCAGTGGCACCAAGGCGTTGCGCGCCGTCAAAGTCACGGACGGCGGGGCGCCCGTCGGGTCGCTGAACGAGTTGGAGTGGGTGGCCGGGCCCGTGGACGTCCGCGCTGGCAAGCCCGGCAGGCGGCCGCCCCCCTCCCCGGACGCCCCGCTCCCGCCGCCTCCGCCCGCCGGAGACAGGGCCTCCCTGCCGCCGCCTCCCGCGGGCGGCGTCCTCCCCGGTGGGGAGGTCTGGGCGAATGTGTGGGGCAGCGAGTGCATTGCGCGCATCAACCCAGCGAATGGACGGGTCGTGGGTTGGGTCGTCGCGCCCGGCCTGCACGCCCGCGCCGCGCGCACAGCCCGCACGTCGCCGTCCCCACCCCCACCGCACGGGCGTGGAGTCGACGTCCTCAACGGCATTGCGGCCGACGGCAGGACCGGGCGCGTGTGGCTGACGGGCAAGTATTGGCCCTCCCTGTTTGAAGTGGCGTTCACCGATGCCTCAGGCCCGGGCGGGCCGCACGAGGGCGACGCGGCCAAAGCGTTGGCGGCGGCGCGGGAGGTGTGCGGGCGGACGCTGAGCCTGTGAAATGTGTAGAGAGAAAAACTTGTGTACCATTCCGTTTTTGTTACAGCGCCGCCGTGTGTGTCCACCCCCACCCGCGCCTGCACCACTCACACCGTCGGCGCGACAAGCTCGCGCAGGCGGCGCAGGGCGCCCGCGTCCACGCCGCCCGCGGCCGACCGGAAGGCGTCCACCTCTGCCAGAACGGCGTCGCCGGCTGTTGTTGTGGTGGTGGGCAGAGGGACGGAAGCGTGAGAGGACGGAGAGGGGAAAGGCCTGCAACCGGGCCATCCACCCCCCCAAACTAGAAAAAAACGCACCATCCCTCCCCGCCGCCGGCACGCCCGCCGCCGCCGCCTCGGCCCGCGGCACCAGAGTAGCCAACGCCAGGGCTTTGGCCGCAATCGCGCCCGCGTCCGCCGCCGCCGACTCTTTACCCGCCGCCCACCCCGCCGCGCCGCCGACGGTGGGGACGGCCGCGAGCGGGCCCGCGTTGCCCCAGGCTTCGACCTCCGCGCTCAGGGCCGCCAGTTCGCGGCGTGCCCGGGCGGCGCGGGCGCGGGCCGCGCGGGCGGACGCGCGGGCGGCTTCCAAGTCGGCGTCGGCGGCGGCCTCGTCGGCCGGGGTGGCGCCATCGGCCGGGGCGGGGACGGGCTGGATGTTTTGTTGGGGTGAGTGGGTGGGTGGGTGGGTGGGTGGGTGGGTGGGTGGGACCGTGACGCTCCCGGTCTCGGGGAGGCAAGGAAAACAAGATGTGGCCGCCTCTCCGTCCACAAGAAAAGAAACTCACCGGCAGGACGCCCACGGGCGGGCGCAGCGGGCCTTCCAGGGCCGCCACCTCGAACGCGGTCAGGTGGGCGTCCACCCGGGCTTGGAGGTGGGCGTGCAGCTGGACGGAGCCCTGTTTTTTTTTGTTTTTGGCAGAGAAGAGTGAGCGGTCTGCCCGGGGGTTTCGGCGCACGGCCCGCGCCAGTGTCCATCCCTCAAACCCCATCAAACTCACCCGCAACAGGGCTGCCGCCTGGTCCGGCGTCATCCGCATGGACTTGAGGACGGTGCTGTATTGTGTGGGAGGAGGGGAAGGCGGTGAGTCGGGGCCCGCCGTCGAGTGGAGAGAGCGCATGCCCAGCCTCTTCCACTCCTCGCACAATGAAAAAACTCACGCGTCAAAGGCGTCGAAGCCGTCGGCCACGTACTCGTACACCTGCGTATGTGGTGAGGGAGAGAGATGGTGAGTGTGCGGTTGCGCCTCCTTTCTCTCGTCCCGTGGGCGCATGCGCAGCGTTGGCGACGCGCGGAAACGAAAAGAGCACGGCGCTGCGGTGGGCTGGACAACTCCCGTCACGCATCCCACGCTTCTGGCGTGCGCAACACATCCGTGCGTCCTCTTTCGCCGCGCGAGGCGGACGAACACAGCCTCCTCCTCCCTGTCTGTCTTACCGCATTGACGGCGTCGCCGACCGCGCGCGCGCCAAGCACGGCCAGCGCGGCCGCCGCGTCCTCCTGTGTTGCCGGCGGCGGCGCCGGACCCGTGGAGGCGACGACGGGAGTCGTCGCCGCGGCTGGTGTGGGTGCCATTTTGGGGGTGGGTGGTCCGGAGGCCGAATGGAAGTCTGGAGGGCGAAACATGAAACAAAACACGAACCACCCGCTGCGCTCCTCCTCTCTCTTCACCGGAACGGCGCCGGCAAGGCAGGACTCTCCGGCACGAACGTCACAGACCGGCCGTACGGGTCGTACGGCGCTTCCTCGCCAGGAGCCAGCCCCCTCCGCCCGCGCGGTGGCCCACCACGGATGGCGATGACGCGCGGCGAGGGCTGGACGGCCCTGCCACGCGGCGGCGTGGCAGGGACAGCCGACGACGCGGGCGCGGACGCCGGCACGGCCGCCGCCCCACGGTGGTGGGGGACGTCCTTGTACACAAACCGGGACGCCACCCACACAAAGGCGGCGGTGTTCAGTGCCGCCAAGCCCGCAAACGCCCAGAAAAAGGCGTCCAGGCGCCCCGCGTTCAGGTCGGGCGGCAGCCAGCCCTCCCCGTCATTCCACCCGAGGGCCGCTGTGCCCGCCGAGACAGCCCAGACGACGCCGCCCGAGGCGTAGGAGCCCACAGCGACGGACAGGAGTTGGAGCGCCATGGAACAGGACCGCATGACGTCCGGCGCCTGGTCGTAAAAAAACTCCAGCTGGCCGATGCTCGTGAACACTTCCGACAGGCCGACCAGCACGTACTGGGGGACTTGCCAGGACACGGGCATGGCGGCGGCGTAGCCACGGGAGCCGGGGACGGTGGCGCCGGACCGCACCAGGGACAGGCGGCGGGCTTCGACCCCCGCCGCGGCCGCCATGGCGAGCACCGAGACGGCCAGCCCCCACCCGATCCGCTGGAGCAGGGAGAGGCGGCGGCCGGACCGGGCCAGGGCGGGGACCAGGACCCGGTCGTACAGCGGCACAAAGACCAGGATGGCGGCCGTGTTGAACAGGGCGAGGGACGCCGACGGGACGACAAAGGCGGGGCCGCCGCCGCCTGACTGCCCGCCGCCCCGCCCGGGAGTCCCGGGCCACCACACGCGCCGGTCCATCGCCTGGCCCTGGACGACGAAGAAGCTGCCCATCTGGGCGTACAGGGCCCAGTAAAAGGCGGTCGTCCAGAAGATGGGCAGCATGCGCAGGACGCACCGCACCTCCTCCACCTGGGAGCGGGTGAACCGGGCGAGCGGGGACGGGGCGGGGGCGGGGGCGGGCGGCAGGGCGGCGGGCGCGCCGCCCGCCTCCTCCTCATCCGGCGCTTCCGCAAAGGACAGCCACTGGAAAGATGACACGCGCCGCATGGGCGTCACGGCGGCCGGCGTGGCGGCCGCGCTCACCGCGCCTGGCGGCAGGTTGACGGGGCCGTCGTAGCGGCGGGGCGTGCCCAGCAGCGGGGAGCGGGCCCCGCCGCGGGCCGCGCCGCCGCGCACGGACCCGCCCACGCCGCCTGGAGGGGAGTCCGCCCCGCCCCTGGCCCGCCGGCTCGCCGCTTCACGCGCGGCCCGGCGCTGGGCGCGCGCGTTGGCGGCGGCCGCCCGGACGACGGCGACGACGCGGGAGAGGGGTGAGCCGGCGGGCGGGACGTGGCGGTAGCGTGGCCCGCCCGCCACGAACACAGCGATGGCCGCGCCCATGGCGGCCGCGGGTATCGCGAAGCCAGCGGACCAGGAGATACTGTCTTGGACGTAGACGACGCCCGTGACGGCGGCCAAGGAGCCGATGTTGACGAAAAAATAAAACCAGTTGAAGAAAGACCGTTTCGCCGCGGCGGAGCCAGGGTCCGCCTCATCGAATTGGTCCGCGCCAAACGCCGACACGTTGGGCTTGATGCCGCCCGTACCTAGGGCCACTATGTATAGCGGGATGAAGAGCGCCGCGTTTTGCCAAGCGGAGGCGGTGGTGCCGGGCGAAGGCGACGCGCCTGGAATGACGGTCGACGCCCACAGCGCGACAAGGCCCTTGTGTGTTGAGATGAGGGGGTGGTTTTGGGGCCGCTTCTGAGCGCTTTGCTCTCCAACCGCACACTCGACGCCCACGCGAGCAACGCGAGCCGGCGTGAAAAAAGAGGGCGGAAAAAAGGACGGCAAAACGAATGAAAAAAACGAATGAAAAAAAAACCAACGCACCACAAAGTAAATGGACGAAAAGGCCAGGATGGTCTTGTACCGCCCCCACGCGCCGTCGGCCAGGTACGCGCCCGCCAGAGGCGTCAGGTAACACGTGCCCTCCAACAAGCACGTCTGGATGGCTGCTGCTGCGGGGGATTCCCCCATGACGCGCGTCAGATACACCACCAGGTTGGTGGACAGGCCGTTGTAGGCGAGCCTCTCACAGAGCTCGTTCACGAGAATGAAGGGGCAGACGGAGAGGAGGGGGTTGGCGTACTTGCCGGGGGCGGGGCGGGCAGAGGGTGCGGCGACGGCCGTGGCCGCGGCTGGTGGTGTTGGAGGAGGTGGAGGCTGGGCGGCGGCGCCGCCGCCGCCGGGCCCCGGCGCGCCACCACCATCCTCGCCGTGCCGGCTCGGGCCGTCCAGCAGGCGGTCCGTCAGGCTATCCGCGGCGTCCATGGCCTCTGTGTCCCGGGGCACGCAGCCGGAAAGGAGGCGTCCCCGGGCGGCGGCCGCGGGCGGAAAGTTTGTGCGCCGTCGCCTTGCGCGCGCCCTAACTAATGTCTGAGGAGGAGAGAAGATAAAAAAGAGGGATGAGGCCCGGCTCTCTCTCTTCACACTCCTCACCGGAGAAAACTGACGAGACGCGCACGCGCGCGCCACGCACGCACAGCCCATGCTGGCCACCCCAGCCTCCACGGCCGCGCCGCGGCAATGCTCCAGGCTGCTACCGTTGCTACGCAACCGCCGCCGCGCCGCCGCAGCGCCTAGCCGCATTCTCCTTCGCGCAGCCGGCCCGGGCGATGGCGACGGTGGCAGCCCTCCCCCCCTGGACGCGGACGAGGCCTTGCTCATGGAGGACTTGCGCCGCTACGGCGGAGGAAACGCGCCCGGTCCTAGCGGACGCGGCCCTCTGGCGCCGCAGACGCCGGCGCAACCCACACCTCCAGCCTCACCCTCGTCCTCCTCCGCCAAGGACCTGCTGGACAAGGCTCTGATCGCCGATTTCTTCTTCATCCTGGCGGCCTTGGCATGGCTGATCGCGGGCGTGGGCGTTTCAGCGGGCGGCGGGTCGACTGTGAGTTTTGAGGAGGGCGGGGAGTTGTTTTTTTCTCCATCCATCCATTATTTTCTCATCCGTCTGCCTTCCCTCCGCTGTTGTCACACGCACAGGCCTTGCTGGACGCCTGGTACGGGATGTGGCCAATGGTCTTCCAGCCTGCCATTGGCGCGCTCATGGCGGGGGCGGTGAGTTGTTGTTTTTGCGTGAGGGATGGACAGACCGACGCTCTCTGTCTCTCTCCCACTTCCCCACTCTCCCTTCCCCTTCCCCACCACCACCAGCTCATCTCCGGCGCGCTCGGCTGGCTGCGATCCAAGGACGAGTAGGTGCGTGCGAGTGTGTAAAAGAACGTCGTGAGTTTGTCAGTCGCCTTCATTTCTTTTCTCTCTCGTTCAACAAACACGCTCTCTACCGGGGAAAAAAAAACGGGCGCGCGCGCAACCGTCCTGCTCTCTCACTAGCCTCCAGGCTCTCTCACAACTCACAACTCCAACACCATGTTCACCTCCTCAAAGTGGAGGTGCAGCGGGCCCTCGCCGAGCGTGATCACTCCCGGCCTCGGCGCGCCAGGCGCGGCCGACCCTCCAGGCGCGGGCAGGCTCAGGTCGCTGCCGGCCGTCCAGCGCGCGCGCGGCGTCGGCAGCTGCGCAAAACCCAACACCTCCACACCCAGGCCTTTGGCCACACGGAAGCGGTGGCGCCCATCGATGCGGCCACCCGTCCAGACGGCCGCACCGCCGCCGAGTTCGTATTGAAAGGACAGGGACGGGCGCAGGGAGTCCGCGCCAAAGCCTTGCCCGCGGAGCAGCCCGCCGTACGACGCGGCCGCATGGATCCCCACGCACGCACCCCCGCCCACAGGCACGGCTTTGTGGTAGTGGACGGACCGGCTGCCCGCGTCTAAGAGGATGGACCCGCCCCACACCGCGTCCGTTGCGGCGCACCCGTAAGAGAAAGAGCGGGTCGGGCGGTGGTAGTCGGCTCTCAAGGCAAGACGCAGCGGGAAAAGGGTGAGGCGCTTGATCAGGCGCAGGCGGTCCGGGAAGTCGGCGGCCCAGGTGATGAGGCATTCAGGGCGGTCAAAGACCTGTTGGGTGTGTGGGGTGGGCGTGGGGTCGTCGTGAGGATGGATGGGATGGAGGAGTGAAGGAGTTCGAGAGACAGCGAGGGAACAAAAAAGAACAGACCGTCTTGCGCGCGACACCGCCCGCGGCGGGGCCGATGGTGGCCACCTCCCCGCCCGCCGCCACGTGCGGAGGTAGTGCCGTAGACATGGAGCGCGCAGGCGCGACGGCTGAGGGCGCCGGGCGAGGGGCCGGTGGTGTCCGGCGGTGCGAGCTCGCGGCAGACGACGACGACGCAGCGCGTGCGGCGACGGCAAGCGAGTCGGCCGCCGCCGCCGCCTGCTCTCCGAGCGGCGAGACGAAGAGGGACGAAGCCCGCGGTGAGCTTGAGCCTTCCCGCTCTTCCATCAGAGCGGGTGGAGGCGTCAGGAACGAGTTGTCCGCGCTCATTTTCTCGGCTCGGAATCGGTCAAAACGGCCAATCGCCGGTCTGATGGGAGAGAGAGAGAGAAAGGTGCGGCGCGGCTCTCTCTCTTTTCCAGCCTGCGCGTTGGCGGAGCCACCTTCCCCGCACCTCCCCGACGGTGGAAAAAGCAAGACGCCGCCGCTGCGTCTTGCTTTCACACCTCCATTCAACGGCACACGCAGCCTGAAAGACACTCTGCACGCATGCCTGCCCCACGCACGGCGCGGGCGGGCCGCGGCGTCGCCGCCACCCTCGCCGCGGCCGCCCTGCTGCTGCTGCTCTGTGCGGCGCGCGCCGCCACGGCAGCGTCCGCGGCTGACCAGGCCCACCTTCCGCCCTCCTCGCCGCCCGCCCCCCTCCCCGCGCCCGCCCTCCCGCACCGCCCGGCCCGCCGCCTGCTCTGGGGCGACTGGGCCGGCAGCAACGGCGGTGGCGGCTGGTGGAATGGGTGGCAGCAACGCCAGGACGGCGGCGACAAGAAAAACGACCAGCAGTCGGGCCCGGCGCCACCATCCCCGCCGCCGCAGCAGCAGTCTGGCGGCACGGCCGGCGGCTGGTGGTCGCCGCCCTGGCGCCAAAACAGCGACAATGACAACACATCTAATGGCAACCGGTGGGGCTGGGGCTGGTGGGACAACGGGCGCTGGCGCCAGGGCGGCGGCGGCGACCAAGCCGGGCAGGGCGGGGGCGGCTCGCCCGCGCCCTCTCCGCCACCGCCACCCCAAGCCGACCCGCCCAAGGACGACCAGGGCCGCCCTAAAGGCACGGCGCCATCCACGTCTGCGGCCCAAGCGTCGGCTGCCGCCGCCCAAGCCGCAAAGGACGCCGCGTCAGCGGCCAGTGCGGCCGCGGCCGCGGCAGGCACCGACCAAGCCTCGTCCGCCGCCGCCGCAGCGTCCGCGGCCGCCGGCCGTGCCCGCGCCGCCGCCGCTGCCGCCGCGGCAGCGGGCGACTCCCAGACCGCGCAAGAGGTCAACGTCACGGCCGACGGCGTGGCACTCGCCGCCGCGCACGCGGTGGCGGGCGACAAAGGCGCCGCTTCTGTGGCCGCGTCGGCCGCGTTTTCGTCCGCAGGCATCGCCTGGAGCTTTTCGTGGAGCTTTGGTGGGGTGGGCTACTCGTGGTCGCAGGCGACGGGGTGAGGATGAGTTGCCTTTTTTTAGATGTTAGCGAGAGGGAGAGAGAGAGATAGGAGCCTGCGCTCGGCACTTGTGATGAGAGAAACACAAACTTGCTCTTTTTGTCGATGGAGGGGTTGAAGGGTGCTCTCGCACACACTCCTCTCCTTCGGCCTCCACACGCGCCGCAAAAACAAGACATGCCCGTCCGCCTCAACCTGGGCGTCGTCGGCCCTGGCCTCGTCGGCTCCGCCTTCCTGGCCCAGATGCAAGCCGCCGCGCCGTCCCTCCTGGAAAAGGGACTGGACGTCCGCCTGGTCGCGCTGGCGAATTCCAAGGCCGTCGCAGTCTCCGCCGATGGCCTCGCGCCCGACCCGGCCACCCTCGCGGCGGCCGCTCCTTGCTCCAGTCCTGCGTCCACCCTCGCCGCCTTCCTGAAAGGCAGCGCACGGCCGGCCGCACTCGTCGACTGCACAGCTGGTCCAGCCATCCCGGACGCCCTCTATTTTGACCTCCTCAGCGCAGGCGTCTCCGTGGTCACGCCCAACAAAGCGTTCGGCGCGGGGCCGGCCGCCGCCCAGAGCGCTGCCCTGGCGGCCGCGGCCGCGTCCGGCGCCCGCTACTTTGGCGAAGCCACGGTGGGTGCGGGCTTGCCCATTCTCTCCACTCTGCAGTCCATGGTCGATTCGGGCGACTCGCTGACCTCCGTCTCGGGCGTCTTTTCCGGCACGCTCAGCTTCCTGTTCAACAGCCTCGAACACGCGCCCGCCCGCCCGTTTTCGGAAATCGTCGCGGACGCCAAAGCCGCGGGCTACACAGAACCGGACCCGCGGGACGACCTGTCGGGCACGGACGTCGCGCGCAAGGCCGTCATCCTAGCTCGCGCGGCGGGCGTGCAAGGGCTGGAGGTGGGCGACGTCTCCGTGGAATCGCTCGTCCCGCCCGACCTGGCCGACGAGAGCCTGTCCGCCGCCCAATTCTTAGAGGGCTTGGCGGCCCACGACGCGCTCATGGCCGCCCGCGCCGCGGACGCGGCCTCTCAAGGCCGCGTCCTGCGGTACGTGGCCAACGTGGACGTCGCGGCGGGGACAGCGTCCGTGGGCATGGCCGCCGTGCCAGCGTCCGGCCACCCGCTGTCTGGCCTGTCCGGCGCGGAAAACGCGTTTGCGTTCACCAGCGCGCGGTACCCGGAGGGGTCGGCGCTGGTTGTGCGGGGTCCTGGCGCGGGCGCGGCGGTGACGGCGGCGGGCGTGTTTGCCGACGTGCTGGCGGTCGGGCGGGCGGCCGGAGCGGGCGTGTGAAAAAGTGATGGTTTTTTTTCCCGCAGGGGGTCCGTGGGTCTCTGCCTCGTCACAAAATGAAAGGTGAAAAAAGGGACACATGCAAGCGCACGCACGCGCACAGGGTTCAAGTGAAATGAGCTGCCAAAAGAATTTCAATATGGGACCGTGTGGGAAAGGGCGGGCACGCTCTCCCTCATCCGTGCCTCCCACCACAGCACGCCGGCCCGGCGGGTGATGCTGCATCTGCTGCCTTCGCGCCCTGCCCTCCCGCCGTCGCCGGCCGGGGCGTCACCCCGGCCTCCGCCGCTGCCGACGAGCTTTCCTGGAACCAAATATGGTTCTGGAAGGCTTCGCCTAGCAACACGTGCGTGCAGTCGCCCGCCGCTTCTGCCGCCGCCGCGTCCGCCGCGGCCGCGTCCACGTCGGCCGAACAGGTGATGGGCCGGGTGACTTCTTGCAGCAGGCCGTCGGTCAAGGAGTAAACGAGGCCGTGGATGGCCAGGTGCTGGCCGCGCGCCCAAGCCGCCTGGACGATGGGCGCGACGACCACGTTGAAGACCTGGTGGACGACGTTGAGTTCGACGAGGCGGTCCCAGCGCGCGGCGTGGCCGCCGTCCAGCCTGCGCAGCGCGGGCGCGTGCCGGTCGCGCGTCGCGCGGATGTCGGACACCCAGTGAGACACGAACCCGCCCGCGGTGGCGGGCATCTCCAAAGCCGCTTTGACGGCGCCGCAGCCGTAGTGCCCGCACACAATGACGTGGGAGACGCCCAGCACGTCGACCGCGTACTCCAGGCACGCCATGGCGTTCATGTCGCGCGGGATGGCCAGGTTGCCCACGTTGCGCTGGACGAACACGTCGCCCGGCGCCAGGCCCAAAATCTCGTTGGCCGGGACGCGCGAGTCGGCGCAGCCGATCCACAGGTAGCGTGGCGTCTGGCCGCGGGCAAGGGAAGGGAAGAAGGACGGGTCGGCGGCGGAGGTGGCGGCGGCCCAGGCGCTGTTGTTGGGTGTGCAGGTGGTGTTGGGTGAGGGGATGTCGGGCCTCCAAGAACGCGGCAGGCTGGCGGGCGAGACCAAAGAAAAGCAAATACGCACCGGTTGCGCTTGAGCAGCTCGTCCAGCGATCCTGTCCACGGCTCGTCCTCGCCCTGAGGCGCGGCCGCCATGGCTGGGATAAGACGCGGGCCCAAAAGGCGTCCGCACGCCCGCACACACGGGAAATTGGGGCGGGCTTTGCTATAGTAGTTTTGTCGCGAGACTGCAATCACCTTGCCCCGGCGGGCCTGCTCGACCACAAAACATCTTGGGCTGTGATCTCTGCGCTTTTTTTTTTTAGGCTCGTTGAGCCTCATCGTTGGGACTTTTCTACGTTACATCAACAAGCAGCTGCTACACCACTCAGGCCATCAGGCCATGCCCGCCAGCGGCCGCCGCAGCTTGGCCGGCGTCGCACGGGCCGCCTCGCTCTCGTCCTGGATCGCGGCGCCGGACCCAGGCGGGCTGGCCGTGAGCGCCAGGCCGCCAGGTTCGCCCTTCCCACTCCCTGTCGCCGCCGCCGCCGCCCCACCCACGTAAAACTGGTGCGTCGCAATGCCGAGGATCAGGGCCGCTAAACCCAGGCCCGGCGTCAGTGCCGCCTGGCCTAAGAACACCGCACTGAACACGGCCGTCAGCGCAGTCGCGCCCACGGACGACAGCTTTTTGGCGATGGCGTCGATCGATTTATAGAAAACGCCGGCTAGCACGCCTTGCGCTGCAGACACAGCGATGAGGGCGGCAATGGCGGGCGAAGCGGTGCCCGCGAAAATGGACGAGCCGCCCTGCTGGGCGCCACCGCTGCCGCCCAGCGCCTTGACGGCCGCGAGGCCCACACCGTTGGCGGCCAGGCCAAACGCGCACAACCAGAACGTTTGTTCCTGGACGGCCGCCGCCGGATCGGCTTTCATGCCCCGTTCAGCCAAGACGGCGGCCAGGGAAGGCACAGCGACAGCCGCGGCGACGGTGGCGGCGATGCGCGGTGTCAGAGCGGCGGGGGAACCGGCGGTTGGGAGGAAGGCGGTGGCCGCGGCCGCGGCCGGCGCGGGCGGCGCGGCACCACCGCACTCACGCCGCGACACGCCGTGCACGGCCACGCCCGCGGCCATCAAGGCCAGCGCCTGGACCTGGACCGTCGAAAACCGCCGCCCCGTCAGGCAGCGCAGGAGGAGGGCAATGGCCACTACTTTGAGGGAGCCCAGGACGCGGGCCGCGGTCGGGCTGAAGTGCGCCTGGAGCGCGAATTTCAGGTAGCCGTTGAGGGCGTACAGGGCCGCGGGCGCGGCCAGGGCCCGCGCCCGGCGGGCGCGGGACGCGAGGGCGGCCCCGCCCCAGCCCGGGTGGTGCGGGTGCGGCGCAGCGCCGTCGCGCTTGCCGCCCGCCCACGCCCAGCCGGCCCGCCCCGCCCAGGCGAGCGACGCGGCCGCGACCACAGTTTTCGCGGCTTCCACCAGCAGGTTCACGGCGGCCGGGTGGTAAGGGTACGCGCCACTCGGCGTCTTGGACAGGTGGACCTGAGAGGGGGGTGGGTGGGGAGGGAGGTGAACGACACACCATGGGATGGACGGGACCACCCACCGCCACCGCCACCGCCACCGCCACACCCCTTTCAACGCAAAAACGCACGAGCACAGGCATCAACGCAATCAGCGTCATGTCCGCGCCGACCAGCCACCACCTCCACCAGGCGGACAGGGCACCCCGGCTCCGCGAGCGCAGCAGGAGTGCGCGGCCAAAGGCGCGGCGGGTTGGGCGCCCGCCGCCGCCGCCGCCGTCGACCGACTGGACGGAGCGTGGCAGGCCACCTGGCCAGGCGCCACCATTCCCTCGAGCCTGCCCACCACCTGCCGCCTTGTGGCGCAGGCTGCCGCCCAGGGCGGACGGGTCCGGGGCGGCCGCGTTCTTTTGTTTTTTTATTGAGGAAGATGGGTAAGCGCGACGAGAAAAAAGAGAGAGAGCGGGGCAGCGTCGCGGCCTTCCCCACGCATTCCACTGCACGCACAGGCATGAGGAGATGTCCACCGTCCTGGCGAAAAAGGAAGAATCCGTCTCCCTGGCGCACACGGAATTGAAAAGCGACGGCGACCGTGCGCGCGCCACGCCGTTTTTTAAGTGAGCACGTGCAGCTTGCAGCCCTTCACTTCTTTCTTCCGTCCGCCCACGTTTTCGGGGGTCTCCCGCGTCGCTCCTGACGTTTCGCGCACGCCGGGCCCCACGCTGAGGAAGCGCACCATGGCGTGCGCGCGGCAGACTGGCCGCACGCGGCGGGCCGGCACCCTGCTGGCGACCGCATGCGTCGGTGCGCTGCTCCTCGCCTGCCTGCTCGACGCGACGGCCGCGGCCGGCCTGCCTGCTGCCTCCGACCCGTCCTCCGCGGCCGCGCCCGCCGAACCTGCTGCCTCCCTCCTCCCGCCGCCGGACGCCGACCCGCCGGCCGACACGTCCGCCATGGCGTCCATCACCCACGCCGCCGCCGTCCGGGCGTCCCCGACCCTGCCCCCTCTCCGCCCAGGCGCGGCCCAACCCACCTGCGCGGGGTGTTCCGACTACCGCCGCGACGCCTACACCTGCGCCCAGCAGCGGGACTGGGGCTGCGACCGGTCCTGGATGGCCGGCTTCTGCGACAAGACGTGCGGGCGGTGCACCTGCGCCTGCCCCTGCACCGACGCCTCGCCCAAAGCCGACGCGACGTGCCGCCAGCTGTCCGACTGGGGCTTCTGCCCGCTGGAGGACGAGGGCAACGCCTTCATGGCCGGCTGGTGCGAGGTGAGCTGCGGCCGGTGCCCGGCGGCGCGGGGCGGGAGCGGGGTCTGCGCCCCGCCCGCGCCGTCGAGCGGGGCCAACGTGTGCGAGGGGCGGTGCTACAACCGGATCGCCGACCCGCCGCCCGCGCCGTCTGTCGTCGACGGTGCGGTGGGCGCGAGTGGCACTGGCGGCGCGGAGGGCGCGCCCTCCCACCCGGCCGGCGCCGGCCGGCCGCCCTCCTCCTTTGTCACAGTCCGAGACGGCGCGTTTTACCTGGAGGGCGCGCCCTGGTTTTTCGCGGGGACCAACTGGTACTCGGCGCTCTACCCGTGGTGGTCCGACGACCAGGTGGCGGCCGGCCTGGCGGCGCACGCGGCCAAGGGCGCGTCGGTCGTCCGCGTCTTTGCCTTCACCAACGGCCGCAACAACACGGGCTACGACATGACGCTGCAGACGCAGCCCATCCAGCCGTCCATCGGCGTGTTCAGCGAGGACGGCCTGGCCCGCCTGGACCTGGTCGTCGACGCGGCGGGGCGGGCGGGGCTGAAGCTCATCCTCGCCCTCTCCAACGTGTGGGACGAGGGCGGCGGCGCGCAGTGGTACGTCGACTCCGTGCTCGGGCCCGACCCGGCCACGGGCGGCCGCCGCCCGCGGGAGCTCTTCTACTCCAGCCGGCCCGTCATCGAGGCCTTCAAAGCGTACGTGCGCGTCGTCCTGACGCGGACCAACGGCCGGAACGGGCTGCCGTACGCGGCCGACCCGGCGATCATGGCCTGGGAGCTGTGCAACGAGCCGCAGACGGCCAGCTACTGGGAGGCGGAGCGGGGCCTGGTCCCGGGGGCGGCCATGACCGCGTGGGCGGCCGAAATCTCGGGCCTCATCAAGCAGCTGGCCCCACGCCAGCTGACGTGCATGGGGGATGAGGGCTGGCGGGTGGATGGCGTGCCGGGCAAAGCGGCGCGGCGCCATGCCAGGGCGGCAGGCGGCTGCGCGGCCGCCGCGTCCCCACCCGCGCCCTTCCCTGCCACCGGCCTCACCCCACGCCCACCCGTCTCCATGCCTGGTTATGAATGGATGAACGACGGCGCGAAGGGAGTGGATTCCGTGGCCCTGGCCCGCATGCCCACGCTCGACTTCCAGACCATCCACGTTGCGTTTTTCGTTTTTTTGTGTGAGTGTTGGCAGCCCCCCCCCCCCCCCCCCCCGCCCCTTGTGTGTCCCACCCCCGTCCCTTCTGTTTCTCACGCGGCCGCCTGTTTCCCCACCCCCACCCCACCCCAGGTCTACGCCCCGAACTGGGGCTTGCGCGCCGAGGACTATGCCAAGCTGTTCACGCCGTTCCTGGCCGACAGGGCCGCCCTCGCCCGCGCCGCGGGCAAGCCCATCATCCTCGAAGAGTTTGGGTCGCCGTACGGGTACGTGGCCGACAGGGACGCCTTCATCTCCGCCTACTCCACCGCCGCGGCCGCCCTGGGCTACGCCGGCGCCCTGTTTTGGCAGGTGTCGCCCTTCAAAACGCGGTCGTCCACGGGCGCGGGCTTTGACATCGGGTACGACAATGCCGGCGGCGCGGCCGTCCGGGCAATGTACGAGAGCTGGAACGCGCGCGCGCGGCTGGAGCGCGGGCAGTTTTGGGAATGAAAGGGGGGGGGGGAAGAAAACGAGTGGAACATTTGCGTGTGAAGTGCGTGTGTTAGAAAAGAAGGACATGTGTGTGTTCGTGTGTGTGTGAGGTGCCGTGACGTGAGGGAGGGCCGCGCGTTGCGCAGCGCGCGGTGAAAAAAGCGTTCCAGGCAGAGGGAGGGTTCGGCGCTCGTGTGGTTGGCGCGGCCAACGCTCGCACTCAACACACCATCATTCTCCGCCCCGGCGCGGGGCAGAAAAAAACATCCACTGACACCCCCGCCTCGGCCCACACACGGAGCTGCGGCCATCTGCAGCCCTCATCCACAGCGCCCGAGCCGCTGTGCACGCCGTTCGTCCGCTGCCCGAGACGCAAAACAAAAACGCGCACACAAACAAAAAAATGCCACCCAAGCGCACGCTCGCGCCGGACGAGCCGCAGCACGGCGACGTCGCGTCGACGGCCGCCCCTCAGCCAGGGGAGGAGACCGCCCTGTGCCGGGCGGTCAAACGGCTGGCCACGTCGTCGCCGGGGCCTGGGGTGCGTTTTCGTTTTGCCGCATGGGTTTTTCGCTCGTCCATCAAAAAAACCTGGTGTCCCCATCCGCCTCAACTCTCACGCACGTCCACGACCTTGCACCACTCCCACAGGCCCGTCCCTCGTCCGTACCCGCAGGCGTGTCGCCGCACGCTGCAGCCCAGCCACCACCGGCGTTCCGCGGGTTTGACCCCACCGGCGGCGGTCACCACCCGTCCCTCCAACAACCCGCCGCGGCCGCGACCCCGCCACCGCCAGACGTCAGGACCGCGGCGGCGATGGCTGGCGGCGTGGACGCCGCCACTGCAGCCGGCCTGCATCGCACACCAGGCCACCAACCCGCCGACTCCACGACGACCGGCGGCACGGCGGCCGCGATGACGAGTCCGCAGACCGCAACCACCGCGCCACCGCCCGCCCCACCCTCTGCCGACGCGTCCGCCGCCGCGTACGACCTGGCGAACGCGTTGCTGCGGGCCTTGCATTTCGAGCGCCTGCGCCGGGCCGTGAGCGGAGGTGGGGGCGGTGGGAATGGCGCCAATGGCGGCGGCGGCGGTGGGAGCCAGATGCGTGAATGAGGTGATGGGTGGATGGAAAGACAGTGGGGATGGAGAAACATTTGCTCTTCCTCGCGTCCGCCACCCTCCTGCTTTCCGTTTGCTTTTTCGGGGTGTGTGCGTGCATGCCTGGCCTGTTCTTTTAGTGTGTTAGCATTCTTCTAGTCCTTCTGCCTCTTGCAACTCCCCCGCCTCGCTCTCTCTCCCCCTCAATCAGCGGCGGCGGGCAAGCCCGCCTGCCCGGGCTCGTCCTCTCCCTCGTCACCGCTCTCATCCGCCAGCGCCGCTTCCCGCGACCGCTGCCGCGCGCCCGCCGCCCGCATCTGGCGGGCGATGAGCTCGTAGGACGTGAAGGTCAGGGCGGCGGCGGGCGTCGTGCGCAGCAGGTTGGTCGCGCACCCACGGTAGAAACCCGCAATCCCGGCGTCCGCGGCAATGGCCCGGCACGTCCGCACGACGGCCGCGGGGGACACCGAGCCTTCCACGTGCATGTGCGAGCGCACGACCTCGTGCGGGTACGTCAGGGCGGACGCCGCGACCTTGGAGACGGCGGAGGCGAGGCCCAGGCCCGCGACGCCCAGCTCGCCGTCCGGGCCGCTCACCAGGGACGGCGCGCGCGCGGCCAGGCGGGCTTTCAGCCCCTCGTACAGCGGGAACTGAATCGCCACGTGCGTGACGCCGACGAGCGACGGCAGGAAGCCGGCGTACAGGCCGCGCAGCCCCTCCTCCCGCGCGATCCGGACCAGCGCGTCGGCCGCGCCCGTGTACAACACGCCGCCGCCCGCCCGGGCCGCGCCCGGCACGCCCGCCACGGACAGCGTCTGTGTTTGCAGGCGTGTTTTAGCCACCCACAGCGGGTTTGTGACGGCCAGCGTGGCGAAGCCGGCGCCCGTCGCGGCGGCCATGTGCGCGAGCGGGCCCGTGCCTGGAGCGTGCGCAGAGGTCGCCGACCCTCCGCCCGCCGCCAGCTGCCGTTGACCGCGCGCCGCCGCCACGGCCTTCAACCGGTCGTACACAGAAAAGTAGACGGCCCAGTTGGGGAGCAGGGCCGCGAGCGTGGGGGTCAGCCCCCTGTACAGGCCGCGGACGCCCTCCTCCGACACGATCCGCCCCAGGTTGACGCCGATGCCCGCGGGCGCGCCGCGCTGCACCTGGAGCCGGGTCTTGAGGACGTCGAGCGGGCAGACCAGTGTTGCCGTCAGAGCGCCGGCGGCCGCGCCCGCGACGGCGGAGACGACGTCCGGGTCGTCCCAGTGCCGCGCGGCGCGGCGGCGGGTGTGGGCGGGGTGAGGGCGGAGCGGGTGGCCGGCCGGCGGCGCGAGCCGGGCGGAGGCCGGCCCAGGCTTCAAGCCGAACCCGTCGCCACCACCGTGTACAGGCCCTGCCCTCGCCCCGCTCGCCGCCCGGTCGGCGGCCTCGGGCGCCGAGGGACGTGCGCCCATGGAGGATGCGTGTGTGCTCTTTCGGGGCGGCCAGCAAATTTGGCAGCGCCTTTTTGGTTTGCAGGCGTGGTGTGGAACAGCTCGGACGTGCGATCTGCGCTTGAAGCGGGGGACAGAGTAGTACCCGGCCCGTTGCGTCCAGGCAGGCGGTAAGGAAGGCCGGCAGGCGTCCACGCACTCCGCACGACCGCCCTTGGCAAGACACAGGAGTGAGGAGAGGTCGGCCGCGCGAGCGCGCCGCATGAGAGCTCACTTGCTCATTCTTCGTCGCGCCCTTCACCAAGCGACTCACGCACCATTCACAATGTCCGAGCGCCTGCGACGCATTCGCGACGCCCTGCTAGGCGGCCGCGGCGAGGCGCGCGGTCCCGCCGCCGCCGCCGCCGCGGCGCCGCCCGTCAACATCAAACGCCGACGCTCATCCGCCGGGCTTGATGGCGACGGGAATGGCGGCGACGGCGGCGACGGCGGCCTGGCCGGCCTGCCCGTGGGCGTGACCCAGGCGGACGTGGACCGCCTCGGCGCGGAGGTGTGTGAGTCGAGGGAGCGGGGCCGTGTCGTTTGTTTTTCCTTGCGCGCGCACCGTCTGTCTCAACCTCTCCCCCCTCCCCACCCCCCTCCCTCCCTCGTCTCCAAACACACAACAGATCGACCGCCGGTGGGCCGACTTTGACGGCCAGCTGGACCGCCTGCAGACCCGGCCGTCCCTGCTGGTGAGTTGGTGGGTGGTGGCGGGTGGTGGGAAGAGGACAGCCCGCCCGCGTCAAGCTCGACTCATAAAAAAAAACATGAAATCGACAGGTCCTCGACCGGGCGACGCGCGCCGTGATGCGGACGATGCTGTTCCGGGCGGGGCGCCGTCCGGGCGCGCCAGTGCGCCGGGCGGACTTGGTGGCCGCCGTCAACGCGGCGTTGGCGGCCGCGACGACGGAAGGCGGTGGCGCGCCCGCACCCGGCGGCGGCAGGTCCGCCCGGCCGGCCAACCTGGTGTCCCTCGCCATTGCCGGCGCCCGCGCCCGATTCGCGGCGGACTTGGCCCTTGACCTGGTGCGCGTGAATTTACTGCCGGTCGCGGACGGCGCGGGAGGTGGTGGCGGTGGCCGAGCCCGTGGCGGCGGCGGCGGCGGCGGCAGCGGGTCGGCCGGAACGGAGGCGTACGCCCTGCGCACCCTCTTGCCACCCGCCACCGCCCGCATCGTGGACGCGGCGGGCGCGGCGGGCGTGGGTGGGGGCCGCCCGCCCGTGGCGACGGGCCTAGGGCTGCTGGCGGCCGCGATTGTGCGCCTGGGCGGCACGCCGACGGCTGGTGGCGGCGCTGCCGGCGTTGGTGGCGGCGGCGTCGGCGGCGGACCCGCGGGGCCCGTGGCAGGACCCAACTGGATGGCCGAGCCGGAGCTGTGGGAGGTGCTGGGCGGCCTGGGCGTGCGGCGGGCGGCCGCGGCGGGCGGGCCGGGCACGCTGGAGGCCGCGTGGGCGGGTGTGGAGGGCGGCGGCAGTGCCAGTGACGGGGCCGCTGCCGCCGGTCCGGCGTCCCACCTCATCCCGGGCCTGGGCGACCCGGAAGCCGCGCTGCGGGCGGCGGTCGACGCCCGCTGGCTGGTCGAACGCTTCGGCCCCGCGCCCGACGGGTCGGGCGGCCGGGTGAGGTGGTTCACCGTCGGCGAGGCGGCGCTGGGTGAGGGCGGCGGCGGCGCCGAACTGGACGCGTTCATCCGCATGGTGTTTGAATCGCCCGACCCGGTGGCGGAGCTGGCCGAGTGCCTGGGCGGTGGTGGGGAGTGAGGGGCGGTGCTTGAGGGTGGCTCCCCCGTTTCGCCCCGCTGACTTTCCTTTTTTGCTGCTAGTTTTTTCACTGTCTCTCTGCCCTGTTTTTTGTGTTCACCCACCGCCCTCGTCTCCTCCACCCCCGCCGCCAAATCCGGGCGGTAAGGCTGGGCCCGCCGGCGCCGCGAGCACGACCACATCGGCGCCCCCGCCCGCGGCGCCCCCTCCATCATCCCCAGCACCAGCGTGCGCGGGCGCGGGTGCGGCCGGCACCGCAGCACCCAGCTCGTCTTCATCGTCGTCGTCGCCGAAAGACAGAATGATCTTTTTCTTCGACGGCGGCGGCGGCTGGGCCGTCGCCGCCGTGACGGGCGCCGGGCCGCAGGCCTCACCACCACCACCGCCCTCTCCACCCTCTTCGCTCGCCGCCCGCTTGCGCACAGCCGCCCGGGCGCCGCCACCACCGCCCGCCGCTTTCTTCGCCGCCCGCGCCGCGGCTTCAGCGTCCGCCCGTTCTTTAGCCTCCGCTGCCGCGCTCTCGATCGCCGCCCGCGTCGCGTCGTCCGCCGCCACATCCAACGGCGTTTTGCCGTCCCGCTGCTTTGCGCACGCGTCGGCACGGCGCCGGATCAGGTAGCGGGCCATGTCGGCGTGGCCGCCCGACGCGGCGAAATGCAGCGGTGTGGCACCCTTTTTGTCTTTTGTGTTGGGTCGGGCGCCTGGAGTGGAGTGGAGGTGGGTGTATGTGTTGGCGTGTGCAATGGCTGGATGGAGAGCAAAAAAAAACGCAACCTGGAGGTCGTGCCAAAAAAAAACTTGCCTGCGTCGATCAACGCTTTCGCGACCGCCACGTGCCCGGCACTCGAGCCGCGCATGGCCGCAAAATGCAAAGCGGACGAATCGCCTTTCGCGGCTTCCGTCGGCGCGGCCCCCGCCTTGAGCAGCACGGCCACTGCGTCGGCGTGGCCGCCCCATGCAGCGAGCAGGAGCGGCGTGCGCGAGTAGTGGTCCCGCGCTTTGATGAGGTCACTAGACCTGGGCCCAGCGGACGCCAGGGCGGCCACGATGCCGGCCGCGTCGCCTGCGCGGGCCAGGTCGTGGAGGGAGGCGGGCGCCGCCGACATGAGAGGCGGGCAAAGAAAAGGAGGAGTGAGAGAGAATGCGGTCGCCGTCGGCACAGAAACGTTTGCGCGCTCTGTTTTCTGACGGCGCCCCGTGGGACGGGCATCCGGCGGTGGCGCGCGCGCAAAGACACATCTGCAGGACGCCTCGCGTTTCTGGATCTAGCACTTTGCCGTTGAACGGCATTCTCTGTCGCCCGCTGTCTCCGGCGTGCGTCCAACGACAGCGAACGCACCCATCGAGCCCCACGCCCCGACCTGCTCCACCCCCATCCATCCATCCGTCCATCCACCTCATGTCCGGCAACGTCGCCCGCTTCGGGGTGCGTTTTGGTGTGCGCGCTGCCTGCCTTTGTCGTGCAGCTGCGCGATGATGACTGCTCTCCTCTCTCACCCCCTCCACCCCCCTCTCTCCCCACCCCCCACCCACAGCGCTTGGGCGCCCGCCTGGGCGCCCTCGCCGCCGCGACCGCGACGGGCGCCGCCGCGTCTACGTACGGCCTGTCCGACTCCAAATTCGAGGCCGCGTCCACGGCGGCGGCTGCGCTGCGCGTCGTCACCGACGCCGAAACGGGCCACCGCCTGGGCATTTGGGCCGCCGCCCGCGGGCTCCTCCCCACCGAGACCCGCACCGACCCGCCCTCCCTCGCCACCAACCTCGCCGGCCTGCACCTGTCCAACCCGGTGGGCTTGGCCGCCGGGTTCGACAAGGATGCAGAAGCCATGGACGGGCTGCTGGGACTGGGCTTTGGCTTTGTGGAGGTCGGCTCCATCACGCCGCGCCCCCAGCCGGGCAACCCGCGCCCGCGCGTGTTCCGGCTGCCGGAGCTGGGCGCGATCATCAACCGGTACGGCTTCAATTCGTCCGGCGGCGAAGCGGCTGAAGCCAACCTTAGGGCGTTCAGGGACCGCGCCGCCACCCGGGGCGGCACCCCGCGGCGCGGCCTGGTCGGAATCAACCTCGGCAAGAACAAGGACCAGGCCGACGCGGCGGCGGACTACGCGTCCGGCGCGTCCCGCTTCTCCCCCCTGGCCGACTTCCTCATCATCAATGTCTCCTCGCCCAACACGCCCGGCCTGCGCAGCTTGCAAGCCCGGGACTCGTTGACGGCGCTCGTCAAGGCGGCCGTCTCGGCGCGGGACGCCGCCGCCGACTGGAGGGCGCTGGGCCGGGCCCGCCCGCCACTCTTCGTCAAAGTCGCGCCGGACCTGACGCCGGAGGAGGCGGCGGACATCGCGGCGGCGGTGGTGGCGGCCAAAGCGGACGGCCTGGTCGTCGGCAACACGACCATCTCCCGGCCGGCGGACGTCGCGGCGCACGCGCATGGTGGCGAGGCGGGCGGGTTGAGTGGCAAGCCCCTGGAAGCGCTCGCCACTGCCCAAATCGCGCGCTTTTACAGACTCACCAAGGGCAAACTCCCCATCATCGGCGTGGGCGGCGTCTCGGACGGCGCGGGCGCGTACGCTAAAATTCGGGCGGGCGCGTCTGCTGTGGAGGTTTACACCGGTTTCGCGTACGGTGGACCAGCGATGGTGCCGCGGGTGAAAGCGGAGCTGGCCGCAAGATTAGCCGCGGACGGGTTTAAGAGTGTGAGCGAGGCGGTGGGCGTGGACGCGAGGAAGTGACGTGTGGCAAAAAAGCGAACAGCTCAGTGTGGAAGGTTGGCCGTGTGGGAGGGGCCCCGACAGGTCAGAGCGGGCTCTGCCCATTCACAGAAAAAAAAACTCGACGACAAGACTCAAAGACGCGCCTCCGCCATGGCCACCAACGTCTCCGCGCCCGGTGCGGCGCCCGCGGCGCCAGCTAAGAAGGTGTGCGCACGCGACTAAAGCGAGGATGGGCGTGGAGGAGCGGCGGCGGGCCAGCGCGGACTGGGAGAAAAGGCCATGCGTTCCGCCAGAGACGCTGTCGAGACCCACCCCGCTCACCCCCCAACCATCCATGCCGGCCACCTTCCCCTCCCGCTGTCCGCCCCGCGCCACTCCTCCCACATTTCCACGGGCCTGGAATGGCCCGCGCTAGCGAGCAACGCAGCCCGTCAGCTCACTTTTCGCACCCCCCGACCCAAACCCTCGCACACACTCTCTCTCAGTTCGATGTCGGCCCCATCTTCCGCACGCGCCTGGGCCTGCTCGCGTCCTTCATCGCCCTGATCATCGTCAACGCGGGGGCCGGCGGCCGCAACCGGGCGACGTCCGACCTGTACTACACCCCCATCACGGTGCGCAATTTTGGTGGGGCGGGGTGGGTCAGCCTGCGTCCTTGCTGACGCTCGTTCTTTTCCTCAGCACGCGCTCGCTCTCGCTCAGTTTTTTTTCGTTTTCAACTCATGAACACGCATCCACCCCCCCCCCTCCCCCCAACGCTCACAGCCGGCTGGATGGACGTTTGCGGTGTGGGGCTTGATCTTTTTCCTCCAAGCGGTTGGCACTGTTTGGGCGGCGATTCCTTACGGTTACGGCCTCGACAACGGTGCGTGGATGCCGCCGTGTGGGCAGGGGCGCTACAGCAACAGCTTCCCGTCCATCCATCCATGTTCTTTCTCACCCTTTCACCCACCTGTCTGCCACGCAGGCCTCAAGGAACGCGTCGTCTCTGCTGTGGCCCTGCCCTGGACGCTGGGGTGGCTGTTCCAGGTGCGAGGGATGGGAGG
The DNA here is from genome assembly GCA_026636295.1 of Medakamo hakoo. NCBI lineage: Eukaryota > Viridiplantae > Chlorophyta > Trebouxiophyceae > Coccomyxaceae > Medakamo > Medakamo hakoo. The sequence continues at coordinate 302,371 of CP089461.1, forward strand.
GAAGAGGCACAGGTTGGGTCGCGACCGCCACGGACCACCTCCCTCACAAAAACACACCGCACCGCCCATCCACCCACCTACCATCCTCCAGATCCTGTGGCAGTTCAGCTTCCTGGCCCGCACCAAGGTCGGCATGTGGTTTGGGCTGATCTTCCTGATCGGCGCGTTCGTGTCCATGGCCTGGGCCGTCGCCCGCCTGAAGGCCCGCTTCACGCCCGTCCCGCGCTCGTGGCACGGCGCCCTGACGCACTGGAGCTACTTCGTCCCCTCCTCCATCAACGCGGCCTGGCTGTCCGCGGCGACCATTGTGGGCGCCATCGTCGTCGGCGTCGCGCACGGCGCGGGCATCGCGCCCCTGCGCTGGATCGGCATCGCCCTGGTCGCCCTCATCACCCTGCTCTCCGTGTGCGTGGCCGGCTGGAAGCCGGACATTGCCTGGCCCGCCACGCTGGTCTGGGCCCTGGCCGGCGTCTTTGCCGCCCACCGCGGCGACACGGCCGTCGCGGTCGCGTCCATGGTCTGCCTGGTCGTCAACGCCCTGGCCGCCATCGGTGCGTCTGGCCTGGTCCTGCGTGGGCGCCAGGCGGCGGCGGCGGCGCGGGCGGGCGCGCCGGGGGCTGCGCCCGCGGCCGCGCCCGCCGGTGCGGTGTGAGGGAGAGAGGGAGGGAGGGAGGGGGCATGAGAGACAGCGCCAATCCCCGGAGGGGTGTTGGTTCCGCGTTGAAAGGATACCCACACACTCACGCCACGCGGCCCGGCGCTACGTATGTGTAACAACCAAATAACGGGGACAATGCTTTGCGTCTCCCTTACACGGCTTCCATCCGTTTGTCGCCCGCCAGTCCACCAGCCGTGGTGGACACGGACGCGACCGCGCCCGCCGGCACGCCCGCCGCCGCTGGAGCAGCGGGCGGCACGCTTCCCGTCAGCATGGCGCTCATCCGCCCGCGCCCGCCCACGGCCCGGCGCCGGTCACACGCTACCAGGGCCAGCGTGGCGGCGAGCAAGACGAGGATGCAGCCGGCCGCGATCAGTCCCTGCGCGCCGGCTTTGCTGACGCCACTCCCGTCCAGGCACGAGCGCCCGAGGCGCTGGCGGCACCAGTCCTCGGCTTCCGGCCACGCGTCGGACGGAGACGCGGCCTGCGCGCCCGTCAACACCACGGCCCACGGCCAGCCGGCCGCGCGCAAGCCGGACTGGAGCGTGCCAGAGTACGCAACGGCGCGCAGCTCGTCGTACGCGGCCTGGACGGCGGCGGGGGAGCCGCCGTCGGTGGCGTTGGCCTGGACGAGGACGTCCGCGACGCCGGACAGGGGGCTGCCCCGGACGCCTGCGTCAGCCAGCAGGCGGCGGCGGCGCGTGGCCTTCAGCGCGACGTAGCCGGGCGCCACGCGCAGGATGGACAGGGCGCTGGCCGGCAGGGCCCCCCCGCCCGCGGCGGACAGGGTGGCCAGGAAGTCGGCGTCCGCGCCGGCGGGCAGGGGCGCAGCCGCGCCAGACCCGATCACGCGGTAGGTGGCCTGGGTTGGTTGAGGGGTGCGTGGTTTGTGCTGGGGGTCGTGCGCGCGAGGGGGGAAACGAACAGGCACGCGCGCGGCTGGAAGAGGGAGGGAGGGAGGGGGTTGACCCGCTTTTTTTTCCAGCGCCCTTCCCCCGCCTCCCTCACACTCACCCGCACAACGCTCTGACCCGGACGCAGCGTCAGGATGTCGATCGGCGCGCCAGCCGGGGTTTCGACGGGCGCCCCGCCCGTCTCGTCACCGTCGTCAAGCATGGGGGTTGGTGTGGGGGTGGGGGTGCTCGTCGCGACGACGACGGGCGTGGTGGCGGGTGGAGTGACCGTTTCTTGGGAGCGAGCCGCGGCCAGGCCGGCTAGGAGGGCTAGGACGCGGAAGGTGGCGCGGCGGGCGGAGGGGCGCATGGTTTGTTTTGTTTTTAGAAAGGCGGTCGGGGGAGCGCGGGGCCGGCAGTCTGCCTGGGATGTGGCAGGTGTGGGCCCGGTGGTCGGCACACAGCGCCCCACACCTCCTTCTCTCCTCCAGAGAGCGAGCCCGGCGGGACCTCCACCGCGCTCCAACTCGCCTCGCCCTCCACACAGCCGTCATGAGGCCGACCTTGGCTTTGAAGCCGGAGGTTGCGTCCTCGTCGGCGTCCTCCAGCCGCGCCGCCGCCGCGCTGCCGAGCCGGCAGCGCCGCAATTCGGCCGCGCCGACGGCCGCGCCGCGCGTTCGCCCCGCCCAACCGTCGCTCCGCCGCGGGCCGCCGCCGCCGACGGCGGCGGCGACAGGACCGAGCGATGACAGGTGCGTGCGTGGCGTGGGGTCGGGTGGGAGGGCGAGAAAGGCGCCGCCAACTCGCGCGCGCGGCCACAACGCTCGCGCTCGCTTGGCCGGCGTCGACCCACCACCACCACCCTCTCTCACACACCTCCACCCCATGCCCATCCTCAACCACAGTTGGTCCACCTTTGAACAGCTCCAGTACGAGCGCGGCTACTGTTCCCTGGGCGCGGCCAAAGGCTACTCCCCTGCCGCCGTCTGGGAGGAGGCCTTGGCGCAACCGGGCGGCGTGGCGGGCCTCGCCTCGCGCGCGGCCTGCATCGCCGCCCGCCTGGGCGCCGTCGCCCTGGCCTGGGGCGCGGACGCGGTCATGGACGGGTTGCGCGGCGGGTCGGCTGCGACCGCAGAGGGCGCCGAGGTCGACCCGGCCGCCGCGGCGGCCGAAGCCGCGCGCGTGCGCTCGCGCGCGGCCGCCCTGCGCCAAGCGCTCGCCGCGCTCGGCCCGGCCTTCATCAAAGCCGGCCAAGTCCTGGCGTCCCGCCCGGACATCGTCCGCGAGGACTACATGGACGAACTCTGCGCTTTGCAGGACGACGTCCCCGCCTTTCCGGACGAGGAGGCGTTTGCCATCATGGAGGCGGAGCTCGGCCGCCCCGTCGGCGCCGTGTTCTCGTCCATCTCGTCCCGCCCCATCGCCGCCGCGTCACTGGGCCAGGTCTACCGGGCCGTGCTGCGCGACACGGGCGAGGCGGTCGCGGTCAAAGTGCAACGCCCGGGCGTCCGCCCGCTCATCATGAAGGACCTCGTCCTGTTCCGGGCCGTGGCCGCGCTCGTCACGCCGATCGCGCTCCGCCGCCTGGGCTGCAACGCCGAGCTCATCGTCGACGAGTTTGGGGAAAAGCTGTTGGAAGAGCTGGACTACACGCAGGAAGCCCGCAACATCGAGGACTTTGGCCGCAACTTTGCGGGCGACCCCACCGTCAAAATCCCGTGGGTGCGCCGCGATCTGTCCGGGCGGCGCGTCCTGGTCATGGAATGGATCGACGGCCTGCGGTGCACCGACCCGGCCGGCATCGCCGCGTCCGGCATTGACGTGGACGCCTTCATTCGGTCCGGCGTGGTCGCGGGGCTGCGCCAACTCCTGGAATTCGGCCTGTTCCACGGCGACCCGCACCCGGTGAGTATTTTTTGGAGAGGTGTTCCCATCCCCATCCCCATCCACCCCCATGCGTTTCCATGCACTCACGCTCCCACCCCACCCCACGCCACTCCACCACCGCGCCAACAGGGCAACGTCTTCGCCCTGCGCGACGGCCGCATCGCGTACGTCGACTTTGGCAACGTCGCCGAACTGTCCGCCCGCAACCAGCAGACCCTGATCGACGCCGTCGTCCACGCCGTCAACGAAGACTACACGGCCATGGCCGGCGACTTCACGCGCCTGGGCTTCCTCGCCCCCGGCACCGACATCGGCCCGCTCGTCCCCGCCCTGGAATCCATCTGGTCCGAGGCGCTCGGCTCCTCCCTCGCCGACTTCAACTTCCGGACCGTCACCTCCCGGTTCAACGAGCTGGTGTACCAGCACCCGATCCGCATCCCGGAACGGTACGCGCTCGTCATCCGCTCCCTGCTCACCCAGGAGGGCATCTGCCTGCGCCTGCGCCCGGCCTTCCACTTCCTGGAGGTGGCGTACCCGTACGTCGCGCGCCGCCTGCTGACGGACGACGACCCCGCCCTGCGCGCCCGCCTCATCCAAGTCCTGCTCCAGGACGGCAAGTTCCAGTGGGCGCGCCTGGAAAACCTGGTCACGCTCGCGCGGTCGGGCGTGAGCGGCGGCGGCGGCGGGCAGGGCGGGCAGGGCGGCGAGCGCGGCGCGTCCCAGCCCCAGCCGCCCTCCGGCCTGGACCTGTCCGACACGGTCGCGTCCGCGGCGCGCCTGGTGGCGTCCGACCCGACCCTGCGGCGGCAGCTGTTGGACGCGGTGACGGAGGGGGACCGCCTGCACGTCACGGAAGTCGCCCGCCTGGCCGGGCTGCTGGCGGCGGACGTGGATGGGGGGCGGGTGTTGAGGGAAGCCTTGGCTGCGGCGCCGGGGGTGGGGCGCCAGGTCGCCGTGGCCTGGGCGGACAGCGTGCTGAGCCGGTAGAGCGCGTGGGTTGTGTGTGTGTTGTCATCGTCTGCCCATTTCTTTGTTGTTGCCTCACACTCTCGTCTGAGCGGGGGAGTGCGCGCGCGCGGCTTGTCTTCCTTTCACTCGCACGCACGAAACACAGCCTGAAACAATGGCCCCGCGCCGGGCCCTGTTGCTCGCCGGACTGCTGGCTGGGCTCCTGCCAGGTGCGGTTGGAGGAAGGGAATGAGCGGGTGCGGCTGTGCGGCCTGTCGAAAAGAACAACATCGGCGTGTGTGGCCCACGCCGCCCTCGGAGCGAAACCGCCCGCCACCGCATGGGAGAGCCGGCAAGGAGGCCTTGGGAGCCTGCCCCACCAAGGCCCAGGCTTGACGATGTTTAGTCTGAGATGAGAGAGACAGACTGGCATTCCACGCCCACCTGCGCGCGCCGGCACGGGCGAACGATTGCTGAGCAACACAGCCCGCGCGTGCCAGGGTGGCTAGCCGCACGTGGCCGGCCAGCGCATGCGGTCGCCGATGGACACGTTCCAGGGACGGCCTCTCCCTCCACATGAGCGGGTAGCTGACGGTCTTTGCTTGCCTTTGGCCGTGTCGGAACGGGGATGCTGTCGCTCCTTCTCTCTCAACTCACGAGGGCGCCCCTTCTCTCCCCACAGCGCACGGCTTTATTCGCGTCGACAACGGCAACTTTGTGGACGAAGACTGCCGCGAATTCTACATTTCGGGTTACAACACCTGGCAGGTGAGTGGACACTAGAAGAGGCTGTTCCGTTTTGTGGCAGAAGACCTGGCAGGGCAGAGTCGATGCCGCACGGCGGAAGAAAAGACGAGAATCGGCGCGAAAAGAAAAAAGGGGTTGAAACGCGGAGGTGGCGACACTCTCTGCACGCGCACTCATCGCTTCGTCCTCTCCGATAAAAACAGCTGCTGGAAGCCGCGGCCGGCTTCAAGGGCACGCCCCAGGAAGTCAAGGAACAGGTTAGTAATGAGGGATGGGAAGGATGGGACGGAGGGTGAGGCCCTGGGCGACGGGGGGCAATGCCGGCGCGAGCCCTGGGCGGCCACGCTGACTGCGCGGCCCTCCCCACCCCCACCCCCTCCCCACCAACAACAACACGCCACGCTCCAGCTCGACGCGGCCAAGGCCCAGAACCTGAACACCGTCCGCGCCTTTGCGTTCGGCACGCTGGAAGGCTTTGCGCTCCAACCAAAAGTGGGCGAGTACAATGAAGACGCGTTCAAGGCGCTGGACTTTATCCTGGATGAAGCGTCCAAGCGCGACTTGCGCCTGGTGCTGGCCATCGCCAACCAGTGGGACTCCGCCAACACCGCGCCCGAAAAACTGCAGTGGGCCAACACGGACAATAAGTTTGCGTACTCCAACTCGACGGGCAAGCTGAAGCTGGTGAACGGCAAGGTCACGGGCGAGGACGCCTTCTTCACCGACCCGGCCGTCAAGCAGCGGTACAAGGACCACGTGAACGTGCTCGTCAACCGCGTCAACTCCATCAACGGCAAGAAGTACAAGGACGACCCGACCATCCTGGCCTGGAACCTGATCAACGAGCCCCGGTGCGAGCAGCCGGCAGGCTGCGGCATGCAGGAGTGGGTCGAGGAAATGAGCAGCGCGGTGAAGAAGGCGGACCCAAACCACTTGGTCACGATTGGTGCCGACGGCTTCTACGGGTGCGTGAACGCGCGTGGGCTTGTGGGTGGGCTTGTGGTGCCCGCGCCCGGGCAAGGACCCAGCCGGACCAACGCGCCCGCCCTCACACCCGCTCCCCACCCGCCCACCCACCCCACCCCACCCCACCCACCCCCCCACACACAGCGCGGCCTCGTGCCTGGCCGACCGGTACAATCCTTTCCTGTGGGCCGGCCACACCGGCTCCGACTTCCTGCCCAACCACGCCGCCAAGGACATCGACTACGCGGCCATCCACCTGTGGCCGGACAACTGGCAGCGGTGGGACCTGCCGTTCGGCAAGGACTGGATCGAAGGCCACATCGCGGGCGCGCGCCAGCTGGGCAAGCCCCTCGTCCTGGAAGAGTTTGGCAAGGCCGTCGGCGGCCTGGCCTCCTCCGACCAGACGGAGACGGACCGGGCCAAATGGTTCAACCAGACGTACTCCCAAATCCGGGATTCCGTGGAAGCGCGGGACGCGCTCAAGGGCGTCCTCTTTTGGCGGTGGGCGGCCATCAACGGCGGCGGGTCCGCGCTGTCCGACTTTGACAAGTCGGCCACGATCGAGACGTCGTCCGAAGCCTTCCAGAAGTCGGTGCGGCCGTTTGCGGACTACGTGAAGACGCGCAACGAAGTGGTGTGCGGCCCCGGCAAGGGCAAGGACAAGCCGAAACCCAAGCCGAAGGAGGAGGAGCCCAAAGCCGCTGCCACACCCGCGGCCGCAAAGGAAGAGGCGAAACCCGCTAAAAAAGACGACAAGCCGGCCGCCACGCCCGCGCCGACCAAGGCCGCTGCTGCGACGCCAGCTGCCACTCCTGCTGGCGACGGCAAAAAGGGGTGGGCCACCGACGTCGCCGCGCCCGCCGAACCCATCCAGGTGACGCCCGTCACTGGAGGCGTCGCGGCCGCGTCGGCCACGCAACAACCCGCGCCCGCCCGCCGCCGCCTCCAAGGCGCCGTCGGCCCGCCGCCCTCCTTCTTCGCGCCGCCGCGCCCGTCCGACGCGGGCCCCGGCTGCAACGCCGCGTACGGCCGGTCCGACGGCGCCGCCGCCCGGACGATCACGACCAACGGCATCGCCGACTGCTGCGCCGAAGCCAAGTCGGGCGACTTCACGGCCTGGTCGTACTGCTACTGCGACCTGGGCTGCAAGGACGGCGGCAACGCCACGGTCCCCAAGGGCTCGTGCGTCCTGAAAAACCCGCCCAACGCGTTCTACCCACGCATGACGGCCCTGGGGACCGGCGTGGGTTGGGTGTCGGGCGCGCCCGGCGCCGCCACGCTGCCGTCGTGGAAGTGCCAGGTCAAAGGGTCGGGCGGGTGCGGCCCCAACGCGGACCCGGGCACGTGCAAGGCGGACGAGCTGAAAGCGGCGCTGGCCTGCCCGGCGGACGACTGCCACGCCAAACAAATGAACATGGTGAGTTGTGGGGATGGGCGGGGAGGGGCGGACGGTACGGATGATGTGCGGATGGAAAGACAGGGGCGGTCGCGGCGCCGTTTTTTTTTTTCGATCCCACCGTTCACCCCAAAAACGACACCGAGCGCTCACCCCTTCCTTTCCCTGACCATCCTTTACCTCTGTCAACAGGACGGCGATTTGATTGTCTTTGACATCAACAGCTTTGCGCCGGAGCCGACGATCCTGACGGCGGCCGACTGTTGCCAGGCGTGCAAGAACAACGGCGAGTGCACGGGCTGGACCTTCTGCCCGCTCAAGGAGGGGTGCGCCAAGGACTGCCAGACCTACATCAAGTCCGGCCCCAAGCTCGGCTTTGGTCCATACGGCTCCTGCAACGGCGACGCGTTCCCGTACCGCGCCTGCTCGCTGAAAAAGATGCCGGAAGGCAAGCACACCGTCACGGCGTGGGGCCCGCAACAGCCGTGGGTGAGTGGTACTCTGTCCGCGGATGGCGTGCCTAAAATGATTGGCGAGTGAGCGCTTTGAGAGGGGCCGCGTTTTTGACTGCGTGCGTTTTTTGCTACTTTGCGCGTGCGTGGGGACAAATGGTTTTTTTGATGGGAGAGGGATGGAGAGGGTTGAGGGGGCGTCGTTTTTTCGCGAGCCCTGCGCCCCGTGCACGCACCGCCCTGCCACGGGTGACCCGTGGCAGGCTGTGCTCCTCTGCCACCGTATACGAGTACTTTTTTCTATGAATGAGAACGCGGCGTCGTCCAAAAAAAATTATTTTTTCAACTTCGAGCGGGGGGTGGTGGAGAGTTGCAAGCGTACACAAAAAAAAACGCAACGACAACAAAAAGAACCGCAACCCCTCCGCCCTCAATCACGCGGCTCCACCAGCAGGGCCGCCTGCGGCGCCAGGCCCAGCTCGGCCAGCGTCCGGCCAGCAGGAGCTCCGCCGCCCCCTCCACCACCACCGTCCCCACCACCACCACCGCTGCGCTGCAGGACCGTCCGTGGAAAGGCCGTCACCAGGTCGTAGCCCAGGCAGCCGTGGCCCGGCAGGGAATCCACCCACGCGTACACGGCGTCGGCCGTCGCGGTCCCAGGAAAACGACGGGTGGCGGGCGCGGCGCCGGCGCCTTCCGCCCGCAGGCGCACACGAATCGTGGCCGCGCCAGGCGTGCCGGGTGCAGGCTCGGGCGGGAGGGCCGCCGCCGCCGCCGCCGCCCGCGCCGCCAGGGCGGCCGCCGTCTCAGCGGCCTTGGCCGCGGCAGCAGCCGCCTCCCTCTCAGCCGCCGCCCGGGCGGCCGCCTCCGCTTCGGCGGCGGCCGCGGCTTGCGCCGCCGCGGCCGCCGCCGCGGCGTCGCGGCCGCGGTCGGCCGCCAGCGCCGCCTCGAACGCCGCGTCCTGCTCCGCCCGCAGCGCCCGGTCGGCTTCCCGGGCGCGGGCCGCGTCGCGTTCGGCCGCCAGGCCGGGCCCGTGCTCGGCCTGCGCGCGGGCCAGGAGGTCGAGGAGGGCGGACGGGCGGGCCGCCCCCTCCGCGGCCGCGGCCAGGGCAACGCGGGACGCGGGGCCGCGCAGGAGCGCGACGGCCGGGTACGCCCGCAGGCGCAGCGCGCCCGCCAGCGCCGCCGCGTCCGACGAGGCCGTCACGTCCCCGCCCCACGCGACGTACCGCCCCGACCCGCCCAACTCCGACACCAGGCCACCGTCGCACAGCGTGTCGGCCTCAAAGCCGGGCGTGTCTGAGTGGCGCGGCGACCGGAAGTACGCAAACAGCAGGGCGTGCGAGGCGGCCGCCGCGTCGGCGGCGGCCCGCCAGCCCAGGGGCGCCCAGGCCGGCCCACGCCCGGGTCCGTGCGCGGCTTCCCAGGCCGACGCGAAGGCCGCGGCGTCGGCCGCCGGATCGGTCGGCGGGCGCGGGCGAAGGGCGGCCGCCAGGCGCGGCAGGCCCGGAATGGGGGAGCCCGGCCGCGTCAGGGCGGCCAGGACGGCCGATGCCAGCGTGGCGGCGGCGCGCAGGGCCGTGAAGGGCAGGCGCAGCAGGGCAAAGAGCGGCGAGGACGAGGCGGCGGTCGAGGGCGGGTTGCCGCGCCGCGGCGGCGGCGCGCCCGGCGCGCGCGGGCGTGGGGGAGTCGGCCGGGGAGGCGCCGCCCGCACGGGCGACCGGGCTCGGGGTGGGGGCGGCGGCGGGCGTGGCGCGGTGGCGGCGGTGGCGGGCTCGTTTTCTGTTTGGGGCGGGGGGGGCGGAGATGGATCGGGGGGGGGGGGAGGTTGAGGGCGGCGCCGGATGGTTTTCGCGCGGGCGGCGGGTGTGGGAAGAGCGGAAAACGGCGACGGCGGCGGAGTCGCTGGCCGTTCTTTTTCTTCCCAACCACGCCGGGCGATACTCGGAGTGTGGACGCCTGAAGATGGCGTGCACAGCAGCCCAGGGTGGGCACCCGCTGGGCGGGCACGCCGAAAAAGGCGCGGCGGGCGTGGTGTCCATCGCTCGCCCGGCTCGGCGCTCGCACCTCGAATCATGGCCACCGCGCCCGCTTCATCCCCGGCCGCCGCGTCAAGGTAGAAGGAGGCGCGGTCAAGGGGCACACCCGTCGCGGCCGCGACGCGGGCGGCGGTGTCGGACATGCTGGAGTGTGTGTGAGAGAAGGGGCGCACGGCAATGGGCCCCCTTTGTTTCGGGCAAACCTGGGTGTGGGTGGCTGGAAGCAGAGAGAGGATGGAACGCAAAGGAAGAAGTCTCGAAAGTAACAAATACACACACAAACACACCACACACACGGCTCCAGCAGTCACGCAGTCACGCGCACGCATCGTGCACACTCCTGGGCGGGTGGGAAGGCAAAAGAATCCGGGTGTGGGAGAAGCGACGCCCCTCCACCCTGTCGTTCCTCAACCACTCCGCCGGCCCGTGTGCAGCGCCGCCGCCGCCGTCAGGTGTTGGGTCGGCGTTTTTACAATGGCGGATGCTGCCACCACCAAAGGCAGGGGTGCCCGGCGGCGGGTGTGTGGCATGGCGGGCGGCGGCGGTCCAGCGCGGGAGGCGTGCGTTGGAGGGGCAGTCGCAGCAGCCCGCACCGTCGTCGCCGCGCCCGACCAGGCAGCCAGACAGGCCGGGGAGGCTTGAAAGTAGCGCTTCAAGAGCTGGAGTTCGGCCGGGCAGGTCATGGTGCGTTTGTGTGCGTGCTTCCTGTGTCTGAGGGGACGGACGGGGCGAAAGGTTGGTGGGACCGACGCAAACACGGCGGACCTGCGCGCGCGCATGCGGGCCGGCCGCGCGGGGCCAGAACCGCCCGCAACCATCACTCCTCTATCCTTACAAAGCATGATCAGATAGCACGCACCGCCCACGGTGGGCTGCTGCCAGAGCTGGCCTGACCGCCGCGCGGGACCAAAAACCTTGGCCGGGTGGAATGCTGGGGCACAAAGATTGCTTCACAGGGGGGCCGCCGGCGGGGCACTCGGCTCGCTTGCACACTCCTAAGCGACAGACGGAGGGTATGTAGAGGCTAGCAGCGCGCTCGCTGACAGACGCACCTTTTATTGGTGTGTGTGTGGCGGGTGTGTCCCGCCGCGGAGAGAGGGAACGAGGAAAAGAATAGTGCTGCTGCGCATTTTTTTTTTTGGGGCGCAACCCGAAAAAGGGGGAGCGACAAACGAAACGAGGGCACATCAACACGCGCCGCGGCCCGCTCCGCTCCCCACAACACAAGCACAATTTCTACTCATCGTTGTCCACATTGTCCAGCAGGGTGGCCGCGGGAGCCCGCCGCCAGCGCGGCGGCGGCGGCGACGCAGCAGCGGGCCCAGTCCCACTGGCCCGCTGGCCCGCTTCCCGTCGCCGCCACAGCACGTCGTCAGGCGGCGGCGGCGCTTCCCCACTGCCCGCCGGCTGCTCGGCCCGCGTCCACAGCACGCCGCCACCGCCGGGAGGCCGGGCGACAGGCGCGGCGCCAATGGCGGGGGGAGGCGGTGGAGTCGTCGCAGGAGGGGCGGCGGGCGTCTGCTCGTCCGGAGGCGCGCGGCCGGCCGCCTGCGCGCCCGCCTCCTCGCCCTGCTTCCCGCCGCCGCCCACCAGGCCACGCACCGCGCCCACGGCTTTGGAGACGGCCAGGCCGCCCAGGCCCGCCACGCCCAAACCACCAGCCACATACGCAGCTCCAGGCGGCAGGGAAAAGGACGGAGACGGCGACGGCTCGCCGTCTGCCCGTCCGCGGGGTAAAGGCACCGCCCCGCCCGCCGCCCGCAGCAGGGCGGCCGTGCCGTCGTCTTCCTCTTGTACTGACGCCTCCTCGTCCTCTTCCTCGTCCACGGGTGTGGGCGGAGGCGGAGGCGGGGGTGGAGACGGAGGCGCCGGCCGTGCCGCAGCAACGGGCGGCGCTGCCGCCACTGCTCCTTTCCCGGGCTGGACCGTGCGCGCCGCCAGCTCCGCCAGCTCCGCGTCGGACAGGCCGTGCAGGCGGGACGCCGTGTCGCGGAGGACCAGCGATTCCAGCCAGGCCCGGTCGACAGCGACGGTCCGGCTAGTGGGTGGATGGAATGGGGTGGGCGGGCGGGTGGGGGTGGGTGTGGTGAGAGCCCTCGTGCTGTTCCCCGCTCGTGGGCCGGGGCCCTCGTGCTGTTCCCCGCTCGTGGGCCGGGGCCGCGAAAAAAGACGGCTCGTCCCGCTCTCCATCCCTCTTCCGCCACGCCTGGAGCACACAGCGGGTCCTCGGCTCTCCCTGGCTCAAAAGAAAACTCACCCGTCGTCGGCTGCCGCCAGCGCAGGGCCGCCCACGAGCAGCACTGCGAGCGCGGCTAGCGCCGACGCCGCCAGCGGTGCGTGGGTGAAGAGGGCGGGTGGGCGGCGGTTGGGCTCGTTCCGCCCGGAGGTCGACGGTTCGCTGGGTGAGCCAGTGTCTTGACTTGCCCTGGTACGTGGCCCGACAGCGGACGTCACCGTTCCTGGGGCTGGCCGGCATCGTCGTGGGGTGAGCGGCGACGCGGCAGCACGCAGCAGCGTCTGCCCGTCACGCCTCCTGGCACGCGACGACGACGACGACGACGGCACGCCGCCTCGTGTGGGCGCGGGCAGTGCCGAAGACGGCGCCATCGGCGCGCCGAACTGTCGTGGTGTGCAGGCGGAACAACAGCAGAAACGCGAGAATGAGAATTTTTTTTCCGCACTCCCTCAAAAACGCATTCGTTTCCGCGGCCGGACGACGGCCGAGCACACGGGGCGGCCTTCGCGGCCAGGGCCCGCTCCCTGTACAATGGACGACGGCACCCTCCGCGTCGTCCAGGTCCCCGCCCCCTTCCGCCGCCTCGTCTCCCTGGTCGGCCGCGCGTTTTACGGCGGGCACTGCCCGCCGCGGCCGGGCGACCCCGCGTTCCGGGCGCCGGAGGACACTGCTGCTGCTGCCGGTGCTGGGCCGACCACCCAGCGGTCGCGTGGGGTCACACCCGCGGCGGGCGTGTCGCCCGGCACGGCGGCCGCGGGCAGAGCGGGCGGGCGCAAGGTACCGTTTTTTGTCTTTTCCTTCCTTGCACCTCGACCACCTGCTCCGTCCATCCTTCCGCTCTCACTCCCGCCTCTCTCTCGCCCTCTCTCACCCCAACACAGTTTGACACGCGCGGCCTGGGCATCGTCCTCTTGGATGCGCTAGCCCGCCGCGAGTGGGTGCGCGAAGAGGATTTGGCGGCGTCGCTGCGCATTTCCGCCGGCCTGGCGCGCAAAGCCTTGCGCTACCTCGAAACAGAACGCCTCGTCCGGCGGGAACACCGGCGCGAGGGCAAACGCCACGGTGCCGTGCCCGGCACGACGGGCGGGCCCGACGGGCAGGGCGGGACCGGGAGAGATGACGACGAGGACGGCGCGCCGCCGCCCCCGCCCGAACCTCCAGCCGACGGAGAGGCGCCGCCAAAACCGCTCACCCACTCGTACGCGGCCCTGGACTTTCCGGGCTTGCTGGACGTCGTCCGCCTGCGCCGCGCCCGCCTGAAAGCCGTCCTGGCCGAACGGGCGAAAGGCGCGGCGGCGGTGATGGAGTACTGCTGCCGGACGTGCGGCGCGACGTACACGACGCTGCAGGCGAGCGTGCTGTTCGACCCGTTTGCGGGCGAGTTCCGGTGCGAGGGCGAGCACTGCGGCCGGGACGCGCCCCCGCTCATCCCGGCGACGGGCGAGGACGACGCGCGCGGGGCGTCCGCGGCGGCGGCGGCCAAGGACCTGGCCGCGCGCGCGGAAGCCCAGCTGAAACCGCTGGACGACGCGCTCGCGGGCTTGGCGGCGGCCATCGCGGCGGGGGATGTGCTGGTGCCGGACTTTGGGCCCCTGGGTTCCTGGGCGGCGGAAGCCGCGGCCGCGGCGGCGGAGCGGGCGGGCTTGGCTGGGCCGGGCGGGGTGGGCGGGCGGCCCGGGCGGCGCCCCGAAGAGGACGTGCGTGTCGAAATCGCGACGGCCGAAGCCGAGGCGGCGGCGGCCGCGGCAGCCGCTGCCGCCGCCGCGGCGGCGGGAGAAGTGAAGGAACTGCCACCCTGGCTGCGGGCTGCAGCGGCGGCGGACGCGGGCGGGCCCGCGCCCCCTCCCACCGCGCCGGCGGCGGAGCAGGCGGCGTACGCGGCGGTGTTTGAAGCGGCGGTCGCGAAGCGCCAGGCGGAGTTGGCGGCGGAGCAGGAACGCCAGGCGAAGCGGGTGAAGGTGGAGCCCAAGGCCGAGCCGGGCACGGCGCCGCCGCCGCCGCCCGCGGCCGTCGCCGTCAAGGCCGAGCCGGGCGTCGACGTCAAGGCGGAACCTGGCGCCGAGGCGGCGGCGGGCGAGGAGGAAGAGGATTGGGAGGACCTGTAGAGAGGGAAGGAGACGCGTTTTGTAGTGCTGGTTTTGCGTTTGCCGCGCTTGTGCGGACGGCTCGGACCAGTGAGGAGGGAGTGTGTGTGGGTGGGGCGGCAAAGTCAGAAGGGTGTGCCGTCACGTTTTTTTTTTCTCCATCCCACGCACCCTCTCTCCATCTCCAACCTCGCGCCACTCTTTTTTTTCTACCCAAGACGGCCGAATCGGTGGGAAGGCGGGCGCCCACCCAGCCCCATGCGCCCTACCACGCACCCCCCCCACCCCACCCCACCCCCCCCCCCCACCCCCACCCCCCACCCTCACGCGATGCCGTCCTCGAAGAAGGAGTCGTACGTCGTCCGCCCGCCCTCGTCCAGCAGGCCCAGGCCCTTCAACCGGCGCTCCTGGTAAAACTCCAGGGACTCGGCGCCCGCGGACCGGGCCTCGAAGTAGGCGCGGGCAGCCGCCAGCGCCCGGCGTTCACCGAAGCGCACCACCGTCGCGGCCCGGCCGCGCCGGGTCAGGGGCGCGCCCGTGACGGCGGAGACCCCGGTCGCCAGCGCGGCCTCGTCCCCGGCCTCCCCGCCACTGCCCGCCAGGCGGGCCAGCGCCGCCGCACACCCGGCCGCCATGGACCCGCACGCCGCGCGCTCGTTGTTCAGGGAGACGGGCTGGCGCATGAAGGCCCAGGCGTCGGCCCGGAAGACGGGCTCCAGCAGGAACGCGTCGGCGCCGCCGAGGTTGATGAGGCGGAGGACGGCCAGGGCGTCCTCCGCCGCCGCGGCGCCGGCCGGGCCCACGCCGAAGTCGGGGGTGAGGGTGAGGGGGATGGCCGAGGGGCTGGACGCCACGCCGGCGCCCTCCAGGATGTCGGCCTTGTCGTCGGCGAACCGGTCGTCCGGCGGGATGCCGAGGGACAGCGCCCAGCCCGGCCGCCCCCGCCCCGCCAGCGCGGCCGCCTCATCCAGGGCGCCGTAGTCCAGCAGGACCTGGCCGTCCGTGCGGGCGGGGCCGTAGTCCAAGGTGAGCGGGGCGCCGGGCGGGAGGTCGGACCGGGCGTCCAGGCGGGCGGCGCGGCCGGTCGGCGCGGCGGCGGCCTTGCTGCCGCCGCCGAGCAGGCCGCCCAGGACGCCGCCACCGCCGCGACCAGCCCCCACAGCGCCGACGGTCAACGGCCCGGCTGAGGGCGACCGGGCGTGGGCAGCCAAGTCCACGCCCGGCACAATGGCCGCGGCCGCGCCTTCGAGAGGAGGGTGGACGCGCGCGCGCACCGTCGCAGCCGCCCACGCAAAGTGTTCCGGGGAGTACACGTCCGCCGGAAAGGTGTCTCTGTCACGAGAGAACAGCGCTTCTTCCAGCGCGGCGTGGCGGGCGGAGAAGAAGGCGCGGTACCCCTCGATCGCGTCGCCCGCCTGGGTGCCGGCCAGCTCAGCCAACTCTGCCTCCGTCCAAAACAGGGGCGCATCCCCCGCCGCGGGCGGCAACGCCGCCGCGTACGCGTGCAGCGGGTCAGACGCGTCCCGCCGGGCGTGGAGGAGGGCCAGGGCCAGGCGCGCCCAGGGTTCCAAGCCCGCCGCGTCGGCGGCGGGGGAGGACAGCGCGGGGGACTGGACGGTGGACGCCGCGATCCACGCGGATTCGGGGACGGACAGGGCGGGGGTTCCGGCGGGGATGGGGTTGGGGCCAACGACAAGGCGGCCGTCGGTGAGGGTGACGGACCCGTCGGCGGGTAATGCGCCCCGGGCGACGAGCCAGTCGGAGAGGGTGGAGGTTGAGACGGCTGAGGCGGTCGCGACGGCTCGGCGAATTCGGTGGGGCGCGGCCGTGTGGCGGGCGGAGGGCCGCGTCCGCCCGGTTGTGGGTGGGCCAGGCAGCGCCCGCTTAGCCATGGCGGACAGGTGCAGGGTGAGGGGAGATGGGTGGGCACGGGCCCTGCGGGCGGGGCGAAAGACAGAGGTTTTTTATCTCTTGTGCGCCGCTGTGATTTTTCCCTCGTGCAGTTCGCGCACGGTCTCACCACCCACTCCCCGCTCATTTTTTTCCGTCTCTCACACACACGAGACGCAATACCGAGCCACCCCCCGCAACTGTTTACTAACAGGGCCTTTGAATCACGTCCAAGTCGAGGCTGAGTCGACCAAAGCCAATCAACGCCCCGAGCGGCCGTGGCGCAAATCTCCAACAATGCCACATTTTTATATGCACCAAAAAATGCATTTTTTCCAACCTAGCCATGCTGCCTGCCGATGGTTAAGTCATCGGTCCGGTCGCTCGGCACCCTTCATATGCCGTCTCGATGGCGCAGTCGGTAGCGCGTGGGTCTCATACAGAGCGCTTACAACACCGTCTGTCAGACGAGTCTCTCCCCGTCTGACGCGATACACCAAAAGCCATTTCGACACACACCTTCATCCTGGACCTTCACACCGGGGTGGGAATGTCGATTCGACAATGAGCACGCCGTCACACGCGTGCGCTTTCTCATTAGAGGAATCCCAAGGTCGCGAGTTCGATCCTCGCTCGAGGCAGATGAATCTTTTTTGGGGCGGACGGCGCGGCGGCGGGCGCGGCCGGTGTTTTTAAGGTGGTCGGGGGAGCGGGTGCGGGTGCGGGGCAGGGTCGCCTCCCCCTCCAGCAGGGACCCGCTGTTTTCGTTCTTTTACGCCGAAACCACCGCGGCCACCGCTTTCACTGGTCGTGCGGGGCTCGACGCCGCACTCAGAGCTTGGTTTTGGAGAGTTTTTGAGGTTTGAAACGGGCGGCAGGTCAAAAGCAACAAACCTCCGTTCCATCCATCCCACCCCATCACCCCCTCCCGAACCCGCTCGCGCTGTCCATGGCCGCCACCATGTCCAGCAACCGCTCATTCTCAGCCCGCAACCGCTCGCATTCGGCGTGGGCACGTCCCAGCTCGGCGGCAGCGTTGGTGCAACCCGCCCGCTCGCTGCCCAGGGCGTCGCCCGCAGCCACCGCCGCGGCCTCGGCCGCAGTTGCACGCTCGGCCGCCGCCCGCTCCCGCGCCACCGCGCCGTCCCGCTCCCGGACTAAGCCGGCCGCACGGCGTGTGGCACCCTCGGCAGCCACGTCAGC
This sequence comes from Medakamo hakoo, assembly GCA_026636295.1. Lineage (NCBI taxonomy): Eukaryota > Viridiplantae > Chlorophyta > Trebouxiophyceae > Coccomyxaceae > Medakamo > Medakamo hakoo. The sequence continues at coordinate 319,770 of CP089461.1, forward strand.
CGCCGCGGCCGCGGCTTTGGCGGCTGAAGCTTGTTCCGCCGCTGCGGCCGCCGCCGCCTGCGCTGCTGCAACGCGCGCCGCCGCCTCTGCCACCGCCCGCTCTTTGGCCTCCCGCTCCGCCGCCAGCGCACGCACAGCCGCGACTGCGGTGGCGTCCGCCGCCAGCGCTGCGCTCACTAACCGGCGGTGCAGACTCGCCAGAGACTGCTGTTCCCTGGACGCCGCCGCTGCCCGCCCTGTCCAGGGCGCGGGCGGCCGGGGCGGGCACGCGTCTTTCGCCGCGGCCGCGCCGCGCAAGGCACTCGCGGCCCGGCCCAGGTCGCTGAGCAATGCCCACACAAGCGACGTTGTGTCGGCTGTCAAGTGAGCGGCGCCTGGGTAGCCCAGGGAGGCGAGGTGCGAGCGGAGGGCGGCGACGTCGGCCGGCGGTGGAGGTGGTGAAGGGGAGAGGGATGCGCCGGGCGGCGCCAGCGGGCGCGTGGTGGTGGTCGGGGCTCCCATCTATCAGGCAGTGTGCGCGCGACGTCAGGGGAGGCGGGATGGTGTTGTTGCCGGGCACGGACGCGAGAGAAAAAACGCGGGAGTGTCGGGAGTCAGTTTCGGCTGGGGTTTGAAGAACGTGAGCGGTTTTGGTCACTGCCCTCTCTCCACTGTTTCTTTTTCGCGTTTTTTGGGCGTGAAGCGGGCCTCCCCGCGCCGCCCACCTCCACCATGCGGCGCAAGCGTCACAAACAGACACGCCGCGGCATGCGGTTCTACCGCATTAATTTCGGCTTCCGCGAGCCGTACAAGGTTAGCGTCGTTGCGAGGAAATTGCGGCGGCCGGGCCGCCGCCATACAAAATGAAAGAAACGACGCGTGCTCACCCTGCTCCGTCTTTTTCCCACCACCACAAACAGGTCCTGCTGGACGGCAACTTTGTGCACGCCCTGCGCGAAACCAAGTGAGTTTTTGTGACGTGAAGAGAGAGGGAGGGCGCGACAAAAAAAACTCTCCATTCGCGCTCAACCTGGCCACCATTCATCCATCCACCATCAAAACAGCCTGGGCCCGGCCGACGCCGTCCTCACCAAGCTGCTTGGCGCGCCCGTCCGGTGCCTGACCACGCCCTGTGTGCTAGCTGAGCTAGCCGCTCTAGGCGCCGCCTACAGCGCGACCGTGGGCGCGGCCCGCCTGGCGGCGGGCGTGCACGCGTGCGGGCACGCGACGGGCGACCCGTTGCCGGCCGCAGCGTGTTTGCGTGCCTGCATCGGGAGTTCAAACGCGGACCATTTCTTGGTGGCGACACAAGACAGGTCTCTCAGAGCTGCTCTTGCAGACGTCCCCGCTGGCGCGGCCGTTTTCGCGTCGGCGGCCGGCGCCCACCTCGAACCACCGTCTGCCGCCCAAACGGCGGCCGTCCGCGCGCGCGGCGCAGCCGACCTGGCCGTCCCGGCCCGGGAGTTGGCGGCGCCCGCCATTGCGGACTTGGTGGCAGAAGCTGCTGCCGCTCGCCGAGCGCGGGCGGGCCCACCCGTGCGTCGCAAGGGCGCAGCAGCGCCCAACCCGCTGGCCGCGCGTAAAAAAACTGCTAAACCCGTTGCGCCTCACATCCTGGCCAAGCAGCAAAAGAAAAAGGAGAAACGGAGGGAGGCCGTGGCCGCGGGGTAGTGCGTGTGTGCACGCGTCTTCTGTTAGAAAAGTTTGTCTTGTGGTGTGTGCCATTACTTTACTTCCTCTCCGACAGTTTTTATACCTCGATCTGCGAAAAAAACGCAAAAAAGAAACACCACCCCCCGCTCCATCCCACCATGTCCATGCTCTGCCTCACATGATCGCGCACGCCGCACACCGCGTCCGCGGCTTGTCCGCCGCCGCCGCAGCGACCACCGGGCTGCTGGACAAGTGCGTGGTGGAGGTAGTGGCCTGGCGCGCAGCCGCCAGCGGGCCCGCGCCGACGGCACCAGCACCGCCCGCACCACCACCGTCGCCGCTGGGCTTGACTTTAAAGAAGGAGCGCAGCTGTTCTTGCTCAGCAGCCGCGGCAGCAGCCGCGGGAGACAGCGGCGCCGGCGACGCCAGGCGCGGCGCCCCAAACATGCCGGTGGGAGGCGGCGGGACGGCGGTGGAGCGAGGCGTGCGCGCTGAGCCTGTGGAGCGAGCCGAGGACGGGCCGGCCGGGACGGGGGCGGCCGATTCCGTCGTGATGGGCGCGGGCTTAGCAGGAGCAGCGCCGCCGTTGGACGAGGAGCGCTGGCGCAGGGTGGTCGTGGCGGCTGGCTGAGGAGGCTGCGGAGAGGGCGCCTTGGCCTCGGCCGCGGGCGGTGGCGGCGGAGAGGGCGCCTTGGCCTCGGCCGCGGGCGGCGGCGGCGGCGAGGGCGCCTTGGCCTCCGGCTCGGCCGCTTTCACCTCCGGCTCCGGCGCGGGAGTCGGCGCTTTCACCTCCGGCTCTTGTGCAGCGACGACGGCGGCGACAGCAGCGGGCGCGTCGGCTTCCGGCTCCGACTCGGACGACGAGGAAGGCGGCGCAGGCGCGACCGCCCGGGTCGCAGCAGCAGCGGCGGCAGCGGCCGGCACAGCACCGCCCGACGCGGCCGCGGCGGCGCGCGCTTTTTTCTTGGCGGCGCGGCGTTTCGCGGACTTGGACGTGCCTTGGCCCGGAGCGTGGGCGGTCGTCGTGGCGGTCGGGCCTGTGGTAGGATCAGCGCAGAGAGTGGAGTGAGAGGGCCCCCCCTCTCGGCGGGCGCGAATGCGCGCGCGCGGTGCATTTGGGCGTCGCAACGCGGGACAGGCACGGCAGTTATCCTCTAATGCACCGCCTGCGTCGGCAAGCTTGCGTCATCACTCACCTGACATGGCGGGAATGAAGGGGTGGGACGTCGCCGGCTGTTGAGCTGCCGCCCTTGCGGAGAAAAGGTTTCGGTTGGGAGGAGTGTGAGCGCGCGCGTGCCTTTCTCGGGGCCCATCCCCTCACTTTCGTCTTCCTTTCGGCACGCAAAAGCCCATGCTTTCGCTCGCACGCACCTCGGCCGCGCTGGCCGCTGCGCCCAGCCTGGCAGCCCTGAGCTCCAGGCGGGCGCGTGGGCTGTCGAGTGCGTTTTGTTTTCGTGGCGGAAAGGACACGCCTGACGCGTCGCTCGCACGCTCGCTCGCTCTCACCACCACCTGGGACGCCCGCACGGCCGACCGTGCTCTCAAGTCCACGCCCGTCACTACTTTACGGGCCGCCCTGATCACCCGCCACCCCCCTGACAACAGACCACGCCGGCCCGGACAAGTCGTCGTCCTCTTCATCCTCCAATCCCGCTCCTTTGGTTGTCGGCGCTATCGTCATGCTGGGAGCCTTGCAAGCCCGCCACATCTGGCAGGACGGCAGTGCGGGGCGGGCGGAAGCGGCGGCTCGCCGGTCTGCGGGCGGTGGTGGGAGTGGTGGTGCCTGAGACGAGGAGAGAGAGGCGCCCGTCCAGTCCTTTTTGTTGCTTTGCTTTTTGTTTGTTTCGATTTGTGCGTTCATGCTGTGTTCTCGGCGCGGATGGGAGGGGTGGGCGTGTCAGGAAGCACCCAAGGGCCGGCGTGGGCGGTGCGAGACAGGAGGTGGCGGGGCCTTTTCTCCCTCCACTCTGCAGTCACCTTTGCCGTTGCTCGTCTCGGACGCGGCCTTTCACGCGCGTCCCTCTCTCCTCCCGTCCCCACCCCCGGTATGGAGGATCGGCGAGCCGGCTCGCCTTCGTCCGGTGGGCCGCCGTCCACGTCCGCGGTGCGTGTGTTTGTTTGCGGGCGGCTTTTTGCTTTTCTTCCCGCTCAATGCACCCCGCGTGTCTTGCTTGTGGCCGCCCGCCGCACAGCTGCGCCCCGTCCTCCCCATCGTCGCCGCCTCGGACGGGTGAGCAGGTGCCCTTAAATACATGCACGACACATTTTAACGCCAACGACTCACTCCCACCGTTGGACACCACAGGCCGCACCACCACCCATGCACGGCCCAGCCCCGCGACCTGACCCACCACCGCCGTCCGACGGTCCAGCCGCCGACGACGCCATCCCGACCGTCGCCAACCGGCCCAGGCCCTTAACCCGACCGCCATCGGCTGGCGCTGTGGATGACACCGCGACGGAGACCACCACCTCCTCCAAGCCCGGCGGCCGCGCTCGCACCACCACTGCCCGCCCGCGCCCGGCCTCGGCCGGCGCCAAGAGCGGGGTGAAGCGGGACCGCACGCGCGAAAAGGAGCGGGCGGCGGCGGTGCGGGCGGCGGCACGGGCGGCGGCGGCTGCCGCCGCGGCAGGCGGCGCCAGCGACGGCGGGACGGCCAGCGACCATGGCGGCGCCGCTGCCAGCGGGCCGCTGCCGCCGCCCGGCCCACCGCTCCCGGCCCTCCTCGTCCCCAACCCGCCGCTCATCTCGTCTGTCGTCGACGCGGATGATGATGGGCTGCCCCTGTTTTCTGTGAAAACGGGCGCCGCCCCAGGCGCGTCGTCGGGCTCATCGTCTGCGGTGGCCGCGGCCGCGGCCGCCGCGGTTGCCGACCGCCCCATGGTCGAAGCCGGCCGCCGCGGCTCCGGCCGCTGGTTCCAAGTCACGGTGTTGGCCACCGCGCCCTCCGCCCTGCTCGTCCACTTCCCCGCCGCCGGCCCGGGCGAGGACGACGCCCGGGAGTGGGTCCACCGCCGGTCGGCCCGGCTGTGGCGGGGGTCCCTCGCCGAGCGGGACTGGAAATACCTTGGCCGGGGCGCGTGGGCGCCGCGCGCGGCTGCCGCACGCGCTGTCGCCGCTCGCCTGGCCGCTCAGACCGCGGGTGGCGGCGTGGCGGCGGCGGCGGCGGCCGCCCTGGTCGCCGCGGTTCAAGGTGGCGGGGATGGAGACGGGTCGGGCGACGGTCGCGGCCGGAAAGGCGGCGGCAGCAAAAACGGCAAAGGTGGGGGTGGGAGTGGCCGTGGCCGCGGCCGCCCCGCCGGTGGTGGCGGCGGTGGGGAGGGCGGGCGGCTGAAGAAGGCGCGGGCGGCGGCGGACCCGGCGCCCGGCGCCGGCGCCGGCGCGGCCGCGGGCGGCCCGCCGCCGCCGCGGCCGCGCCCGCGCGACGACGCGCTCACCCGCTGGTTCCTGGACCACTTCGCCGCGCTGCGGTGCGCGGGCGTGTGGGAAGCCGCACCGCCCGGGGCGTCGCCGGAGGGCGGAGCGGGCGAGCTGGTGGAGGGCGATGCGCGGGCGGCAATGGAGGAGGGGCGCGGCGGCGGGGAGGGAGGGGGCGGGGTGGTGGTCGCGGCGGCGTGAGCAGCGTGTGTGGGGTGCGGGGGATGGGCGGAGAGGGGGCTGGGCAAGCGCACACTGTCATTCCCGCGGCGCGCCCCGCGCTCAGCGAACGCCTCTCCCACGCGCACTCCTTCTGCCAGGGGCGAGGACAGCCCGTGCGACTCACCCACCCCAGGCCCGGCCGACGCCTGGAGGACAGGCAGGGCGAGCGGGGCCCTCCCCCCGTTGCGCTTTTTGGTCGGGCATTCGAGCGCGCCCGCGCACACTTTTCCGCCCCAAAAGGAACAACCGCCATGCTTTCCTTCCGCTCTTACGTCGCCTGCTCGACGGTGGGCGCGGCGTTCATGGTCTCCTGGGCGTTCGCGACGAGGGAGCAGTGAGTGGCGTGGGTGTTTGGACGGGGAAAAACGATGGAACGCACGCGCGCCGCGGCCACCCGCCCGCCCCAACACAGGGAGAGCCTTCCTCTCCATCCCGTCACCCCCCCCCCCCCCCCCCCCCCCCCCTCCCCCTTCCAAAACCCTTTTCAGGTTTTTCCCGGCCGTCGCCTACCTGACCACCGCCCGCGTGCCCTTGGCCGTCCTGGCCAACGCGTCCCTCGCCGCCCTCCTCTGCACCCACCGCCTCATCACCGCCCTCTTCCTCGGCCGCCTGCGCGACGCGGAGGTGGAGCGCGTCCACGACCGCCTCGCGTCCGCCGCGATGGAGACGTGCCTGGCCATGACGGTCTTCCGGGACGAGGCGTCGGTGGAGGCCGGCGCCCTGTTTGCGTGCTTGGCCGCCCTCAAAGTCCTGCACTGGCTGGCCGCGGACCGGGTGGCGCACCTGGAGTCCGCGCCGCCCGCCGGCGGCGGCAGCGCGCGCGTCGCGGCCGCGCGCCTGGCCGGCCTCCTCGCCCTGCTGCTCGCCCTGGACTCGGCCTTCCTGCGCTACACCCTGGACCGCGTCCTGCCCGCCCGGTACTCGCCTCACGCCGCCGGTGCGGCGGGCTCGGCCCGCGGCGGCGGCGGCGGCGTCCACCTGCTGTTCGCCTTCGAAGCCGTCGTCCTCGCGTCGGGCGGGCTGGGCGCGTCGGCCAAAGCCTTGCTGGCCGCCGTCGACGCCGCCGCGGGCGGCGCGTGGGAGGGGCGGGGCGCGGTCGCCTTCTACATCGACTTGGCCACGGACCTGCTCCACCTCACGGGCTACGCCTGCTTCTTCGCGGCCGTCGCGGCGGGCCACGGCCTGCCCCTCCACCTGCTGCGCGACGTGTGGTGGACCGCGCGCTCCCTGCGCGACAAGGCCCGCGCCTTCCTCGCGTACCGGTCCGCCGCGGCCGGCCTGGAAGCCCGGCTGGCCGACGCGGACGCGGACGACCTGGCCCGGTGCGGCGGCGTGTGCATCGTGTGCCGCGAAGAGATGGGGGCGAGCGGCGGTGGCGGCGGCGGCGGTGGGGGTGGGGGTGGAGAGGCGGGGGGCGGCGGCGACCCTGCCGCACCCCAACAGCCTCCGCGTGGCCCGCGGGCCAAGCGCCTGCCGTGCGGCCACGCCTTCCACGTCCGGTGCCTGCGGTCCTGGCTGGAGCGGCAGCAGGCGTGCCCGATTTGCCGGGCGCCGGTGATGGGGGAGGCGCCGGCGCCGCCGGCGCCCGCTGCTGCGCCCGCGGCTGTTCCGCCAGCGCAACCCGCCGACGCGCCGCCCGCCCAGCCCGCGCCGCCCGCCCAGCCCGCGCCGCCCGCCCAGCCCGCGCCGCCCGCCCAGCCCGACGCGGCAGACGGCCTCCGCCACCGCCGGCACGTGGGTGGCGAGGCGCCGTTCGCTGGAGCGGCAGCCGCGGCCGCCGCCGCCGCCGCGGGTGTGGCGCCCGCACCTCCAGCGCCCGCGCCACCACCGCCGGCCGCCACGACCACACCCGCCGCCGCCCCACCCCCTCCTCTCCCCGCCTGGCCCGCCGGCCCGCTCGCCCTGTTCTTCCCCGTCCCGCCCGGCACGGCCGCCCCGCCTGGCGGCTGGGCCGCCGCGGCCGGGCTGGGCGGTGGTGGCACGGGCGACGCTCCACCCTTCACCCTGCCACCTGGCGTCGGCGCTGTGGCGCTCGCTCCTGGACTGGCCGGCGGGAGCGGCGGCCTGCCTGCTGCCCTGGTCCCGCCCGCGGCCTGGGCGGCGGCAGGGGCGGCGGTGGGCGGAGGTGGTGTGCCGGCACCACCGGCGGCGCCCGCACCACAACCACCACCGCCACCACCGGCGGAAGGCCACGCCGACGCGGGCGCCGTGCGCGGCCAACTTTTGTAAAAACGAAACAAAACAAAAAAACAAAGCGCGCTCTTCTTGGTCTCAACAAACGCACCCTTCCCCCACACTCACCTCACTCGTCCGGCTCCGCGGCCAGCGCGCTGTGCAGCGTGCGCAGCTTGCCCTCCATGATGTCCAGCCCCATGGCCACCACCCGCCCCGCTGGCAGCGCGCCCGTCCCTTCCACCCTGAAGATGAAGTCGCGCGGCCGGGGTTTGATGGACACGAGCCCGGGCACGCCCATCTCCTCGGCCTTGGCTTCGGCTTCTCCATCAAACCTCGCGCGCTCGGGTGCGGCCACCTCCAGCGCGCCGCTGGCCTTGTTGTGCACAAACACCCCTCCCGGCGTCGCGGCCGCCCACTCATCCCGGGCGGCGTCGGACAGGCCCGCCGCGATGCGGGCGTCAATGGCGATGTCCGGGACGTACTGGAACGCCGCCGTCGCGACGGGCGACCATTTCGCGTGGTCTTTGCCGATGCCCCGCCGGGCGATGGCCCGCAGCTTGAGTGCCTGGCCACGGCGCAGCTTGACCAGCAGGATGCCGCGCTGGTGCTGCGCGCCCGGCGGACCGCCGGGCGCGTCCCCCCCGCCCCCCGCCGGGTTGTAGCCCACGGGTCTGACCTGCGGGAAGTTTGGATCGAGGACCAGGTCGTTGGTCGTCACCTCGGTGGCGTCGGCCGACGTGCACGCCACGTCCAGGCGGAATTCGACGTCCGTCCAGTCGTCGCCCATGGAGTCAAAGGGGCTGGTGGGGGGGTGGGGGGGGGGGGGGGGGGTGGGGGCGCGTGAGCGCGTCCCCTTTGTTTTCCTCCCGTCCATCCATCCATCTCAACACCCGTCCCCCCGCCTCTATCTCTCCCTCTCTCTCTCTCTCCTTACCTGGTCATCTCCAGGACGCGGTCGGAAATGAGCGGGACCAGTCCTAACCGGTGCGCCAGGAACTCGTCGTGCAAGACCGTCGTGTTGACCTCGATTTCAACGAGGTCGATCGCGATGGTCGGGACCTGGAGGTTCAGAGAGAGGGAGAGACGCATGGAGGGAGCCGGGTGTGAGTGCTTTTTGTTCGGGCGTGCGGACGGCCTGGCGCCTCCCGCATCACAGCTTCTCGCTGGCCGGGCACAGAGTCGTGTCCTGCTCCTAGGCGGATGGGTGAAACCCTCGCTGCAAACGCCCTGCTGCCCGCGGTGAGCGGACTGATGCGAGGGCCGACGGCCAGCGACCGGCGTTTTCTCTTTTCACGGCCCGCCCGCCATCCCACCTCCAGCCTACCTCCGCGATCATGACCCGGCGTAGCGCGTTAGCAAAGGCGGCATCCACCCCGGTCAACTGAAACTCGCAGTAGTCGTCGGAGAGCTCGCGCACGTCGACCGACGGCGCGGCATACGCCGTCGCCATTTTTTTTGGCGAAGAGCGGCGCGCTCCTCCTCCCTTTCTCTCTAACTCTCTGTCTTTCTGGCTAGCTAGGACGTTGTGTGGTGCAGGCGGGCGCGTGTGTGTTGTAAAAGAGACGGGCGGGTGATCCAAGCCCGGCGCCTTTTTTCTTTTCTTGTCCTTCGCCGCAGTGGAGTGAGGAACGAGAGTGAGCGCGCTCCTCCCGCACACTCTCTCGTTCCACGCACGGCGAGCGCGGAGAGGCGGCCCGCAACTGCCAGCGCTCACCCGCCTGACCGCACACGCGTGCGTGCGCCCCACCGCGTGCGCCCCACCCGGTTCGTGGCGGGTCCGTGCGTGCGTGGGCTTCGCGAGGGGCGCATTCTTTGTTTTTGCGCGAGAACAGCGCCTCGCTCCGAAATGCGCGGCTTCCCCACCGCCCGCCGCCACGGCGGCCGGGACGCCCTGGCCTGCTGCTTCCTACTCCTCATCCTGGCCAGCGTGACACCCGCCCTGGTCCAGGCACAAAAACCGGCGGGCGGCGATGCCATCGCCAAGAAAACGGCGACGACGACGACGACGGCGGTCGTCGCCTCGACCAAGGCCGGCGCTGCTGGAGGGAAAGCCGCCGCGGCGGGCACCGTCCCGGACCCGGCGGCCATCCACACGCCCGACTACTCCATCTACCGGTCGGCAGATGAGGTCCGGGCCCGCGTCGCGGCCATCGTGGCGGCCCACCCGGAGACCATGCGCCTGGACGAGGTCGTCGAGGTCGGGGAACCGGATGGCGGCGCCTCCAAAAGCCGCGCGCCGTACGCCGCCAGCCTGACGGTCGTGACGGTCGCCCTGGGCGGCCTGCCGGAGGCCGTGCGTGCGTCCGCGCCCGACCCGGCGTCCCCGCCGCCCAAAAACGCGAGCGCCGTCATCGCCGCGGCCGACCCGCCCGGCGCGTGGGACGACTCGTACCGCCTGCTCCTGAGTTTTGGGGAGCACGGCCGCGAGCTGATCACGGTCGAGGCGGGGCTGGCCCTGCTGGACCTGCTCGCCCTGGGCGCGGACGGCGCGGCGGCGGCGGCGGTGGCAGGCGGCGACGGCGTGAACGCGCCCCGCCGCGCGGGCCCCAAAACGGCAGCCACCGCCGCCGCGCTGTCCGCCGCCCTGAAGCAGTCCGTCTTCAAAATCGTGCCCATGGAAAACGCGGGCGGGCGGGGACGCGTGGAAGCCGGCGCCCTGTGCGAGCGCAAAAACGGGCGCGGCGTCGACCCAAACCGCAACTGGGCGTTGGACTGGGGCGGCAAGGAACCGGATTACGACCCGTCCGAAGAGTTTCCCGGCCTGGCCCCCTTTTCCGAGCCGGAGCCTGCCGTCTTGCGCGCCCTTGCGACGGCCTTCCTGCCGCACGCCTGGGTGAACGCGCATTCGGGCATGGAAGCCCTCTTCATGCCGTACGACCACGCTGCGTCCATCCCCGACGGCCCCGGCCCCGCCGCCACCCTCGCCCTGCTCCGCTCCCTCAACGGGCCCGCGTGTGGGGGGCGGTGCGCTGTGGGCTCGGGCGGCGCGGCCGTCGGCTACCTGGCGCACGGCACGGCGACCGACTGGATGTGGGGCGCGCTGGGCGTGCCCGTGTCCACGACCTGGGAGATTTATGGGGACGAGGCGGCCCCGCCGGACGATTGTTTCCGCATGTTCAACCCGATCGTGGGGGGGAGGCCCGCCGTGGACGAGGTGGCGGGCAGGTGGGCGCGGGCTGTGCTGCTGCTCGCGGGTCACCTGCCCGCCCACCCGGACGTGAAGCTGGGCGGCGCGGCGCGGAGGGAGCGCGCGGCGGCCGCGGCGAGTGCTGCGGCCGCGCTGGACGCAGACGCGGCAGTGCGCGCGGCCGCGGGCGTGGCGGCCGAGGAAATGGGGAGCGGCGGCGGAGGCGACGAGGCCGTCGACGCCCAGCCGGAACCCGAGCAGCCCAAGAAGCCCGCACCGCCGCCGCCGGCGGACGAGGCCGCGGCTGCGGCGGCGACGACAGAAGAGGAGGCGGCGCTCGCGGCGCGCGCGGCGGAAGCGGAAGTGGTCGCAGCCGAAGCAGCGGCCGCCTTCCAGCGGGCGAGCGAGCAGGCGGCCGCTCGCGTCGCGCCTGGCACGCGGTGGTCGCCCGCGCTCGCGATGTCGGGCGCGGTCCTGGCTGCCGTCGCCGTCCTGGCGTGGCGGCGGCGGCGGCGGCGGGGCGGCGGTGGCGGTGGTGGGTTGGGCGGGCCGGGCTTGCCAGTCGCTGCGGCGGCGGCCGTGCCGGCCTCGCCACCCCGGCGGCTGGCGCCGTGAGTTTTTTGCTTTAGCTTGTGTGTTACATCAGAATGTGAGAGAGATGAGAGAGGTTGAGGGATGGGATGGAAGGGGAGAGCAGGTCGGGTGTGTGCGGCCAGACCTCGTTTCGGCGAATCGGCCGTGAACTAGTAGCACGGCTCGCGGCGCCCTGGCCCCTACATAGCTCCATCTTCCTTTCCCACGGCGTGTACACGCGTCTGCCGTACAGCCATGGCACCGTCGTTTGGTGCGAGGCCCCCACGCGCGGCCGCAGCGGCCGCCCGCGCGCACGCCGTCGGCCGCCGCGCCGTCACCGCACCGCAACTGCTGTCCCGCACGGCCACGTCCGCATTCGCCTCCACGTCCGGCACTCTCCATAGCACGTACCCAATCCCACGCACATGGGGTGGCAGTGCTGCGCCGCCCTCCCCCCTCCGTGGTCCGCTCCCTCCGGCTGCAATGTTCGACTCGCTCGCCGTCGGCCTTGAGAAAGCCTGGGACTCTGTCCGCAAGGATGGCAAGCTGACGGCCGACAACATCAAGACGCCCATGCGTGAGATCCGGCGGGCGTTGTTGGAAGCGGATGTGAGTTGATTTTGTGCAGGGGGACTGGCGGGAGGAAGGCGGAAAAACAGACGGCGCGCGCCCTCCCGACCTCGCCCGCCCGCCCTGTCGGCCCTTATCCTCAACCCATCCACTCGCCGTCCTCTCTTTTCCCAGGTCTCCCTGCCCGTCGTCCGCCAGTTTGTGGCGCGCGTCGAGGAGAAAGCCCTGGGCGTCAAGGTCATCAAAGGCGTCAAGCCGGACCAACAGCTGGTCAAGGTGCGTGGGGCGTGGGCCGTGTTGTTTTTTGTTGGTGGGGTGGGCGTGCCTCCAGCCCCCCGGCCGGCCTCACGCACACGCTCCACACCACTCCCTCCCATCCCCCCCCCCCCCCCGTCAGGTCGTCTACGACGAGCTGAAAGAGCTGATGGGCGGGGAAGCCGCCGACCTGGTCGTCCCCCCACCCGGGTCCGGCCCCCGCGTCATTCTGATGGCCGGCCTGCAGGGCGTCGGCAAGACGACCGCGTGCGGCAAGCTGGCCAAGCACTTGCAGGGCCGCGGGCAGTCCGTCATGATGGTCGCCACGGACGTGTACCGCCCCGCCGCCATCGACCAGCTGGTCAGCCTGGGCAAGCGCGTCAACGTGCCTGTGTTCGAGATGGGGAACAAGGTCAAGCCGGCCGAGATTGCGGCCAAGGGGCTGGAGGCGGCGAGGGCGGCGGGCGTGGACGCCGTCATCGTCGACACGGCCGGCCGCCTGCAGATCGACCAGTCCATGATGGACGAGCTGAAAGACGTGGCGGCCGTGGTCAACCCGACGGACACGCTGCTCGTCGTCGACGCGATGACGGGCCAGGAAGCGGCGGCGCTGGCCGCCGCGTTTGGGGCGGCCGCGCCCCTGACGGGCGTGGTCCTCACAAAAATGGATGGCGACGCGCGCGGCGGAGCCGCGCTCTCCGTCCGCGCTGTGTCGGGCAAGCCCATCAAATTCGTGGGGACGGGCGAAAAACTGGACGCGTTGGAACAGTTTTACCCTGATCGCTTGGCTGGGCGCATCCTGGGCATGGGCGACGTCCTGTCCCTGGTCGAAAAAGCGGAGGCGGCCATCGCGGAAAAGGACGCGGAAGCGATGACGAAACGCATGCTCGCCGCCAAGTTTGATTTCAACGACTTCCTGAAGCAGTACGAAGCCGTGACGGGCATGGGCGGCATGGGCGCCCTCATGAAGATGCTGCCCGGCATGGCGTCCATCACGGACAAGCAGCTGGCCGCGGCGGAAGCCCAGTTCAAAGTCTACAAGTCGATGATTGATTCCATGACGCCGGGGGAGAGGGAGGACCCGGACTTGCTGGCCCGCGTGCCCTCCCGCCGCCGCCGCGTCGCCCGTGGGTCTGGTCGTTCGGAAACGGATGTCGCGGGCCTCCTCGCCACTTTCGCGGGCATGCGGTCGCGCATGCGGTCGCTGTCGTCCATGCTGACGGGCGGTGGGGCCGGCGCGCCGCCGGGCATGCTGTCGAACGAAGAGTTGATGGAAGCGACGGTGAACACGGCGGCGGCGGGCGTGCCGGCGGGTAAAGTGAGGAGGCGGAAGCCGAAGCGCGCTGCTGTGACGCGCGGCGGGGGTGGGGGGTTTGGCGGTGGGAAGAAGGCGGTGGCGGCCAAGACGGCGGCGTGAGAGGACGGGTGAAGAGGAGGTAAAAAAACACCTCTCTCACTGTCCAAGGTTTTTCGCTGTGTTTCCACAGAGCTTCCTTCCGGCGCCCTGGGCGTTTTTCCGCGCCCTCCCACCCTCACGCACCACACACCATGCCCCGTCTGGCCGCCCTGCTCCTCTTCGCCCTGGCGGCCGGGTCGGCAGCGGCAGCGGCCGACGGCGTCGGCCGCAAGCACGGCCCGCACAAACGCGACGCCGCCGACGCCGACGCCCAACCAGACGTCGTCTCGGGCGCCGCCCTCGCGTCGTCGCCCCCACCCAACGTCAAGAAGTCGACAGCCGGCGAAGGCCTGGCACCCTTCGACTCGCCCGGAGCGGCGCTGCTGTACCGTGTTGCGACCGCACTCGGCGCGAACGAAGACGGCGCCGCGTCGCCGCTGCCCAAGCCGGCCGCGCCACCGGTGGACGTGGCGGCGGCGGGCGCGGCGCTCATGGGGTGACCCGTGAACGCTCGCCCACCCAGCGCGCCTGCGTGCGCTGGTGATTTGGGAGGAGGGAGGGACGGACGGCGGCGGCGTTTCTAAAATTGGCGCATGCGACGCGCCGTCGAGGGCACGCGTGCCCGGCGCCCGCTTCCCCGCCCGCCACCGCCTTTCCCCACCACACGCCGCTTTTGCTTTGCTTCAGGGAGGGAACAGAAGAGAGGAGGGGGGAGTCGTCGTCTTGTGTGAAAGAAAAACAAGCGTTCTTAGAGAAAAAACACACCACACACTCGCACTCCACGCTCGACGGCAACCCACCACCACCCCTCTCCCCTCCCCGCCACGCCTCCACTCCCTTCACGCCGCGGCCACGCCGTCACAGCTGGCCAGCGCCCGGCGAGCGAAGAAGCGCACGTCCGCGTCCGCGTCTTCGGCCAGCGCCGCCAGCGTGGGGCGGACGGCGCGGTCCACCGCGCCCGGTTCCACGAGCGGCGCGACGCGCTCGAGCTGCTTCGCGACGGCGAAGCGGACGTTGGGCACGCGGTCGCCGGCCGCGGCCGTCAGGGCGGGCAGCAGGGTCCCCGCCAGGACGTCGTGCGAGACGGCGGGAGCCAGGGAGGCCAGGGCCGCCAGGACGGTCTCGCGGCGGAGGTAGTGCGGGTCGGGCGACGAGGCCAGGGCCAGCAACGGCGGCAGGAGGTGCGCGGCCGCCCACTCCGGCCCGAACGCGGAGGCGAGGCGGGCCAGGGCCCGCGCCGCGGCATCGCGCACCGCCGCCACCGCGTCGCCCAACCAGCGCAGGACCTGCGGGCCCAGGCGGGCTTCGACGGCGGCCGGGCCGAGCTGGGTGGCCAGGGCGGGGACGTGCTCGATGACGGCCAGGCGGACGCGCCAGTGCCGGTCGGACGCGAGCGCTTCGACGGCGGGCAGGAGGGACTGGGCGAGCAGGTCCAGGCCGACGACGGCGTGGACGGCGTCCAGGCGGGCGATGACGGCCAGGCGCGCGTCGGGCGCTTCGTCCCGCAGCAGCGACAGGATGACGGGCAGCAGGTGGGTGACCGTGCCGTCCCGCCCCAGCACGGGCGCCAGCTCCATGACGACGCTGGCCAGGGCGGACCGGACGTGCGGGGAGGCGTCCGCCGCCAGTTCGGCGACGGCGGGCAGGATGGAGGCGACGGCCGGTTCGGCCGCGCCGACCGCGCCACACACCGCCGCTACTTGGCCGGCCGCCGCGGCGCGCACCTCCGCTTCCGCATCGCGCAACAGGCGGACAAAGGCCGGGACGAGCTCGGCGCCTGGGGAGCCGGTCGCGGTCACGGCGGCCGCGCCGCCCAGGGCGGTCGCAAGGGCCGGGACCTGGGACGCCGCGTTGTAGCGGACGCGCCACGACGGGTCGGCCGCCAGTTTCAGGGCGAGCGGCAGCACCGCGCCCGCGGCGTCGGACGGGCCCAGGAGGGCGGCCAGCGGTCCGCAGGCGGAGACGGCCAGCAGGCGGACGGAGTCCTGGTCGTCGGCGGCGAGGGCGGAAAAGGCGGGCAGGAGGTCGGCGCGCGCGTCGTCGGCGCCCGCCTCCTTGGCCAGGGCGGCCAGCGCGCCCGCCGCCGCCCGGCGCACCATGGGCGTGTCGTCTTTGGCCAGGCGGTCCCGGAACAGGGCGCGCAAGCCGGCGCGGGCCGTCGCGGCGGCGGAGGCGCCCGCCCCGCCGGCGGCCGCGTACGCGGCCGGGAGCAGCCCACACGCCGAGACGCGCGAAGTGAACCAGTCGCCCGCCGCCAGGCGTTGGACGAGCGGCCCCGCCGCCGCCGCCGCGTCTCCGGCCGACATTTCGGCGAGGACGGCGCGCAAGGACGCGGCGGCCGCGTCCCGGACGACCGTCTCCTCGACGGAGGCCAGGGCCTCCAGCGGCGGGATGAGGGACGCCGCGTGCTTGGGCCCGCCGACGAGCGGCACGAACCGGCCGAGCTCCTCGGCCATGGCCAGCAGGACTTCGTCCTCGTCGTCCTGCGGTGTGAAGGCGTCGTTGAGTGAGCGTGTGCGTGTGTATGACGGCCGTGCGCAGCCCCGTCCCTCCATCCATCCACCCCATCAAAAAAAAAAAAAAATCGCCCCCCCACCTGCGCCTCGGTCAGGAAGGGAATGAGTTCGGCGCGCGTGCGGGCTTCGCCCAAGGCCAGCGCGATGGTGGACAGGCGCTTGACGCTGTTTAGGCGCAGCGCGACGTCCTCATTCTTGAGCTCGTCGCTGTGGGGATGGGTGGAGTGGAGGGGTGGGTGAACCCGTGGCGGGGCGGGGAAGAGGCGACGCGGGCAGGCGCGGCGCGCAATGGAGAGAGAGGCGCGGAGGTTTGTTTTTCGTCGCGCGCGCCGCCCAGCCCGCACGTCCGTCCACCACCCACACACGCGCGTGCGGCGCATGCGCCCGCACCCACCCAACTCACATGAGAATCGCGATGGGGTACAGGCTGTTGTCGCCGCCCGACGCGTCCATCGGCGTGGGCTGCGACATATTTCGTCTGTATGTGTTGGCTTCGCTGTGCGCGCGCACAAGCTCTCTCAGGTTGCGTCGGCGAGGATGGCGGGTGGCACGCGCGGACGCACGTGCGAGGGACGAGGGTGTGAGTGACGCTTTGCCCGTCCTCCCCTCGCGTTTCGCCGGTTTGAGAAGCCATCGCTCACACACGGCCAAACCGAAAAAAGAGAACACACAGAGCAGGAAACAGTCGCGACGCCCTCCTGCCCGATGCCCTCTCACCGCCTGCAACCGTGTGCGGCGTGACCTCAGGCATACGCCTAGACTCGCGGCATCGTTGAAAAAAGTCGAACAAATCCCATGCCGCCGCCCCAACCACCCGCGCAGGCGCTCGACCTGTCCACCGCGCTGTCCGCTCTCCCACCCCCGTCCGCGGCCTGGGCCTACGGCTCCGCCGTCTTCGCCCAGCCCGGCCTGTACGGAGCAGGAGACACGGAGGCAGCGCCCATGGTGGATTTCTTGCTGGCCGTCGACGACCCGGGCGCCTGGCACGAAGCAAACCTGAGGGCCAACCCGCGCCATTACACGGGCTGGGCCGCCCGCACGCTCCTGGGCGGGCGCGGGCTGGCCTGGCTGGCCGACAACGTCGGCGCGGGCATGCACTTCAACACGGGCTTGGCATGGCCGGGGGACCGCGACGGGCGGACGCTCAAGTACGGGGTCGTGTCCCTGCACCGCCTCGCGTCAGACCTGCTGGCGTGGGACCGCCTGTACGCGGCGGGCCGCCTGCACAAGCCGGCGGTGCAGGTTGCAGGCGGTGCCGGAGGTGACGTCCTGCTGCCCGCCGTCCCGTCCGCCGGCCTGCCGCCCACGCCGCTGTCGGCCGCGCTGGAGGCCAACCGCAGGTCCGCCGCGGCCGCGGCGCTCCTGACCCTGCCACCCCGCTTCTCCCTGCCCGCCTTCCGGTCCGCCGTCGTCGGCCTGTCGTACACGGGCGACGTGCGGACGACGGTGAGGGCGGAGGACGGGGCCAAGGTCGACCGCATCGCGGCGGGCGCGGCGCGGGAGTTGGACGGGCTGTACGCGCCGCACCTGGCCGGCCCGGTCGGGCGGGCCGCCGGCGCGGTCGCACTCCCCAGCCTGGGCGGTGGTGGGGGGCGCGGCGGCGGCGGCGCGCCCGCCGCCGCGGTGCCCTGGGTCCAGGACCCGCGGCCGGAGGCGCGGGCAGCCCTGGCGGCCCGCCTGCCCCCGGCCCTGGCGGCGCGGGTGGCTCGGGCTGCGGGCGCGCCGACGGCCGCGGCCGCGGTCGCGTGCGCGGTCGAGCGGGGCGGGCACGAGGCCGGCGCGTCGCTCGTGCGGGCCGCCCTGGCGTCCACGGTGCGCGCGTCGTCTGCGAGGGCTGCCTTGGCCGGGCTCATTGCGTCGGGCCCGGGCGTCGCGGCCTGGTACGTCGGCCGCAAGTTGAGGAAGGGGTGGCGGGGTGCTTGAAAACACTTTTGTTAGGTCAACAAGGGCGGGACTAGGCGCAGCTAGCGGGTGTCTCTCCTTTTTTTTACACATCGTCTCACAGCAGCTTCAGCTCGCCGGTGACGCCATCCACGCCCGCCCCATCGGCAAGAAGGGCGAGGACAGTCCGACTATCAGGCGCGACTTGTGTACGCCCGGCGTCGACGACCATGTGCGTCGCGACGCCCGCGGCCGCGGCCGCTTTCTGCAGTGCCAGCAGCTCGGCCTCAGACTCGACCCGCAAACACACTTTGGTCGCGCCGCTCGCCTCCCACTCCTTGACGACCGGATCCTTGCGGTGGCGCAACTTCTTGTACAGGCCCAGGCAGGCGTGGCAGCACTGGGCGGCCGTCTTTCCGCGGCCCATCTGCAAATCCCGGCGGACGACGAGGACCATTTTGGGCAGGGCCGGGTCGGCCAGGGACGCGGCGGACGGCGGGCGTGGAGCCGTGGACGGGGGTGGGACTGTGGAGGGGGTGATGCGAGCGAATGGGTGGGTGGGTGTGTTTCGGGGACGGCGTGTAACTCGTTGTGCACGGGCGGCCCCGTTCTTTTTCTTCCATCCTCGTCGGGAGGGAGGTTGAGCACGGGGCGAACACGCATGCAAAAAAAAGCGGCCACCCCGTGACGCGAGCACCGTCCCCTCTGCGCACGTCCGGCAGGCGCAGGGCCCGTCCAGAGCCTCCCTGCACAGCGCTGGATTCCGAGCTCGGCCCGCACCTTTCTTCGCGCCGGCCTTGCCTTTCCCCGCCGATGCCGACGCCGACGGCGAGAGCAGCGCGTCCAGGCTGCCCGTCGTCAGGTAGACGGCCGCCGTGTAGCCGGCCGCCAGCCCGAGCAACAGGCCGGTGACGAAGCCACCGTTGCCTGAGGTGGACGACATTTGGTTGTGGTCGTGGGCGTCCGTGCGCTTTGTTTTATTGTGGAGTGAAGACACGAGCGTTGCAAACGCCCGGCCTCCTCCATCCATCCATCCATCAACCATTCCCCCTCCCCCTCCCGTCCGCCCCCAAATTAAAATTAAAATCACTCCAGACCGGCCATCTCGCCCGGCAGCGGCGCGTCCGCGTGAGAGCGGGGAGCGTCGTTCTCGTCCACGACGGCGGGCGAAGCTGTGCCGGCCACCCAGGCCGCCTGGGACGCAGACGTGCTCGCCGCCGCCGCCGCAGGCAGCTCGGCCACGGCCATCGAGCCGGACGACCCGGGCACGTCGTCCAGGCCGCCGTCCTCCTCCATCAGGGCCGACGTAGACGGCGGCGGGTGCGTGGGCTTGGGCGTCTGGGCCGGGGCGGCGGGCTTGGCCGCGGGCGACGTGATCCGCCCGGCCTTTTGGCCGCCGTGTTGCTGGTGGGCCGCTGCGGCGGCCGGCACAGGCGCGCGGTGCGGCGCCGCCACCGCCGCCGGGCTGGGCGCGGCCGCGCGGTGCAGCGTCGCCACCGCCACTGGGCTGGGCGCGGCCGCGCGGTGCGGCGCCGCCAGCCGCTCGCCCGCCGGACTGGGCGCGGGAGCCGCGTCGCCGCCGCACCGCCCGCACGTCCGGGCGCACCACTGGTTGGCCACCATCCAGTCCGCCCCGCACTTGAGCCACTGCTTCTGTTGGGCGCACGTGCCACCGGACGCCGGCGGCACGTCGTCGCACGGCAAGTGAGGGAGGAGCGGCGCGGGCGCAGCAGCAGCGGCCGCGCCACCACCCCCGCCGCCACCACCACCACCCCGGCCCGCACACACCCCACACGTCGCCCGGCAAAACCCGCCGGCGGCCATCCAGTCGGCCGAGCATTTGCCCCACGCCTTTTGCTGGGAGCACGTGGCGGTGCCGGGCGGCGTGACGTCGGTGCAGGGCAAGAGGGGGGACGCACCGGGCGCGGGCGCGGGAGCGGGCGCGCCGCTGCCCCCGCCACACGCGCCGCAGGTGGCCCGGCAAAACCCGCCCGCCACCATCCAGGATGCCGCACACTTTCCATACGCCTTTTGGCGGGCGCAGTCGCCGCCAGATGGGGGTTGGACGTCGGCGCAGGGCAAGGGCGGAAGCGACGGCGCGCGGGCGGATGGGTGGGTGGGGGAAGACGGGCGGTGCGACGCAGACGCCGCCGCCACGGTCGCCGGCCTTTCCGCCGCGGCCGCCGCAGCAACAGCCGCCGCATTCGCCCGCCCCACTTTGGCAAAGTGTTCCTCCATGGCGGCCGTCCCGGGCGACCCCCACGCGAAATTGTAGCTGCCGTCACCCTCGTTGACTGGCCACGCGTACACCGCCCAGGCGAGCGTCGCGCCCGCGCCGACCAAGTCTGCCTGCGCGTGGAAGAAAGAGTAGAGCTCGTCCCTGTCGCCCAAGTACCCCGTCTTCATGCCGTACTCTTCCATGATGATCGGCTTGCCGAGCGCGTGCGCGATCCGGGCCCGGTCTTGGATGAAGTTCGGGCCCGCCCAGGCGTACTCGCCGGGCGCGACCTCCCAATTGTCCGGGTAGACGTGGATGGTGGCGAAGGAGACGTTGGGGCAGGCCGTGTTGCCGACAAAGTCGACGCCCTTGAAGCCGCCATTGATCCAGACGTTGTGGGCGCTGGCCGACTCGCCGTCGGCCCGGTAGCCTTCCTCGCCCGTCGACACCATGGCTTTGAAGCCCGGGAAGCCCTTCACGCGGCCGGCCATCTCCCACACCCAGTCCTTGACCATGAGGCCCGGCGGCAGGCCCCGGTCCAGTTCGTACCGGTTGGACGTGTGCGGCTCGTTGGCCAGCTCCACGCTGAAAATGGTGGGGTCGTCCACGTACGCGACACCAGTCAGCGCGTTCGTGCGGCCCAGCACGGTCGAGACCCAGGCCCAGTACGCCTCCTTGACGGCCGGGTCCGTGTAGAAGAGCTCCTTGGGCGCGCCTGGAGAGGGGGCGGGAGGGCGGTGGCGAGGGAAGGACATGCGCGCGTGGGTGGGGGTGAAAGTTGTTGGGCGGTGGTGGTGCAACAGGGGGGGGGTGAGGTTGAGGGGCAGCTGGCACGGCGCCCACCCCCGCCAAGAACAACCTCTCGCAAAGGCGCACACCCCTCGCAGGAAACACACACCCGCCCCTCCCTCCATGTGCCTCACCTTCACCGTGGACCTGTTCCACGTACCAGGCCATGCCACCCATCTCCGGCTCAAAGTTGACGAGCGGCATCACGACCCGCAGCCCGGCGTCGCGGGCCTCCTTCAAAATCAGGTCCATGCGCCGCAGGCCTGCCTCGTTGAAGGCGCCGAGGCTGGGCTGGGCGGGCGAGTGCATGACGACCGAGCCTTCACCGTAGCCATTCGTGAACGCAAAGAAACGGATGAGGTTGGCGCCCTTGGACGCCGTCGTCCGCATGAAGGCGCCCACATCAGCATCTGTCACGTGGTCGAGCATCAGGTAGAACGCGTTCGTGCCCGCAAAGCGCTGCTTGACCGGGTTGGAGGCGGGTCCGGTGCAAAAGTCCTTGCCGCACGGCCACACGAATTCGGTGGGCGGGGTGGCGCCCGCGGCGGACGAGGCGGCCTGTTTTTTGGTTTTGGTGTGGAGGGGGGGGGGAGGGTGGAGGTTGAGCGCGCGCCGCATGCCGCCGGGCTGCTGCTTTTTGTGAGGTTCCGAAAGGGCGCCGTCGGGGCCACTGCTGGCCTCCCTTCAACATCAACGGCCGGCGTCTTGAGGTGCGTGGACGCCCAGTGCGAGAAGGGGACGAGGAGTCTCAAAACGCGGGTGAAAGCAAAGCCTGGCTTTTGTCGCCGCGCGCTCCGCCACGCCCGCGCCGCGCCTGCCCGGAAGTAGGCGGGCCGCGGCGACAGAGCCACTTGCCTCCATCACCCGCCACCCGTCCTGCTCGAGAGGGAGCTGGTCGGACTTACCAGAACCAGGGTTGCCGCCCATACCAGCCCCCAGGAAGGCATGGCAAAAGTCGGAGCTGTCGGAGCGCGTCGGCGTTGCTTTTTTCGGCCGAGACGACGCTGTGCCCGGCCCGCTCGTCTTTCACACTTTTTTTCGTCGTTGCGCGCCCTGCCGCGCCCGCGGGCAGGCCGCACCATCGCTCAGCCTGTCACAGGCGGCAAGAAAAGCATTCACGCCAACCGTCCACCCCTGTTAGCACCGTAGACAAGCCGGGCGCCAGCGTTCTGCGCCTTGGCACAAATGTCGCCGGCGCCGCCGGCCGCCGCTGCCGCACCCCAACCAGCCCCACGCCCCTTCACCTCCTTCCCGCAACTCTCGCCACCCACGCTGGCGGTCCTCTCCTCGCAAGGCCTGACACACGCCACGCCCGTCCAGGAAGCGGTCATCCCCCTGCTGGCGGGTAACGCGGACGTCGCGGCCGATGCGGCGACAGGCAGTGGCAAAACGCTGGCGTTTGTGCTGCCGCTGGTTGAGCGACTGCGGAAGATTGGGGTGGATGGGAGCAGATTGGGGACGCATGAGGTAAGAGGGTGGGTGGGAGGTCAGGGGAAACGCGTGGCGAGGCGGCGGCGGGCGTCGCATCGGGGGGACGCCACTGTCCGGCTCCCGCAAGACCTAGCCCTTCTCACGCCGCCCATCCGATCCCCACACTCCCATCCCCAACAGATCTCTGCCCTCGTCTTGTCCCCGACCCGGGAGCTGGCAGCCCAGATCCACCGGGTCTTGCTGCCCTTCCTGACCGCAGCCGCGCCCTGGGCGAGCTCCGCCCTCCTTGTCGGCGGCTCCGACCCGGCCAAGGATGCGGAGCGGGTGGGGCGCACAGGCGCGCACGTGCTTGTCGGCACGCCTGGCCGCACCGCCGACGCGCTCGCCCGCCTGGACGCCGCGCCGCCCACCCCGTCCACCCGCCCCCTCACCTGGAAGTCCTTTGACTTGCTGGTCCTGGATGAAGCGGACAGGTTGCTGGACGCGGGCTTCGCCGCCCACGTCGGCGCCGTCCTCGGCCGCCTTCCTAAGCAGCGGCGGACGGGGCTCTTCTCCGCGACGCAGACCGACGCGGTCGCGGCCCTCGCCCGGGCCGGCCTGCGCAACGGCGTCCGCGTCCGGGTGAGCGTGGCTGCTGCCGCGCCTGCTGCCGCGCCCGCTGTCACGGGAGCGCCGTCCGCCAAGGCGCCCGTCACCCCTGCGTCCCTGACAATTTTCGCGGCGACCGTGGGCGTGGACGAAAAGCCCGCGGCCGTCGCGGCTTTTTTGACCGAGGTCGTCGGCCGCCGCGGCCAGCGGGCCATTGTTTATTTTTTAACGTGTGCGTGCGTGGATTTCTACGCGGCGGCCCTGCCGGCCGCCCTGAAAGCGTGCGGTGAAAAAGACGGAACACAGCCGCCGGCCGTCCCCCTGTTCCACCTGCACGGCCGCATGAAGCAGCGGGCGCGTGACTCCGCCGTCGCCGCCTTTGCCTCCTCCTCCGGCGGCGCGGCCCTACTCGCCACGGACGTCGCTGCGCGTGGCTTGGACCTCCCCGCCCTGGACTGGACGCTCCAGGTGGACGCGCCCCAAGACCCGGACGCGTTTGTGCACCGGGTGGGGCGGTCTGCGCGCGCGGGGCGGCCCGGGTGCGCGCTCGCCCTCCTCGCCCCGCACGAGGGCGCGTACGCCGAATTCCTGCGTGTGAGGCGGGTGCCGCTGGCTCCTGGTGGCGCGCCGCCCGACCTGTTTGGTGGAGGGGCCGGGGCGGCGGTGGAGGCGGAGGACGCCGGCGCGCCGCCATCCGCCCCGCGTTTCACCTTTCCCGCGTCCGCCGCCGTCAACGCCGCCTTGCGGTCCGCATCGTCCTCCGACCGGGCGGTCATGGAAGCCGGCACCCGGGCCTTTGTGTCGTACGTGCGCGGGTACCGGGAACACCGGTGCCGCTTCATTTTCCGGGCCGGGGACTTGCCCCTGGGCCGGCTGGCCGCGGGGGCGGGCCTGCTCCGCCTGCCGCGCATGCCGGAGCTGAGCGGAAAGGGCGGGCCGGCGCCTGACCTGAGTGGGTTTGAAGCGGCGGAGCTCGACCCTGAATCCGTGCCGTACAAGGACCGGGCGCGCGAGAAAGCCCGGCGCAAGCGGGCGGCCGAGGCGGCGGAGGCGGCTGCTGCAACGGCGGGTGGAGCCAGCCACCCGCGCCCGCCGCCCACGCCCCACGTTCGGGCCGCTCCTCCTCCGCCGCCCGCACCCGTCGAACGCCGCCTCCCCGCCGCTAAGCGCCGGGCCGCGGCCGCCCGCCAGGACGAGGAAGACTTTGCGGCGGACTACGCCCTGCTGAAGAAACGGAAAAAGGGGCGCATTTCTGAGGCGGAGCTGGAGGAGGGGCTGCTGCGGGCCGGTGGAGGAAAAGGTGGTGACAGCGACGACAGCGATGCCGGCTTGAGCGATGGTGACGACCAGCCGGCGCCGCGCCACCACCAGCCGCGCAAGCACGGCGGGCGTAAGGGAGGGCGGCGTGGCGGTGGCTTTGTGCCCGCGCGCACGCGGTGACAAGCGGGGTGTTCGGTGGAGAGGGTTGGTTTTTCTGTTAGTCTTTGTGTCGTCTGCGCTACCCTGTTTACATCCTCTCTCTCTCTCTCTCTCTCTCTCTCTTTCTCCTCTCTCTCTATGCGCCTGATGCGCTGCCGCCCGGTGCCACGTCCCCAGCCTCGGTCGGCGGCGGCGGCGGAAACGACGCCTCCAGCCTTCGCCTCAACCCGCGTGCCCGCTTGAACACGTCCTCCAGGTCGGCCCGCGCGTCGTTGAGCAGGGCAGCATTGCGTGCAATTTCCTGGGTCGCGGCCCGGACGGCAGCGGCCGAGTCGTCGCCTTTGTCCAGGGCGGCCCGGGCGGCGCGCAAGCGGAGGAGGCTGGTGTTGTTGGAGAGTGGGGAGGAGGGGGGGGGTCCAGAGAGCGGGGGTGGGTGTGCGTATTCGCGCCTCGGTCGCGTCGCACGCCCGCCCCACACCACCTTCACTCACACACTGCGTTGGGTGTCGATGACCTCTGCCAACGCTGCCTGGGCATTGGCAGACAACGCTGCCTGGGCGTTGGCAGAGGTGGAGGGCGGCGGCAGGCCCGCAGGCTCGGGCGGAGGTGGGGCCGATGCCATCA
Source organism: Medakamo hakoo (assembly GCA_026636295.1). Lineage (NCBI taxonomy): Eukaryota > Viridiplantae > Chlorophyta > Trebouxiophyceae > Coccomyxaceae > Medakamo > Medakamo hakoo. Next base: position 344,604 of record CP089461.1, read on the forward strand.
CACTTTTTTTTCCGTCGTCTGGAGATCAACCTGCGCTCTCTCTTCTCTCTCTTACAAAACAGCACAACTGCCCCCGCGCGTCCCGCCCCCACCAACTAAAAAGCTCTCTCTCTCAATGTGTCTTAACTCAAAACGGCACAAAGTACTCCCGCCCCGCCACCCACCGCCCCGCCCGCCGCACCCAGGCCAGCGACGGGCGGATGCGGCCGTTGACGGTGTGCAGGAACCGATCAAACAGGCTGACGCCCGCCCAGGCCGTGAAGGGGCCGTCCAGGCCCAGGCGGTACGCCGCGCGGAAGTCGATGCCCGGGTTGGCCGGGTGCAGGGAATGCGGCGGCAAGCCCGTGGTGAGCGGGCGGGGCGGGCCGCCGGCCGCGGCGGCGGGCTTGCCTCCACCCGCCCCGCCCCCGCCCCCGCCCCCGCCGACGGCTGTCGACAGCGCCGCGGCATAGGACGGAGTAAAGTCCGCGCACGCAAAGCGGGCGGCGATGGCGAAGGCTTCGCCCTCCAGGTCGGGCAGCCCCGCGGCCGAGGCGAGCGCCGCAAAGTCCCGTCCCCCCGGCTGCAGCGTCACCCAGCGGCGGGCCAGGTCGGCCGGCGTCGACGGCAGCGCCAGGTTCCACTTGGGCGACAGGTTGGCGTGCAGGAAGGCGATGACGGGCGGGGGCGGGGGCTGCGTCGTCCGCCCGCCACCGTCCCCGCTGCTGGCGGGCGGAAAGGCGTGCTGGGTCATGGTGTTGCCGGCGAAGCCGGGCCCGCACAGCCGCTGGTTGAGGATGCAACGCGTGGCGGGGCGGCCGACCGAGCCCGGCGGCGTCGGCGCGAGCGAGTAGGGCAGCCCCGCGGCCGCGAGGCCGTGCGCGAAGCCCTCCTTGTCTCCCTTGCCCATGAAGCCGGAGAACAGTTCGTAGTACAGGTCCGACTCCAGGTTGAAGTAGGCGGCGGCCATGAGGCCCGCCCACGCCCGCGCCTTGTCAAAGACGAGCTGCCCCGACTCAAACGTCCCCGGCGGCAGGGAGCGCACGCCCAGGATGGCGGCCAGGTCGGGCGCGGCGGACGAGTCCCAGTAGTCCGGCCACAGCAGTGCCCCCGTGGCCGCGTACTCGGGGCTGTCGAACAGGGCCGCCGGGTCGGCCAGCGCCACGTTGTCCGAGTCCAGGAAGAGGACTTCCCGAAAACGCGACAGGATGAGCGCCCCGATCTTCATGGTGAACCCCGACAGGTCGCCGCCGCCGGCCGGGCCGCCGCCGCCGGCCGACGCGCCGGGGCGAGACCCCAGGCCGCCGTTGGAGGGCGGTGGGGCGGACGGTAGGATGCGCGTGCCCGCCCCGAGTTCTGCCAGGGCGGCCACCAACCCCGGGGTCGGCGCTTCGGCGGGCGGGAACCAGACTTCGACGGGCAGGTCGCACCCCGTGCGCCGCAGCATGTGCAGGGCGACCCAGGCGGGGACCATGTAGGTCAGGCCACCTCCCAGGATGACGACGCCCCTGCCGTCGTAGGACAGGGGGGCGGCGGTGCCGTTGCCGCCGGCCGGGTACGGCGGCGCGGCCGACCGAAAGGCGGCGAGCGCGGCGGCCGCGGCCGACACGTCGGCCGCGGGCAGGCGCACGCCGTCCGCCACCCAGTCGGCCGCGTCCGTGCGGCGTTCCGGGAGCGTCACCCGCCTGCCGGGGGGCACGGCCGCGTCCCAGGACCCGTCGGCGGCGGCCCGGATGGAGGACCAGAGGGCGGCCGCGCCGGCGTCGGCGGCGGCGAGGGCCGGCCCGGCTGGGGCGGCCCAGGCCCCGCCGGGGCCGACGCCCGCGGCCGTCGCGGCCGCCGCCGACGCCGCCGACGCCACGCCCGCCCGTGCTGACGCCGCATCGTCCGCCATAACGCCCGCCGTCGGTCCTCCCGCCTCGCACGTCAGGTTGGCGGGCAGGCGGGGGGCCGGATCGCCCGGACGGGTGGGTGCGTCCCCACCCCCGCCGTCTCCCAGGCGTGCGCACTCGCGCGCGCAGGTGAAGCCACCGTGCCGGCCGCACGGCGTGGGGCGGGCGACCAGGCCACCCGCGCACTCGCAGAAGCCGGAACCGATCCACACGCGCTCGTGGCAGGCTTTGTCCCGGGGGGCATCCCGTTCGCTGGGGGGTTTGAGTGTGTTGGGGTGGACGGGGCGGTGAGGGGGGGGGGGGGTTCGGGCGGCAAGGGAAGCGCGATGCGCTGGTGTCCGTCTTTTTTTTGCCGCCCTCCCGCCTGAAGCGAAACGCACGCGTACGGCGAACAGTGTCCCGTCTGGCGCCAAGCCACACAGCCCAGCTGCTGCTGGGGTGGTACGCCCGTGGAGGACGACCCTGACGACGCGGGCGACCGGACGGCCGCGGCCGCGCCCCGGCCGACGCCGCCGGTCGGCGCGGTCGGCGAAGGCGACGACACGAGGTAGCTGTGGTTTGGGTTTTGAGGGGTGAAAAAACGCATCAGGCGGGTGCGAACAGGCCTTTTGTACCCGGAGAGCAAGGCGGGCAGGGGTGGGCAAGCCAGATCTGCGGGCGGCGGAGGCCGGCCACTCCCTCGCGCGTCGACGCCCGCTCGCTCGGCTAGAGCGCGCGAAAAAACGAAAAACGCACCCGACCAAAAGCAAGCCCGCCGCCGCGGCTAAAGCTGTCGCAGCCGCCCGCCGCCGCCGGCCAGGCACCCGGTGGTGGTGGCCCTTGAAGCTGGCGGGGCCGCCACCGCCTCGCCGGAAGGGGCGGCCGGCCACCGACGGCGGGCCGGCTGCCGGGCCACCGGCCGAGCGCGCGCGCGGCGAGAGCCACCCCCGCTCTCCCATGTTTGCAGGTGTGTGTTGCAGGATGGGACGGACAAAAAAAAACCTGTTTACACGCATTCACTACTGCTGCGCCGACCAGGGCCAGGCCGCCGCCCCGGTCCAGGCGTGGCCCCGCCCTCCGTCCGCCACGGGCCGCACGTCGGCCGGCCCTCCCACACCTCCTCCAGCCGCCCGCGTCCGCGCTTCCGCGCCACCCCGCGGCGGGGGCGAGAACACGCCCAGCCCGCGGGCGAGCAACAGCAGGGCGGCATGCCAGTAAATCCAGGCGGCGATGCGGTGCGGCATGTAGCCGTAGGACAGGAGGGTGGGGAGGGAGCCCCGCTCGGACCGCGCGTGCGGGCGGGGCGGGCGGGGGGCGGGCGCGGCGGCGGTGGCCGGCCCCCCGCCCCCGGCCCCGCCCCCACCCACCGCCCACCCGTCGCAGGTGGCGTCCAACGACGCGTCAAAGTACCGGCCTAGCGTGGGGTGGTCCACGCCGACGGCCAGGTGCAGGCGGCGGCCGGGCGGCGTGGCGGACAGGAGCCTGGAGGAAGAAGGGTGGGGGCGGGTTATGGGGGCTTTGAGGCCGGGGGGCGGAAAGACGCGCGCACGGCGGAAAAAAAAGGACACCATCACGCCGCGGCCTGCCACTCACCACGTTGCGTCCATGTCCATGAAGGGCGAGACGTGCAAGCATTTCGACACCTTGTCGCCCCGGGGGTCGAAGGCGAAGCACACGCGCGCGCCCCAGGGCGTGTTGGTGACGACTGCCAGGGCGCGGGCCGGCGGGGACTGGGGCGGCAGGGCACAGTCACTGCCCCCGCCATCTCCGTCCCACAGGTAATACACGGAAATCGGGTTTTGGCTGTACCCCGCCGCGGGCGGCGTGGTCAGGACCCAGACACGGCCGCGGCCGCCGCCCATCCCCGCCGCGCGCCGCGCCGCGTCCGCCGTGAGGTGGTCGGCCGCCGCGCCCGAGGCCTCCCACCAGGCCGGTGGAGCGTCCAGGTTGACCAGGGCGGTGCGGACGGGGTAGCTGTGAGTGCGTGTGTGGGGGAGTGGGGGGAGGGCGGAGCGGGCGTGTGAAGGCGACGGCCTGCGACGTCCGCTGGAAGGATGGAAAGGGGAAGGCAAGAAAGCCCTCGTCCCTCCCTCCTCACCTGAACACGTGTTTGGCCGGTTTGCGCCGGGTGTGGCGCACGGTGCCGGTGTAGTACAGGACTGAGGACGGCGGGTCGGCTGCAGGCGGTGGGAGGCCGCGGGCGGAGGCCAGGGCGGACGCGGCCGCGGACAGGAGGGCGGACGGCACGTCGGCGGCCAGGCGGACGCAGGCACGTGCGACGCCGGCGAGGAGCGAGAGCACCATGGCGCACGCGATGACCAGTTCGGCCAGCGGGCCGCGCGTGCCGCTTCGCCTGAGGCCTGGGGAGGCTGGGCAGCAGGTGGCCATTGTTGGTGCGCCGGGCCTCCCGCGGCCTTTGTGGTGAGGCGCAATGAATTGTTTTTGTGCGACGAGCAGCGGGGGGCCGCGGCGCACTCCCGCTCGTTCACAAGCGCGAAGAAAACGCGGCATAGAGAGAGAGACAAGCGACGCCCGCTCCTCACAACCATGCCGCCCGTCAAGCTGCTCTCCCTGACCGAGGAAGTCAACCTCAATGGCGGCGTCCTGAACACCATTGAAGCGGGCGTGGGCGACTCCATGGCGGTGCGTTTTTTTGTGGCGTGCGGCTAGGCCACCCGCGACCGGGCGCGCACTCGAGAGGAGAGAACAAAACGCCGCCCGTACCTGTCTCAAGTTGCCGCTACTCAGCGCCGCACGGCACCCACATTGGAACGTCCAGCGCGTGGCTTTGCCCTGTGCCTAGAAGCTGGCTGCACGCCGGTGCCAGCCACGACGGACGGCACCGAAAAAAACAAACACGGCCTGGTCGTCGATCGACCAACGCTCTCTCAACCTCACCACCCACGCTCCCTCCCCTCTCCACTCCATGCCCGTCCGTCCCACTCACAACACCAACAGGTCACCATCTCCAAGCGCACGCCCGACCCGTCAGGCGTCTTTTTCATCGGCGCCCGTGGGCCCGGCTGGACGGCCACCCACCACACGGGCACGCGCGACACGGCGCTGTCCCTGACCACGACCGCCGCGGGCGGCGACCTGACGCTGCGCCAGGCAATCCCGGGCGGCCGCTTTTATCTGGTCCCCAACCCCGCCGCGACGTGGGTGCGGCGATTCAACCACGGCGGCGGGGAAGGGGCGGACGTCGTCAGCCTGGCCGTGGACGCGCTCACCCGGACGGCGGCCGCGGCGCAGACCTGGTATTCTGGCGACGGCCTCAAAGCGGGGCTGGGCGTGCGCGCGTCGTCCGCTGGCGGCCGGGCCTACACGCTGTGCGCCCGCCAGAAAGTGCGGGCGGGACCCAACGGCGTCCTCCACTCCGTCGGCGGCGAGTACGATTCGGCGGCCGGCCCCACGCTGACGGCCAAGCTGCGCCCGGGCAAGGGCGTCCTGGCGCGGGTGATTGCGCGGCCGCGCGACAGAGTCGCGGGCCTGTCCGCGGTTGCGAGCCCGGCCTGGTTGGGCCACACGGGCGGGGAGGGCGGCGGGTCGCGGCGCGGCACGCTGACGCTGAATGCGACCATGCCGTACGGGGACGGGAGTGGCGGGAAGGGTGGGAGCGCGGGCCCGCAAGCGGTGGCCGGGCTGAAATGGAAGTTTTGAGGGGGGGGGGAACACTTGGAAGGAAAAAGACGCAACACACAAAAAGCACGCCCGCCCGCCCACACGCACACACTCAATCCACGGGCATGTCAGTCCACAGCCCCGCCGGACCCCGGCTCAGCCAGCTGGTCGCCGCCCGGACCTGGTGGTCCTTGGCTTCCGCCTCCTCCCGCGCGGACGCGACGGCCGCCCGCTGCGCGGCGACCTCGCGCCGCAACAGCTCCAGCTGGGAGCGGGTGAGCCGGACCTCGCCCCGCGCCTCTTCCAGCGCTTTGTGCACGGCGCTCAGCTGGGCACGTGTGGCGCCCAGACCGTCGTGGGCTGCTGCCAAGGCGCGGCGGGTGGTGGCCAGCTCCGCGGCGGCCGCGGCGGCGGCAGCTGGAGAGAGACAGGGGGGGGGGGGTCGTGAGTGCGTTTTTTTCGCCCTCCCCAAGAAAAGGCCTCCCTCTCCCCTCCTTCTCACCTTCCGCTTCCGCCGCCCGCTTTTTCTGACGGCGCAGGCGGCGCCACGTGCTGGTCGTCAGCGCGGCCAGGATGCCGACGATGGCGGCAGGGAGGGAGGCAGCGACGTCCGGGACAGGCGGCCGCGGCGCGGCCTTGGCCGGCCCGGCGCTTGCGTGAAGCCTGACGCCGCCGCCCAGTTTTGGGATGGTCAAGCGCGGCGCTGCTGTAGACCGCTTGGACGTCGCAGGCGGCCCCGCGGGAGCGGGCGGCGGCGGCGGAGGGGCTGTTGGTGGGCGTGGGGAGGGCGTGAGGGCGAAGAGCGAGCGCGCGCCGCATGCGGCCGTTTTTTTTCCTTCGCCCGCGGCAGAGGCAAGGAAACACGACGCACGCACCCTCCGCTGCAGGAGCCGGCTCCGCCGACACGGGCGGAGGGCCCGGTATCCAGCCGTACGCCATGGGACGAGGGTGAGGTGGGAGAGGGGGTGGAGATGAGCGCCCGCCTGTCGCACCCGAAAAAACAGGGCAGAGCTATTCGCGGGAGTGGCGGCGGGGGCGGGCGACCGACCCCGCCACTCCCCGCTCTCCACGCCCACGTCCCATGGAAACCAGCACACCCACTCAAAATTTTACAGGGCCCAACAACACACCTCTCTCCAGTCTCTTGTCGCCTATCTGCCCACGCTCAGCGCGCGCAGGGCCGCCGCCGCGCCGCCCACCCGCTCCAGCGCCGCGGCCGCCACCGCCTCCCCGCGCGCTCGGTCTGCCAGCGCCGCCAGGGCCGCGTCCACGGCGGGCGACGCGCCCAGGGCGGGCGCGTACGCGTCCAAGGCCGCGTGCGCCAGGGCCGCGCCCGCCGCGGCCGTGCGCGGGTCGCCGACCGCCCGGCGCGCCGCGTGCAGGAGCGGCAGCAGGCCAGCCGCGTCGCGGCCGCCGACGGCCGCGGGGAGCGCTCCACGGGCGTCCAATTCCGCGAGCAAGGCGCCGATGATGGGCCCACGCCCAGTGGCGAGCGCGGCGTCGAGGGCTTCCCTGTACCGGAAGCGGCGCAAGGCGGCGTCCACGGCCGGTGGGCGGCGGCGCGACGCCCGCGGCCGCGGGTCGGGGCCGACGACGAGCGCGCCGGCGTCCGGAGCCGCTCCACGCCCACGCAGGTAAAAGCGCTTGAACCCAGCTGCCGCCGTCAGGGCGCGGCGCGGGCCCCGGCGGGCGGTGACTGCGACGGCGGACGCTTTGCCCGCACCGGTGAGGGGGGACGCGCCGGCGGCGGCGCTCTTTTTCCCGCGCCGCACGCAGAGGGAGCCGTCGGCCAGCCCAATCGCCAGGCTGGCCGCGTCCGGGGACAGGGCCAACGCAGAGATGGGCCCGCCGCCCGGGAGTGAGGCGGCCACGGAAAAGGCGTCGAGCTCAAACACGCGGGCGTGGCCGTCCAGCGAGCCGGTGACCAGGCGGGGCGCCGCCCGCCCGGCCGGCCCGCCCGCCGCGGCCGCCGCCGCCAGGGACGTCACGGTTTTTTGGTGCGTGGACAGCACAGCCAGCGGCGTGGCCGACCCGGACAGCACGTCCCAGACCTTGGCGACCGGCCCGCCCGCGGAGACGAGCAGGGCGCCGCCCGGGAGGAAGGCGAGCGCTTCGACCGGGTGGCCGTGGGACAGCGCGCCGCCCGTGCCGCCGCCCGGGACGCGGGCGTCCCACAGGCGGACCGTGTGGTCGTAACTCCCGCTCGCCCAGACGGCGGGCGAGGCGGCCGACGACGACCCCGGCGCCGCGGCCGGAGAGGCCAGCGCGCGGACGTAGTCGGTGTGGCCGTCCCAGCGCCCGACGCCCTCGCCCGCCGCCACGTCCCAGACCCGTACGGTCGCGTCATCGCCCGCTGAGACGGCGGACGTGGATGCCGTGGAACCCTCTCCGCCGCCCCCGAACCTCACGGCGTGGACGGGCGCGGCGTGGCCCGCCAGCCGGCGCAGGAGGGAGCGGGACGCCGCGTCAAAGACTTGCACCACGCCGTCCGCGCCGCCCGCGATGAGCGCCGCGCCGTCGTGCCTCCACGCGCCGCCGTACGCCACGTCCTTGAACCGGTTGAAAGCCCGGCGCAGGCGCAGGGGGCCGGTGGTCCCGGAGCCGTCGTACGTCAGGACGCGGGTGCCGGCCGTCACGGCCAAGTGGTGGGGCGGGCCGGCCGGGCAGTAGTCGAGCGCGCTCACGACGCCCGTCAGCTTCACCGCCGTCGCCGGGCGCAGCCCTTTCCACCACTGTGCTTCGGCCGTCTCGCGCAGTGCACGTGGGGCGTGGCGTTCGGGCGCCAGGCGCACGTACTCGGCGGGGGCGTCGTCCATGATTGTGATGGAGAGGGGGGCTAGTCGATGCGGGGCCCGCGGCGGCAGCGAGAAAGGAGGAGTTGCGGCTGTGGAAAGCTGTGGATTTGGGCCGTCGACGGCCGTGCGGGACAGACTAGGGTTAAGCCAAGGTCACTGGTGACGCCCAGGACAAGTGGACCGCCGCTGAGTGGCCGCACGAGTCCACGGGCCGAGAGAGTCTGCACCGGCCGCCGCTCGCGGCCGCCGAGAGCAGAAACAGAAGTGAGGGAAAACGCTTTGGCGCCCGCTGCACTGTTTGGTTTTGCCTGCTCTCCGTCCCACACTCGACCATGCTCTTCCAGTCCCTGCGCCGGGCCGCGCCCGCGGCCGCGCGCCGCCTGCACACCAGCGCGGCCGTTCGCGGCGGCGCGCACGTACGTTTGTTTGGAGACGGAGACGGAGAGACTGTGGCGCATTTTTTTTGCACACGGGACGTGACAGCAGGGCCGTCCTCGGCGTCAGCCGAGGCCTGGTGTCCGCCCGGGTGGATGCACGCGGGTGCAGGCCTGAGCTCTGCAGGGCCGTGGGCGTGCGAGAAGGAGGCGGGCGCCTCCGGCTTGCGCGCCGTGTGTCTTGACGCGGCCGGACCCCGCTGCGACGGCGCGCGGTCCGGCGCCCTCTTCCACACACCGTCCGCCCAGCGGGTAGGCGAGCCTACCTCGCCTGCGCGGCCCGCCAGGCCTGAGCATGAGCATGTCTGACAGCCAGACGAAGAGACGGCGGCGCGTGCCGTGCCCTCCTGGACCCGTGGAGGCGCGAAACCCAAAGCAGAGGACAGGAGGGATGGCGCGGCTCGCTCGCACCACCCCCTCTTCCACCCTCTTTCCTTTTCTTCGCGCTCACGCGGCGACCCCCACTTTCCCCGCACATCACCACAGGAGCCGGACTACGTGCACGCGCCCAACATGTACAACCTGCCGGCCATGTCCAACCGCAAGCTGAAGTTTGGCCTGGCTGTGGCATCCTGCGTCATCGGCGGCTTCGCTGTGCCCGCGATTGCTGCCGCGCACCAGCAGAAGCGCGCGGCGGGGTAGAGTGGGGAGGTGAAAAGGGCGCCAGGGAGAGCGCGTCCGAAGCCAACGCAGTGTAACAAGAGCCTCCCCTCTCTCATGAGCTTCTGAACAGGTCCTGGCGGCGTGGGGCGTGTGTAAGACGACACGATTGTTTTTGTTTTGCATGAGGCCAGACCCTCCAGGCGAAATGTCCCCCCCCTCCCACCCGCCAACACGCTCTCAACCACATCGAAGACAAGTCAAAACCCCACCACCCATCACCACTCACTTGTTGCCGCCCGTGCGCGCGCGCCACGCCGCGATCCAGGCCTGCACCTTTTTGCGGCGGGCCTCAATCTCCGCGGCCGCCGGAGCAGCGGACCCACCGCCCGAGGTGGCCGCCGAAGCGCCCGACGACGCAGCACCGCTGCCGGGCGCGGGCGCGGCCGCGCCCGTCGGCACGTACTGCTTTTGCGTGGCGGCCAAGCCCGCAAAGCCGGCGCCGAGCAACCCGGCCAAGCCGGTATAGTTGAAGTTGGACTCCGGTTTCGGCGCGACCGCGACGGGGCGCTTGGCCGCCGGTTTGGCGGGGGCGGGAGGAGGCGACGGCGCCTTTTTCACGACCGGGGCCGGGGCCGCGGCCGGCGCGGGCGCGGGCTTGGGCGCGACCGGCTCGGCCGGTTTGGGCGCGGCCGCGACGGCGGGCGCGCTCACGACCGCCGCCGCAGGCACGGCCGCGGGCTTGGCCGGCTCGGTCTTTTTGACGACAGCGGGCGCCGGGCGGGCGGGCGCTGCCGCGGGCTTGGGCTTGGCCGCGGGCGCCTTGCCGCCGGCAGGGGAGTGGACCAGCGCGGCTGCCGCGGCGGCGGCAGCCAGGCCGACCGCGCCGATGGCGCCGCCCGCACCGCCACCGCCAGACTTCTTCTCGCCCTTCCCAGACGACGCCACGGCTTTTTTAGCCGGCGAAGCGGCGAAGCGGGCCGTGCCGCCCGCGGCTTTCGGGGCGGCGGCGACCTTGCCCGTGCCACCAACACGCACGGTGCCGCCGCGCGCGGAAGACGCCTGGCGGGCGGGAGACGCCGCACGGACAGCACGCGTGCCGGCGGAGCCGGACGACACGGCCTTGGCGGGCGTGGAGGAGGCTGCGCCGCGCGAGACGCGGGCGGAGACGGCCGGAGCCTTGGCGGACGAGCTGTCGCCTTTCTTGGACCCCAGCGCGGCCGCGCCTCCCGCGCCGACCAGGGCCAAGGCAGCCAGGCCGCCCAGGCCGCCGCCGCCACCGGAAGAAGCAGACGCTTTCTTGGCCGCGGGCGCGGCTTTCTTGACGACCGGCGCGGGCGCGGGCTTTGGCGGCGCCTTTTTGACGGCAGGCGCGGGCGCGGGCTTGGCCGCGGCCGCGACGGGCGCGGGTTTCGGAGCCGGGGCGGGCTTAGCCATGGGCGCGGGCTTGGGTTTGGACGCAGCAGCGACCGGCTTGGGCTTGGGCGCGGCGGGCGCGGGCTTCGGCTTGGCCGGCGCGGACGCCGGCTTGGTCGTCGAAAATTTGACGCTCGCGCTGCTGGGCTTGAACGCGGGCGCGGGCGCTTTCTTTGCGGGAGCGGGCGACGACGCTTTCTTGGCCACGGCGGGCGCGGCTTTCTTGGCCGCGGCCGGAGCCGGCGCCTTCTTAGGCGTCGCTTTGGCCTTGGGCTGCTTCTGCTGGAAGGACTCCAGCAGGGAGGTGGACCCGCCGGCCCGTTCGGCGACGATGGCGGAGAGTTGCTGTTGAGGGTTGTTTTTTGTTTGGTTTTGGTGTGAGAGCGCGTGAGTGTGAGGGAGGGAGGGGGGCGCGCTGTGGCGAGGGCTCGCACGGCACGCTCCCCCCATCAGCCAGGGGTGGTGGTTGCAGGGAGAGACCGGCGGGAGGGGTGGGTCGCGTCCGCGAGGGAGCATGCCGAGCGCGGCTCATTTCGGGGGCCGCCCAGACCCTCAGCCCGCGGCCACTCCCATCCCCACTTCAGCCAGGCTCAGACTTGAGGGCCTCCTGCTCCCATCTAAAAAGAAATCAGTGCAAACGCACGTCGGCGTACGCGTCCGCAAAGGCCGGAGCGGGCGCGGCCGCGACCATCAGAGCTGCGGCCAGCGCGGTCGCCGCGGCGGGCAGGGAGGACGGCGCGCCATCTTCGCGCGGCGTCGCGCGGACGGCCTGGGCCGCGCCGCGTGCCGTGGGACGGGCGGCAGGGAGCGAGGTGCGGAGGGCGTGCATTGCGGGTGGTTTTTGTGTCTGGGGTGTCGGGAGGTGAGATAAGAAAAAGTGGAGGCGGGCCGCTTTTGCTGCGGGCGCCGGCGGGCGCACTCGGCCTTTTTTTCTTTTTCTCCCTTGCATGGCCCTCCGGCCGCCGCCCGCCCGCTGCTCGCCCCGCCCTGGACAGGCCAGGCCGCGCACTGCAATCTGCGCCATGCCACCGGCCCTACACGGCGTCACACAAGCCGTGACCGCGCACCCGGGCGCGGCGGCGGCGCTCGCGCTGTCCGCCCTCCTCGCCGCCCGCCTGGCCCGCTTCCTGGCCCGCGACGACGCGGACGCGGCCCTGCTCCGCGCCCGCCCGCCCCGCCCCGGGTCTTACGCCCGCAAAACCGTCTGGATCACGGGCGCGTCGCAGGGCTTGGGCCGCGAGCTGGCACTGCGCTACGCGCGCCTGGGAGCGAAAGTGTTGCTGTCGGCCCGGCCGTCGCCCCGCCTCGACGCGGCGGTCGCGGCCGTCGCGTCCGCCGCCGTGTCCGCGGGCGCGCCGCCGCCTGTGTCCATACCATTTGACGCAACGGCGGCGGCGGAGGACTTGGCCGCAGCGGCGGCCGCCGCCGCCGCGGCTTCGACCTCCGGCCTGGGGCCCGACCTGCTCGTGCTGTGCGCGGGCGCGTCCCAGCACGCGGCCGCGGCCGCCTGCCCCCCGGCCGTCACGGACGCGCTGTTCGACCTGAACGCCGCCGCGCCCGTCCGCCTCATCTCCGCGGCCTTGCCAGGCCTGCTGGCCGCGGCGGCGGCGGCGGCGGCGGCGGCGGGAGGGACGTCGTCGTCGTCGCCGTCGTCCATCCTCGCCATTTCGTCCATTGCCGCCCTCGTCGCCGCGCCGGGCCAGGCCGCGTACGGCGCGTCCAAGGCAGGGCTGGGGCAGTATGTAGCTGCTCTGTCGGCGGAACTGGCTGACGCCAACGGCTTCAAAGCCACCGTCTTCATGCCCGGACCCATCGGGACGGGCACCGAGGCGGCCCCGCGCGCCGTGTTTGGCAGTGCGGGGCCTAAACGCCTGCCGCCGCCCTCCCCCGCCGAAGCCGCCAAACGCCTGTCTCCCGGGCGGGCAGCGGACTTGGCTGTCACCGCCGCGCACGCGGGGCTGCCCGTCGCCTGGGCGGCCAGGCAGCCGGTCCTGGCCTTGGCGTACCTCGCGCAATACGCGCCCTGGGCGGCGACGCGGATTTTGAGGGCCGTGGGGCCGGCGCGCGCGGCGGGGTTGGAAGCGGGGAGAGGGGGGTACGACGTGGGCGGCCTGGCCCGGGCGGCGGCGACGCACCGCCGGTGACGGCGGCCGCGGGGTAGATGAAGAGAGAGAGACAAGACATGAAAAGGCACAGCCGCGTTTTCGGCGAGAAAAAAATAAAGAATGCCGGACTGTCCCGTGTCGGAAGCCAATCTCGTGGACGTCACCGGCTTGCCGGTTGCGGTGCGATGGCTGCTGGCCATCCTCGTCGTCCTGATCAGTGGCTTTTTTGCGGGTGAGCTGCGGATGATGGGAGAAGCCGGCGAGCGAGCGAAAAGGCCAGCCCTGTTGTGCAGTCGACGCCCCTCTCACACACCCCATCCCTCAACCCACTCACACAGGCATGACGCTCGGCATCATGGGCCTGGACAAGGTCGGCCTCCAGATCGTGGCGACGGCGGGCGACACGGAGAAGGAGCGGCGGCACGCACGTACGTTTTTTTTTTTTGCGTGGAGCAGGGGCATCCGGTCGGTTTTGATGCGGCGACGAGGCACACGGCCGGGTGAGCGGGGGCTGCTGCCTGCACGCTCCCTTCCTTCCGCTGGCGCACTTCTCGAGTCGTAATGCTACCCTCCCAGATCGAAAACGAGCGAGAGAAAGCGCTGCGTTCCTGTCGCTGTTTTCCGTTCTCTCAATGCGTGACCCGCTCACACCCCGCCCGCGCTCGCACCCCCCTCCCCATACACCAGGCCACCTGCTCCCCATCCGTGAAAAGGGCAACTGGCTCATGTGCACGCTGCTCATCGCCAACACGGTGGCCAACGTGTTCTTGCCCATCCTGGTCGCGTCCTTCGCCGGCGGCCTGGTCGGCTTCATCGTGTCGACGATTCTCATCCTGTTGCTGGCCGAGATTGTGCCCCAGGTGCGGGGGCGGGCGGGCGGGAGGGCCGGGGGAGGGGACGGGGCGCCAACACACAACCACACAGGCCTGCCGCGGTCTGAGGGAGCCCGCAGCCCGCGCTGGAACAGACCAAGCGCACGCGGCCACGAGCCGTCCCACCCCGCCCAGGCCGCCTGTTCCCAAACGAAAAAAAAACCACACTCCATCCCCCTCCCCCTCCACACACACGCCGCCAGGCCATCTGTTCCCGCCACGGCCTCTTCCTCGCCGCCCACCTGACCTGGCTCCTGCGCGGCCTCATGATCCTGCTCTCCCCCATCGCCTGGCCCCTGGCCTGGGTCCTGGACAAGATCCTGGGGCGGGAGGTGGGGACGATGTACAGCCGGGCGGAGCTGAAACACCTGATCACGCTGCACGTGGAACACCCGGAGGACGGGCCCGGCGGGGCCGGGGCCGGGGCCGGCCCCGGCTCCGTCGGCGGCGGCGGCGCCCTGACACGAGAGGATTACAAGGTGCTGGCCGGCGCGCTGGACATCCGGGACAAGCGGGTGCGGGACGTGATGACGCCCATCGACAAGACGTTCATGGTCGCGGCGTCCACGCGCCTGAACTTCGACAACATGCTGGGCATTTACGAGTCCGGGTACACCCGCATCCCCGTGCACGAGGACGGCGACCGCCAGGCCATCATCGGCATCCTGTACGCCAAAGACCTCATCCTCGTCGACCCGGACGACGAGATTGAAGTGCGCGCGATCATCGCCCTGCGCGCGGGCGTCGACCACCTGGGCGGCGGCGCGCCCGGCGGGCTCGCGGACGCGGCCGCCGCCGCGGGCTCGCTGGGCGCCGCCGCCGCCGCCGCGTCCACGCCCGTCGACGCGGGCGGGGTGCAGTACGTGCTGGACGCGACGCCCCTGAACGAGGTCTTCAAGCTGTTCAAGACGTGCGGCACGCACCTCATGGTCGCGTGCCGCGTGCGCGGCGGCGGCGGCGGCGTCGGTGGTGCCGCCAGCGACGGCGGCAACGGCAGCGTCGCGCCTGGTCAGCAGCCGCCCAGCCCCAACGGCAAAGCCATCGCGGCCGCGCTCGCTGGGGCCGGTGGCGTCGCCGGCCCCACCAAGTCCGCGACGAGCACCGCCGCCTGGCTCGCCGCGGTGCCCGGCTCCGTCCGCGAGGTCACGGGTGTCATCACCCTGGAAGACGTGCTGGAAGAAGTCATCCAGGACGAGATCGTGGACGAGACGGACGCGTTCGTGTCCAACGAGCAAACCACGCGCGTCGTGCGCGGGCGCGGGCGGGGCGGCACCGGGCGCGCGGGCGGCGCCGCGTCCTCCTACCTCTCCCTGTTCGAGCACAAGCGCCGGGACGCGTCCCGCCTCAGCGCGGCCGAAGTCACGGCCGCCGCCGCCTTCCTGTCCGCGTCCGTCCCCGAGTTCAGGCGGTTCGCGCCCGCGGACGCCGTGCTGAAAGGCCTGGTGCGCCAGGCCGAGGTCATCGACTGTTGCACCGACGCCGCCTCGGCCGCGCAGGTGGCCGGCATGGGGACGGGCGGCGGCGGGTCGCCCGGCGGGTCGCCGCGTGCGCCCGTACCGCGCTCCCTGTCCGGTCGGTCGCCCTCCCCGCCGCCGGCGGCCCTGTCCCGCCTGGCCCGCGGCGATTCGGGCGAGTCGGGCGGTGAAGCGACGCCGACAGGCGGCGTCCCCGCCTCGGCCGGCGTCGGCGGGCCCGTCGTGGGCGAGGCCCCACTCTACGCGCGCGGCGTGCCCGCCGCCCACCTGACCCTCGTCCTCCAGGGCCGCGTCGCCGTCCGCGCCGGGTCGGAAGGCTTCGAGTCCGAGCTGGGGCCCTGGTCCGTCCTGGGCGCCAAGGCCCTGTCCGCGCCGCCCGACGCGCCGTACACGCCCGACTTCGACGCGGCCGCGCTCCCGCCCGCGCGCGTGCTTCGCATCCACGCCGACGCGTACCGGGTGGCGGTCCGCGTGGCAGCGGCGAATGCTGTGGCCGCCGGACGCGCCGTCAAGCAAGCGCTGTATGGAACGACGCTGCGGGCCATGGCCAGTGGCGGCGTGGGCGGCGTCGGCGGGCGGGGGAGTGGGCTCGCTGGCGCGTCGTCGGCCGGCGCGGAAGCCTCCACGACGTCCTCCACCGCTCTCGCTGCCGGCCTGCCGGCCCGGGCGACGGTGGATGGGGCGGGACCCGTGAGCGCGCCACCCCCGCCCGTCCACCCGCTGCCCGAGTCGGCGCCGCCGTCCCTGCTGCCCACGCCGCGAGAGGACACGGCGGTGAAGGACGACAGCAGGAAGAAGAAAAAGGGATTGTTCCGAAAGGGGTGAGAGAGGCGTGTGTGTGTCTGCGTGCGCGTGCGTGCGCGCGGAGGGCGTTTTTTTTGTTAAGGATGAGATGTCGCAGCGGATGATGAGTGGTGCGGGCGCGCACGTCCTGTGTGGCCTTTTTTTCTCGAACAAAAAGAATAGCATTGTCTCCCTCTCTTACACGCAAAAAAGAATTCGGTGTTTTGTTGGGCGGCCGCGTCCGTCCCACACAAAAAAAGAAGTGGAAAAAAGGGATTCAGGGGACAAGGATGTGGTGGGCAAGGCAAAAAAATGTTTGAAGGGGGGGCGAAGAAAAAAGAAAAAAGAGTAGGCAGGTGCAAAAAAAATTCGTTGTTGGTTTCTGTGGCTGTCTGGTTGGTCGTACGGCTGCTGCTCGCGCACTCAGGCCGCGCCGCCGCGCATGTTTTTGATGACGGTGCGGAGCATGTCGGCTTCCCTCTCCAGGGCCGCGACGCGCGCTTCCGCGGCGCTCGCGCGCGCTTCCGCGGACGCCGCCCGGGCTTCCAAGCCGTTGACGTACGATTTCTTGCGCTCGCGCGCCTGCTGGGCCGAGACCCGGTTGCGGAGCAGGCGCTTGAGGCGCTTGGCCTCACCCGCGTCGGACGTGGCGGCCAGGCGGGCGCGGAGCTCCGCGTCCGTCTGGTACTCGCCGCCGGGCGCGGGGGAGCCGCCCCGGCCCGAGGGCGACGCGGCGCCGCCGTCGTCCTCATCTTCTCCACTGCCGGTGGGCTTGCCCCCGCCGCGCATGGCGGCGGCGGCGGCCCGGCGGTCGGCGCGCCCGGCCGCGATGGCGGCCGCGCGTTTCGCGCGCGCGGCCGCGGCGGTAGACCGTTTGCCGACTTCGGCCTTGGCGGCCCGGGCGCGGGCGATGCGCAGTTCAGCCAGCTCCAGGCCGGTGAGTTTGGGGGCGGGGGCCGGGATGCCCAGTGGGGCGCCGTACGCGGCAGCGGCGGCGGCGGCGGCGGCCAAGGAAGCCGGGTTGTACGCGGCTGTTTTTTTTTGTTTGGTGGTGGGTGGTGGGTGGTGGTGGTGAGTGGTCGAGCCAACAAACAGCGTGCGGGGAGAAGGAAGGTGGTGGGGAGGGAGCGAAATTGGGGCGCGTGGCCGTCGGCCTGGCCCGCCCGACACCGCTTCCACCCACGCCAGCGCGGCATTAAGCATCCAACCGGACGCCCTGGCCGGGTGTGGAACGGTGTGGGCCGGGTCGGCCACGGCCGCACTGTCGTGGCAGCGCGCTCGTGCGCCCGCACTTCTGCGTCGGAGGGTCTCCTCGGCATCGGTCAATGCTGGGCTATGCGCCCGCACCGTCACCCTATCTCGCCCCGAGACTGGGCTTGTGAGGGTCCCCAAGCTAACGAGCGCGGGAGCGAGGGCGGAGGGCGCGTGCCAACGTGCGGGAGAGGCGGAGCTCTGCGGCCGCGCATCCATCTCCGCGCGGCAAGAAAGAAACGAAAAGGCACGAACGCACCCATGTCGCCAGCGGGGTAGCCGGCCATCGGGACGACGGCGTCAGACATGTAGCGAGTCGGAGAGGGAAAAAGAAGCGGGGGTGTGGCGCGCGCGGGGTGAGCGCGGAGACGGGAGGAAAAAAAATGAAGGAGTGAGGGGAGGAGAGGTGCTTCTGAACGGTCGAGAGCCGTTGTGGCCGCACGAGGAGCCAGCCCACACAAAAGTGTGGCCTGATTTTTTTTCTGCGCTGGGGCACTGAGATCTCTCAGTCGCGCCTCCCCGCGCGACTGGCGAGGACGCCCCCCCCCCCCCCGCAGCCTGGCCCAGGTCCGAGGTCCCACGCCCGCCCCCGCCCTCTCGTTTTTCTCTGGTCTCTGTCTCTGTCGTCTTGGGTCCCAGGGTCACCCCCTCCGCCGCGGCGGGGGGCCCTCGCCGCGGGGTGACGCGTCCTGGGGAGGGCGGCGGCGGTGTGTTTGTGTGTGTGCGCGTGTGCCGGGCGGGCGTGAGAGGGCCTTTCTCGTTCACTGCGACGAAAGACACAGAGCGCGCGCGCGCGCGGCGACTCTCTCGTCCCGCGCCGCTGCCTCTATCTCCTGTGCACCCTCCACCCACTCACGCAGCAGGCCAAAGGTCCGGCCTGGCAGTGCAGTTTGACCGTCCCAAGGCGGCACACCCCTGCAAAAACGCCCGAACAGCAGACTCTCGCGCCGCATGCGTGCCGTCTCAACTTTCGCCTCCCCCCAAACACACAGGCCCACTCGCCGCATGCCGCGCCCACACAGGCGCCTGGCCTTGGCGGCGGCCGTCTGTCTGGTGGCGCAGGTAAGATAAGAGTGGGAGAGACGGCGGCGGCCGCCGCCGTCCCGTCGCTTTCGGCCCGAACCTTTCGCGCCGCGGCGCCGAACCTTCCTCCCGGCTGCCCCTCACACCTCACGCCTCCCTCAACCAGGAACTCCTCGCCGGCCTGCCCCTCGCGTCCGCCGCACCCAAACACCACAAGAAACGTGCGCACGAGAGGGAGGGAGGGAAACGAGGGGGAAAGAGAGAGAGAGACAGGACGGCGCCCTCAATCCACCCACCCCTTAAAAATGAAAAAATAGACGGCCGTGCGCACGCCGCGACCCGCGACCTGGACCTGGCGGGCGGCGCCGAAACCATCGAAGCCCTGGTGGACCCTACGAACCCTCCTCCACTCCAGGGAGAGCTCGTGTGTTACTTCAGTCCCGGGGAGGCACGGGTGACGGGCTTGAGGACGGGCCTCACCCGCGCGTGCGCCGCGCGGGGTGCGCCCCGCCGCATCCCCCTCGGCACGGGCACACTGGTCGGCCTGCGTGTGGGCGTCGACACCTTCACGGATCCTCCAGGCGTCACCTCCCTCGAATTCTCCATCGACGACGGCGACGGCGGCCCGCCGCGCGTGGAAGTGTGCGGCGGGTCACGCGCTGCGCGGGGCGCGACCGCGGGCGGCGTGTCTGTGACGCTTCCACCGGGAGCGGCCGTCGCGGCCATTGGTGGGTCCTGCGCCAGCCCGGACGACCTGCGCCTGGACGCGACGACCGTGGATGTGGTGGCCACGTACGGGCCGGCGAAATATCCGTTGCGTTGCATTTTTCATTTTTTTTTTGGGTTTCCAATGAAAAATGCTTTGGAACAAGGCCCCCAAAAACTCACGCCCCCTCCCTCTCACCCAACCCTAAACAACAACAGTCCCGGCGGCCCGGACCCGCCGGCCGTCGAGCTGAAACGCCGCACCGTGCGCGGCGTGCCCGTCGAGTACGCAGCGCTCATTTTACCGCCGCCGCCTGTCAGCGGCGGTGCTGGCTGGGAGGGTGGTGGTGGTGGTGGTGGTGACGGTGAGGACGGCGACTGGGTCGACGCCGACGCGGACGCGGAGGGTGGTGGCATTGACGCCGACGTGGGGGACACCCAGGACGACTGGGCGTACGGCCCGGCGTCGGAGAGCGGCGGCGGTGGTGAAGAGGGCGGAGAGCCGCCCTCCACTTCCGCCTCTGCCCACGTGGCCGCGCCCGCGCCCGCGCCGTCCGACGCGGACGACGGCAGCCTGTGGCCGTGGGACCTGCCACCGCCGCTCCCTTCCCTGCCTAAGAAACGCAACGCGACCGTTGCTGTCGCCAAGAAAAACGCGTCCGTGGCCGGCGCCGCCCCTCCCCCCCCGAGGCTCAACGCGACCGCGCGCGCCGCTGCGGCCGCGGCCGCGCGCGCGGCCCGGGCCGAGGCGGCATCCCTGCGCAACGCCACGCTTTCCGCCCACGGCGGCGACCCAGGCCTGTGGCTGGACTGGCCGGCTCCAAAAGAGGGCGGCAATGGAACGGCGGCGGCGGCTAGAGGGGGAGGGGTGGAGGACACGACGGCTCCGCCTCCGCCCCCGCCGCCGACCGACCCAACGCTCGGCGCGGCCGCCGTCGTCACCGCGACCGATCCGACGGGCTTCACTCTTTTGACCATGATCCTGGACGAAGCCCAGACCACGGTCAAGCTGCGGTGGACGGTGGGCAGTGGGGCCGGCGCGCGCACGGTGGAGGAGGCGATGCCCGTGCCCGGGCCGGACGGGGTGGCGGCGGCCGCGCCGCCAGAGGCGTCGAGCGCCGCCGCCCCCGCGCCGCCCGCCACGACGCCCGCCACACCTCCGACGTCGAAGAAGGAAGCCCGCGCCCTGGTCCGGGCCCGCCGCGTCACAGCCTGGGGCCTGGTCCGGGTCGCGGACTTTGTGGTCGCGTCCGTGCTGGCGGGCGCGGAGGCGGAGAAGAGTGGAGGGGTGGAGGGCGGCACGCCGCCCCCCGCGCCCGCGCCAGGGTCGCTCGAAGAAACGACGGGCGGCGGCAAGCCCAAGAAACCGAAGCCCTCCCCCCGCCCGCCCCCACCCAACGTCCTGTACGACCCGCCCACCACGCCCGTCAAAGCGTACCGGGACCCGGGCGCGGCCGCGGCGCGCGCGTTTGCGGCCGCGCGCGTGCTGCTGCCCAAGGGTGGTGGGGGGAGGGGGGAAGCCCCGGCCCTGAACGACAGCAGCAGCGAAGCGACGGAGGCCGCCCACCTGACGACGGTGCCCGGGCGCAGGAGGCTGACGGTCGACACGTCTCCCGTCCCGCCGCCCCTGCGCCTGCACCCGTCCCGCGGCCGCCGCCTGGCCGACCACCCGGGCTGCGACGGCTTCCCGGACACGACATGCACGCTCGCCTGCTGCGCCCGCCACGACGAGTGCTACTTCCGGCACGGGTGCACGGCCGCGTCGTGGGCGCCGACGCTGCGCCGGGCGGTCGGGTTGGAGGGGGCACTGCCGGGTTTGGGGCCGTCGCCTGCGTCGGCTGCGCTGTTTTTAGGCTCGCTCGGCGGCAAGGTTGCGGCGGCGGCGACGGGCGACGCGCCGGCCGGCGTCCCCGGCTCCGACCAAGCCGACGACGTGTGTGTGGAGTGCAACACCAACGCGGTGGCGTGCTTGCTGGCCGCGTGCGGGCCGCTGAGCGGCGGCAATGGAGGGAAGAAGGGCTCGACTCCCAGCCGCCCGGGCGAGCGGGGCGATGTCTGCTACGACTCCGACAAGGGCTTGGGCTGCTCCAAATTCTTCACGTGCCCGGCGTCGTACGACGACAATGGGACTGCCCTGGTGGAAGACCGCACGGCGGACGACGACAATGCGGGCCTGGGCGTGGACGGGTTGGCGCGAGCCGCGGCGGCCGCGGCCGCGGCGGGCGTGAAAGGCTTGGGCGCGGCCGCGGCCCTCGGCGTCGCTCCACGCCCGTCGTCCGCCGCGGACCGGCGCCGGGCGGGGGGGCGGGACGACACGTGCGAGTGCCCTCCCACACCCGCAGACGACCACACGGGCCCCTGCCCCACCGCCGAAAACCCGTGCTGCGCGCACGCGGCCCTGATCCCGGGCGCCGTGGGTTGCCCCGGCGAGACGGGGAGCGTGTGCCCGACGCCGGACGCGCCGTACCCGTGCTGTTGCTGCCCTGTTGGGCAGGTGTGCGGGACGGTGGCGGCCGACCCGGCGAGCAAGAATGGGGAGGGTGGCGTGGTGCACACGTGCGTGCCGGCGGTGGCGACGTGAGAGGGAAGGGACAAAAGGACGAGTGTTGCTGCGTGTTTTTTGTATGACTAGAAAGGGAGACATAAAAACACGACCCCGCCGGGGCCGAGGAAAGGCCGGCCCTTTTTTTCGACACGC
Organism: Medakamo hakoo; assembly: GCA_026636295.1. NCBI lineage: Eukaryota > Viridiplantae > Chlorophyta > Trebouxiophyceae > Coccomyxaceae > Medakamo > Medakamo hakoo. Next base: position 366,232 of record CP089461.1, read on the forward strand.
GCGCCCAGCACCCTCTCCGGCCTCTCAGATCCCCTGCCCCTTCAAATAGTCGCCCAACGCTTCGATGCAGCCCGTCGCGTCGCCCGGCTGCGCGCCCGCGCCGTAGAACCCAACGACGAGCGCGGTCTCCGTTTTTTTGACCGTCACGCCGTCCGGCCCTTTCTTGCCGCGGATCACCGCGCCCGGGTCGCCCGGGATGACCAGGTACTTGACGCCGGCCAGGACGAGGCCGGTCGTCGCGATGGACGACTGGTCGGCCAAGCCCGCGACGACCGCGTCGACCTCTTCCGGCGTGACGTCCGGGAAGTCGGGCGACGCGGCCCAAATGCCGCCGTCCTGGCCCACGATGGCGGCGGACGTCAAGCGGCCGCCGTGCGGGAGGTCGACCATCAGGTGTTCGTCCACGTACTGCTGCCAGGACATGACGGTGGCGTGCGTTTTTTCACGAGAGACGAGAGAGAGAGAGAGTGGGTGGATGTGATGGGGGGATGGTCTGTGCGCGTGAATGGTTTTCGCCGCGTCCAGAAAAACGTCGCTGCGAGGCAGTCGGACGGAGTTCTTGATGCCGTACTTCTTTCTGACAAGGGCTCAGAGGACCTGTGAGTACGTGGGCGTGCGAAAAAAGGGGGAGGGAAGGGTCAGGGAAGGGCGAGGCGGGACGCCGCGGGGAAGACGCGCGGACGCACGCGCGCGCGGTCGAGTGCGAATGGTTTCGGCGCAGCTTCTCGCGCAGCCGGCGGGCAGGGGCGGCGGGGGTGCGTCGCTTCCGTGGCCTCACGCGTGAGCGCATGGCTGTCAGCCACCCAGGCAAAGGGGCAGCAGGCGGCGGCACCAGTTTCGACCCCGCACCTGCTCGAGAGAGAAACACAGGAGTGGAGGCGGGTGCCCCACACTCTCGCTCGCTTCATTAACGCGAACAGCGCAGCATTTTTCCGTCCCGTCCACGCGGGGCACGAAGCCGCCGCCATGACCCGGCGATCCGCCGGTCGCCCAGGGCTGCGCGCTCGCTACGACGCATGGGTCCGGTCGAACGCGACGCTCGTCACGGCGATAGAATCGGCGGCATCCACGGCGACCTGGCTCCTGCCCGACCGCTTTGGCGGCGACGAACTCACGGCCGAGGCCATCCACTCCGGCCTCGGCCTCGCGTCCGTCTACAATGAAGCCGTCCTGCAAGAGGAAGATGTGGGCCCGTCATCGCCTCCCGCGTGGCCGCTGTGGCTGGCGGCTATGCAGCAGGTGCGAGCGTGTCACGACGCATGCCTCCCTCGGCGCTGGCACCCCAGCAAACCCGACCACCCCACTCCACCGCCTCTCACTCCACTCTCTCTCTCCACCCCATGCTCCCATCTCTCACCGACACAGGTCGAAGTCCTGGTCGAAATCGGCGCCCGCCGGGCCGCGTCCTTCGGCACGCTGTCCGACCCCTGGAGCCCGCTCGTCGTCCTGGAAGCCGCGAAAGCGGCCCTGCGCCTCGCCGTCCTCGCGCGCGCCGGCGGCCGACTGACGCTCGATGGCGGGTGCACGCTGCCCCCGCCCGGCGCGCCGGGCGTCGTCGCCGCGCCGCCGCGCGCAGGACCAACAGCGCCCCACCACCGTGGCGCGTCCAGGGCGGCGCGCCGGGCCGCGCGCGCGGCGGCGGTGTTCGCCGCGTTTGCCGCCTTTCGCGAAACGCACGGCCTGCCGGCCGTGCCGGCGTACCGGCGAGCGGCGTCAGGCGGTGGCGGTGGTGGGAGCGCGCCAGCCGCCAGCGCATTGTCGGCGGCCGCCCTGGGCGCGGCGGCGGTGGCCGCCGTGTCGGCCGCGCCGGGTGAGGCCGCGGTCGAAGCCGTCGCGGGCCGGGGCGACCGCGCCGCGGCCGACGCCGCGGCGCTGGCGGGGCGGAAGCCTGGCGGGGGCGGGGCCGGCCCGCCAGCCCGCCGGCGCCGGCGGTGGTGGGAGGACCCCGGCCCGGCGCCGGCGTGCGCTCCACTGGCGCCCTCACAGGCGGTCGCGCCGCGTCCGCCGCCGGCCCCGCCGATCGACCTGGCGGCCCTGGACGCGGCCGCAGAGGCGGCCGCCTGGCGCGGCGCGGGGCTGCTCGCGGCGGGGGAGTTCCTCTTCATCGCCCGCCCGCTCGCCTACGTGGCCGCCCTGCGGGCCCAGGCCCGGCGGTCGCGCACGCGCGGGCCCGCCGCGCCGCCGTCCTTCCTGTCCTCGCCCTGGTGGCCGTGGTGCCTGTCCCTGGCGATCGACGCGGCGAGCGGCGCGGCGCTGCGGGCCGGCGCGGCCGCCGCGTCGGCCGCGGCGGCGGCGGCGGCGGACACGCCGGGCCTCGGCCCGTCCTCCCCCGTCGCGCTCGCCTACCGGTCCCACGCCTTCACCTGGCACCCGTCGGAGGCCCGGGAACTCGGGCGCCGGCGCGGCCTGCTGTGGCTGTACGCGCTGCGGTCGCCCGCCTGGGACGCGTTCACAGAGCGGGCCCTGTCGACCGCGGAGGCGGGGGCGCGCCGGGTGCCGCTGCTCGGCGGCTTGGCCGGCAAGGCGGCCGAAGTGGTGCGGGGTGTGCAGGGCTACTACACGTACACGAGCGCCTCGTAAGCTAGGCGGGGGAGGGCGCGTGCGTGTGCGCGTGCGTGTGCGCGTGCGTGTGCGTGTGTTTTGAAAAACAGAAAATGCCGGTTACAGACCTCCAGGCACCAACAGCTGCGCGACCGCCCGCCACGCGGGCGTCCGCCACGCTTCCGTGTGGCGGAACACGCGCAGTCTCCCGCCTTCCACAGCCTCGCATTCGTACACCGTCTCGCCCCGGACGTCGACGGCCGGGCGCCAGGGCAGGGCGACGCCCGTCCGCAGGCGCCAGGCCGCCCGCAGCACGACGGCCGGCTGCTCTGCCACCACGCCCACGCGTCCGCCTTCCAGGTCGATGGACGGGTCCACCAACCACCGGCGCAGAGCGGCGATGTTGCTCCTCCAGTGGCCCAGGCCGGTCACAGTGATTGTCGGGTCCACAAACGCCGCGCCCGGCGCGTACGCTGCGCCGTTTATGGCGCCACTGACAAAGTACGCGTGCCGGAAGTCGGCTTCGATGGCGGTCGCCAGGCCGGCGGGCCCGCCGGGTACGCCGACGCCGTCGTCGGGCAGGGCCAGGCCGCCGGCCTTGTTGCCGCCGATGAGGGAGGTGGCCGCTGACACGGCGGCCTGGAGCGGTGGGGCGGAGGTCGTGGCCAGGGGTTGCGCGCGCGCCGGCCGCTCGGCCGCCGGTGGCGGTGCGATGGCCGGCGGCAGGGCGCGCGGGGTCACGCTGCAGCGACATGTCGGACCTTGGCGGCCTGGCGCTGTCAGCGGGGCGGGCATGGAGGCGTGTGGGCGGGCCCACGCTCCGGCCCAATTGCGCTTCCTGAGCGCGCCGCGCGCGCGCGCGAGCCGAAGAAAACCAGCGAATGAAACAACCTCTTGTCCGCATAACAAAAGCAAAAAAAAAAAAGACGCGCTCTCCCCTCTCAACACCCTCACACAAACTCGGCACACATGCACAAAAATGTATAGTCACAGGCGGGGTGTGGGGGGGACGGCCCTGTAAGGGCAAAAAATGACATTTCCTCTCCCTTCCCCATCAATCCTCTGCGCCGGGCCGCCAAGCAGCCCTTGGCCGCGCCCGCACCAGCGCGCCGCCTGGGTCCCCCCTCGCAGCCGCAAAGCGGGACGCGGTGCCGGGAGCCACGGACCGGGCCGTCGGCAGCAAGCAAGCGCGCGGCCGGGCGGCGGCCGCGTTCTGGGCGGCCGCCGCCAGCGCGGCCAGAGGCGTCTGCTGTGGCGCGGCCGGTGCACTGGCCGCGGCCCCGGCTCGGTGCCACGACGGCTGCGGCGGAGGGGCAGCGGGCGCGACCGCCGCGCCCCCACCCCCACCACTCCCAGCCGTCGTCGCCGCGGAAATGAGCGACACCAGGGCCGCGGGAGGCAGGGCCGCCAGGACGGTGGGCGGGAGGGCGGACAGGGCTTGCGCGACGGGCGGCGGCGCGCCGGCCGGCGGCGGCGGCGGCGGACCCGCACGCGCCGGCCCACTCCCACCACCCTCCCCGCTGGACGCCGCGGCCAAGTGAGGCAGCATGGCTGTGACGAGCGGGCCGACCACGTCCGTGGGCAGCGTCGGCAGGGCGCCCAGGAAAGTGGGCAGCCACGGCGGTTGTTGGTTCGCTTGGTGCGGAGGAGGCTGGGGCGGCGGCGGCAGTGTCGCGGCCGAGGCGGCGGGCGCCTGTGTCCGCCCGCCGGACGTGCCAGCAGCAGGTGGCGGCGGCGGCGGTGGCGGCGACGCCACGAACACGGGCGGCAGGGTGGCGCCGCCGCCGCCGCCCCCGCCCCTCCTCAGCAGCTCACGCGCGGCCGTGGCCGCCCCGGCCGGCAGGCAGTCCAACAGCCCTGCCGCTTCGCACCCGGCTAGGGCGGACGCTAAGCGACGCAACCGCGCCGCCGCCGCCGTCAGCGTCGCCCGCCGGCCGGCCGGCGTGGCGGTCGCGGCAGCGGACGAGGGCGGCCCTCCACACGCGGCCGCCAGCGCCGCAAAGCCGGCCGCCAGGCGGGCCCGGCGCCGCCGTTCCATGATTGCGTGCCGTTCCTTGGACGCGTACCGCGAGTCGGGCGGCGGCAAGTCGGGCGGAAGGGCCGGCGGACCGGCGGTAACGTCGTCGGCGGCGGCCGCTGCGTGCTCGAGTGCCGGCGCGTCGCCCGCGCATTCGCTCGTGCCCGCCTTCCGCTTGCGCCCGGCGCCTGGTCCGCGGTCCGCACGCCCATCCCGCCCACTGGCAGGGTTGGTCGGCATCTGAACAAATCACAGCAGCGCGAACGTGGCGGCCCGGGCGGCGGCCGCGCGGGCGGCGTAGTGCGTTTTGTGGGCGGAGGACGGCCTGCTCGGCTTCGCCTCCCCGAAAAGGGCGATGGCCAACGCGCTGGAGGACGACGGACGGCGCGGCGACTTGAGGCGGGCCCACCAGGAGGGCGTGGGTGGTGCAGCCTCAACAAACGCGCTGGCCGCGGGACTCAACATGAGGCGCGGCCGTGAAGGACATTTAGCGGAAAGTGCTCTCAAAACACCGGCGTGTTGCGCGCGAGGGGAGGGCCCGGCACGTGTGAAAGTGGATGGGAGGACGGAACGTGTCCGCTCCCGTGTTCGGGGCAAGGAAAAACGGGAGGGGTGGGGAGGAAGGGGCGGCAGGGGCGCGGGCGGGGAGGGAGAGGGAAGCCCGTTTTTTGGGGGGAGTGAGTTTCGGGGGCGTGCGCCCGGAAAACCACACACTCTTATGCACGCCACCCGCCTTCCATCATCTAACACGCCCGCCACCACCGCCGCCCTCAGACTGTTCGTCCAAGTGCAGAGGCAAGATCCAAGAAGACGGAGTGTTCAGCACCGTTCAAACACTCTGTACAGCCGCTCCAGCGTCGTCAGCTCGACGACCGCCCCGCCCGCCGCCAGCGCCCGCGACGGCGCCAGGTGCGCGCGCAGCGCCGGCAGCAAGACGTGCTCGCCCACCCAGGCCCGGCCGGCCGGGCCCAGGGCGTCCAGTCCCGCGTCGCCGTGGTGGTGCGCCGGGCTGCCGCCGGCGGCGGCGCGGGCGTCGTCGTCCTCCTCCCCCCCGCCCAGCAGCGGCGGCGCCACACCCGGCCCGAACGCGTTAAAGTCCGCCAGCGCGCGGGCGACGCCCTCGAAGAAGCCGGCCTCACAGGACCAGTCGACGTCGCGGGCGAGGGCCAGGGCGAGCGACGGCAGGCGCCCCGCTCCCGGCCACAGCCCGTCGATGACGCGCGGCACGGCCGCCAGCGCGCCGGCGGGCGTGATGGAAAACGCAAAGTGGTCGGCCAGGGGCGCGGCTTTCAGGGTGAGGAGGCGGGCCGCCAGGGCCGCGGCTTCCGGGATGTTGGGCGGCGTGGCCGGCGGCGTGTCTCCTCCTCCGTCGCCGCCGCCGCTCCCACCCCGCCCCGCCTCCTCGTCGCGCAGCGCGATCTCGACCAACTCGCTCAGCGCCAGCGGCGGGTCCAGGGACACGGCGCCGTGCCCGTGCGCGTCCACCCGGCGCAGCGCCTGCTGGTAGGCCAGCTCCCGCGACAGGGACGCCAGGTCGGCCAGGTGCAGCGCCGTGCCGGACTGGAGCAGCGCGCGCGTGCCGTCCACCGGCCCGACCCAGACCGCGCCGCGGATGGCGGACGCCAGCCCGGCGTGCGTCGCTCCGGGTCCCTCGCACGCTTCAAGGAGGCGGGCCACGGAGGCCAGGCGGGTGGAGGGGTGTGGGTTGGGCCGCGGGCGTGGGGCGCCGGGCGGCGGTGGAGGCGGGCCGGGCGCGCCGGCGCCGGGCGCGGCCTCCAGCGGCGGGCGGGTGGGCGGGCGGCCGCGCGGCCGGGCCGGCGCGCCGACCGCGGCCGCCGCCGCGGCGGCCTTGGCCGCCGCGTCAGCACCGCTCCCACTCCCGCTGCCGACGTGCACGAACCGGTGCAGGGTCTGGGCCCGGGCATCCGTGCGGACGAGCTTCTGGGGCGCGACGGGCGGCGGGTGGTGCGTCGTGGACGGTGGCGGCGCGCCCGCAGTCGCCGCGTCCGCGTCCGCCACCGCCGGCGCCCGCGGCGCCGCACCCGGCAGCGTCGCCTGCCGGTACGTGTGCGCACTGTCCGCCGCCGTCAGCGCGGCTTCCACGGCGGCCGACAACGCCGCCGCGACGGCGTCCCCGTGCAGGAAGGCGACCTCCCTTTTGGTCGGATGCACGTTGGGGTCGACGTGCGAGGCCGGCAGGCGCAAGTCCAGGAACGCCCAGGGCCGCGTGCCCCGGGGCGCGCAGGCGGCGTACGTGGCTTCCAGGGACCGCCGCAGCAGGCCCGCCTCCACCGCCCGGCCGTTGATGAAGAGGATGAAGACGGGCCGGCGGCCGGAGTGGGCCGGCGCAGAGATGAGGCCGCGGCCGGTGAAGGACGGCGCGTCCAGGGCCGGCGGCACGCCGCCCTCTCCCGGCGGTGGCGGCGCCTCGGACCCGAACGACAGGGGGACGAGGGCTTTGGCCAGGGCCTGGCCGTACACGCACCGCACGGCGGCCGCGGACGCGGTGGTGGCGGCGGCCGCACTGCCGAGGCCCGCGTCGCGCCCGCCGCCGCTCCCGGGCCCGCCCCCGCTGCCAGTCGTCACCACGTCCGGCCGGGCCGCGCCCTGCTTGCGGATGGAGAAGCCGGCGGTCGGCCGGCCGACGGCATACCGGGCCACGACGTCCACGCAGCGCGCGTACTCGTCCGCCGGCGAGGACAGGCCGCGCCTGCGGGACGGCGTGTTGTAAAACAGGTCTTCCACGCACACGGTCGTCCCGTGCCCGGGCGCCGCGCACGGTTCGGGGTCGCCCACCAGCGCGCCGTCCCGGTACGCCGCCCGCCACCCGTGCGGGCTGCCCGCCGTCGCCGTCGTCACCGTCACGTGGGCCACGTACGAGACGGAGGCGAGGGCCTCGCCCCGGAAGCCGTACGTGGCCACGCCCCCGCTTTCCAGCTGGGCGTACGACGTCAGCTTGGAGGTGGCGTGCCGGGCGCACAGCAGGGGGAGGTCGGCCGCCGCGACGCCGCACCCGTTGTCGGTGACTTGGAGGAGCTTGGTGCCGCCTTCGCGGACGGTGACGGCGATGGTGGTCGCGCCTGGGGGAGGGGGGGGGGTGGATGGATGGAGGGAGGAGGTGGGTGGGGTGGGATGGTGTTGCGCGGCGATGGAACAAGCGAGGGCCGCATCCGCCCTCTTTTCTTTCGTGGCGCACAGGCGCAGCAGCGTGTGCACTCGGGCCTGGCCAGGCAATCCGGGCGTGGCCTGGCGGTCGGAGAGCCACGTTCCCGGAAAAAAAAAACGCATGCATCGAAAAAACGCACCCGCGTCCAGCGCGTTCTCCAGCAGCTCCTTCAGCGCCGACGCCGGGCGCTGGACGACTTCACCGGCGGCGATGCGGTTGACGACGTCCGGGTCCAGGCGGAGGATGGGACGTGGGGCGTCCATTTTGTTGCGTGAGCGCGCGCGCGTGTTTTTCGTTCGCGCGCGCACCGCGCCGCGCGTCACGACTCTGCTCTCGGGCCCCCGGCTCGCGCGCAGCCTCCTCTCCCCACTCCATCCACCTCCCCACCTCCGAAACGCCTCAACAGGCGCGCGCGCACGCTCCACCCCTCCCCCCTACTCCTCCCTCCCACCAACAAATGTCCGTCCGCGCCGCCGCCTCAGCCGCCGCCCTGGCGGTCTTATTAGGCGCGTCCGTCGCCCTGGCGGCCGACGCGCCGGCGCCAGCGCTGACGAGTCTCGAGTGCACCGACGGGCCGGGTGCGCCGCCCTCCGCCTGCCCGGGCGCGGCCGTCGTCCACCCCCCGCCCGCGTCCGCCAAAGCGACCGGCTACGTGGACTGCGTGTCTCCTGGCTCTGTCACGGACGCCCGGTGCGTGGCGGGCGCGGCCGGCGGCGGCCTCCAGGCCGCGAGCGTTGACGGAGGTTTCGGCGGCTTCCCGCCCGCACACACCGCCGCCGTCCTGGCCGCCTGCCCGGACACGCCGCTGCTGCCGGACGGCGTGGACACGGCGGCCGGGGACCTGCCGTCTCAGGACGTGCTGGACGCCGCGGCGGGACAGGTATGAGACGGGGGCGGAGGGAGGGAGGGGGGAGGGGGGGAGGGAGGGAGGGCGAGAGGGCCGGACCGGGAGGGGGGAGGGGGGGAGCCGGCCCCCACCCCACCCCACCTCCACGCTTTTTTTTACCAGTCCGTCCCGTACCACCCCCGACCACCAGATTTCCGCCTGCGTCTCCGCCCTCCGCGCCGACCCGGACGCCCTGGCCTGCTACTACCCCTGCGACTATGGCGCCTGGCGGGCGGCGGCTCTCAGCCCCCCGCGCGGCGGCCTGGCCACTGAGGGACCGGGGCCCGCCGCGCTCGCGGCCGCGGCGGCCCGCCACGCGTCCGACATGGCGTCCTCCAACGCCTTCGCGCACGCCGGGTCCGACAACTCGTCCGTCGCGTCCCGCATCGCCGACGCCGGCTTTGCCACCTTCCCCTTGGGCGAAAACATCGCGGCGGGGTACGCCTCCGTCCGCGCGGTGTCCCTGGCCTGGGCCTGTTCCGCGGGGCACCGGGCAAATCTGCTGGCGTGCGGCTTTGACAGCCTGGGCACCGGCGTGGCCGTGCGCGCCGGCTCCACGTACACCATTTACTATTCGCAGGAGTTTGGGTGCAGCCGGCCAGACTACGACTGCACCTGCCCGCCCGGGTGAGGGCCGTGGGTGGTCGGAGCGGTGGCGCGCGCTGCCGGCCACACACCGTTGCGCTCCACCCCGCCGCGGTGGTTTTTGGCCTCACCCCACACCCGCCTGAACAATCAAACAAACACACAACAGTCCCGTCGAGGTCGACCCTGCCACCCTTCCACCCCTGCCTCCCTGCCCGGACAGCCCGGCCTGGACGCCCGCGCCCGCCGCGGGCGGCGGAGCGCTGATTGGAAGCACGCCCGCCGCGACGCGCGCGGCCGCCGACGCAGCCGGCGCGGAGGACGTCGGCGCGGGCACGCCGCCGCCGCCCGACACGCCCACGCCCGAGCCGACGGCCCTGTTCGCGGAGGGGACGCCACTCCCCACGGAGACGGAAGCGGCCGTGGAGGAGGAGGAGGCCGTCGACGGCGGCGCCGCTCGTACGCCGCCCACCCCGCCGCCCTCGGCCACGCCGCGCCCACCGCCGCCAGACACGCTGCCGCCGCCCTCCCCCCGGTCGCCGCCGCCGCCCTGCCCGCCCGCCGCTTCCCAGGCGGCCGGCTGCCTGTTTGCGGTGGGTCCAGGGCTGCTGGCCCGCCGGGGTGGCGGGCGCGGCACTACCGGGTCGGCGGCGGACGCGGAGGGCGGCGGCGGCGTGCTCGTGGCGTGGTCGCCATCCTGCGCGTGGGCCGGGGGCGGCGCGTCGCCCGCGGCGGGCGCGCCCGCGCTGGCCGCCACGCTGACGCCCTCCAACGCGTCCGACCCCGTCGTCGCCGCCACCGTCACGCCCATGGGCCCGCTCCCCGGCCGGCCCGGGACGCTGCTCGCGTCCGTCGAGACGCCGCCCGGGTGGTCCGGCACGGTGACGGTGCGTGCGGGCGGCGGCACAGACGCTTTAAGCTACGGCGTCGGCCCGCCGAGCTCCGTTCCCGCCCGCCGGGCGCCTGTGCAAGTGACGGGCGTGGGCCTGGTGGGTGCGGTGACCGTGGACGCGCCGGGAGAGTGAGGAGGAATGGGAGGGTTGGACGGGGTGGACGGGGGAGGATGGATGGAGAGGAATGGTTTTTTCTTCCTTCTTCCGCGCACTTGGAGCACGCGTGCAACACACAAACAACGACCACAACGAGCAACTACACAAGACTGCGGACACGGACGGGGCGCGAGAAAAGAGACTGAAGCAACCAAACGGGCCCGCCCCTTTCATTTTTTCCGCTGTTGCTTCCCTCCGCCACCACCGCCGCCCGCCGCCGCGTCCGCCGCGACCAGGGACAAATACGCATTCCACACGACGGCGGCCGCGTTCACGAACGCCACGCGGGGCAGCCCCGCCGGGACGGCGCTGAAATTGACGAGGTTGGCGGCGGGCCAAAAGGCGCACCCGGCCACAAACGCGCGCGGCCAGGCAGCCCGGACCTGCGCCGCGGCGTCGGGCGCGCTCGCGCCGGCCAGGACGGCGAGCGAGAACAGCGCGCCCGCCAGGTAGGTCGGGAAGAGCGTGACCTGGCCCGCGGCCGTCTTGGCAAGCACGGCCGCCGGCCCCCGGCCCGGCCGCCACCGGTCCAGCGCGCCGAAGCCGACGAAGAAGAAGGGGCCGTGGAGGGCGGCGCCCACCGCCGCGAACCGGGCCGTCCGCCTCCAGTCGTACGGCGGGACGGGCGCGCCAGGGCGCGCGATGCGAGGGACGACGGATTGTTGCACCGCGTCGCCCGCGGCCATGGCGCCGCAGGAGAGCAAGGACGCGCGGAGGAGCGGGCGCATGGTTTGAGGGATCCAGGGACGGACAACGGTCGTCCGGTTGAGCCTGTCCTCGAACCGGCTGTCTGAGGGTCGGGGCGCCGCGTTCTTTTTTTGTCGCGGACGAAGCCGACGCAAATGTGGCGCCCTCTTCCACGCCCGATCTTTGGCGGGTGGGGTGCAGCAGGCAGGCTGTGCAGGTCAGGCTGCCGCTTCGCGGAGGGCGGCAAACGCGCGTGAGACGGGTTTGCGGCGCGCCAGAAACCAATCGACACTCTCTCTTGAAAACTCGTTTTGCTCGCCCGTCTCGACCCCAACGCTCGTACACGCACGCACGCACGCACGCACGCGCGTGCAACGCGCGGCCGGTTTCCCTACTCCCTCTCTCTCTCTCATCCCCCGCCCTCACACGTTCTCTCTCTCACTCTCTCTCTCTCTCTCTCACGTACACACACGCACACACACGCACACACACACACACACGCACACACGCACGCACTGTGTGCCTGCCCCCTGCTCACACCTCACGGCAGGGCGTCCTCAAAGTAAACGACCCCGGCCGGCTGGCACCGCACCGCGACCTGGAGCCGTTTCCCCGCGCCGTGGTCCGCCAGGGCCGGCGTCGCCGTCAGTGGGACAGCCGCCGTCGCGGACCCGCCCACGGGGATGGACGCCGCGCCGCCGTCCAGCACCACCGCCCCGCCGGCCGCGGCCGGGCCCCACCCGCCCGCATTTTTGTTGAACTGGATCTGAAAGGCCGAGAGCGGGCCGGGGCCGCACTCGTTGGCCAGGCGCAGGCGGTAGACGGGCGGGGCGGCCGCCGCGTCCAGGCGGCCGGCGATGGCCAGCCCCTTGCCCGCGGACGCCGGCAGGAGGAGGGGCAGGGCGGACGGCGGCGGCGGCGGAGGTGCGCCGCCAAACAGGTCGGCGCCGCCCGCCGCGGGCGGCGCCGGTCCGCCGCCGCCCAGGCTCAGCCCGCCCAGCAGGTCGTCAACGGGCGGGGCGGGGGCGGAGGGCGCGGGCGCGGGCGCCGCGCCCGCGCCAGCTGGCACGTCCAGGCCCAGCAGGTCGCCGATGAGGTCGGGCTGCGCCGGCGGCGGCGGCGGGGACGCGGCCGCGGCCGCGGCGGAGGACGGGCCGACCGCCCCCGCGTCGACGGCCGCGGACGCGCCGCCGTCCTCGCCGGCCTCCGACGCCGCGGCGGCGGCGGCCGCCGCCTCCAAGTCCGCCGCCCGCGTCACGGCCAGGCGGGTGCGCGACACAAAGGCTTCGGGCGGCTTGTGGTAGACGGACGCGAGCGAGGCCATGTGCGGCAGCAGGCGCGCCACGAGCTCCGGGTCCAGGGCCGGGCCCGCGAGCGCGGGGCCGATGGGCGGCTTGTCCGCCAGGACGACCGCCTTGGCGGCTTCCGGGTCCGCGGACAGCAGGCGCCAATACATGAACGCCCGGTCCCGCAGGTCGGGGTCGTCGCACTCCTGCGTCGCGTACGTCAGCACCAGCTGGATGAGGGCCTGCGGCCGGGGCGACGGGTCCTTCAGGAACAGCTTGACGGCCGCGGTCACGAGCGCCAGCTGCACGGCCGGCGGCTCGTCGGGCAGGCCGTCCACAAAGCCCTCCAACAGGTCGGCCGCGTTGTCGATGCGGTCGGCGTACTCGCCGACGATCCACACCATGGCCGCCCGCGCGTCCGGCTCGTCCAGCGAGTCCAGGCCCTCGCACAGGGCGCCGATGACGGACTCGTACTGGCCGGGGAAGCGGCGAAAGACGTCCCGGATGACGACGACGGCCTCCTGCACGACGTGCGACACGCGCGTGCGCACCAGGTCCAGCAGCACGGCCACGCACTTTTCGGCGCCGCCCTCGACGCGGACGGCCAGGGCGCCGACGGCGCGGACGGCCCGCCGCGCGAAGTCGGCGTCCACCTCGGACGCGTACTCCCGCAGCTCCAGCAGGACCGCGTCCAGCGAGCGCGGCGTCGCCAGCGCCGCCAGGCAGGCCAGCTTTTCCGCCTTGATGTAGGCGGGGTCGTTGTATTTCACAAAAAAGGACCGGACTTCGTGGGCCAGCAGGCCCGGGTCGCGGGACACGAGCAGGGACACGTTGCGCAGGGCGACGTACGCGACCTCCGGCTCGGCCGACAGCAGGGTGACGAGCGGCGGGCCGATCTTTTTGTGGAGGGCGGCCCGCAGGCCGGCGTCGTCCACCGCGTCCGCGCACGCCACCAGGACTTTAACGGCCGACAGCACGACCGCCGGGTTGGCGTGTTGCAGGCGGGGCGCGACGCGCTCGGCCAGGGCTTCCGCGGCCGACGGGCTGGACGGGGCGTGGTGCGCCGCGAGCGCGTCCAGGATAAAGACCTGCCCCCACTCCGTGCACTCGTTCAGCGCGCGGACGAGCGTGGACGCGGTGGCGGGGGACGCCAGGGCGGCGCCCGCGCCCGGACACCCGCCGCCCGGCGCGTCCGCGATCTCGGACAGGGCCGCGACGGCGTTGGCGACGACCATGGGGTTGGCGTCGCCCAGCAGGTCGGCGAGCGCGGAGATGAAGCCCCGGTCCTCCGCCAGGTCGGGCGCGATGTCGGCGAGCTTGGCCACGCAGATGGCGGCGGTCTTGCGGACGTACGGGTCGTCGTCCTGGGAATGGGAAGGGGGCGGGGGGGGGGGGGGGGGGCGTGAGGGTGGAGGGGAGGCCCAGAGGGCGCCCCCGCGCGCGGCTGGGGGCGCCCCCTGTCAGGGGTGGTGGGGTGGGAACGCAAAAAGCACGCGCGCGCGCACACGGCCTCAGTCCTATCGATCGTTTTTTTGTTGACTTGCCGCAGCCGAGGAGTGGTCTGAGCCACCCCTCGCTCAGCGTCAAGAAAAAGTTTGTCGTCACCGGCCGGGAAAGGGGAGGAAACGGGGGGGGGGGGGAGGCGGACGGCACACGCAACCAAAAAACACCCACGCCCCCCATCCACCCTCACACCAAAAAAGGCACGCGGGGCGACACGCACTTTCAGCGCCCGGCCCAGCGGGTCGCACAGGTACTCCACGATGCGGTCCACCCGGATGCAGCCCATCGTCCGGATGGCCAGCGCCCGGACGAGCGGGTTGGGGTCGGCCGCGTCCTTGACGAATGTGTTGACGGCCATGATGGCCAAGTCGGGCGCACTGCGCGCGTGCGTCGTCAGGTAGAGGTAGACCAGCTTTTTGAGTTCCAGGTCGTCGGTCTGCATGCAGTTGGCGACGTCCGGGAAGAGCATGGAGACGTCCTGCAGGGGCCGGGAGGGGGGGAGGGGGTGGAGGGGTGGAGGGGTGGAGGGAGGGGTGGAGTGGGGGTGGATGGGATGGAGGGGGCATGTGCGCGCGGGGGGGGGGGGGGGGGGGGGGGGTCGCTCGCCTTCCCTCCCCCGCCTTCCACGCCTCCCGCACCCCGCCCGCCCGCCCGCCCGCGAGCGTACGCCAGGCACGCACAGCTCCCACCGGCGCCGAGGCGGCCTTTCCTGCCCCCGCCCCCCCGCCCCCCTCTCATGCACACACACCTTGCCGACCGTCATGGCCGCGATGACTTTCTTGACGGCCTCCTTTTTACGGGACTTGTCCAGGGAGCGCAAGTCCTCCCGGAACTCGTGGATCTCGCCTGTGTGTGCGAGTGGGCGAGTGGGGGAGGGCGTGTGGGAGCGCACGGGCCAAGGGGCGCGGTCAAAAACGAAGAGTCGCGTGTTGATGGGGCGCCTGCTCGCGGTCGCAGTCCGTTTGCGCGCGCCCGTGCGGTTCATTGTCTCCACCCCGCCGCGCAGCAGCAGCAGCAGGCGTGCACGAACCGCACCCTCGAACGCACCCTTCTTGGTTGTCGCAAAGTACTTGCTGCCGTCCGCCATGGCGTGTTTTTTTTTTTTTCGCCGATGCCGTCTCACGTTTTGCGTCCTGCGCAAGAAGGGAAGGAGTGTGGACGGCGGCGCGGGGGCTTGCCCTGTCGGGCGGGCGAGCGTGCCTGAGTGTGTGTGCGTGCGGGTGAGACGCGGGCGCAGCGCTGTGGCTCCGCCCGGCTGCCGCGCCTGAAAAGAATGAGGAAGTGGCGGGGGCGAGCGTGCCGGGGGGCGCCTCCCTGCACAGTCCTCTCCCTTTTGGGGCAGCACACACACAAACCAGGGCACGACACCCCGCAATGCTGCGCCTGGTGACGCCGCTGCGCGCCCTGGCGGCAAGGCGAAGGCCCGCCTGCCAGCCTGCGAGGGGCTGGCCGCTGTCGGGCGACCGCCCCAGGCGGTGGCGGGCGACGCGATGTGGCGCCGCGCCGGCGGCCAGCGCCGGCGCTGCCACCACCCCCGCCGCACAGCCGCCGCCGCCGCCGCCGCCGCCGCCGTCTCCCTGGTCCCTGTACGCCCACCCCGAACTCTACGACGCCCTCTTCGCCTTCAACCGCGACTTTAGCGCCGAAGTCGACTTCGTGGCGCGCGCCCTGGCCAGGCACGGCACGGGGGAAATGAAAAGTTTCCTCGACGCGGGGTGCGGCCCCGCCCACCACGCCCGGGCCGCCGCGGCGGCGGGCGCGGCCGCCCTGGCCCTGGACGCCTCGCCGGCCATGCTGTCCTATGCGCGGGACCAGGCCCTGAAGGACGGCGTGACCATCACGACCGTCCTGGGCGACTTGACGGCGGCGCTGCCGCCGTTGCCGCGCCCCTTTTCCGAGGGCGGCGGCGTCGACGCCGCGCTGGCCGCCCTGGGCACGCTCGCCCACGCCACCGCGCCCGGCGCGCCCGCCGCCGCGTTCAAAGCCCTGGCCTCCGCCCTGCGCCCGGGCGGCGTGCTGGTCCTGGAGCTGGCCGCGGCGGACGACGTGTTCGACGGCGCGCTGATAGGGGGGGACGCGTGGGACGCGGCCGCGGGGCGGGGCGCCGTGGAAGCCGCGGCCGGGCCGGAGGCGGGGCCGCCTCCGCCCTCGGCGCCGTCCGCGGCGGTGCTTGAGCCCACGGCCGCCCCGGCCGGCTTTGGAACGGGACCGCGGCGCCCTGCCGAGGCGCCCGCGCCGCCTCCGTCCACGCCCACCACCCCGCCCGCCCGCCTCACCGTCGAATACGGCACGCCCGACGACCCCTGGGACGCGGTGGCGCAGGTGCTCACCCGCACAGTGCGCGTCACGGAAGCTGTCCCGCTTGACGGCGGGCGGGCCGGTGGCGGGTCCAAGAAAAAGGGGGGGCGCCCCGGGCCGCGGCACGGCGGCGCGCGCGCGCCGCACGCCCGCACCCGGCTCATCGGGCAAGAGGCCGTGGCGCAGCGCGTGTTCACGCCGCAGGAAATTCGGTTGCTGGGCGCGGGCGCGGGCCTGGAGGTCGTGGCGGAGTTCGGGGACATGGATGAGGGCGTGGCCGCCGTCGGTGCGGGCGGCGACCGGTATGTGGCCGTGCTGGTGAAGACGGCGGCGTGAAAAAACAAAAAATAGGCGTGCGCGCACACTCTTCTCTCTTCCGCCCCGGCCTGCGCCGCCAAAACCGCGCCCCGGCCCTCTCTCTTCCACCCTCTCCAGATCCGCCCTGCACCGCTTCGAAACCTGACACAACGCACTCGCCATGTGCTGGAACTACCCCGTCTCCATCGGCCTCGCGCTCGCTGGCGCCGGCGCCGCGTTCACACAATACAAGTGGAACCGCCCGGCCGGGCGCATCATCTTCTTCGCGTACTGGGCGCTCATTGAGGTCCTCCAAGCCCTGCAGTACACGGTCATCGACCAGTGCGACAACCCGGTGAACAAGGTGCGTGTGGGGAGGTGAAAAAAAGAGCCATTTCGGCGTCGCGCGACGTTTTTGGTTCTCCGCGGCCGAGGAAGGCGGGCGTGGGGGAGGGTGAGGACGGTGCGGCGCCGGTACTCTACCCACGGCCGTCAAGCTGAGGGTGTCAGGACCCTGAGGCGTACATAAAAAGGAGGGAGAGAAGGGGAGAAGCGCGCCCCGCGCGCACCTTTGCCGCTTGGCCCGCCGCATGCCTCGCCGACGCGGGGCGGAACAAACAGCTCCACCCCACCCCACCCCCCCTCCCCCCGCTCCATCCCACCACCCACTCACGCCGAACCACAGGCCCTCACCTGGCTCGCCTACCTGCACGTCGCCTTCCAACCGCTGGTCGTCAACCTGTACCTGTTCGCCATGCACGACGACCCGGGCGTCAAGGCCCTCGTCCTCCGCCTGTGCGTCGCCGCGGGGCTGGGCATGGCCAACCGCCTGCCGGGGTCGCCGCTCCGGGCCCTGGGCGCGCTCCTCAACCCGGCCTGGGCGCGCAAGGCGCCCGGCTCCGGCTTCGACTGGGCGGCCGCGCCCTGGCCCGACTTCCCGCCGCCCGCCGCGGCGGGCAACGGCAGGCTGTGCGCGCTGGACGCGCTGTGCGGCCCCCGCCTGTGCTCCATCAGCGGGTCCCGCCACGTGTCGTGGTCCGTGCCGCTGCTGCCGACGACGTGCGTGTTGGTGATTGGTGGTGTTGGGGAGGGAGGAGGGAAGAGACTGAGCGCCGTTGCCTGTGCTCCGCGCGCGCGCTTCTTTTTTCATGTGTTTCCATCCCATCCCATCCCATCATCCACCCCGCCGGGGTCGCACCACCTCACGCCCCCCCCCCTTCCCACCGCTCCGCCCGCACCAGCTACGTCGTCCCGTCCGGCTACATCCACTTTTTCCTGTTCTTCATCCCGGCGCTCGTCGCCCCCGGCCGCGGCGCGGCCGCCCGCCGCGCGTTTGCCCTGACCGGCTTCCTGTCGGGCCCCCTGCTCTCCATGGCCCTGTCCCGCGGCAAGGCCTACGCTTTCGAGTGGAGCTCTATCTGGTGCACGTTCTCCGTGGCCCAGTCCCTGTGCCTGGTCGTGGCGGAAGCCCGGGCCCGGGCGGCGTCCCGGGCCAAGCGGGCGCGTGCGGCCGGTGGCGCGGGCGGGTCGGGCGAGACGACCAAGGTCGAGTGAATGAGAGAGAGAGAAAGAGACCCGTGAGTGACTACAAATTTTGGTGAAATCCTTTTTTGCCGCCGCCATCCGTCAAGGCGGGTGCGCGCGCGTGTCAGGGAGAGAGGAAGTGTGAGAAAGAGACGAGTGTGAAAAAAAAAAGTCGGGAAACACGCGACAGGTGTGATTTCACTGCACGCTCCCCCCCCACCCCCACCCCACCCACGCGCACTCCCACGTCACTCTTCGGCTTCACGGTCCGCCGCGGCAGCCGCTGCCGCCTCGCCCAGCGCCGCGATGAAGGCGTCCCGGTCGACCGCGCCCGGCGGGCGTCCGCCACCGCTGGCGCCCCCCGCATCCACCGCCGCGAAAGCCAGAAAGGGCAGGCGGCGCAAGGCTCGGCCCGACAGGCCCGCCAGCGCGGCCGAGGCCGTGAGTGCGGCCAGCGCACCGCCCGCCCCGTCGTCAGGACCGCCCGCCCGGAGCGGGGGCGGCGGCCCAGCCACCAGGCCGGCCCGGACCAGCTCGCCCACGCCCGACGCCAGGATTTCGTACGCGGCGTCCGCGCAGGGCGGGCCGAAGTACGCGCGGACGTCGGCCCGGTCCCGGAACGCGGCGTCCAGGCCGGCGGGCAGGTTGGACGTCGCCAGGATCAGGACGTTGGGCCGGGCGGCCCGCAGGGCGTCCAGGGAGGTGAGCAGCGCGGTCACGGCGCGCGCCGCGTCGGCGGGCTCGGCCGACCCGCCACCGCCGCCGCCGCCGCCGCCGCCGCCGCCGCCGCCGCCACCGCCGCGGGCCGCGGCCAGCGCGTCGACCTCATCCATGAGGACGACGAGCAGGGTGGAGGGGTCGGCCGCGGCCGCGGCCAGGCGGGCGAAGGCGCGCCGGACACGCTTGGCGGACTCGCCGAAAAAGCGGGACAGCAGGGCGTGGGCGCGCAGCTCCACGAGCGCCGCGCGGGCAAAGGCCGGCAGGCGGGGCGTGGGCGACGCGGCCGGCGGCGGGACGGGCGTCGCCCGGCCCGCCCCGCCGCCCGCGCAGACGGCGGCCGCCCCGCCGCCCGCGCCCGCCGACACGGCCAGCCGGTGCGCGAGCGCGCACGCCATGGTCGTCTTCCCCGTCCCGGGCGGGCCGTGGAGGAGGGCGAGGCGGGACGTGGTGACGAGGCCTGGCGCCACGCCCGCCCCCGCCATGGACAGGGATGCCGCGGTGTACGAGGCGAGGCGGGACTTGACGGCCGGCGGGAGGACGAGGGCGTCCCACGCGCCGTCCAGACCCTCTGACGGGAGGGGCGTCGCGTGGAAGAGGGAGGAGGACGAGGGCGGGCCGCCCTCCCCGTCGCTCTCGCTCTCGCCGCCGCCGCCGCCGCCGCCGCCGTCACCCTCGGCCGCTTCGGCCGCGGCGTACACGGTCACCCGCCACTCCGCCCGCCAGAAAGGCAGGTGCCGGCCGGGGGTGAGGGGCGGGCCGGGCGCGGCGGCCGCAGCCGCGATGGAGGCGGGTCCCGCGACGACGGACGCGGCCGCCAGGGCGGCTGACAGCACCGGTGGCGCGCCCGTGAGGTCGAGGGGGCCTTCATAGCCGAGGTCGACCGTGCGGATGGAGAGGTGCTCGGCGAGCGCGCAGGCGAGGGCTTGGGGCGCGTGCGGCGGGCGCGCGGTCGAGGGCGGAGCCAAACGGGCGTGGACGAAGACGGGCACCCTCGGCGGTGGCGACGGCGCGCCCTCGGAAGGCGCCGGTCCAGGCGCGGCGGCCGAGGGGGCCGGCGGCTGGGGCGCCGAGGTACAGGCCGTGTGGTGTGGGGCGACCATGTTTTTGGGAGAGGGACTGGCGGGGGTGGGATGGAATAATGGTGTGGGCGCGCGCGCGAGCGACGACGGGCGAGGAGAGGCACAGGCCCTTCACTCTCCCGTTCCCCCCACGGCCGCCGCTGTCCGGAAGCAGCTGCCGTCCCTTTCTTTCACGCACGCATCCAATGGCCTCCCTCCTGGCCTCGTCCCGCTCTGCGGTCGCGGCCGCGCCGCGCCTGGCCGCCCCGGCCGGCCGGTCGCTCGTCGCGCCGCCGCCGGCCGCGAAAGGAAAGAAGGGCAACATGATGCACATCGAGGTCCGTTTTTTGAAATTTTCACCGGCGTCTATTGAGGCTCTGAGACGTTGGCTCTCCGTTAGTGGTGGTTGTCGGGGAGACGAGGGCGTGGGCGGCCCGGGAGCAAGGGCACCAGCAAGCAATCGGTCGAAAAAGGCTAGCACGCCAAAAAAACGCCGCCCTCTCACCCGCCCTTTCCATCGTCCCCTTTTCCAACCGCAGGTGCAAGTGGGCGAGGATGAAGCCCCGGAGATGGCGGTCAAGCGCTTCCGCCGCGTCGCGGGCAACGCCGCAGTTGTCATGGAGGTAAGGCGAGAGGAGAGCGTCCGTGTGTCGGAGTGTTGGTGCAGACGAACCACCTGCCCGCGCCCTGCACGCCACGAGCTGCCAGCAAACTGTGCGGGCAGCGTAGCAAGGACGCTGTGCTACGGTCCGGGCTTGAAATCTAGGGAAACGGCGTCCGCCCGCGTGTGGTGGCGACGAGCAAGAGCGGCGCGAGTGTTTTCGGCGGCGGCTCTTTTTTCACGCTCTTCCTCCTCTCCTCCCAAAACACTCCCCCCACAGGCCAAGCGCCGCCGCCAGTTTGAGAACTCGCAGGACAAGGCCAAGCGCAAGCTGAAGGAGGTCCGCATGCGCCGGTCCAAGTGAGTTTGGGCGTGGGTGGAGAGGGGTGCGGGCGACGAAGAGGGCGCGGCCGACGCCGGCGGCGAGTGCGTGGCCGAAAACGCAGAGGCCGACCCTTCTCACACCACGACCACGCCTCCCCCCTGTCCCCCTCTCCAAACCAACAGGCGCTACCAGTACCAGGCGACGACCGCGGAGGAGGCCATGTCCGCGGCCGAGCCCGCGCCCTTTGCCGACTTCTTCGCGCCGACGGCGGACAGCTTTGTCGGGTCGTTGAGCCGCTGAGTGTCGAGGGGAGGCGGGAAGGGGGAGAGACGGGCGCGTGCGGGTGGGATGGAGACACGTTTTTCTACCGTCCTTCATTTTTTTCTGCACACGTTTGCTCTTCCCCCTCCCTCTCTCTCTCCCTACACTTTGACGCGGTGGTGGGTGAGCAACACTTGAGAGAACCGGGGGTGTGGGGTGTAAATTGGCCGAAAACCGCCATTCTTTTTTTCTTCAACCTGGATGGATGGATGGTGAAGCGGGAGGGGGGGGTGAGCCAAAAGAGTGCGCTTTGACGTCCGGACGCCCGCTGCGCTTTTTTTGAATCGGCTCAGAGTACGAATACATGTATAAGTTGCGTCGCTCATACGCGAGGCGCGTCAGTATCGCTTTTCTGTTATTGAGAGCATCACGGCCGAAAAGAAAACAAAGAGAGAGGGGTGCCGGGTGCGTCGGCGGCAGCCACCAAAAAGAACGCCGTCGTCGTCTTGACCGCACCTGCCCTCGTTCTCCGTATCCCGTGGTGTGCTAACAGGCCACTTCAATCCTCCATCGCCACAAGTAGAAGCCGGCTCCAAGAGTGGCTGGCCACGGAGCGCACGCGGCCTTACTAGCAAAGCCGCAACGAAATTTTGTGTGTGAATGTGCGTCGGTCGTCACAGCGGCGTTTGGACGAAAAACGACGCCCCGGCCCATCGCCTGGGCCTCCCCTGAACGACAGCCATGCAAACCACGCTGGTCACCGCCCCGCCGCCCGGAGCGCGTGCCAAGACGACCGTGTACGTCGGCGGCCTGGCCGACTCGGTGACCGAGGCGGTGCTCCACGCCGTCTGCATTCCGTTTGGAGACGTCAAGGTGCGTTGGGGGTGAGCGTGCTTTGTGTCGCGCAGCAAGCCCGCCGTGTGTGCGCACTGTCCATGCGCGCGTTGTGGTGGAAGTGGACGCGGCGGGAAAGGGGGAACACCCGTCCACACTCTCACCCCAACCACTGTGCGCACACGCCATCACCAAAAAAAAAAACCAACAGGACGTCACCATCCCGCTGGACCACACGATCGGCACGCACCGCGGCTTTGGCATTGTGGAGTATGAGGAGGCGGGCGACGCGGAGGCGGCCATTGCCAACCTAGATGGCGGCGAGTTGCTGGGCCGGGTGTTGCGGGTCAACCATGCCCGGCCGCTCGCGCCGCGCGGTGGAGGGGGTGGTGGGGGTTTAGACGCGGACGCGTGGCGTGAGGCGGCCGAGGCGGAAGCGGAGGCGGCGGCGGCGGCCCAGGATGAAGCCGCGGAAGCCAAGGCGGAAGCGGCACGGGTCGCGGACCCGATGGCCGCGGCCGAAGCCGCGGCTGTGGGCGGTGGTGGTGACGACGGCGCGTGAGGGAAACACGGACGGGACGGCGGGGTGCTGCGTCCGTCCCTTGTTAGGCATCAATAGATTCTTTTGTTTCACGCGCTCGAAACACGCTCCGCTCACGAGAGCGGGGTGTGTGGGGGCAGGGGAGGGGGAGGCAGCCCCCGGCCGTCCCCACACACCCACACGACGCTCTCCTCCGCCCCTCTCCGCCCACTCCTCCATCCTCACCCCTCGGTAAAAACACACGCTCCACCCATGTTTCTCACTCACGTAATGACCGTCGGCGCCTCCCGCCCCGTCAGCTTGGCGATGTCGGCCAAGCCCAGGGCGACCTTGACGAGCGGGGCCAGCGCTTCGGCCGCGTCCTTCCCCAGGGCGTCCGCCCCCGCAGAGGGCGGGACGTACTGTTCCACGTACACGCGGATGGTCGCCCCGCTGCTGCCCGTCCCGGACAGGCGGTAAATGCACCGGGACCCGTCGGTGAACAGGAAGCGGATGCCCTGGTGGGCCGAGATCGACCCGTCCACCGGGTCGGTGTAGGAGAACTCGTCGGCGGTGTCCACGACGAACGAGCGCACCTGTGTGACTTCCCCAATTTTGGCGCGCAGCGTGTCCATGACGGCGTCCGCCTTGTCAGCGTCCACGTTCTCGTAGTCATACCGGGTGTAATAGTTGCGGCCGTACGTCGCCCAGTGCGCGCGGACCAGGTCTTCCACGCCGACCAGGGTGGAGGTGGACGGCGCGGCCGCGGGTTCTGCCGGGCGGGCGAGCGTCGCAGTCTGCCCGCCGCCGCCCTCCCCGCCGTGCGTCGCCGCGTGCACGGCCGCGCCCAGCCGGCCCAGCGCGCGTTGCACCGCCGCACCCGCGCCGTCGGCATGGTTGGCGTGCGCCAGGATGGACAGCCACGCCAGCACCGCCCACAGGCCGTCCTTCTCGCGCACGTGGTCGGAGCCCGTGCCAAAGCTCTCCTCGCCGCAGATCGAGCACTTGTCCGCGTCCATCAGGTTGCCGAAGAACTTCCAGCCGGTGGGGACTTCGGCGCACGGGACTTTGAGGGCCGCCGCCACGCGGTCCAGGGCGGCCGACGTCGGCATGGACCGGGCGACGCCCTTGAGGCCCATGACCCGGAAGTAGGGGATGGCCGCCTGGGCGTGCGCCGCCAGCACCGCGACCGAGTCGGACGGCGTGACGAAGAAGCGGCGGCCCAGGATCATGTTGCGGTCGGCGTCGCCGTCGCACGCCGCACCGAAGGCGGGCGGGTTGGTCGCGACCGGCGGCGGCGGGTGGGAGGCGTCGTGGCCGCCGCCCGCCGGCTCCAGGCCCATCGCAGCGACCAGGTCGGCCGCGTACGTCAGGTTCGGGTCCGGGTGGCCGCCCCCGAAGTCGGGGCGCGGGTCGCACCGCACCAGGCAGTCCGGGTGGGCGCCCAGTTCATCGACGAACAGGCGGCGGGCGTAGGGGCCGGCCACGCCGTGCATGCCGTCGAAGATGAAGGAAAAGTCCGGGCGGGCGAGGAGGCGCTTCAACGCGCCAAAGTCGAAAATCGTTTTGATGAGGCGGACGTAGTCTTCGACGGAGTCGATGACACGCACGCGGAAGCCGCCGTGCGAACCGGACCCAGCGGCCGGGATGGGCGCGTGCTGGACGTAAAAGTCGTGGGTGCCCAGGGACGCCGTGTCGATTTTCAGCGCAGCGCCGTCGGCGATGAAGTACCGGTCGATGGTTTTCGTCTTTTCGTAAATCGCGTTGGTCAGGGATTCGGGCGCCGGCTCGCCGTTGGCACAGTTGTACTTGATGCCGAAATCTTCGGTGGGCCCGCCCGGGTTGTGGGAGGCCGTGAGAATGAAGGCGCCGGACGCTTTGCCCTGGTCGCGCGTCCGCAAAATGGCAGACACGGCCGGCGTAGACAGCAGCCCGCCCTGGCCGACCCAGACTTCCGCCACGCCGTTGGCGGCGGCCATGCGGACGATGGTGTCGATGGCGGTGTCGGAGTAGAAGCGGCCGTCGCCGGAGACGACGAGGGTTTTGCCTGCGGGGGTGGGCGAGGGTGCGGGGTGGGAATGGTCAGGGGTCCGCTGGGTGGGGTGGGGGGGAGGAAGGCTCCCGCGGTGGTGCGCGCGCGCGCCCTCCACCCCTTCACACCTTTGAGGCCGCCGTCCAAGGCATCAAACGTGGCCTGGACAAAGTTGGCCAGGTAGTGGTCCTGCTGGAAGACGGTGACCTGTTGAGGTGTGTGCGGGTGGTGGACAAGGGTGGTAGTGAGGGAGGCCCCGTCGCCCGCGCGGGCGGACACCCGATCAGTGACCCAAAAACCGTCGCGGATCTGGGTTAGTCCACTCCCTTTCGCTCCACGACACGCTGTGGTCCAAGACAGGACGCCTGTGGCCTCGGTCGGCGCGGCAGATAGAGGGTGGGGCGGCGGGGTAGAGTGCACGCGGGCGTCAATGCGTGTCGCTCTATCCATTCGCGGGAGCACACACCTTTTTACGCAGGCCGCTCGTCCCCGGCTTCTGGCCGTCAAACGGCTTGGTCTCAACGGTTAGGCAGGGCACATTGTCCTCCATGGTTGCTTGGGGGGTGTGTGGAGGGGTGGAGAGGAGGTGCGGGAGAGGCGGTTTTTCTCTCTCGTTTTCGTTTGGGGGGAGTGGGCGCCTCTACCCATCCACCCTCTCTTCACCTCCATCCATCCATCCGTCCGTCCGGAAAAAAAGAATTCACGCAAAAGATTTACACAGTTCATCACGTTTTCTCTCTCTCATCAGTTGGAAAGAAGGACCATGGTTCACGCGTCAGGCCTTTTTCTCCGGCGCCACCCACCCGTCCGCCACGCCCGCGCCCATCGCCCGCTCCTCCCGCCACTGCGCCCGCGTCACGCCTGCCACGAAACCGTACAGGTCCGCCAACTCCTCCAGCGATTTCGACGTGGGCTTGCCCGCGCCGTGACCTGCCCGCGTTTCGACGCGCAGCAGGATCGGGTTGCGCTGCGGTGACGCCGCGTCGGCCGCGGCGGCGGCGGCGCCGCTCAGCTCCGCCGGGTGGCCCTTGGCGTCGGCCGCGCCGGTCGTCCACCCTCCCGGCGCGCCCGCCAGGACGTGCTGCAGCGTGGCGGCGAGCTTGAACGAGTGCAGCGGCGGCACACGGTCGTCGTGGTCGCCTGTCGTCAGCAGCATGGCCGGGTACTGGCGCGTCCCGCCCGCCGGGCGCTGAACGTTGTGGAGGGGGGACCACCGCGCGAGCGACGCAAACTCTGTCGCGTTGGCCGGGTCGCCAAAGTCGGTCGTCCAGGCGTGGCCGATGGTGAAGCGCGGGAAGCGGGCCATGTCGTGGACGCCGACTTGGACGATCGACGCGGCGATCAGGTCGGGGCGCTGGTTGGCGGTCGCGGCGGCGAGCGTCCCGCCATTCGACCCGCCCTGGACGGCAAGCTTGGACGGCGAGGTGAACCCTTTTTGGGACAGCATGCCGGCCGCGGCCTCGAAGTCGTCAAACACGTGCTGCTTGTTGAGGACGGAGCCGGCGTCCCGCCACGCGGTGCCGTACTCGCCGCCGCCGCGGAGCGTGGCGGACGCGTAGACGGCGTCGTAGGCGGTCATCCACAGCGCGCGCGACGCGGAGAAGGACGGGGTGACGGGCACGTTGAAGCCGCCGTACCCGTACAGGATGGCCGGGCGGGCCCCGTCGCGGCGGGCGCCCTTGTGACCCGTCACGAAGACGGGGACGCGCGTCCCGTCGGCCGAGACCGCCCACTCCTGCGTCGTTTCCAGGGTCGAGGGGTCGTAGCCCGGGACGACCGTCCGCCGGAACACGGCCGGCGGCTCCTTGGGCTTGGTCGCATCCCACCGGAAGACGGTGCCCGGCTCGGTGAAGGACGCGTAGTTGAAGTAGGCAACGGGCGAGGACCGGTGGGTGGACGCGCCGGAGACGGCACCCAAGCCCGGCAGCGGCAGGTCGGCCAGGTGCTTTCCATCCGACAGGCGGCGGGCTTGGAGCACCGACGTCGCGTCGTGCAAGTAGTGGACCAGAGCCACGTCGCCCGACAGGGCGGCCGCCCATTCGAGCGTGTCGGACGGGTGTTGGGGCAGCGCGTCGGGCCAGGACGACGCGGGCGAGGACAGAGGGGATGGAGGCAGGGATTGGGTGGCCACGCCCGGGCGCGCCGCCGCGCCTGCCCTGTCGGGGTTGCCGCGGACCAGGCGGTACCGCGGCGCGGCCGCGTTGGTGCGCAGGATGACGTCGCCGGAGCCGTCATCCAGGGACGCGACGTACGACCAGGAGGCGGACAGGTCGTCGACCAGGCGGACGACGGGCAGGGTGCCGGCCTCGCCGTCGCCGACCGCGCGGCCGCCGACGGCCGCAAACGACAGCGCGCCCGTGGAGGCGTTGCGCGGCAGGGCAGCCAGGTCCAACGCCCACAGCTTGTTTTCGGGGCCCGTCCCAGGGGACAGGGAGAAGAACGCCCACCGGCCGTCGTCCGCCACTTCGGCGCCCACGGTCCACGTCGGCGCGTCGGGGAGGGCCAGGACGAGCTGGTCGTCCGACTGCGGGTGGCCGGCCGTGTGGTACCAAATCTCCTGGCCCGTGACGGCCGAGGTGCCCGTGCCCAGGGCCGCGCCGTCCTCGCCCGCGGAGGGCGCGGCGTACCGGGCGTAGAAAAAGCCTTTGGAATCGGGCGTCCACGCCTCGTTTGAGAATTTCACGTACTTGAGCTCGTCGTCGAGCAGCGTGCCCGCGCCCGTGGTGTTGTCGATCTGGACGACGCGGACGGTGCGCCAGTCCGACCCACCACTCGCGAGTTCGTACGACATGAACCGCCCGTCGTCAGAAAAGGATTCTTCATGCATGGCGACGGTGCCATCCTTGGACAGGCTGTTGGGGTCGACGAGGGTGACGGCGCTCTCGTGGTCGGCGTTGGACGCGCGGCCGCCGGTGTCCGCCACGGACACCAGCGCCGCCTGGTTGGCCAGGCCCGGGTTGTAAAAGTAAAACAGGCGCCCGCCGCGGGCCGTGGGGACGCCCCACTTGGGGAAGTCGAAGACGGCTTGGAGGCGGGCCAGGAAGCGGGCGCGGTCGGGCGCGGCCGACTCGAGGACGGCGGCGGTGAGCGCGTTTTGGGCCTCGACAAACGCTTTTGTTTCGGGCGAGTCCGGGTCTTCCAGCCAGCGGTACGGGTCGGGGACCCAGGCGCCGTGGTAGACGTCTCCCGCCGAGTCGTCGCGGCGGGTGGCGGGGTAGCGGGAGGGCAGCAGGGAGATGCCGCCCTGAGGGGCGCCTGGATGGAGCGTGGGGGGTGGGAGGGTGGGGGGGTGAGGAGGGGGGACGCTGCCGCCACTCTGGCCCAGAGGGCCGCAGTGCGGCGCGGGAAACGGCTCTCTCCCTCCCCTTCTCCCGCCACCGGAAACAAGGCCGCCCAAATCCTCACCTTTTGCGGCCGGTTCGCTGACGACCATGGGCGTCGGCGTCGGCCCAGCCAGCGCGACGGCGGCGACGGCAGCCAGGGCGGCCACCGCCGCGGCGCGGGACGAGAGGCGCATGGGTGGCGCGGCAGACGCGCGCGGCGCCAGTCCCTCTCCTGGCGTGTTTTTTGATCGGGGGAGCGTCAGGCGACGCGCCCTTTCTTTCTTGTTGGCAGGACAGAGGGCTCAAGGTCCGGCCTGGGCGGGCGAGGGACCGGCAGGGCGGCGAGGGAGCGGGCGCGCGCGAGGCAGGAGGGGAGCGGGCGCGGCTGCGGCGTGCACGAGCGTGGCGGCGGGGTTGGCTGGGAATAGTGCGGGGGAGGAGCTCCACGGGAAATGCGGGAAGCGAGCGTGGGGAGGAGGACGGTGCGCACCTGCCGCGGGGTGAGGAAGGGTGGTCCGCGTGCAGGCCCCTGGACGGAGGTCCCGCGCGCGCACTTCCTCTCCTTTTTTTCTGTGAGTGTGCGCAGAGAGAGGGAAGCCGCGGGGCGGGCAGGTTCCACTGCTTTATTGTCGCACTCTCTCGCCCGGCAGGCCAAAATTTAACGCGTCCTCCACGGCACGACGCCTCCGCTCGCGCCGACCCTCCCGACCCTCCGCTTCGACGCGCGGACCCTGCGCTCCGCGCCGTGCGCGCGCGCTCCAGGTTCGACAGGCGCTCTTTCCAGCCTCCCGCGAACTCGACCCGTCGCCGGCAGCCAACCGCAATGCTGCTGTCGCGCCTCTTCTGGCCTGCTCCCCCGGCGCCTAAACCGGCGGCGCCCGTCCCTCATCCGGCGGCGGGTGCGCCTGTTGGTCCGCCCGCCAACAACATCGTGGCGCTGAAGAAAAAAGGTGCGGGTGTTTGGACGGACAAAAAGCAACCGAGAGCGGCAGAACGTGCGCGCGCGCGCCGGCCGGGCCCGTCTGACCGCGCCCGGGGCCGATCAGGGGCGTGGTACCCTATCCACCCTGCCCGCCCAGTGTGGCGGGCGAGGCTCGGCCTTGTCTGAACTGGGGAGTTGGGCATCGGAGGACGCGGATGTCCGGCCGCTCGGGGGCAGCTTCCCCGCCGGCATTTGGGCAGCGACTCGACTCGGCCAACGGACGGCCGGCTCGAGCGCAGCGCGCGCGGGCCGCGCACTTTTTCCTCCCGCCCCGTCCACTCGCTCACCGCCCCCCCCCCCCCCCACCCCATCCATCATCACCGACACCGCAGCCGCCCCCAAGCCGCCGCCGACCGCGCCAACCACCCACACTTCCCTCCGCGCCCGCCTGCGCCGCATGGCCGCCGAAGACACGGGCGGGTGGGCAGCGTCGGGGCTGGCCGAACACTTTGCGTCGGCCAACCCGGACGGCGGCGAGGAGGAGGGTGGGGGCGACCACTGAAGTGAAGGCTGCCGCCGCGCACCATTCCTGCGCGCCGGCAGTGTCTTGATTCCCCGAAGACGACGACCCAAACCCTATCCATGGGAAGAAGAGACCCGAAAAAAAAAACTAAAAAAAACAGAGGCTAGCGCCGCCTGCCCGCCCCATCTCACAGACGGGCGCGTGGCTGAGGCCCGAGAGAGAGAAAGAGAGAGAGAGAGACGTACAGGCGCGCGTCCCACACGCGTCCAGTCCGCCCCGGCTGCGCCCGGGGCTCCTTTTGCGGGGGGCCGCCGACGTCTCACCCCCCCCCCCTCTCCAGGCGCGCGAGCGTGCGCGCTGGCCCCTTACTAAAACACGCTGCTTTTCGCTTCAACGATTCTTTCCCCTCAGCTTGTTAGAGTGTGTGCATGCCTTATGCGTGCGCGTCCCCCCTTGATGGTGTTGTGACTTGTTTCTCCCTGTAGACCGAACGATCCTTTCTTCTTTTCTTTTTTGTCCCATCACGCACGCGGGGAGAGCGCGCAGCTCTCCATTCACTCCTGAAAAAAAAAACACGGAGGCAAAACACACACACACACACACACACACACACACACACACACACACAGGAGCCATGGGCCGCAAGCCGGGCGTGCCCACCAACACCGTCAGCCCCGTCCGTAAAGCGGCGGCGGGCGGGCTGTCCTCCCCCGCCTCCCCCGCCCGCTCTGCGCCGCTGCTGCGCCGCTCGCGCCTGGCCGCAGCGGCCGGCTTAGCCGCGTTCCTGGCCGCCCTCCTGGCTTTGGCCGGCCTGCCGTCCGGCGCGTGGGGTGGCGTCCTGTCCAGCGAAGGCGGTGGTGGGCCGGGCGCGACGCTCGTCACATCCCACGGCGGCCGGTTTCCGGTGAGGGGTGCGGGAGGGAATGGCGGGGGAGGGGTGCGCGGCGCGACGGGGCGCGCGAGAGGAAAAAGCAAGCTCGCCGCCCGCCTGCCAGGACCGCGCCTTTCACCCGGCGATGGTCACAAGGGGCGCCAAGCTCGAATCTTGTGGAGGCGGATGCAGGGCACACGCGCGGAGCTGTGTCAGCGCGGCGGGAGCGATTGATCTGCTGCCTAACCTCTCTCCGCCCCTCCTTTCCCTCTCATTTCTCCCATCCCACCCATCCATCTCATCCAGCGTGGCGAGGACCTCCCTCGCGCGGGGCGCGGCCAGTTCGCCCAGTTCCTGGAAGACCTGAAGGCGGCGGCGGACGCCAAGCAGGTGCCGGTGAGTTTGTTCGAAGGATGGAGAGACCCAGGCCGTCTTGCACACACACACACCACCCGCCCCCTCACCACCACCACCACCATGTTTCGTTTCTTTCCTAAACCGCGCAACACAGACCCGGCCCATCGAGTTCCTCTTCGGCCCCGGCTCCTTCGCCCTGTCCTGCGACGGCCTGTGGGCTGAATTCGGCGTCTTTGACGGCGGCACGTTGACGCTCGCCTCCAACTGGCGCGCCGCGCACTGTGGCCCCGACGCGCCGCCCGTGTTTGGTTTCGACACTTTCTCGGGGCTGCCGGAAGCCTGGGAACAGGGCGCGGGCGGCGACACGTTTGACGCGGGCGCCTTTGACCTGGCGGGCAAGCTGCCCGCCGTGCCGTCGAACGCCCGCCTGGTGAAGGGCCTCTTTTCGGACACGCTGCCTCCCTTTCTGATGGAGCTGCGCGGCGGCGCCGACCACGCCGCGCTCGTGGGGAAGGCCGCTGCCGCGTCCGCCGCCTCCGCCGGCCGCAAAGCCGGCCCCGCCGACGCGGCTTCCCACGTCAACCCGTCCGGCGTCGGTGCGGCGGGCCACGCGCCCGGCCGCGCGGCGTCGTACCTGCACATCGACTGCGATTTGTACGCTGGCGCGCGGGACGCCCTGTCCCTCTTGTCCCCACTCATCCGGCCGGGCACCGTCCTTGTGTTCGACGACCTCATCAACTATGCCGCCTACAAGGAGCACGAAGTCAAGGCGCTGTGGGAGTGGCTGGCGTCGACGGGGCTGCACGTGCGCGTGATTGGGGTGAAAGGCCCGCTGCCGGGCGCGGCGGGCGCGGGCGGGGCGGCCATGGAGCTGGAGCCGACCACACGCCACCCGCACCACCAGCAGAGCGTGGCGTTTGTGGTTGTGTGATGGCGGTGGCCCGTTGGGCAGCGTGTGCGGGCGGGAGGAACAACATAAAAACGCGTGAAGGTGTGGGAGAGGGGGGTCGCGCGGGGTGGGCCAGAAAATCCACCCGCCTGCGCCCGCCGGCCGCGGCCGTCCGCCTTCTTTTTCTTTTTTATGTCCAGCGTGCCTGTGCCAGCACGCCTTCTGTGTTTCCTTGTGTGTCTGTGTGTACGCGTGACAAATCCTCTCCCTTTCATCTCTCTCCGGTTACCTCCCCAACCGCCGCCGTGCATCCGCCACCGCTGCCTGCACCACCGCCGGCACGCCCGCCACGTCCACCGGCTGGCCCGTCCCTAGTTTGGACCAGGCCAGGTGCGGGCGGTCGGCCGCCTGCCCACCACCAACCTGTGCCCACACTTCAAACGCGCCCGTCCGGGGCACGGGCCGGCCGGCGACCGTGGCGTTCAAGCTAGGCGCGACCGTCCGCGCGGCGTCCACCCAGGCGCCGTAGCCGCAGGCGGCGCAGTAGTCGACGGTCAGGGCGATGGTGGGAGGGGGTGGGCGTGGGGCGGGGTGGCGCGGCGGCGGGCCAGCTGCTGCTGTTGCGTAAGGCGGCCCCGCCGCCCCGCCCCGCGACGCCAAGGCTTCGTGGGCGTGACGGGCGAGGCGTCGCCGTGCGCGTGAGAGGGCCGCCAGCATGGGCGGCGTGGGGCGCGGCCCCGAAACGAAAGCAATGCGGCGCCCTTGGCGCTCTGGGCCCACCACGCCTGCTCTCCATCCATGCCATCCTCAACCGTCCCTCCAAAACCGGATTTGTCCGTTGCCTGACACTCTTTCTCTCCCACACACTCCAGCTCTGTCTCTCTCTCTCACTCTCACTCTAGGTCCACGTCCGCCTCGTGTTCGGGCGACCACATGCGCGCGGCCAAGTAGGCCTCGACGTCCGCCGGCCTGTCCACGCCCGCCAGCCCCTCATCCCACGACGCGTTGGCAACCGCCGCCGCGACTCGCAGGGAGACGGACCGCAGGTCACGGATCTGCGGGTAGAGCGTGCCGGCGGCCAGGTCGGCGGGCGGGACGGCGGCCGCGACGGCCCGGGCGGCGGCCAGGAGCATGCCGTCGCTCACCCGAGCCGATTTCGCCATGACCGCCCCGAAGCCGACGCCCGGGAAGATGAAGGCGTTGTTGCCCTGGCCCGGGACGATGGTGCGGCCGTCGGGCGCGATCGCGGGCGGGAAGGGCGACCCCGCCGCGAACAGGCAGTGGCCCCCACTCCAGGCGACCGCGTCCGCGCACGAGACCTCGGCGTTGCTCGTCGGGTTGGACAGCGGGAAGATCAGCGGGCCGGGCCCGCCGGCGGACGCGGCCGCGGGCGGAGGCGCGGCCTCGCACACGGCCTCAATGACGTCCCGGCCCCAGGCGCCGCCCGTCGCGGACAGGCCGACGAGCGCGTGCGGGCGGACCGCCCGAATGATGGCCGGCAGGTCTGGCAGCGACCCGGGCTCCACCTCGCCCGGCGGCCGCGCCCACGGGCGCTTGTGTTCGGCCAGCTTGTCGCCGCGGTCCGCGGTGATGAGGCCCTTGGAATCGCACATCCAGACCATGCGGGTGCGGACGGACGCGTGCTCCTCGCCCGTCTCGGCCGCGACGGCCGCGCAGATCGTGTCCGCCACGCCGACGGCGGAGGAACCTGCGCCGAAGAACACCAGGCGGGCATCGCGGAGGTCGGTGCCTTGCGCGCGCATGCCGTTCAAGAAGCCGGAACAGACGACGGCGCCCGTGCCTGTGTGTTGGTGAGCGGTGAGGGCGATGTGAGGGTGTGTCTCGCGCGCAACAAGGGACACCTCCAACAAGAAACACGCCGGCACGCACCCTGAATGTCATCGTTGAAACACAGCCGCACGGAGCGTTGCGCTTCCAGAATCTTGAAGGCTTTCTCCGTCGCAAAATCCTCAAATTGAATCAGGCAAGACGGCCCGAAGTGGGCGTGGATGGCGTCGCACAGCTCGGCCACGGCCGCGGCCGTGTCCTCGTCGCTCAGCCGCCGCGTGCGGGCGCCCAGGTAGAAGGGGTCGCCGAGGAGGGCGTCGTTGTTGGTGCCGCAGTCCAGGATGACGGGCAGCGAGTGTTCGGGCGAGAACCCGCCGCCGGAGATGTACAGGTCGATTTTGCCGGCGGAGATGCCGAGGCCGCCGACGCCCAGGTCGCCCAGGCCCAGGATGCGCGAGCCGTCGGTGATGACGCAGATTTGCACCATGTGGGACGGCCAGTTTTTGACGACGTCGGCAAAGCGGCCGCGCATCCCGCCGCCGGGAGTCGCGTCAATGAACAGGCCGAGGGGTTGGCGGTAGTGCGACGAGAAACACTCGCACGCCGTGCCGACCGTGGGCGTGTAGATGAGCGGCGCCACGAACTCCAGGTTGTGCATGACGACGAAGTAGAAGAGGTGGGAGTTGGTGCACCGCAACCACTGGAGGCGGGTGTATCGACCAAAGTCGTCGGCGCACTCGTCGCGCAGCTGGTGCATGACCCGGGCCGCTTGGGCTTCGAGGCTTTCCACGGCCGAGGGCAGGAGGCCCTCCAAGTTCAGCGCGCGCCTGTCCTGCGCCGTGAACGCCGTGCCCCGGTTCAACATGGGCAGCCACAGCAGGGGCACGCCCCCCGCGGCGGCCGCTTCACGCAGCGGCTTGGTGCGCGACAGGGGGTGCCCGGGGAGCGTCACATCCTTCACCCCGCCCTCCGTCGCGCCGGGCGCGTCAGCCAGCGACGCCGTCGAGTCGGACGGCTTCAGCGAGGCCAGGGCGGCGCCGCGGTGTCTGGGTGGCGAGGTCGCAGGCGAGGTGGTCGAGGGCGGCGCCGCGTGCGCGCCCGTCGCCGCGGGCTCGGGGTGCCGCGGCGGCTTGTGCGCGCTGGTCGGCGCGGCTGTCGCCGCCGAATCGAGCGTGGCTTGCATGGCTCCTTGAAAATGCGCAATGTGGGTGTGGCGGTGGGTAGCGTGGGCGACGGCTGGCGCAGGGCGTGACCCCGCGTTGACGCGAAAACTGGAAGTGACCGCGCCACCCCATGCGTTTTTTTTTTTTCGCTCTCAGAGTCGCTTTCCGCCCGTCCGTTTCTGCAGGGCGAGCGGACCCACGCACTCTCGCTCCCACACCTCCCACTCACGCAATGTCAAAGTCCCACGGCGCCCGCGGCGGGCGAGGCGAGGTGAGTGTGATCAGGATCGGCATCGCAAAGAGGAAGGAGCGCCGACGCCCACGCCTCTCCCACCTCAACCCTTCCCTCCCCCTACAAAAACGCCAGTTCACCTGGGACGCCATCAAAGAAGGCGACTCCGCGGACCGGTCGCACTACCTGGGCGCATCCATCAAAGCGCCCGTGGGGCGGTGGGCCAAGCGCAAGGACCCGACGTGGTACGCCCAAGGCGCTGGTGGGACGGCAACAACGGCCGGCCCGTCCGCCACCACGGCCGCCGCGGACGAGGCAGCCGCCGTCCGCCAGGCCGAACGCGAAGCTATGGCGGCGGCACTGGGTGTGTCGGTCGAAGAAGTGGGCGGCGCGCACGAAGCGGAGGCGGAAGCGGCGGCCGCGCGGGCGCAAGCTGTGGCAGCAGCGCTGGCTGCGGACAGGGAAGCGCGGAAAGCCGAACGGAGGGAACGGAAAAAGGAGAGGAAGGAGAAGAAAAAGAGGAAGCGGAGGAAGGAGGGGAAGCGGTCACGGTCGCGGTCGCGGTCCCGGTCGCCGGCCCGGCGGCGGCGGCGGCACTCGAGCTCGCCACCGCCTTCGTCGTCGTCGCCCTCCAGGTCGGCCTCACCACCCAGGCAGCGGGCCACGGGGCGGGAGTGAGGGCATGGTGGTTGGTCGGGGGACTGCAACAGCGCAGAGGCGCACTAGAGACTTCACACACCGCGCCCCCACACTCCTCACTCCTCTACTGTCCGTAGCTCCGCCGGGTGGCCGCCCGCCCTGCCGCCCGGCCCCCGCCCAAGCATTTCTCCAGGTGCGGCGCGAAACGGGACACAGCCACCCGGCGACCGCACCGCGGGCACGCCACGTCCCCGCCCACGCTCACGCCGCCGCCGCCGCCGGCGTCGTTGGCACCACCAGCGCCTCCACCGCCTCCGCCTTTACCAATGGGCGCGCCGAACGCGTCGACGCGGGCGGCGACCGCGGACGTCGCGGCTGCGG
This sequence comes from Medakamo hakoo, assembly GCA_026636295.1. Taxonomy (NCBI): domain Eukaryota; kingdom Viridiplantae; phylum Chlorophyta; class Trebouxiophyceae; family Coccomyxaceae; genus Medakamo; species Medakamo hakoo. The sequence goes on from CP089461.1 coordinate 401,510, forward strand.
CCACGCCTCGCGGCAGCGGCGGCGCGGGCGGCGGCAGGCACTCCCGGTTGACGACGGAGGCCGACGTGCGAGGGAGGTGGGGCGCTGCGTCAGGCGGGGCTGTCGACGGCCCGGCGTCGGCGGGCGAGGAGGCCTATTCCGTGGGCGTGTCGACGGGATGGGATGAGAGACAGGTGAGACAAGGAGGGGGTGGGAGCGAGCGAGCGCGCTCGTTGGGGGCCGCATGCCTTTGCAAAACGGCCCGCCCCGCCAGGACTGAACCCCATCCAGCGCCCATTCCCGCCTGTCAAGCGATGCGAGAAGGCTACCGCGCACCCACACAAAGAGCCCGAAACGCACCCTCCCGTATCTCTCCCGGTGCGCGGCGACCGCGACGTCTCGCACGGCTTCGTCCACCAGCGCCGTGAACGCCGCGACGGTCTGAGAGGCCAGGGATTGCGGGGAGTCCAGGGCGGTCCGCAGGGCTCGCAGCCGGGCCAGGCGGGCGCGGAGCAGGGCCGCGTCCTGGGCGGCGTCGCGGACGGCCTTCATGCTGCCCTCTCTTTGTGCCCGTCTCTCCGGTCGCGCCTGTGTCGCCGGCTCGCGCGCAGACGCCACCCCCCTCACAGGCACGGCGCACAGCACAGCAGACGCAAGCTTCCTACAGCCTCTCACCCCCCGTCCTCTCCGTCGTCCTCCTCCTCTTGCGCCGCCAAAATCTTGGGCCCGACGCTCAGGCCGGCATCCCGCCCGTGCCGCAGCATCGCCTCCCGCACGTCGCCCGCGCCCGCCGGGCGCAGCGCGCCCTGCCCCGCCATGAGGTGCTGGGTCAGGAGCGTGCGAGCTGGGCGGGTCGGCGCGGGCTTGCCGCCGCCCGCGCCCGCCGGCGGCACGGGGCCCGGGCGGGCCTGGGCCTCCCCGCCGCCGCCGCCGCCACGCCCGACCTTTTTGCGCGGCTTCAAATGGGCGGGCAGGCCCGGGATGTCTTCCTGGAAGGCGCGCAGGGCGTTGGGCGCGTAAATGAGCGGCGGCGGCGCCCAGTCGGCCGGGTCCGGCGCGCGGACGGGGCGGCCCGCCGCGGCGAGCACGCCCCGCACCGACTTTTTGGGCGCGAACAGCACGCGCACGCCGCCCTCCCGGGGCGTGCCGGCCCCGACAAACACCTGGTTCAGGCGGGCGTGCCAGGCCAAGGCGACGGCGGAGCACCCGGGCGGCAGGGCCAGGCGGCGGACGATGGCGTCTCTCCGCCCGCCCTCACCCCTCGTTGTGTCCGCGAAGACGACCGCGCCGCCGTCGGCCGGCCCGCCGGCCGACACAGCCGCCAGGACCAGGCGGCCGTCGGGCGACCAGGCCACGCCCGTGCCGGGCAAGTCCGCGGCCAGGTCGGGCAGCGTGAGGACGGGCTCTGGCGCGGGCGCACACCCGCCGCGGCCGGCGGCCGCGCGCGGCCCGCCCACCGCCCGCAGGTCCCAGACCTTGACGCTCCCGCCATCGCACCCGCCCCGGCTGGCCAGGCGTGGCGGGCCGGTGCCGGCCGGGGACAGGGCAACGGCGGTGATGGAGCCGCCGCCCTCGCCGTCCCAGGGCGCGTGCGCGGCGGTCGCCACGCGCTCCGCGACGCCGCTCCCGCCGCCGCCGCCGCCGCCGGGCGCGACGACGCGCCAGTCCGGCCGCAGCGTCATCTGCTCGCGCGGCGGCGGGACTAGGCCACCGATGGAGGCGGCGGTGCCGGCACCGCCCGGCCCGGCCGCCCGGACGTCCCAGGCGTGCAGGGAGCCGTCTTCCATGCCCGCGACGATGACGCTGCCTGGGCCGCCGTCACTCTCGCCGTACGCCAGCGCCGTCACGCCCACGCGCCCCGGTTTAGCCAGTGTGGGCTTGATGACGGTCCGCTGTTTACCCGTCTCCGCGTTCCACAGGCGGACAGTACCGTCTTCGGACGCGGACGCCGTGGTGGACGGGTCGGACGGGTGCCACGCGACGGCGGTCACGGGCGCCGTGTGCCCCGCGCTGTGCTTGGCGTCCCTGAGGTACGGGTCCCCGCGCACGGTCTCGACCGTCGCCCGCCCATCCCTGTCGAAGAAAGACAGGCGGGCGTCGGCCGCCGCGACGACGAAGGCGGAGGAAGACGGCGCCCAGGCGAGGCCGGTGATGGGGTGGTCGGGCCGCGGGGTGAGCGTCCGGCGCGGCGCCAGCCCGGCGTCCATGCTGCCGAAGTCAAACAGCTGGAGCGTGCCGTCGCGTGAACCCGCCAGCAAGTGGGCGCCGGACCGGTCCAAGGCCAGGGCGCCGACGGCGCGCGGCGTCGGGGCGAGCAGCGCTTCGCATGAGACGGGGAGACCAAACGGGTTGGTGGACGCGTCGTCGCCGTCGTCGTCGTCGTCAGAGTCGGCGTGCTCTTCTTCCTCCTCCTCTCCTTCGCGGCCTCGTTTCAAGGCGCCGGAGGTGGGGGGTGGGGGTGGTGAAAGGGAGGGGTCGTGGCCGCCGCCGCCGTCGTCGCCGTCTTCATCATCTCCCAGCTCAAACCCGGCCGCGCCGCCGCCAAAGCCGGCCGGGAAGTGGGAGCGCAGGTCGTCCGCGGGCTTTTCGTTAACGCCGCGTTCCGCTTCCGCTGCCCGACGCTGGGCCGTCTGTTGAGAGGGTGGGAGGGGCGTGCGGCGTCCGTGTGAGGGTGTGAGAGGACGGGAGAGAGGCGCGCCGGGTTGGACTGCGTGGCGCCGCCGCGTGCGAGCCGCGCCTCAACACCACAACGCACCACCGTCATCCCTGCCGCGCCCAGACGAGCAGTCCTGGCAGCGCGCATGGCGGCCAACTCGTCGTCGTCAGATGACATGCTGTGGGCGCCGCGCGCGTCTTTTTTGTCTGCCTGAGTGGAACGAGACAGTGAAAGGCATGCGTCACTTGCCTCACTTGCCAGTTCGCCTCACAAAAAGCACGACCGACAGCCGACCGGCCCGGCCCCACTCCCGCCTGCACGTCATGGCGCCGCCCGAGCCGGCCTACGCCCCGCCGACCGTGGACACGGATGGTCGGGCGCGTGTGGTCCTGCACGTGCGTTTGTTTTTTCGCGGCGCTGTTCGCGGCGCGTCCGCTGCGCCTCTCGCGCGCAACCACCCCCTCCCTCTCTCTCTGTCCATCCACCCTGTTGACAGGACAGCGTGGTTGACGCCGCGAACTGACATCATCTATTGACGGTCGCCCGTCCACCCATCCTCATCCCCCCCAACAGGTCTACGACGTCACCAACGCGCCCTCCGCCACCGCCAACGCCGCCGTGTCGGCCTTCAACCGCTTGGCGAAAGACGCCCTGGGCCTGGGCGGCGTCTTCCACGGCGGCATTGAAGTCTACGGCAAGGAATGGTCTTTCGGCCTCACGGAAGCCAGTGGCGTGACGGGCGTCTACCCCGTGACACCCGCCAAAAACCCGATGTACGAGTACCGGGAAGCCGTGGTGCTGGGCACGACGGCGCTGAGCCGCGACGACGTCGACGCGCTCATCGCCCGCCTGAAGGGCGAGTGGATGGGGGACTCGTACAACCTGCTGACCCGCAACTGCGTGCACTTCAGCGAGGAGCTGGCGGCCGCGTTGGGCGTCGGCCCCCTGCCGGCCTGGGCCAACTCTTTGGCTGGCGGCGCGCAAGCCGTGGGGACGGCGGCGCGCGCGGCAGCGGCGAAAGCAAGGGAAGCGTCGTCCAAGGTGGCGGAGTGGGTGCAGGCGGCGGCGGCCCAGGCGCAGGGTGGCGGGAGCGGGGGTGCGGGCGGGAGCGGGAGCGGGCCGGCGAGGTGAAACCAATCGGTGCCGCACGCGCGGCCGTGGCGTGAGAGAGAGAAAGGATTAGCGCGTCGAGGATGGAAAGAGGGTGTGGGGGGTGTGGGGTGGGGGTGTCAAGAGACGGCGAGGCGGGCGCGTGAACAGCCGGAAAAGTCTCGTTTTTTTGACACCGCCCACCCACTCGTGCCCCCCAACTCTCGGAAAGCCCCCCACTCTCTCTGAAAAAACAAGGGTGTCGCACGCACGCCCGCGAGGTCGGTGCCTCCTTTCAGCCGTCGGGCTGAAACCAGAACAGGCCCGCCGGAGAAAGACAACACGACGCCGTCACGGGTGCACGCGTAGACACCAGCAGCGCGCAGCGCCTACAGGCGGCGACCGCGGCGGCCGCCCTTGCGCCGGGTGGAGTCGGTCGGGATGGGCGTGACGTCCTCTGTTGTTGGGTAGGATGGAGAGAGCGGGGTGAGCGCAGGTCTGTCGGCTGATCGGCGGTCGTCCGAGCCGCGTGCGCGGCGCAGAAACCACCCCGCATTGCCTCCACGCCACCCCCAAGCCGCATGCCAAGGCAAGGCCGCGCTCTGTACGACCGGAGCGTGCCACAAGCCCGCAGGCCGCCCCTTCCTTCACGCCCTCCCACCAACACTCACCGATGCGGCCAATCTTGATGCCAGCGCGGGCCAGCGCCCGCAGCGCGGACTGGGCGCCCGGGCCGGGCGTCTTGGTCTTGTTGCCGCCCGTCGCCCGGAGCTTGACGTGGACGGAGGAGACGCCAAGTTCCTACGGGTGGGTGGAGGGGGTGTGTTTTCTGGTGAGTGCAGCGTTTTTTGGCCAGGTGCGAACGGCCGGAGCGCCGTCGCGGGGAGGCGGCAGGATGGTTTGGGGGCGCGCTCCGCCACCCAGACAGTCGGCCAGGGATCGCCCGTGCACGTGCAAGCGAAAAGGCCCGGCCTTGCCGGCGCCCTCCCATGCCGCGACGCCCGCTTCGCGCCACGCGATCGGTCCGCTTTTTTTCTCGCTGGGCCGCCGTCGTCTCAACTCTCCGCCTTCTCCCTCACCTTGATCCGCTGGGCCACGTCCTGGGCCGCCAACATGGCCGCGTAAGGCGACGACTCGTCGCGGTCGGCTTTCACCTTCATGCCGCCGGTGACGCGGCACAGGGTTTCCTGTTGAGGGGTGGGGCGAGGGAGGGAGGGCGAGAGCGTGAGCGAGTGAATCGGGCCGTCGGCGTTGGGTTCGCGGGCGGGAGGGGCAGAACAGGCGGTCAAGCGCCCGCCGTTCGCCACGCCTAACATGCACCAATATGTATGGCAGCTCGCGTGGGTGTGGGGAGCAGGGGCGGAGGGCGCAGGCGGGCGGGCGGCGGGATCAAAGCGAGCCGACGGCGGCGCGCACGCAAAGGCCGCCGCCCCGCCGCTGCTCTTCTGAGCGACCGCCCGGGCCCTCCAACCCCGCTCATGCTCCCACTTCCGCGCCCGATGGGCGCTACGAGGCCTGGACTGCCCGCCAAACATCAAAGGCATGCAACAAACCTTGCCGGACAGGTCGGTGACGTGCACGAACGTGTCGTTGAACGACGCGTAAATGTGGGCGACGCCGAAGACGGTCTCGCCCTCGCGCAGGCCGTTGTTGGGGGCGGCGGGCGCGGCGCCGCCCTCGCCGGCGGCTTTCTTCGGGGCCATTGAAGGGTTGGGGTGTTGAGGGGGTCTCTTCGTTGGGACGGGAGAGAGAAAAAAGAAACTCGCAGTGAGGTGAGGGGGGGCGAGCGCGCGACGTGTTGAGAGAGCAGACCTGTGTTTTCTTCGTGTCGTCTCCGTCAAGGACGGCAGAGGTTTGTTGACACATGGGCCTCCTCTCCGTGCTGCGCAAAGCCCGCGCGACCGATCGGGAGGCCCGCATCCTCCTCGTCGGCCTGGATGCGGCCGGCAAATCGACGGTCGTCGCTGCGCTGGAAGCGAGTGGGAGCAGCAATGCGTCCTCGTCCACCGCGGTCTCGGACGCCCTGCCACGCCGTGTCGCGCCCACCCTGGGCTTTGAGATTCGCACCCTGGAGCTGGGAGGGTGCGTTTTGGATGGGTGGTGGTGGCGCTTTTGGGGGCGTCGCGACACGGAAAAACGGCGCGCGCTCGTTCGGAAACCCCCCGGCTCCCCCCTCCCAGGCGAAGACGCCTCACAAGAAACGCACCCGCCCCAACCCACTCACGCAGTTACCGCCTCAACCTGTGGGACGTGGGCGGCCAGCGCACGCTGCGCCCCTTCTGGCGCAACCACTACGAGGCCACGGACGCGCTGGTGTGGGTGGTGGACGCGGCCGACCCCGGCCGGTGGGAGGGCGCGGCCGTCGAACTGGCGGCGGTGCTCGCGGAGGAACGCCTGGCGGGCGCCGCCCTGGTAGTCCTGGCCAACAAGCAGGACGTGGCGGGCGCGGCGGGCCCGGGCGAGGTGGCGGCGGCGCTGGGGTTGGGCGGCGAGGGTGGGGGGGGAGACGACGCGTCCACCGCCTCCCTGACGCGCGGGCGGGCGTGGGCCGTGTTTGGCACGGCTGCGGCGAAGGGCGCGGTGGACGGCGGGTTGGCGCCCGCGTTTGAGTGGCTGGTGCGTGCGCTGGACGCGCAACGAGGCGGGGGTGGTGGCGGGGTGGTGCGGGCTCCGGGCGCGCCCGCGCCCTCGCCCGCGCCCGCGCCCGCGCCTGCCGTGCACGCCGCGTGAGGGACGAGGGAGGGCGGCCCTGTTTCCATTTTGTTTTCTGTAGCATGTTTCGTAGGAGCAGTGGGTCGTGCCCCGTGTCCGTTGCGTGCGGCGCACCGGGTGGTGAGCGAAAAAAGGCCGGGAAGGCTGCACAGCCCTCCCCCACCCACTCCAACAAAAAAAAAAGCTCGTTCATTCGCTGTGTTGCACAAAAACCACACACCCCTCACTTCTTCGCAAACGTGACGCTCATCGCATGGTCCCCCGTCACCTTGAAGCCGTCCAACCCGGCCTTAGCCGCCCCGGCCTGCGCGGCCGTCCCAAACTCGACAAACGCGATCCCGGGCTTGGCCGGCACCAGGCGCGCTTCTGTGAAGCCCGGGAACTGTTCAAACAGCAGGCCGAGCATGGCTTCCGTGGTGGCGGGCGGCAAGCCCTGCACGAACAGGATGTGGTGGGGCGGGGCCGCGTCGGGCGCGGCTGGCGCGGCCGTGGACGGCGCGGCTGCTTGTGCGGCCGCGCCACCTCCAGCCGCGCCTCCAGCTGGAGGCCCGGCCCCACCACCCAGCCCCGCCAGTGCCGCGGCCCTCGCTTTCGCCCGCGCCTCCTTGTCCGCCGGCTTCCAGGTCCCGTCGGCTTTCGCCGCCGCGTCGGACCGGGTCAGGGCGTACGTGATGCGCATGGGCTTGCCGTAGAACGGGAAGCCCTGCATGCCCCTCAGCGCGGCGCCCGCACAGCCCGCATCCTCAAACACGATCCAGGCCTGGCCTTTGAGCTTGAGGGTTTTACAGGCGACGACGTCCAGGATGCGGCCAAACTGGGAGAAGATGGCGTGCAGGCACTGCTTGAGCTCTGCGTTGTTGGCGTCGGGAGTTGAGAGGAGAGGTGGGGGTGTGCAGGTTGAGTGTGGGAGGGGGATCGGGTTGTGGCAAGGGAAACGGCGCGCGCCATCCATCCTCTCCCTCCCACGACGCAAGACCCGGACCCACCATCCTTCTTGAGCTTCTCGTTCAGGTTGTTGATGTACAGGGTCTGGTTGGGCGGGACGTCGCCCATGTTTTTTTGGTGTTGCGTTGCGCCGGCGGCGGCGCTCGGTTCGTTTTTTTCGTTTCGCAAGAAAGGGACCGGCTCGTGGGGTGTGGTCTCGCGCTGCTGAGGGGCTGGAGTGTGCGGGCCGGCCGCGAGAGGAAGGGAGCGTGGAAGCGTCGGGCGCTGGAGGCCGGGACGCGCCCGGTTTTGTTTTGCGAGAATGCCTGCTCGCTCTCTCTCTTTTTGCTTGCTCTCACCCCCACACCCCGCTCTCTTTCCCCATGCATCCCTCCCGCGCACACTCCTGCCTCTCTCTGTTCGCTCGCGAGAACGAAAAAAAGCAATGCAGTCGCCCACCCTGGGCGCGCCCGCCCTGGCCGCTCTGGCCGCCCTCCACGCCGGTCTGGCCGCCTCGCCCTCCTCACCCGCAGAGGCAAACCCCGCCACAACAGCCTGGCGCGCGGCGGCCGCGGCCGAAGTCGAGGTGCGCGCGCCTGCCGACAGATGGCGCGCCGCTCCTCCCCCGCCGGACCGGCGGCGCCCACTCTCACGCCACCCTCCTCCCCCCACAACGCTCCCCGAACAGGACATCGAAGCTCGCACCGCGGCCGCCACAGAAGCCGCAGAACACCCCATCGCCAAGCGGTGCGTTTGATGTTTTTTTGGGGGGTGGGGCGTGCGGCGCGCGCTCGTGTCCTCGCCTCCCCCTTTGCTCAACCTCCCACCCCTCCCCCCACCTACTCAGTGCCGTCGCCCTCCTCGCCCGCCGCGACCTGCTGGACCTCACCCTGGAATCCGGCGCGGCCGCCGTCGAAGCCGCGGCCCACCCGGCGTGCGCCGCTTTCTTACGGGAAATCCGGTCCGTCGCCGCTGGGTTGTTGGACGACTGGCGGGCGCTGCTGTCGGACGCGGAGGCGGACGCGGAAGAGGAGCTGGCGGACGCACGGGGTTTGAATGAAGACCCGACTGTGGCCGCTCGCGCTGCCCTGGCAGCCGTCGCGGGCGAAGCGGCGGCGTTGGAGGCGCGCCTCGCCGCCGGACCACCGCCGACGGCGGCGGCGGGCGCGGCCGCGGCCGTCACGCTCGTCCCGGCCGGCCTCGGACCGCTCAAAAAGCCCGGCGGCGACGCCGTCGGGCCCGCCCCTGTTCCTGCTCGTCGCACCGTGTCCGCCGCTGCCGCCGCCGCCGCCGCTGGCGCTGCCCACCTCGCCTCCGCCGCGTCCGCCGGGTCCGGCCTCGCCACGCCCCGCCTGTCCACCCGCCAGCTCGTCCGCGTCCTGGAGGACGTCATGGCCGCCAAAGCCCGGGCGGACGCGCGGGCGGCGCGGGCGGGCGCGCCGCGGCCGCCCCTGAGCTCCTGGCTGGACGCGTGGCTGGACGCCAAGTTTGGTGGCGGGGGGCGGGCGCCTGTGGCGGGGGCCGGCGCGTCCGCGTCGGCCGTCCCCGTCGCGTCCGTGGCCGCGGCCGCCTGGCGCTCCGCCATCGAGACGGGCGTCGCCACGGCCGCCGCGGCGGGCGTGCCCGCCGCCCAACTGTTCGCCGGCATGCTGGAATGCCGCCTGGACGAGGAGGCGTGGGCCGACGCAGCGCGCGTGCGGGCGGGGCTGGCGGCGGCGCTGGCCAGGCACGCCGAGGGAGGAGGGAGCGCGCCGCCGGTGGTCGTGGAGGAGGACGACGGGGAAGGCGACGGTAGCCAGCCTTTTGCGCCGGCGTCGCCCGTCGCGGCCGCCGTCCCGCGGGCCGTGTGGGCGCCGGCGCTGGGCGAGACGCTGGGCTCGGACCGCGCCGCCGTGGAGGCCGCGAGCGCCGCGGTCGAAGCCGCCGCCGCGTCCAACCCCGTCACCGCGCCCACGGGCGCCGCGCCTGCCGCCACCATCGCGGCCGCCACGCTCCGGGCGTGGGTGGCCGCCCGCACCGCGCGCCTGGCCCCCGTCGCGGACGCGTTCAAAGCCGCCTCAGACGCCGACCCCGCGTCGCCAGGCCCGGGCCTGGTCGGCCCGGCCGGCTTCAGCGCCTTTTGCCGGGCCGTCGCGCCGGCCATGCCGGCCTCGTCCGTCGCGGCCCTGCTGGACGTGCTGGCGCCCGGTGGAGCGGGCGTGGTTTCTTTCTCTTCCGCCGCGTTTGCGTTGCACGGCGCGCTGATGGATGAGGGCACGTGAACAGAGGTGGGCATGGAGGGGAGGGAGAGCGCGTTGGGTGCGTTGTGAGCATGCGTCTTCCCCTATTTCTTTCTTCATCAAGCGCCCATGGATGGGGCTCGTGCGCGTGCGTTGGTTCGGCAGTCAGCTCGGGACAAAAGCTTTCTCTCAACACATTCTTTTGTGCGCCCGCCCACTCCGCTCTCTCTCCATCCCACCCCAACCTCCCCGGTCCCGCCCGCCTACAAACCACAACAGCCACGCACGCACAGGCCACCACGCAACCCGCTCCCCCCCCCCCCCCCCCCCCCCCCCGCCCCCACGCCCTCTCAAGCCGCCATCCCGCCCCACCCGCCGGCCGACTGCTCCCCGCCGCCACCGAACTGGCCCTCCAACTTGTCCAGGTCGACCTCGACCAGGCTGACGAGCCGCAGCTTGGCCGCGTCTTCCTCCGTCGCACCGAAAATGCCGGCCACGTCCAGGGCCCTGCCCGCCGCGCTCTCCTGGTCCAGGATCGCGTCGCACTCGGCCAGGTACAGCATTTTGCTGAACAGCGCGCGCGCCGTCGCCTTGCGCTCGATGCCGGCCTTCGTCATGCCTTCCGTCTCCAGCATGATGTTGCCGTACCGGGCGTAGATGCGGGATGCGCGCTCGGCCAGGGCAGACGCGACTTCGTTGTCGGTCAGGCCGGCCGCGTTTTTCAGGCCCACCAAATCAGCCACGCACCGCTCATCGAAGCGCAGCTCCCGCAGGGCGTACCACAACCACTTGCGGAAGATTTCGGCGGGGGTGAAGCCGGTGCGGGCGGCGAGCTTGCGCACCAGGGCGGGGGTCAGTCCCGACGCGGCGTCGGTGAAGCCGGCGCTGGCAGAGGGCACGCCTTCCCCGCCGCCCAGGCCGCCCGTGTCAAGGGCGGCCGCGATGGCGTCCACGACCGCCCGGTTTTTATCCACGGTGCGCGCCCGGACCTTGTCTTCGGTCTGGGTGGAGCGCAGGACGCGGAGGACGGCCGCGCCGAAGGAGGCGGCGGCGTACAGGGCGGCCGCGTAAAACGCGAGCTTGGCGACGCCGCGCACGCGCCGTGCGCCGGGGCTGCCGCGGGCGGCCGGGGTCCGGGGCGGGCCCGCGAAGATGCCGCGCCGCTGTTCGGTCGCTTTCGCGGCCGTCGCCTTGCCGCGCCCAAACCAGTTGGCCGCGCCCGCCTCCGCTTTCGACGCGGCGGCCTTGGCCTTGGCGGCCGTCTCGTCAAACGCGCGGTGGCCCTCCTCCGCGGCGGCGGACGCGGCACGCACCGCGTCTTCCAGGGAGGACCGGGCCCGGGATTGGGCGTTGGGGTTGGCCGGGTCGGCGCGCGGCGGGGATGGGAGGCGTGCGGGTCGGGCCGGGCGAACTGGAGGCGGGGGGGGTGGGGGGGGGGGGGGGGGTGAGATGGCGAGCGAGAGGCACCGCGGACAGAGGGGGGGAGGGGGGCATGCCGTTTTTGTGTGTTTTCCGCGTGGCCCACAGGCGCCGCGCGCCATTGCCGCCCACTCAACATCTGATCAAAGCAGGAGGTCCTCCCGTCGTGGTGGGAAGGAAAGCACGGTCCCGAACCCTCGCACCTGTCGGCAGGGCCGACGGCCGGACCGGCGGCGGCGCGGCCAGCCGGGCGGGCGGGCACAGCGGGCGCGTCGTGATCATGCTTCAGGACGGTCGCCGTCTTTTCCAGAGAGTGTGAGCGTGTCGGCCGGATTCAGCAGGCCGTGCTGCTCAGGGGTGCGAGGGGCGGGAGGCGCCGGCTGTGGGGGTGGCGAGGCGTCGCGTGACGAACAAAACAAGTGAGGGAGGGGCGACGAATGCGCTCGCTGCGCCACAGAACCCGCTTTGTCCCCAGCAGCGAAAAAAGGAGGGCAGCCGCGCTGCCCATCGCACACGGCCGGGCGCACCCACGCCCCCACATACACATGCCCCCACCCGCCGTCGCCGACCGCCCGGCCGCGCCGGCCCCGCCACGGCGGGCCGGGCCGAGCGCGACGACCGTTCCACCGTTGTCGCAGCAGCAGCAGCAGCAGCAGCAGCAGTCGCCGCCGTTGCTCCGCCGCTGTTCCTCCGCCGCCTCCCCACGCGACGACACCCAGCCGGGCGTGGCCAAGGGCCTGTGCTTGACGATCTGCGTGTTGGGAGCGTCAGGTGGGTTTGAGGGATGGAGGGAATGGACCGAGAAGCACGACGCGGGCATTCACGCGCGCTCGTTTTGTTCGCGTGACCGATGCTGCGCGAGCAGCGACCTAACCCCCGTCGCCTTCTCTCCGCACACTCGCACACACGACAGGCGACCTGGCCAAGAAGAAGACGTTCCCAGCCTTGTACACGCTGTACCGGAAAGGGTGAGTTGGGTTGAGGGCGGGATTGGGCGCGGGGCGAGGGAGCCTCGACCTCCGCCTCTCTCAACCTTGCCCTGCTGGGACGAGGAGGGGCGGCGGCGGCGTCCGTCGAGGGCGTGCCTGTCACCTTGCCCGGGCCGAGGGCGATGTGAGGTCGCCCCGGGCCGCCATTGATGCGCACGGACGAGAGAGAATGGCACTCCACCCCCCTCCAAAACCCATGCCCCTCTCCCTCCTTTCTCTCCCCAGTTTCCTCCCGCCCTGCACGTCCATCATCGGCTACGCCCGCTCGCCGTACACGCCCAGTGCGCTGCGCGAGCACCTGGAACCCTACCTGGCGAAAGCGGGCGGGTCGGCCGGCGCGCGCCAGCGTTTCCTCAGCCGTGTGAGCTACGTCCAGGGGTCGTACGAGCCGTCGTCGCCCGGGTGGGCCGACCTCGCGGCCGCGGTCGCGGCGCGCGAGGAGGCCGGCAGCAAGGAGGGCGGCGCACCCCGCCCCGCCGGCCGCCTGTTTTACTTGGCGCTGCCCCCCGCCGTCTACCCGTCCGTCCTGGCTGGGCTGCGGGCCCACTGTGCGGCCGGGATTCTAGCGCCCCTGGAGCCGAACGGGTCGGCCGGAAGCGCGCCCTCGACCGCGCCGCCTCCGCCCTCCACCTCCTCCGCCCTGCCCCCGCCCTCCTGGGTGCGCGTCATCATCGAAAAGCCCTTCGGCACCGACCTCCCCTCCTCCGAAGCCCTGTCCGAGGCCGTCGGCGCCCTGTGGGCGGAAGACTGCGTCTACCGCATCGACCACTACCTGGGCAAGGAAATGATGCAGAACTGCACGACGCTGCGGTTCGCCAACGCCTTCCTCGCGCCCGCCTGGGACCGCAACTGGATCGACAACGTGCAAATCACGTTCAAGGAACCCTTCGGCACGGAGGGCCGGGGCGGCTACTTTGACGGCATCGGCATCATCCGGGACGTCATGCAAAACCACCTGGCGCAGGTCCTGGCCCTGCTGGCCATGGAGAAGCCGGTGTCCATGGCCGCCGACGACGTCCGCGACGAAAAGGTCAAGGTCCTGCGGTCCATCGCGCCCATCCAGCTGGACGACGTCGTCCTGGGCCAGTACGGCCCCTCGCCCGACGGCTCCCAGCCGGGTTACCTGGACGACCCGGGCGTCCCGCCCGGCTCGCGCACGCCCACCTTTGCGTCCATCGCCCTGCACATCGACAACGACCGGTGGGCGGGCGTGCCGTTCATCGTCAAAGCCGGCAAAGCCCTGAACGAGAGGCTGGCGCTCGTCCGCATCCAGTTCCGGGCGCCGCCCCGGGCCCTGATCGGTTGCCGGTCCGCGGGGGGCGGGTGTGGTGGGCCCGGACCCGCCGGGGCCGCACCCCACGGCGCCTGCCCGCCCGGCTCCGGGTCGCGGCCCCTGGAGGCCATGCGCAACGAGTTTGTCATGCGCCTCCAACCGGACGAGGCCATCTACCTGAAGCTGGTCGTCAAGAAGCCGGGCCTGGACCCCGAAGCCGTCATTTCCGAGCTGGACCTGGACTACGCCGCCCGGTACGGCGGCGCCTACATCCCCGACGCGTACGAGCGCCTGATCCTGGACGCCGTGCGCGGCGACCAGCAGCACTTTGTCCGGCGGGACGAGCTGCGGGCGGCGTGGGCGGTGTTCACGCCGCTGCTGGAGGCCGTGGACGCGGGACGGGTGCCGGTGCACACCTACCCGGCCGGGTCGCGCGGGCCGCCGGACGCGGACAAGTTGGCGGAACGGCACGGGTTTGTGAGGAATGCGAGGTACGAGTGGAGCGCGAGCGGGCGGCCCGCGCCCGAGAGTCCGTCGGGTGGGGAGACGGAGGAGGAAGGGTGTGGGTGTTGAGGGGGTGGAGAGGGGGTGGAGAGAGACGGGGGCGCGCGCGTGTTTGTTGTCGTTTGAGAGAGAGCCTGCCTTTTCATTCCGTCAAAAAAAAACAAGCAGTCCTACACGACTGCTTGTTTTTTCATCGGACGCACGCCCGCACACGGTACGCGTGGAGGAGTCAGGGGCGCCGTGCCGGGGCCTGGCGGAGCGTGGGAGAAGCGGCACGCGCGGCGGCGGCGGGGACTGCGCTGGCATGCGGAGCGCCGCCATTGGCGGCGTCCAAGGTTGGCTCGCGAACGGGGCTGGCAGGCGTTTGCTTCAAGGATTCGCGTGGCATTCAAGGGTTCAGCGTCCTGGGCTAGCCGTGGGGATGGAGAACAGAGGAGGGACAGGGGTGGCTGCGGGCCTGGCGGGCGGCCACCGCGTGCGCGCACGACCCCGCCTGCGGCGCGGGGCCACACCCTCCGCGCCCTCTCCACCCTCTGCCCTCACGACACGGCGCCCCCGGACACGCTTCCACCCCCACCACTCCCCCTTCAAAAGATGCGCGTCACGGCTACGGCTTGTGCCGTCTTGGCCTTAGCAGCCGGCCCAGCCGCGGCGGCGGCGGCGCCCCAGAAGAAAGGCGAGCCGGCGGCAGCGCTCGGCGCCCTCATCCCCGACCCGTTCCCGTCTTTGAGGGGCGTGGGCGACTCCGTTTACACGGCGCTGTCCCCGGTCTTGACCGGGGGCGGCGGTGCCGGCCCCAAAGCCAACGCGTCCGCGGCCGTCAAGGGGCTCCTCAACAAGCACACGCACGCGCTGAGCAATGCCAAGCACGACGCGCTGGGCCCGCTCGGCAGCAAGGCGTACGAGGCCTGGGTCGGGCTCGCGGCCAAGCAGTGGGCCGCGTACAACGCGTCCGGGCGCGAGCCCACGTGCGACCCGTCTAAGAAGCCAAAAGACACGGCGGACGCGTTCAGCTTCGCCTGGTCCGGCTCGGGAAACCTCATCCCCTTCTTCCTCGGCGCGGTCCAAGGCTTGCAAGCCCGCGGCGTCCTGTCGCCGGACGTCGTCGCCAAGGCCAGCTTCGGCGGCATGTCGGGTGGGGCCGTCACGGCCGTGCTCACGGCCGCCGGCTTTTCGGGGGTGGAAGCCCTGGGCGTCGTCCAACAGGTCGACGCCGCGTACGCGGCGTGCAAAGCGTCCGGGTGCGCGCTGCTCGACGTCGCCAAACCGATTTTCATGGCCGCCATCGAGGCCAAGGACCCGGACGCCGCTGCACGCCTGAGCGGGCGCGTTAATGTGTGGGCGTGCCAGGTGGACGTGACGTCGCCGTCCAACAAACACTCGGTCGCGCAGGGCACAAACACGGTGCGCGGGTATGGGTGGGTGGGTGGACCTCGGCTCTCTTTCAACCACTCCCGCCGCACCCGTCCCACGCTGGAACGCCTCACCCCCTCAAAAAACAACAACGACCCAGTGGGCGTCCATTGACGACCTCGTCCAAAACGTCGTGGCGTCGTCCTCCATCCCGTGCTTCTCTATCAACACGCCGTTCACGCTCTTCCGGGGGTCGGCCTACATCGATGGCGGGTACTGCGCCGATTTCGCGGAGGCCTGCCCCAAGGGCGGCGGCGCAAAGTGCGTGAAAACGTCGGCGACGTTCGTCGGGTCCAACCTGCGGGGCACGCCCTACCCGACCGTCGAAAACTGCGCGGCAGTCATCCCAGCTTCCTACCTGCCTTACCCGGGCAAGCCGTACGCCGTGCCCAAGGACAACGCCACGTGGACGCCGAGGGCTGGCACCGGCGGTGGCGGCGGCGCCAACTGCACCGCCGAAAACGTGCCGTTCGTGCGGCAGGGCGTCTCCGCCAAACCGGACATCTTCCCCCTGTTTTACCAGGCGCTGCCGCCCGCGTTCGCCGACGCGTGCGAGTGGGTGGGCCTGGGCAGCGGGGCGCCCACCCCGACGCAAGCCCTGGCCATGTTTGAGACCGGCGTGGTGGAGGCGTTTGGCTGGGCGGACGCGCACGGGTACTGCGCGTCGCCGCCGCCGCCGTGAGTGAATGGATGGAGGGGGGAGAGGGCCGTGGACGCTAGCACCGACCACGCCAGGCCGCGTGGTTGGTGCCGGCCTCCGCGTGAAACACTGGTGAAACAGCATGCTTTTGTTCTTTCGTCTACACAAAAAAAATTGGGGGGAGCTCATGGAGGACGCGCGCACACACCACGCGCACACATCCCTTCTAGCAGGCATGGACGCGGGAGGGGCAGGACGGCGTCAAAAAACAACGCGCCTCCGGGGGAGCAGGTCAAAATTGTTCACGCTCCAGCTGGATGGACGGGAAAACGGTGCGCGCGGGAGAGTCAGGTCCGCGCACACACGCCTCCCCACCACCCACCCATCAATCAAACAGCGTGCGCAGCTGGGACTCGCCCAACAACTCTTCCTCGCCGGGCGACGGGGGGGAAGGCGGACGGCGGCGGGCGGTGCGACGCATCAACACCTCCCGCCACCGCGCCAGCGGCGCGGCCGCGGCCGGCGCGGCCTGGCCCGACGCTTGCACGCCCACGAGCCGGCGGCGGGCCGCCGCCACGCCCACCCCCGGCTCGGCCCCGACCCGCGGGCTGTTGGCGTGGGCAAACAGTGGCCGCCGCCGGCCCACCACCCAGGCGTGGGCAAGGCCGCCCCCGCACTCTTCGCAGGGCACGCCGCGCTTGCCCAGGCAGCGCGGGCAGGGCGCGCCGCCGCGGAAGGCGCCCGCGGACGGGCCGCCGAGCGCCCCCGCCCCACCGCACATCGGGCAGCGCTGCAGGCCAAAGCCGTGGCAGGTGGCGCAGCCGCGCGGGGACGCCGCCCGCAGGATGGCGCGCAGGCCGGAGAGGAGGGCTGCAGCCAGGGCGGCCAAGACGACGAGGGCGGACAGGGGCCCGCGCGGGCGCAGGCCGGAGCGGGCGAGGAGGGAGGCGCGGGCGGCGGCGGCGGCCGTGGCCGGCCGGACGGCGACGCCCCAGAGGCGGGAGAGCGCGACGGACGCGGTGGCCGTGGTGTGGGGGGTGGACGACGCAGGCGACGGCGGACTCGCGTCGCTGCCGTGCTGGTGCCAGGGATTCCGTGGAAAGCCGGGCAGGGCGCGTGGAGGCGAGGACGCGGGGCGGGGTGCGGGCGGGGACGCGCCTGTGGGTTTGGCAGGGGGTGGTGAGAGGGAGAGCCAAAGGAGAGCGACACGCGGGCGCCGGCGCGAGGAGGCAAAAGACCCGGCGCCCGGGGCCCCAGTAGAGTGGGTCGCCGCCTCCACCACCCGCCTCGGACGGGTGCGCATGCGTCTGGGCGTCAGCTTGAACTGGGCTGACGGCTGCCGGCGGGCGTGCTCCCGTCCGCAAATTGGCGAGTCTCACGCACCATTGACCGCCGGGCGTGCGAGGCGCTGCTGCACCGACGAGCGCACGCCCGCCGTCGCCGGCCGGGCGGGCGGCCCGGCTCGGCAGCTCGCACCGCCGGGACCGCAAGCGGACGCCGGCCGCATGGAAGGGCGAGGGTGAGTGGGCGCCCTCAGCCTCGCAGGGCCGCGCTGGCGGAGAGGGAGAAGGGCAGTGTGAGAGAGAGAAAAGGCACAGCGTGGCGGCGGGCTGGTGATAGAGAGACCGGAACCATCGGCCAAAAAAATCACAGGCCTTCTTCCCCTCCCGCGCCACTGGCGTCCGCGCTCGCCCACGCCTCCCGCGCCACCAGCGGCAGCACGTCCCCCAACCGCGCCACCCACACCGACGCCGCCAGGCCCAGCGCCCACAGCGCCAGGGCCAGCTCGGGCACGCCCGCGACGATGCGGGGGGGGAGCGCGGCGAGCGCGCCGGCCCTGAGCGCGCTCACGACCCGGCCGGCGACCAACAGCCCCACGTACGGCCAGGCGAGCGCGCCCCGCCGCCCTTTCGTCAGGCGGGCGGACCGTTCGAGGGCCAGGTCTCCAGGCGCGCCTTCCAGCGCGGCGACCGCGCCGGCCGTCTGCAGGTCGAGCAGCCGCGGCAGCGCCCAGGGCAGCGGCAGCAGCGCCAGGCACAGGGCTTGCAGCGGCACCGCCCGCACCGCGACGGCCAAGTCGACGGCCAGCACGCGGGGGAACGCGGCCCGCACGTCGGGCGAGACGGAGCGCAGCGCCGCGAGGGCGGCGCCCGCCCGGGCGCGCAGGCCGGCCTTTTTCCCGTCTCCAGCAGCAGCGGCGGGCGCGGGCGCGGGCGCGCGCTTCGCCTTGTCGGTCAAGAATGCGGCCGCACTGGCCGCCACGCTCCGCACCGCCACGTTGAGTGGAAAGACCGCCAGGAACAGCGCCAGGACGAGCCACTGGTAGCCCGTCCCAAAGTTGGCGATGGCCGGGTCGTTGGTCAGCCACCAGGGGTTGAGGATGCCGCCGCCGCCGCCGGCCGCCGCGCCGTCCACGGCCGCCCGCACGCCCGGCAGGAAAGCCATGGCCAGGGCGTTGGTGACGCGGTGGCCACACCGGTGGATGAGGAAGGTGAGCGCGTCGGCCGCGGCAAACGCAGCGATGAGTGGGGCGGCCGACGTTTTCAGGGCGGCGTTGGCGGCGGAGAGTAAGGCTGCGCCGTCAGCCGCTGACGAGCGCAGGCCGGAGAAGAGGGGGCGCGGGTCGAAGCGGGAAGAGGAGGCGCCCGCGCCCGGGTTGGAGGCGGCGGCCAGCGGGCGGAGGGGTTGTTGCCTGGGATGGATGGATGGATGAATGAATGGATGGATGGATGGATGAATGGATGGATGGATGGAGCAAAGGTTTGGGACAGCGGGGGTGAGGATGAATGGGGGTTTCGACGGTGAAAACGCCCTTGGATTGCCGCGAATTGCTTTCGGTCGCATTTTGCAGACACTCACACACCTGGCCGGGAAGCGGCGTGGGCCGGGGGACGGCCGGGTCGCGGTCCGCAGCGGGGCAATGCAGGCGGCGCGCACGCTCACAGCAGGCGTTGGTTGACGCGGCCTGGCCGCCAGGCCGCGCGGCAGCCCGGCCCGGGCCTGTGCGTGGGTCATCATGCGTACAGGGGTCACAGTGGGGTGGACGCGGTCGCTAATGAGAGGGACGGTCGCTCCCGCTCCCTGCCGTTTTTTTTTTCGGAGGAAGACAGAGAGCCGCGCCCAAACTTCCTTGTGCAAAGGCATTGCTCGTCCTCGCCCGGCGGCCGAGCGCCGAGGAAACACGGGCGACGCGGCCCACCGCCCGCGCGCGCGCAGGCCCCACACCCTCAGCGCGCGTAGTCCGCCGTCCTGGCCCCCTCACCCCACAGCCTCATGGCCCCGACCAAGAAGGGCGGCGGCGGAAAGGGCGGCGGCAAAGGCGGCGCGAAAGGTGCGGCCGACCTGGACCGCCGCAAAGACGAGCTCGTCGCCGTCGTCCTGGCCGACTCCTTTGCACAGGTGAGCTGAGGGAGAGGAGGGCTGTCCGTGCCACCGGGGCATGCGTGTGTGCGCGCCGCGACGGCCCGTGTGTTCCTTTTTCATGCCATCGATCGCCGCTGGGACCGACCCCACCCACCCACCCACCCACCCCCTCCTCCATCCTGCTTCCCCACCCCCGCCAGACCTTCCGCCCCATCACCCTGGAAACGCCCAAAGCCTTGTTACCCCTCGCCGGCGCCCCGCTGATCGACTACTCCCTAGAGTGGCTGGCCGGGTCCGGGTGCGTGGACGAGGTCGTCGTCGTCGCGTGCGCGCACGCGCGCCAGGTTGAGGCGCACCTGGCCGCCGCGGGCTGGACGGACGGCGGCGGCGGCGGCGGCGGCGGGAAGGGCAAGGACGCCCGCGCCGCCGCCGGTGGCGGCCGGGCGGGCCCCTCCGTCCGCGTCTCCTGCGTCGCCTGCCCGACGGCTCGGTCGGCGGGCGACGCGCTGCGGGAGCTGGACGTGCGGGGCACGCTCGCGGGCGCGTCGGACTTTGTCCTCCTCCACGCCGACGTCGTGACCAACGCGGACTTGGCCGGCGCGCTGGCGGCACACCGCGCGCGGCGGGCAGGGCCCGACCCGGGCGCGGTCGCGACGCTGCTGGTGGCGGGCGGCGTCACCCCAGCCCAGCGCGCGCGCTTGGGTGAGGCGGCCGTCATCTACACGCTCGACGCGTC
Organism: Medakamo hakoo; assembly: GCA_026636295.1. Taxonomy (NCBI): domain Eukaryota; kingdom Viridiplantae; phylum Chlorophyta; class Trebouxiophyceae; family Coccomyxaceae; genus Medakamo; species Medakamo hakoo. Next base: position 421,426 of record CP089461.1, read on the forward strand.
CTCCGGGCGGCTGCTGGCCTTTGACGACGTCGGCGGCAGCGGCGCGCCCGGACCGGCGCCGCCCGCCCCGCCGTCCTACCTGCGCGTCGACGCCCGGTCCTTTGGGGAGCGGGACGTCCTGTCCGTCCGGGCCGACCTGTCCCGCCCGCACGCGCTGCTGGCCGGGCCCGAAGTCCTGGTCGCGTTCGCCGACAACTTCGACTTCCAGGCGGTGGACCGGGACTTCATCCCCGGCACGCTCGCGGAAGAGGAGCTGGGCCAGCGCCTGTACGTCCACCAAGTGGCGGGCACGGGCGGGCGCGGCGGCGCCGGAGGCGGGAAGAGCGGCGGCGGCATCCCCGGCTGCTCCCCTCACGCCAAGTCCAACGGCGGCGCTTACCTGGCCCGCGTGACGTGCCTGCGCTCGTACGACGCCGTGTCTCGTGACATCTTGCAGCGCTGGGCGTTCCCACTGGCTCCCGACACGAATTTGCTGCCGGCCCCGAGCGGCGGCGGCGCGTGGAAGGGCGAAGAGGGCGGCGGCGGCGGCCGGTCGGCCGGTGGCGGCGGCGCCGCCACGCCCCCGTCCACCGCCGTCGCGACCGCTGCCGCCGCCGCCGCCGGCCCGGCCCCTGCTCCACTGGCCACGACCTACCGCGCCGGCCGCCACTTCACGTACCGGGAAGCCGGCGTCTCCGTCGCGCGCGGCGGCAGCTTGGGCCCCGACGCGGCGGCGGGGGCCGGCGCCACGCTCGGCGAGGGCGCGGCCGTGCGCTGCTCCGTCCTGGGCCGGGGCGCGTCCGTCGGTCGGGCGGCCCGGGTCACGGGGTCGTACTTGTTGGCGGGCGCCGTCGTCGGCGAGGGCGCGGCCGTGGCCGGGTCGCTGCTGTGCGAGGGCGCGGTCGTCGGCCCGGGCGCCGTGGTCGGCCCGGGCGCTGTGATCGGCCGGCGGTGCGTCATCGGCGCCCGGGCGGTCGTCCCGCCGGGAGAGCGCGTCTCCCTGTTCCGTCGCGTTGGCACAGCCGACGGCGAGGACGGGTCGTCGTCGGACGAGGGCGAAGCCGCGACGGACGACGGCGGCGGCGAAGGCGACGATGACGGCGGCGGGCGGCCGCGCGGCGGGTTTGCCTCCTCCGACGACGCGTCGGACGACGAGCCCGCGGCCGCGGCCGCGCCGCGGCCGCCGTCCGACGTGGAAGCCGCCGCCCTTGCAGCCGCGACGGGCACCGCGCCCCCGCCCGCCCTGGGCTTCGACGCGGGCGTCGTCGGCCCGGCGGGCGCCGGGTACGGCTGGGGCCCCGCGCCCGGCGGCCCGGCCTGGTCGCTCGCGCCGCACGCGCTGCTGCCGGGCGCGCCGCCGCCGCCGCCGGCCGCGCCCTCCACGCCCGCTGGCTTTGTTCCGTTTGGCGCGGACGACGGCTGGGATTCGGACGCGGCGGCGGCGGCGGGCGGGCCTGGGCGCGGCGGCGGTGGCGGCGGGCGCACGACCACGACCGCCACGCCCGCCCCCCCGCTCGACGCGGAAGCGGCCGCCGACGCGGCCCGCGCCGCCGCCGCCGCCGTCTTCCGGTCCGAGGTGGCGGAAACCTTCTGCCGCGTGGCGCGCGAAGGCATCTCCGACGACAACGCGGCCATCGAGCTCAACTCCCTGAAAATCGCGGAGGACAAGGCGTTTGCCGACGCGGCGGCCGCGCTCGCGACGGCCGTCCTGGCCCTGGCGGGCCCGCCGCCGCCGGGCACGCCGCCGGAGGACGCGTCGCTGTACGCGCCGCCCGACTCGCCAGCGGCCGGCCCGCCCGACGCGCCCGGCGCGCCGGGCGCGCTCGTCAAGCGGGTCCAGGACCTGCTGGCCGCGTGGGGCCCGCTGCTGCGCCGGTTTGTGCGCGACGACGACGACGGCGTCGAGGTGTTGCTGGCCCTGGAAGAATGGGTCAGCGGTGAGCAGGCCGCGTCGCTGGCGGGCGGCGGAGACGGCGGCGGGCGGCGTGGCGCCCACCACGGCGCGGCCGGGCCGCCGGGCGCCGGCCTGGCGGCCGCGGGCCCGCGCTTTGCGTGCGTCTGGACGCACGTGCTCAAGGCCCTGTACGACGCGGACGTCGTGGGGGAGGACGCCTTCCTGGCGTGGGCGGACGAGAAGGAGGGCGCGCCGCCGGAGGAGCGGGTGTGGCTCGACCGGGCGGCCGCGTTCATCGACTGGTTGCGGGACGCGGAGAGCGGGAGCGAGGAGGACGAGGAGAGCGGCGACGACTGACCGCGCGGGGTGGAAACACACAAAAAAAAAGTCTTCTCGGAAACACACACCAACGCCCCCTCCCCCCCCCCCCCCCTCTCAACGCGCCCCTCCCCTCCACGACTTCACGGCCCCTGCTGCTGCACCTGCACCTGCTCCTGCGACTGTCTGAGCACCTGGCGCCTTTCGGCGGCGCTGGTGCCGTTGGCGGGGGCGCCGGGCGGACCGCCTTCCACGGCCGCGACGCCGGCCGCGGCGGTCGTGCGGCCGCCCGCCCCGCCCCCTCGCCTGTCGGGCCCGCCGCCACTGCCCCACTCCCCGCTGGCCACGCCGCGCCCGGGCACGAGCGTGGACGCCGTCCAGTCCGGCGCCGCCCAGTCATCCCACCCGCAGTCGGTGTCCCAGTGGATGGCGTCCGCCCCCGGCGGCAGGCAGCACGCCTCCCAGTAGGGGCGGCGGCCGGGCGGGCCGGACGCCCAGTCCAGCGCCGGCCCCGCCGCCACGTCGGCCCAGGAGCTGGGCGGGGACCCGGCCACGAACGCCGGGTCGGCCACGTCACCCGCGTCCGCCGGCGTGTACGCCAGGCGCACGCCCGGGTCGATGAGGAAACGGCCGCGCCCCAGGCGGTGCAAGTCGTTGCACAGCAGGGAGCACTCGGACGCGGCGCACTCGCCGGGCGCCGCCGCCCGCATGCGCAGGCCCTGGTCCCGGAAGGGCGCCGCGGGCAGGGCGACCATGCCATTCCAGCAGCAGGACGCGGGGAAGGGCAGGCCGGACGCCAGCCGGGCGATGGAGTGCGGGTCGGACGCGTACGGCGGCCGCTTGGCCAGCCGCCGCCCGTCGACGTCGCGCGCCACCCAGATGTCGTAAAACTCCAGGCGGGCGCCCGCCTGGTAGGCGGCGTCGGCGGGCGACCCCTCCGTCGCCCAGCCCTTCAGCAGGGCGTCCGGGAACCCGCGGGCGGCGGCCCGCAGGAGCGGGCGGGGCAGGAACGGCCAGGAGCGCTGCGTGCGGACCGCCCACAGCTCCGCCTGGTCGGCCAGCGGCGCGTCCTGCAGGCGGGGGCGGTCAAAGTCCAGGCCGCACGCCACGTCGGCGGGGGCGGTGCTAGCGTTGGACGCACCGCCGACCGTGTGGGCGAGCAGGCGCAGCCCGTCGCCCGCGCACCAAAAGACGTCGTTCAGAAACAGCACGCGGTGGGCGGGCCATCCCCTCGTGGCGGCCGCCGCCCCGCCGTCGCCGCCGCCTGCTCCCCCGTCTTCCCACTCCGGTGTGGAGGGCGGTGGAAGGAGGGGTGGAACGGGTGACGGCGGGCCGGGGGGCAGGGGAGCGGGGCCCGGGCGGGCGGCGGTGGCGTTGTTGGCGGGTGGCGGGCCGCCGCTCGCGTTGCCCGGCGCCGGCGGCGCGACCTCCAGCGGGTCCCGCACGCCCGCCGCCAGCCCCGCCGGGTCCCACCCTTCCGGGTCGCCCGGGTCCAGCCACAGCGGTTCCAGCGCCCGGTTGCGGGCGGCGGCCAGGAAGGCGATGCGGTCCGCGCCGGGCGGGCGGGTCAGGCGGCCGGCCGTGACGACGCGCGCGGGCGCGCCCAGCGCGGCCGCCACGTCCCGGGCCACGCCCAGCCAGGCCGCCGACGCGCCGCCGTCGTCCGAGCCGGACTCGTACACGGACAAGAAGCCGCCGCCCGCCGGCAGGGACGCCAGGAGCGTGGCCGCCTGCAACACCCAGTGCGGGGCGAGGGTCGGTCCTAGGTTGCGCGCGTCGGCCGCGACCAGGGTGCGCGCGCGCGCCGGGATGACGCCGCCCGGGTCGAGGGACGGGTCCCAGGCGCACTGCCGCACGCCGCCGGCGGCGGACGCCAGGCCCGCGACGAGCGCGGCCACGTCCGCGGCCAGGGACGGCGGCGGCGGGGCGCGGCGGGAAGGGGGCGAGGCCAGCCCACCGCCGGCTGCCGGACTCTCGTCCACCACCGCGTCCGGCCGCGGCATGCCGGGCGCCGCCGCGCGCCGCCACGCCGCCCGCACGGCGCCGGGAGAGTGACCTGCCGACGCCAACGCCGCAGCAGCGGCCGCGATGGTGGGCAGGGACGTCGGCACGGGCGGCGGCGGGAGGGTGGCGGCGGACGCGCCACCGCCCCGCTCCCCCGGCGCCGGCAGGCGTGCGGGCGGACGGGCAGCGACGCCGCCGCCGCCGCGCCCGCCGGACCGCACACCGCCCGCCAGCAGCAGCAGCGCCACGCCCGCCAGCGCCCAGCCCACCGCTCGGAGGGCGGCGGCCCGCCGCCGGCTGGCCCGGCGGGTGGGCGAGGACGAGGAGGCAGAGCCACCGCCACCGCCTCCGCTGCCGCCGGTCCCTGGCAGCGGCACCTTGGCGTTGAGCGTGGGCAGCAGCGGCGGCGGGGAGCCCCCGCCACCACCACCCGCCGCGCTCAGCCGGTTGCACGACCGGGAGGTGGGCAGGGCGCCCAGGGACGGCAGGCGGCCGCCCTTGGAGAATGAGTTCCTCATGGGGGGAAGGCGGAAAAGAACGAAACAGCAGCGCGCCGCGCGAATGGGTTGCAAGCGCGCGCGCCAGCTGTTTCACCGGCTTTTCGCTGCTGCTTCCTGCTTCAGCGGGGGCACACCATGGCCAGGCCGGTCAGAGGATGAAGGAGGGTGGGTGGGAGGGTGGGCGTGGGACGCCGCACGACCGGCGGCGGCGCCGTTTTGCGGCGCCGGGTTTTTTTGTTTCGCTTGGAGACGAGCGGCCGCCGGGAGGCGAGCGTGCCTGTTTCAGCACGCGCCGTCGGCTGCACTTCCACCCACGCGCAGGTGGAGCGATTCCGCACGCACACAAGGGGCGGGCGGACGGGCCGGATACGGGTGTACGGCCGGCAGGGAGCCGGACTGATGCGAGGGAGAACAAGCGCGCGGCGCAGCAGTCGCGCGCCCTCCTTTCTCTGCAAAGGACAGACGCGGCGGGCCGCGGCGGCGGGGGAGTTTTGTTAAAACAGGCGGGCCTGGGTGTAGACCGCCTCAGCGTGCGCGGCGAGCGGTCCTGGATGGCGTGTGAGAGACCCCCGCGGCCCTTCTCGCGAACAAGCAAGTGCGGCCGCTCAGCTCTCCTTCCGCGCTGCGCTGCCCATTCCTCACACTTCCGTCTCCATGGAGCCCGCCCTGGCCGCCCTGCGCCGCGGCCGGGTCGGCCGGTCCGCCGCGCCCCTAGTCCTCGTCCTGGGTGTCGACGACGACGCGCCCACGGCGGACGCGTGGGCGGCGGTCGTGGAGCGGGCTGCGAGCAAGGCGACGACGGCGGCAGCAGCCGACCCACCTCCCCCTGCATCAGCCGACGCACAGCCCGCGCCGCTTCCACCGCCCCGCCCACGCCACCTCGCCTGCATCCTGGGCCCGGGAGCGCAGTGGAGCAGTGCTGCGAAAGCGGCGGCGGCGACAGCGGTGCGGGTGAGCGTGGGCGGCTCGCCTGCTGCTGCCTGGACGCCGGCGCGCGTCGCGGCCGCACTGGCCGACGCCCTGCCGCCGGCCGAGCCTGCGTCCACGCCGCCGCCGCCAGACACGCTCGTCGTCCTGGACTCGGTGACCAGCCTGGGGCTGGCGGTGGAAGGCGGGGCCGCCGGCGCTGCTGCCGCCCTGCGCGCGGTCGCGGCGGGGCCGCGCACGCACGCGGTCCTGGCCCTCGCGCACGCGCCCGCGCTCGCGCCGCACGAGGTCGGGCGCCTGGCGGGCGGCGCGGCGGCCGTGCTCCGCGTGCGCGGGCCCGGCGCTGGTGGGCGTGGAGTGCCCGCCGCCCCCGCGCCGCCCGCGCCCGCCGGCCACGCCGCCCACCCGCCCCTCCCCGCGCGCCGCCCAGATGGTCACCTGGAAACCTCGACGCCCGGCCCACGGACGGGGCGGGTGGCGGTGGCGGCCGCACCCTTTTGGGCGAGGGCGGGTGGGGGTGGCGTCGCCGGGCCGGCGTCCGCGGCCGGCCCGGCCGCTGCGGCTCCTCCGCGCCCGACCGCCTCGGCCCCGCCACCACCAGCACCACCGCACCTGCCTGCCCTCACCGCCGGCGGCATGCGGCTGGGCCTCACCCCAGCCGAAGCGGCGGCACGTGCGGGCGTGGCGCTGCCGCACGATGAAGTGAGGGAAGCTGGCACGGTCGGCGCGCGGCCTGGCGCGCCGCAACACTCGGCAGGGGCTGGCCTCGTCGCGCGCCACACCCGCCCAGGCACGGCCGAGGCGTGGGGAGGGGACGGAGGGCAGGCGGGAGGAGGCCGTGTCTTATACGTGCGGGACTCGGACACGGACCCGGACTCGGATGAGGACCCGGACGACGCGCTGGATTTTTTTTAGACACGCAGAATTCAGTTTGTGACGCGACAATACACACACACGCACTCGCGCATCGCCCCGTGCCGTGTCCCCCCGGTCATCCACCCGCCGCCTTGCCTCACCGCACGCCATTGCTCCTAGTGTGGAGCTCCTGTTGGCGCGCACAGGTCGCGAACTGTCGCCTGAAACAAAGCGCGCCGCCGTCGCGTTTTTCCTCTCTCGCCCGCGCCCGAGCACGCGCGCCGACCATCCGACCCCACACCACCATGTTCCGCCCGGGCCGCCTGGCCCTCGCCGCCGCCGTGGCCGCCGCCGCCGCCGCCATCCTGGCCTCGCCCGACGCCCGCCGTGTGGCTTACCTCATTGGAGCTCTGTTGGGCCGCAAACTCCCCTTCCTGCGGCCCGTCCTGCCCGCCCTGGCGGGCGACGGCCGCGAAGAAGCGGCGGCCGCGTGGGTGCGCGCGCACGCGCCGCCCGGCAATGTGACCGCCGCCATCGCCGCGTTCGAGGCCTTTGCGTCCTCCCGGTCATGGATGATGGCGGTCGGCCCCGTCAAAGGCAAAATCGTCGCGGACGCCCTCGCCGCGTCCGGACCGCGCGGGCGGCGCGGCCCGTCCAAAATCCTGGAGCTCGGGACGTACTGCGGCTACGGGGCCATGCTGCTGGCGTCGGCCTCGGGCCCGCACGCCCGCGTCTACAGCGTGGAGGTCGTGCCCCGCTTCGCGGCGGTGGCCCGGTCGGTCCTCCAGCACGCGGGCCTGGAAGGCCGGGTGACGGTGCTGGAGGGGCGATTGGGCGGCCACCTGGCCGCGCTCGGCGCCGCGGACCCGCCGGGGCCGCTGGACTTTGTGTTTGTCGACCACGCCAAGGAGGCGTACCTGCCGGACGTGCAGGCGCTGTTGCGGGAGTCGGCCCTGGTGAGGTCGTCGCCCGACGACGGCACGGTGTTCGCGGCCGACAACCTCCGCGTCCCGGGCGCGCCCGCGTACGTCGCGTGGCTGAAATCCCGCCCGCCCGCCGCACTGGACACGGCCTGGCACGACACGGAACTGGAATTCACCAACGGCCTGGTGCCGGACCTGGTGGCCGTGAGCCGGGTGGTGGATGCGGGCAGGGCGGTGGAGGGTTGAGCGGCGGCGTCCTGGGCGCCGCCGCCGCCGCAGGCCTTGGGGGACTGTGAGGACAAGGGTGTGCTGTTTGGCGTGTGGTGGGTGTGGGGATCGTTGCTGTTGTGTCGCCTGCTGTGTTTCCGGTCACGCCCCGCCGCTCCCCCACCCGTTCCACCACCCGGCGCTCAGGCACGGCGCGGGCAGCGGCTGCCCCGCCTCCTCCCCCCCTCCCTCCACCGGCGACGGCTGCACCAGCAGTCCCCAGCCGGCACCTGGTGGCAGCGCCGCCTGGGTGGCGGGCGCGCCCCACCACTCGCGCCCACCCCGGCCGTGCGTCGCCGCTGCCGCCCGGCCCCAGGCGCCAAGGGGAGACGGCGGCGGTGGCGGCCACGTGGGCCGAGGCGGCGGAGGCGGCGGCGGGGCGCACGCGTCGGGCCCCCACCCCAAGCCTGCGGGCTGGGTGGGCGGGCCGCCGCGGCCGCCAGGCAGCAGCGGCAAGCCAGCCGTCCCGCCGCCCGTGGACAGACAGCCGCCACCGCCGCCGGTGAAGTGGATGTGGCCCGCCGGCAGCAGCGCCGTCGTCCCCGTCGGCGGAGCCGTGAGGGCGTGGTGGCCCCAGCCGCCGCCGGAGAGCGTCGCTTGCGGCAGCGGCGCGCGCGCGGCCGCGGACGGGCGCCGCCAGTGGGGCGGCGGCGCCGGGCTCGCCGCCTTCTCCCGCAGCGGAGGCCGGGCCCTGCCGTCCAAGTCCAAGGAGACGAGGGGCAGGTCCTCCGCCAGGATGGCGGTCGGCCGGGCGGCGGCCGGCGCGGCAGCGGGCGAGGCCGACCGCCACCACGTGGGTGGGCCGGGCACGGCCGCAGCGGGCGGCGCCGCCTCGGCCGGCCGAGGGCTTGGGAAGGCCGGCCCGGGGCTTGGGATGTGGCGGCCCGTGCCCTCGTCAGTCGCCCCACCGCCACCGTTGGCTAAAGCCGGGCCGTCCACGGAGCAAGAGGACCCGTCGTCTGAGGGTGGCGGTGGAGAGGGTGGCTGGGGCGCGGCCTTGCCACCACCGCCACCAGGCCGCTTCCCTTTCTTCACGCCGGCGTCGCGCACCATCAGCGGCGTGGACGCGAGGCCGGCCAGTAGGTGCAGGCCGGTCGTGGGCGGCGGCTTGGCGCCGCGTTTGGTGGCACGACCACCACGACCCCCGCCCTCGGCAGCCGCGTGGTGCTGTTTCTTGGCGGCGGGGGTGCGCGGCATTTTCAGGCAGGGGAGAGGTGGGGGAGAGGGGCCTCGGGCGAGCGTCCGCCGAGCCCGCCGAGGGAGCCGAGGGCGAAAGAAACGTGCGTGTGAGAGGATCTTTTTGCAGCCCACCACTCCCTCCAGCGCAAAGAGAGATAAAAAAACTTCGCCGCCAACACTCTCAAACACCCACCGCCATCATGGCGTGCTTCTGCACCAACTCCAGCAGGGCGTCCTTCGCCGCGCCCACCAGTTCCTCGACCTTGGCCCCATCCTTCCACACCTGGAAGGTGGGCATCGCGGAAATGCCGGCCTCGGCCGCGACTTCCTCGACGGCGTCCACGTCCACTTTCAGGAAAGTCGCCATGCCCGCGAATTTGCCGGCCAGCTCGTCAAAGTACGGGCCGATCATGCGGCAGGGCCCGCACCAGGTGGCGGTGAAGTCGACGATGACCTGATGGAGGTGAGGTGGGGTGCGAGACGGGGTGGTGAGAGGCGCGGGCTGGTGAGAGAGAAGCCGCGCGCGCTTGAAAGGGAGCGGAGCGGAAAGCAGGGGCGGGTGCGTGGCGGACAGTTCTGAGCCTCGCCACGCGCTTCTGGAGGCTGGGCCAGGTCCAGGCCACACGCCCACGCATGCGCGAGGGCGGTGAGTGGGCGGAACACGTCGAGGACGCGCGGACACGCACGCGCGTCGGTTTTTTTCGTCGCGGCCGATGGAGGCATCGGCAGTGCGTCGGAGGCGGAGGCGGTGGGCTTGCGGGCATGTGAGCGCCTCAACCCGCCCGGCGACCAGTTTTGCAAGGACCGAGCCTCAGCTGCGGCTGAACATCCGGCCCGCCCGCGTCGCCACGGCTGCGTGGCCCGACGAAGAACAAAGCACAACGCGAACGCGCGCCTTCCATCCCAAGACTCACCGCCTTGCCCGCGGCCTTGGCCTCCGCCAGCGCCGCGTCCCACGCGGCCTTCGATTCGATGGCGACAGCGTTGCCGCCCATGGTGGTTTGTGTTGGTGGATTTGTGGGGTGACGGGAAGACGAGGGAAAAAAGAGGATGGTGTGTGTGCCGGGGGGGGCGTGGCGCAACACTCATCTCACTTCTTTTTTTTCGCTGCAACACAGGGAAAGAGGTTGTTTGCGGGGAAAGGGCCACTCCCGCCAGCCCCCCCTGACACGCGCGTGAAGATGAGGCCTCTTTACAGAATCGTCCTAGCATTGGCGGCGCTCGCCCTGGTCGCCCTCCCCTCTCCAACGTCCGCCCTCCCGTCCGCGGCCAGCTTGCTGCGCCGCGCGTCCGACGCACTCCTCCCGGCGCCGACCTTGGCGCCGGGCGTCGCGGAGCTTGTGGCTGCGGTGTCCGCGGATGAGCTAGCTCACCAGGTGAGGGGGTGCGTGGGTCAGAAAAGTCGGCGGCTGTCCGCACGACGCGTGTGCGTCCCTGCGGTCCCATGCCCCTTCCCCCCTTCGCATCCACCCTCCCACCCATCCGCCCATCCATCCCATCCATCCACTAGATCGACACTCTGTCCGCCTTCTCCTCGTCCCCACCGCCCGCCGTCACTCGCGTCCTGTTCACCCCACCGGACGCCCGCGCGCGCGCGTACGTCCGGGGCCTCATGCACGACGCGGGACTGGACGTGGTGGAAGACGGCGTCGGCAACATTCGCGGGCGGTGGGTCGGGTCTGACCCGCTGCGCGGCGGCGTCGCGTCCGGCTCGCACACCGACGCCATCCCGCTCTCGGGCAAGTACGACGGCGTCGTGGGCGTCGTGGGCGCCATCGCCGCCCTCAAAGCCCTGAAGCGTGTGGGGTACAGGCCCGTGCGCTCCCTCGAAGCCGTCATGTTTTCCTCGGAGGAGCCGACACGGTTTGGCGTGTCGTGCCTGGGCTCCCGCGCGATGGCCGGCTGGCTGAGCGCGGCCGAGCTGTCTGCCCTGACGGACGCCAATGGGACCACCTTCTTGGACGCGGCTGCGCAAGCGGGGTACGGGTTTGGGCCGGCCATGCGTGGCGCCTCCGACGGCGGGGACGGGCGGCTGACAGTCTCGCCCGACCCGCCCGGGCCGCGGCCCGCGCACCCGCGCGCGGTCCTCGCGTCGTCCCGCATCCCGCTCGGCGTCCTCACCCACTTCCTGGAACTCCACATCGAGCAAGCCCCGGCGCTGGACGAGGCTGGAGCGGCCCTGGGCGTCGTGTCCGCCATCGCGGCGCCGACGGCGCTGAGGATCCGCCTGTCCGGCCCGGGCGGGCACGCGGGCACGGTGGCCATGGCGCGGCGGGCCGACCCGGGCGCCGCCGCCGCCGAAATCACGCTCGCCGTCGAGGCCGCCGCCAGGGGCACGGGTTCGCCCGCCTCTGTCGCGACGGTCGGGTCGCTCCACCTGACGCCGGGAGCTGCCAACGCCGTCCCCACGGCGGCCGAGCTGTCCGTGGACGTGCGGGACGTGGATGGTGAGCGGCGGGATGGCATGGTCCGGTCCATCAAAGCCGCCGCCACGGCCGCCGCCAAGGCCCGCGGCGTGGGCATCGCCATCGAAACCCTGTCCTCCGACCCTCCTCTAACCTGCCACGAAGAAATCGTGGGCGCGGCCGCCCGGGCAGTCGCGGCTGTGACCCCGCCCCGCCTGGGGCGACCCAGCTTGAACGAGAGCGCAGCAGCCGTCCCGCGCCTCGTCAGCGGCGCGTACCACGACGCCCTGGTCATGGGCCGGTCCATGCGGTCCGGCATGATCTTTGTGGCGTGCGACAGGGGGCTGTCGCACGTGCCGGAAGAGTACGCGGCCCCCGCGGACGTGGCGAAAGGAGTTGCTGCGCTGGCGCTCGCGCTCGCAGACTTGGGGGCTGGACCGCCGCTCGTCGGCCGCGACGCGCCCGCCATTGCGGCGTCGCGCGGCGCGACGGGGAAAGCCTGCCCTGTGACGGGGCGGGTGGATGATGGTGGGGGTGGGAAATGTCCGTTTGCGGGCAAGGCTGGGAAGGTCGGGGCGGCGTGAGAGAGAACCAGGGCAGCGGTGGAATTGGGAGTTGAGGGGGGGTGTTGCGACACAGGGGCTTGCACAGAGGCCAGTTTGAGCGTTGGACGGCGCAAGCCGCGGCGTGCGGGAGCGTGAGGGTGCGTGAGGAGTGGAAAAAATGAACGGATGCACACACAATAATCACAGAGGCAGCAACGGGTCCGCCCCGACGTCTTTGAAAATGATGTACCGCGACCGCGCCTCTCCCAACGCGCCGTACCACTGCGGCACAAAGGGCGCCATCCAAATGGCGTCGCCGGCGGTGACGGGGTACCACCGCTCGCCCAGCCGGTAAACCCCCTTCCCCTCCAGCAGGACCATGCCGTGCTGGTTGTAGTGGACCTCCTTCGTCACCAGGGCCTGGCCCGGTTCAAAGTCCATGACGTGGACGTTGAAGTCGGGGCTGGAGGAGGGCGAGGGCGGCGGGAGGAGCTTGCGCAGCGTGAAGACTTCGCCGCCGCCCGGGTCGAGCGTGGGCAGCGCTGACGCGGACGGGCCGGAGAGGAAGGGTGGCGGGGTGGCGTCGCCGCCCAGGGCGTACAGCTTTTCCCATACGAGGAGGCCCGCGCCGTGTGGGGAGGACAGGCTGACCGACGGCGACGCGGCGCAGGCGGGCGGGAGGTAGGCGAACCCGTCGGCGTGGAGGGTGCGCGGGCCGTCGAGGCCTGGGCAGCCGTCGTCGTCGCCGCTGATGTCGAGCGAGCCGTCCAGGACGTAGATGAAGCGTTGGACGCGGGCGCGAGCTTGTTCAGCTCCGGGTCCGCCGCCTGCGAGCGCCGGTCCCGCACTCCCACCCGCGCCGAGCGTCGCGAAAAACATAGAGAAGCCCGCGCGGAGGGGTGGGGCGGGCGAGATCAGGACGGCCGCGCTCGCATTCACCCAGCCTGGCAGCGCCGACCAGGTGCGCGACTCGGGCGTGATGAGGGCGTGGTCGGCCGCGACGACGGACCGGGTGAAGCCGGGGAGGTCTGTGTGGTGTGTGTGTGTATGTGGGCGGCGGGGCGTGAGGGTGGGGGAGGGGGGCCAGGTTGGGAGGGGCGGGGGAGCAAAAAACCGCACCGCCCGCGCGCGCCCGCACCATCAAACGCAAGCCCGGTCGAGCGACCAGGACTCAGTAAGCTCCCATAGTCAACGGACTGTGCAGCTGTCCACAGCCAGCCCAGGGCGAGCGACGGGTGGAGCAGCAGGGCCGCCCAGGCGGCGGCGAGGAGCGGGCGCATTTCTTCGCTCGCCTCGCTTGTTCGCCGCTGTGCCCGCGGGCGGCCGAGCGCCCCCCCCCCCTGCTCCATCCGCTCTCGGCCGAACAAATGGCCTTTTCATCATTGGCCTCTTTTCCTCCGCCGCCGCCGCCAATGGCGGACCCACCACCTCCGCCGCCACCACCCGACGGCGGTAGCGCTTTACAACAGCTCACGGCTCACGCCCGCACCGCGGCAACCAAAGCCGCCGCCACTCTCAAACGCTGCGCCGACACGCACGCCCGCCGCCGCGCGGCGGCCTCGACCCACCCCCTCCCCGTCGCCGGCCTGGGCCGTTCCTCCGCGTCCGACATCGCGTACGCCCTCCGCGATGAAGACGGCGCCCTGGCCGACGCCTGGCTCGATGCGCTCGCGCTGACGCAATTCGCGTTCCTGCGCGCGCTCGCAGACCTGCGGGCGGCCGAGGCCGCGCTGACATACTGGCGCGGCGCGGCGGACGAGGGCGCGGCCTCCACCGCCGGCCACGCCGGGCGGCTGCTGCTGCGCTCGGGGCCCGCAGCAGCTGGCGCGGCGCTCAAGCGAGCTGCCGTCGCGGCCCGCCACGGCCACAACCCGGTGACGGCGCTGCTGGCCGAGGCAGGAGGAGAGGACGGCGGCGCGGCCGCGGCCGTCGAAGCGCGCGTGTTTGGGCTGAAAGCGCTGAGGAGCGCGCGGGCGGCGACCGTGGCGGCGGTGTGTGCGGCGGGTGCGGCGCTGGGCCGGGCTGCCCATGAGGGTGAAGGCGCGGTGGGCGAAGCGCTCGGCCGCCTGGTGGCCGCGGTGGAGGGCGCGCGCGCGCCGGGCGGCGGCGGCGGCGGCCCGGTCGCGGCCGCGGCCGCCCGCCGCCGGGCGGCCGTCCGGGCAGGCCTGGCGAGCCTGTTGGTGCGGGGCGGCGGCGAGGAGGGTGACGAGGCGCCGCCGCGTCCGCCGCCGCCGCCCCGCTCCTCGTCCCTGGACGCTGCCGTCGCGGCGCTGGGCGCGGGCGACGCGGCCGCCCTGCTGGAGGCTGCGCGCGCGGCACGTGGACCGCCAGGTGCAGCGCCGCCGTCGTCGTCGTCGTCCGCCGCGTCCGCCCTCGCGGCCGCTGCGTTTGCTGCCGGCACGGACCCGGCGCCCCTCGCCGGCCCCGACGCTCCACGCCTCCCACCCCGCTTGGCCGCGCCGTCGGCTCTCGCCCAACGCTGGGTGGGCGCCACGCTCGCGGGCGGCGCCGCCCTGGCCGCGGCCGCCTTCCTCGCACTGCACTCCCCCCTGTGCGGCAGCGGCGACCTGGAGGGCTGGCTTTCTTCGGGCGCGGCCACGCTCACCGGCGCGGTCTCAGCCCACGTCACGACGCCGCTGGCGGCGCTGGCGAGGGAAGCTTTCACGTCCCTGCAGCCCGGGCGCGGCGGCGTGACCTCCGACGCCGTCGACGCGGATCGGGCCGCGCTCGCTCGCATGGTGTCCGATTTTGCCGCCGACGCCGCGGCGTCCAGCGGCGGCGGGGGGGGCCGGGCGCAGCCGCAGCCACAGGCGCCGCCCCCGCCGCCACCACCGTCGTCACCTGCTCCGTCCTCCGCCCTGCCGGGCATGGACGCCGTCCTGGCCGCCGTCGAAGCCGACGTCCGCTCGCCCCTGCGCGGCCTGGCGTCCGGCCGGCTGGCGCGCGCGCTGCTCATCCAAGTCCAGCAAGTCAAAGCCGATTCGGGCGCGGCCATGCTGGAGCTGGACCGGGTGTTGCGGGCGCAAGACCTGACGCTCGCGGCGGCGGCGGCGGCGCCGGCGCTGCTGCTGGTGTGGGCCGGGGGGCGGGCGGCGTGGCGCCTGGCGGGTCCGGCCCCGCCGCCCGACGCCTCTGCCGTCGCCGCGCCCACCCGCAGGGCCTTTGCCCGGGCGGAAGCGGCGCTGGCGTCGGGGGCGGGCTGTCCGGCTGGTCGGGCGGCTGGCTTGGACAGAGCAGCGGCAACGGGCGCGGCGGCGGCGGCACTGGCCGACGCTTGGTCGGCGGTGGATGCGGCGGCCGCGGCGGCGCGGCGGCGCCCGCCTGCGGGTGGTGCCGCCGCTGCAGCCGCCGTCGAGGGCGCGTGGGCCGCGCTGGCGGACGATTTGTTGGGCTTGGCGGGCGCGGTGGCAGCGGCAGATGACGAGGATGCGGTGAAAGCGGCGGCGGGGGCGGCGGCGAGGGTGGGGCGGGCGCACCGGCTGCTGGCGGGTGGGGCGTGACACCTGGAGAGGGTGGGGCGTGTGTGGACGGAAGGATTGGTGGGGGGAGATGGGCTCCCCATCCCCTCCGCCGTCTACAAGCGCACGCCCTCTCTGCTCTCTCTCTCTCTCTCTCTCTCTCTCACACACACAGACACATCATCACCCACCACCGCCCGCCGCCGCCGCCGCCGCCGCCGCCGCCGCCGCCGCCGCCGCCGCCGCCGCCCGCTCCCGCGCCTCGGCCAGCATGCGCTGCTGCAACGCAATCGCGTCCGCCTCGGACATGCCTGCGGGACCGTGCCCGCCCCTGCCGCCCTTGCGCGCTTCCCGGTCGGCGGCGGCGGCGGCGGACGCGGCGTCAGCGGCGGCGGAGGTGGAGGACACGAACGCGTCAAAGCCCAGGGATGAGAGGGCGGACAGGACGTGGTCGGGCTGTGTGGGCGGGGGTGTGTGGGTTGTGATGGGATGGAGGCATGTGAGAAAAAAGAAACACGCAGGGGCCGGGGTGTGGGTGTGTGGGCGGGCCGCCCGCCACGCCGCCTCCCCACCCAAAAGCTCCTTACCGCAATCGTGTTTTTGCCGGCTTTTCCCGCAGCTTCCGCTGCTTCGCCCGCCAGCAGGCGCACGAATTCCGTGGCGCACGCCGCGGCGGCGGCCACGCCGTCCTGGGACAGGCGGAGAGGAGTGGCGGTTGGAGCGGCGGGGGCCGCGTCACCGGCAGCCGCCGGTGGAGCAGCCGCCCGGGCCAGGATGTCCTTGGCCAGCTTGGCGATGGTGGCTGTGGGTTGGTGGGTGGGGTGGTGGGCGAACGGTGCGTGGAACGGGCGGGGGTGGAGGGCAGGTTGAAGGGGGGGGGGGGTGATGGGGGGAACGCCGATGGCGGGTGGATGGAGAGAGGAAGGCGACGCCCGCACACCCGCGCGCCCTCTCCCACGCTCTTCCTCAACGCACCCTTGGGCAGACCGGCGTCGTCGTCCATTCGGAGAGTGTGGGTGTGCTGGTGCGCACGCAAAGAAAGAAGGCGAGGGAAAAAAAAACTCTGGCGCTCGCTCGCTCGCTCCCTCGCTCGCTCGCTCCACACAACCCTCGACCGACCGCACGGGTCCCTCTCCGTGGCTCCACCACGCTCTGTGCAGCGTGTGCGAGCGCGTGCGGCCGACGGTCCCTTCTCTCTCCCGCTGGGAGCACGCAGAGTTGAACCCCACCCTTAGCGAGGGACAAGAATGTCGACGCCCCCCACCTCCTCCGCCTCCTCGTCCTCGCTCGCGCGAATTGCGGCCCGCGCCCGCGCCCGCCTTTCCTCGCCCGACGCGACGGCCCTCCTCCTCCTGGCCACGGCCGCGCTCATCATTGGGTTTGGTGCCAGCGTCAAGCATGTGGCCAGTGGGAGCGGGCATGACGCGACATCGCTGACCGCGCTGGCGGACGCGGCGGCAGCGGTCGCGAAAACGGCGCACCCGACCCCGACCTTGGCCGGTGGTCATGGTGCCCACGCGCCGCCCGGCCCGGAAGAGGCGTGCGCCGACGCCTTGGCCATCCCCAAAGTCGCGCTCATGTTCCTGACCCGGGCAGGGCTGTACCACGAGGTGAGTGTGTGGGGCGGGGGGCGGGGCGCGGGGGTCGTCGTCCCGCGTTTTTCCACCCTGCCCCCTCTCTCCCTCTCGTCTCCCGCCCTCAAGCGCCCACCACCCCACCTGCACGCCTGACAGTCCGCCTGGGCCGCCTGGTTCCGCACGGCCGAGGGCCTCATCCCGCACCCCGCGCTGTGGTCCACCAACGACAGCGCGGCCATCGGCGCGGATGGCGGAGCGGTGCGCCCAGATACCGCGTGCGCCGCGCCCTCTGTCGCGCGCCTGGACCGAGCGTGCGGCCCGGCCGCGGCGGCACGCGCCCGCGCCGGCCCGGGCGGCCCGCTCTCCGCCCAGGCCCTCTTCTCCGTGTACGTCCACGCCGCCCCGGATTATGAGGGCTTCAAACCAGGGTCCATTTTCGCCGGGACGCTGATTGGCACGCGCATCGCGGCGTCGTGGGGCGGCCACGACCTCGTCGACGTCACGCGCGCGCTGCTGAAGGCCGCCCTGGCCGACGCCCGCAACGCCCGCTTCGCCCTGCTGTCCGAGTCGGGCGTCCCCATCTACCCCGCCCCCGTCGTCTGGGCGGCGCTGACCCAGAACCCGCTGTCCCGCATCAACGCGTGCGTCAACCCCTGGAACGATGAGCAGCGGTGGCACCCCGACTTTGGCGCGGGCGGGCCGGGCGTGAAGGCGGACGGGACGGGGGCCGCGCCCCTGGCGCCGCCGCTCCCCAAATCCGCGTGGCGCAAGTCCTCTCAGTGGTCCGTCCTCACCCGGGCGCACGCGGAGCTGGTCGTGGCCGACACCGCCGTCGACTCGCTCTTCCGCGCCATCTGCCGGTCCCGCGATTGGGACGACGCGCTCGGCCGCCGGTACGACTGTTACTCCGACGAGCACTACATCCCCACCCTCCTCGCCACGGTCGGCGCCGACAACGAGACCGACTGCCTGGGCTTTTACATCAACGTCGACTGGTCAAAGGGCGGCGCGCACCCGCGGACGTATGGAGTCGACGACGTGCGCCCGCGCCTGTTCGGCGCGCTGCGCGAGGCGTGGGGCGACTGCGACCCGGGCGCCGCCATCGCGCTGGGCCGGTCCGTGTTTGGCCCGCCGGCCACGCTGCTGGGTCCGAGAGGTGCGGGCGACGGCTGCTCCGCCGCGCCCGCTGGCTGGTCGCTGCGCATGCTGCCCAAAGCGTGCCCGCTCTTTGCCCGCAAATTCCCGGCGGAGACGGCGGGCACGATGGCGGCCGCGTTGACGGACTGTGGGTCGGGCGTCGTGCCGGGTGAGAGCGGGTGTGTGGTCGGCGGTTGGAAAAAGTGGGAGGCGGCGCACGGGCCGAAGCAGCGGGTCGGCGGATGAGGCAGGGTGGGGAGAGGGGAAGTAGAAAAAAAAAACTGTGGGAGGAGGTCAACACACACACACACACACAGAGTCCTCTCCCCCCACGCCCCCTGGCCCTGCTCTACGACGCCCGTGCACACCCACTTCCAACAGCAGAAAAGGGGCCGGTCACAGCCCGTGCACGGCCTTCACCTCCGCCAGGACTGCGCGCACCTTGTCGTCCGGCTCGTCGCGCAGCCGGGCTTTGGCTGCGGCCACGTCGCTGGGCACCGCCGGCCCCAGGCCGAGCAGCGCGCGCAGCGTGTCATTGACGGACGCGGACAGGGCGGCGGTGTTGTAGCCGCCCTCCAGCAAGAACACGACGGGCAGCGGCGGCGCGGCCGGCGGCGCGAGCGCGGCCGCGAGCGCGGCAACGCGGCCAGACAGCGCGTGGTACGTCGCTTCCGTCGCTTGGAAGCCCGTCTGCAGCGTGTCGGCCCAGTGTCCGTCGTAGCCGGCCGAGACGATGAGGAGGTCCGGCCGAAAACGGAGGGCGGCGGGGGCGACGACCTCGTCAAAGGACGCCAGGAGGGACGCCTCGCCCGACTCGGCGGGCAGGGGGACGTTGATGGTCGTGCCCGCGCCGCCCGCCTCCCCGCCGGCGTCGCGTACTTTGCCCGTCCCAGGAAACGCTCCGCCACGGTGCGAACTGATGAACAGGACGGTGGGGTCGTCACGGAACGCGTCCTCCGTGCCGTTGCCGTGGTGCACGTCAAAGTCGTAAATGAGGACGCGGGTCACGGACGCCGGGTGCGCGGCCTGGGCGTGGCGCGCCGCTATGGCGGCGGTGGACAGCAGGCAGAAGCCGCAGGGCCCCGCCGGCCCGGCGTGGTGGCCTGGAGGGCGCGTGATGCCAAACCCGACCAGTGGCGCTGACGTCGACGAGGAGGAGGAGCCGGGCAGGGGCGGGCCGGCCGTCGCGGCGGCGGCGCGGGCGGCAACGACGGCGTCGACCAACCCGCACGCGGCCGCGACCGCGCCTTTGGCGGCGTCGAACGAGGCAGGCCCGGCGTACGTGTCGGCGTCGAGCTTGATCGTGTCGCCCGTCCCGCCCGGCAGCGCTGACAGGCGGGCGCGGAGGGCGGCGATGTATGAGGGGGAGTGGACGCCGCGCCCAGCCAGGTCGAGGGTTTCGCCGTCGTCGCCCTCCTCCAGCCAGCTCACCACGCCGGGCAGGGCTTCGGGCGTTAAGCCAGCGGCCTCCAGGCCTTGCAAGATGGCTTCTGCCCGGGCAGCACACTCCGGGTGGCCCGGCCGGTCGTGGCGGGGCGCGCCCGCGTCCGCGATGAGGAGGCGGTGGGAGGGTTGGGACGGCAGCGTGTCGAGGGTCAGGCGAGGGGGGACGGCGCGCACGGCTGTCGCCCGATTGGCGGCCTGCTTCAGTGTCTGACCTGTGTGGACGCTGCCGCCTCTCACCGTCGGCGCGCGTATGAGGAGGGAGGCCACCATGGTGACGGGCGTGTGTTTTTTTTCCGACGCGCGAGTGAGCGACGCAGCCAAACGCATGCGTGCTAGCCACTCCTTGGTTTTCGGCGTGCACAACACGCCTGCGGGGCACCTTCCGACACATCAGCCTACCTTGCCTGGCGTGCCCTCGTCTCAGCTTACTGGCCCTGCAAGCGCACGCCACTGATGTGGGCCGCCACCCCACCCGCCGCACACACGCAAGCGCGCGCCCGGCCGCCGCCGCGCATTGCTTCGGTCGCCACCTCCGCCGCCGCCACGCACGCGTCCGCCGCACGCGGCCGAGGCGGTGACAGGACGGGTACACCTAACTCTAAGCGTGCCCCCATCGCTCGCCGTCCCGGACAGGGAGGCGGGCCCGGCGGTGGCGGAGGCACACCCAAACCAGCACGGCCGGCGGCGCCACCTACCAGGCAGCCCGGCACTGCAGCTGGCTCCGCGTCCAAGGCGGCGGCCGCTGCCAAGCCGGCGAAGCCGGCGGCGCCTCCGCCCGCCACCAAGGCCGCGCCAAAGCCAGCGCCGACCCCCGCAACGCCGGACCCGCGCAAAGAAGCGCACAAGCTCTTTGACGAAGTGGTCCTGCGGGTGCGGGCCGGGCGCGGCGGGCGTGGCGAGGTCGCCAAACCGGGCGCGGGGCGGGTCGTCAAAAACTTCAAGTACGCGCCCGGCGGCCGGCGCGGCGGGCGTGAAGTCTTCCTACCCGCGGCGCCGCCCGCGGACGGCGGGCCGGGCGGGGACGTGGTCGTGCGCGCCGACGCGGGCCTGTCCTCCCTGCTCCACCTCCACGGCGGCCCCGCAGAACGCGCCGCGTCCGACGGGCCCGCCGGCAACCCCGCCCGCGGCACGGCCGGGCCACGGCGCACGGCCTCCGCGTCCGGCCTGGCGGCGCGGGCGGCGCCGCCCGGGTCCCCCCTCATCCTGGACGTGCCGGTGGGGACGGTCGTCCGCAGGGGGCCGGGCGGACCCGTCATCGGCGAGGTCCTGCGCCACGGCGCGACGGTGCTCGTCGCGAGGGGTGGCGCTGGTGGGCCCGGCGTCGTGGGCGGCGCCGGCGCCGGCGGCGGCGGCGGCGCCCGCGCCCGGCGGCGGCGGGGCGGGGGCGGTCGCTACGTGTTTGACGAGCCGGGCGACGGCGACGCGTGCGCCGACGTCCCGGACCTGGGCGGCGACCCGTCCGGCGCGCCGGGCGAGGCGCTGACGGTCCACCTCCTGCTGCGCGTCGTCGCGGACGTCGGCCTCGTGGGCGCGCCCAACGCCGGCAAGTCCTCGCTGCTGGGCGCGCTGACGGCCGCGCGCCCGGAAGTCGGCGCGCACCCCTTCACCACGCTCATGCCCAACCTGGGCGTCCTGGCCGCGTCCGTGGCGGCCGGCGGCGACGCCGACGCTGAGGCTGACCGGTCGCTGGGCCTGGGCCCGCAGGGTGGGCCCGCCGGCCCGCCGCCCGTCCTGGCCGACCTGCCGGGCCTGCTGCCCGGCGCGCACGCGGGCCGCGGCCTCGGCCGCGCATTCCTGCGCCACGCCCGCCGCGCCGCCGCGCTGCTCCACGTCGTCGACGCGGCCGGCGTCGATCCTGTGGGCGATTACACCGCGATCAGGCGGGAAATCGTGCTGTACAACCCGGACTACGCGGGCCGGCCGCACGTCGTCGCCCTGAACAAGACGGACCTGCTGGATGGCGCGAGCGGGGGCGGGGGCGGGGCGCGCACCGTGGACGACGTCGTCTCGGCCTTCAGGGCCGCGCTGGCGGGCGCGGAACACCCGCCGCTGGCCATTGTGCCG
This sequence comes from Medakamo hakoo, assembly GCA_026636295.1. NCBI lineage: Eukaryota > Viridiplantae > Chlorophyta > Trebouxiophyceae > Coccomyxaceae > Medakamo > Medakamo hakoo. The sequence goes on from CP089461.1 coordinate 442,904, forward strand.
ACGTCGGCAGCCGCGGGCGTGGGGCTGACGGAGCTGGCAGGCGCGGTGGAGGAGGCGTTGAAGGCGGCCAAGGAGGCGGAGGGGCTGGACTGGAAGAGGAGGGCGTGAGTGGGGCAGTGCATTGTCTGGAAACACCGCCCCCGGCCGGCACTCCATTTTTTTTGCCACCCCGCCTCAAAACAACACAACGCGAGAACATGCGCGCCAGACTGGCTGCCGCCGCCGTCGCCGCCCTGGCCCTGGTGGCCCTGCTTGCTGCCACGCCTGCGGCGGCCTACACGCGGCCCGAAGTCGTGGACGTGCTGCTCAAGGCGAAGGCTGGTGAGGGGTTTTTGGCTCCAGCCCACCGCCGCCCGCCCTCTCTCCAGCGCGCACGTGCGCGCGCGCGCTGCTGCCTCTTTCGCCTCACCCTAACTTCCTCTCCCAACAGAGCTTTCCAAGCGCGGCCCGCACTGGACGGAGTCCATGGCCAACTGGATCTGCGACCCGGCCGCGGAGAAGGGCGGGCCGGGCTGTGACCCGTGCGCGCCGGGGTCGGACGAGTTCTGGTCTGTGTGGGATCACATCGCCTGCCGCGGGCCGAATTCTTATTTGGACGACCAGCCGGGCGGCGGCGGCGACGGTCAAGTCACCAACATTCACTTCACGATGGGCAAGGGAATTGAAGGCCCTGACGTGACGCGCGTCGTCGAACTGTTTTGCCCGCTCGGCCGGGCCACGCACGAAATCGATATCACTTCATCGCAAAATAACCCCGACCCATCCAAACATTTGTCCGGGCCGTTGCCGCCGCAAATCGCAGACTGCTTCCCAGAGCTGCACCAGTTCGAATGGTCGTACAACTCCTTGGATGGAGAGGTGAGGTACCCTGTGCCGTCGCGGCTGCGGGCCAGGCCGTAACACCGCCACGACCACCACCGCGGTGGCGGACGCGTGCTCTCCTCGCTTGCTCTCCTCACGCCTCGCGCACTCCCCACGCCCACAATCCCCCACACACACCAGCTCCCCACCTGGCCGACCCGCATGATCAACCTGTCCTACTTCAAGATGCGGGCCAACAACTTCACCGGCCCCATCCCGCCGGAATTCGGGTCCATGCCGCAGCTGTTCCGCCTCGACCTGGGGAAAAACAGGCTGGCGACCCCGGGCCCGGCCGCCGTGCCGCTGACGTTCCGGGACCACCCCACGCTCGGCATCTTCCAGATCGATGGCAACGCCGCCCTGACGGGTCACGTCCTCGGCCTGGCCGGCGCGGAGCTCCAGGTCGCCATGCTGTCGCCCAACGCCGGCCTGTGCGGGCCCATTCCGTCGTCCGTGCGCTGGGCGGTCGGCTTCAACACGACGGGGACGGCGCTGGGCAGGCCGTGCCCGGGCGGGTACGGCGACGGCGGCAACCCTAGCACCCCGGAGCGCGCGCCTGCCGCGGCCGGCGGGCCGGCGGCCGCGCCTGAAGGCGCGCCTGCCCAGCCGCGCCGGGCGGTCGAGCCCGCGCCCGCGCCCGCCGTCGCTCCCGCCGCGCCTGCTGCCGCGCCTGAGGTGGCGGCCGCGGGCGGGCCGCGGGATGCGCGCGGCGGCGACCTGTGAAAAGAGAGAGAGAGGGCTTGGCGCACGCAGGGGACTTGTGAGAGCGTGGGAGAGGTGAGAGAGCGCCGTGACGGAGGATGGCTTGCTGGATGGATGGAGAGACGTCGGGGTCGGGGTTGCAAACCAAAGACCGCGGCGAGGGGGCCGTCTCAGGAAAAGAAAAAAACGCCGCGCGGCCCACACACGCCCGCCCCTTTTCTGCACTCCCTCTCCTCCTAGTCTCAATGGTCCATGGCTCGGGCCGAGACGCGGGTCGGCGTTCCGCGTCCGCACGCGGCACGCCCGCTGCTGCGGGCGGCACAGCAGCCGATGCGGGCGGCGCGGCTGCCGACGACAACGCGTCCACGTCCGCGGCCGGCCTGTTCCGTTGCATCCTGGGCTGGGATTTCGATGCCCTGACTGCGCGGCTGTCCGCTGGCAAGGGCGTGGTGGACGGCGAGCTGCGGGCCGTGCCTAAAAGCTTTGCGAGCGCCGAGGTAAGGGAGAGGAGATGGGGAAATTTTTCCGTCCGTCACTTCCCTCAACCTAGCCAGGGGAAAAAAAACTCACGCTTCCCATCCAACACAGGACTACGCTTCCACGTTCGAGCCTTTAATGCTCGAAGAGGGCGCCGCCCAACTCGTCCGCGGCGGTGACGATGACGGCAATGCGGGCGGCGACGCGTCCACGGTCGGCGCGGCGGTCGGAGGGGGCGGGCCGAGCGCGCCGGGCGGCGGCGCCCTGCGCGACGCGGGCGGCGGCTTCGGTGCGGTCACAGTCGTGCTGGACGGCGGCGCTGCTGCTGCTGCCGGCTTTGCCGACAACGACGCCGTCCTGGTCAGCCTCGCCGACCAAAAGGTAAGAAGAGGGGAGGTGGCGGGAGGCGTGGGGAGGGGAGGCGAGAGACCACACCCCCCGCACCGGTTCTGTTTCCCACCCCCTGACGCCCCACCCAACACGCCCCACCCAACACGCCCCACCCAACACGCCCCACCCAGGCGCCCGTCTCCATCATCGCGCTGGTCCAAGGCCGGGAAATCGGTGGCGGCGGCAGCAGCGGGCCGGGTGGTGGTGGGCGCGGCGGGAGTGGGGCCCGCGGCCGCGGCGCCGCCGCGGCCACAGCGCCCGCCGCGCCCGCGGACGACGAGCCCGACGGCGCCGCCACGCCCGCTTCGCTGCGCCTGCGCGTCGCCCTGGACGGCCCCCCGCCCACGCCCTGTCCTGTGGCCCTGTCCCCCGCCGCACGGGCGGCGGCGGCGGCGGCGCTGGCGCTCCCCGCGTCCCGCCTGACGCTGACGCGCCTGGCAAACCTGTCCACCCTCGGCCGCGAGTGGGGCGCGGTACAGGCCGTGCGGTCTGGCCCGGCCTGGGCGGCCTGGCTGCTGGACCCGGCGGCGGCGGCGGCGGCGGCAGGGGGAACAAAGGCTGAAGAAGGCGGCGGTGGTGGTGAGGCGGAGGACGCTGACCGCGAGGACGCCGCGTCCGCGTCCGCCCTGGCGTCCCTCCCGCCCGGCCTGCGGTCGGCCCTGGCCGCGGACTACAACCCGTCCCAGGTGGCGGCCGCCCTGGCGCCGTCGGCGTCGGACTCGCCCGTCGTCCTGGTCCAGGGCCCGCCCGGGACGGGGAAGACGCGGACGATCCTGGCGCTCCTGTCCATCCTGCTGCACGGCGGCGGCCGCGGCGCGCGGGGCGGCGGCGGCGGCGCGCGCGCCGCGGGCGGCGCGCCCGCGCCCGCGCCGCACCCGCCGCCGTCGAGTCGGCCGTCGGCTGCCGAACGGTCCCGCCTGTGGGCGACCGGCGCGCCCTGGGTAACGGGCGCGCGCGACCCGCGGGACGAGCCGCCGCCCCCCCCGCCAACGCCCGGGCCGGACGACGGTGGGAGCGGGCCGCACCCACCGCACCCACCGCCGCCGCCGCCGCCGCCGCCGCCCGTCCGCATTCGGACGGGCGGGTCCGGCCCACCGCCCCGGGTCCTGGTGTGCGCGCCCTCCAACTCCGCCCTCGACGAAGTCGTGTCCCGCCTCCTGTCCCCCGGCCTGGTCGACGGCGCCGGGCGGCGCGGCCCGCCCGCGCTCGTGCGCATCGGCCTGTCCGTCCACCCCTCCGTGTCGGCCGTCGCGCTGGACGCCCTGGTCGACGCCCGGCTGAGGGGGCGGGGTGGAGGCGGCCAGGGCGGGGCGGTGGGCGGGGGGGACGGGTCGGGCGGCGGCGGCGGCGGCGGCGGCGCCGACGGCGGGCCGGCCACGGGCGGCCCGGCCGCGCCGGGCGCCGGCGCCGCCGCGCGCTGGGAGCGCGAGCGCGCGCGGGCCGACATCCTGGACGGCGCGCACGTCGTGTGTTCCACCCTGTCCTTTGCGGGGAGTGGGGCCCTGGCCGCCGCCGCCGCCCGGCGGGGCCGGCCCTTCGCGGCCCTGGTCGTGGACGAGGCGGCCCAGGCGGTGGAGCCCGCGACGCTCGTCGCGCTCGCGCGCGCGGCCGCGGGCGGCGGCGGCGGCGCGCCCGCCGCCACCGCCCCCGACGCGTCGGCGGCCGCCGCCCCTCCCACCACCACCCCGCTCCGCGTCGTCCTGGTTGGCGACCCGGCCCAGCTGCCCGCGACGGTCGTGTCGGCGCGGGCGTGGGGCGCGGGGTATGGGACGTCCCTGTTTGCGCGCCTGGCGGGCGCGGGCGTGCCCGTGAAAGCGCTGGACGTTCAGTACCGCATGCACCCGGCCATCGCGGCCTTTCCGCGGGCCGCTTTTTACGGTGGGCGCTTGGCCGACGGGCCGGCCGTCGCGGAAGACACCGCCCGCCCCTGGCACGCGCACGCCTGTTTTGGGCCGCTCGCGTTTTTTGACGTCGCGTGCGGGCGCGAGTCGAGCAGCAGTGCGACGCCAGGCGCCGTGGGCGGCGCCGCGGCGGCGGGCGCCGCCCGGTCCCGCATCAACAAGGCAGAGGCAGAGCTGGCGCTGGCCCTGTTCCGCGCCCTGCGGGCTCGGTACCCGTCGTGCCGGGCCACGGACGGCGGCGTCGGCCTGATCTCGCCGTACAAAGCCCAGTGCGGCCTGCTGCGGTCGCGCCTGGCGTCGGCCCTGGGCCCGGCCGCGGCGGCGCGCGTCGACGTCTCCACGGTGGACGGCGCGCAAGGCCGCGAAAAGGACGTCGTCATCGTCTCCGCCGTCCGCACGGGCGTGGGGCGGTCCATCGGCTTCGTAGCGGACGAGCGGCGGGCCAACGTCGCGCTGACGCGCGCGCGCTGCTCCCTGCTGGTCGTCGGCCACGCCGCCGCGCTGGCCGCCGGCGACCCGGCGTGGGCGGGGCTCATCCAAGCCGCCGCGGCCGCGGGCGGCCTGTTCCGGCCCACCCGGCCCTTTGCGGCGTGGGTGGAGGCGGCGGCCGGCGGGCGGGCGCGCCCAGTGCGTGGCGGCGGCGGTGGTGGCCTGGGCGGCGCTGGTGGCCGTGGCAGCGCAGCCGCGCGGCGGGCCCGCGCCGCTGGCGACGTCGCCGCCCGCACGCCCGCCGCCCGGGCGGCCGCTGCCGCCGCCGCCGGCGTGGACGGCGACGAGTTTGACGACCTGTCGGACGACGCGCCGGCCGGGGTGGCGGGCGAAGAAGGGGCGGGGCCCGCCCCGCCGGCGGGCGGCGTGAAGGCGGAGGTGGAGCCGGGCGCGGCGGCGCCGGGCGGGCGTGGCCGGCCCAAGCGGGCGCGGAAGTGAGCTCTGTGTATTGTCGCGCTGCCTCGCAAGCTGTGTATTGTCTTGCTGCCTCGCACCCACATTCTTCAGTCTTTCTTTGCACCCCGCCCCGCCCCGTGTGTGTCGCGCCTCCTCACTCCAGCGCTTCGCGCGCCGCGTCGCACACATCCACCCTCTCCACCTCCGCCGCCAGCGCTTTCACAAACGCCAGCCGCAACGCCGGGCTGGCGTTCCAGCCAATGACATGCCCGCGCGGCAGGCCCAGCCCGCCCCCGGCCGCCAACAGGCTCAAGTCGCCGACCAGGTCGGCCGCGTCGTGGCGGGCCGGCTCGTCCCCCGGGAAGCGCAGCCGCTGCGGCTCCAGCCACCGGTCGCCCGCGCCGATGAGCGTCGTGTTGACGGTGCCAGCGCCGTACGCGGCCTTGCCGGGCGCCGCTTCCCGCGCGGCCGTCAGCGCCCGCACGGACAGGGCCCAGTCCCGGGCGGGGGCGAGGGCCCAGCGGTAATGCACGCCGCCGCCGGGGGCCCACGAAAACCATTGGCGCCCGATGACGGGCGTGTCCGGCGGGGCGCCGACGCCCGACGACAGCTCGGGGCGCAGCCCCGGTATGTAGGTCAGGAAGCCGCCGGTGTTGGAGGACGGCGGCGACGGGTCGCGGACGGTGATGGGGCGGGACGCGGACGGCATAGTTTTAGGGGGGGGCGGCCCCGGCCCGCCCCCGCCCGCGGCGGGCGGTGGGGGCGCCGGCCGCACGCCCGCCCGCGTGATTTCGACGGCCCAGCCCAGGGCCGACCCATCGATCACCGGCATTTCCAGTTCGGCGGGAGGGGCGGCGCCGCCGTCCGCGCCGGCGCGGGCGGGCGCCGCCACCACGCCCACGGCCGGCGCGCCCGGCTCGACCTCGATGCGGGCGTTGCCGACGCCCATGCCCTCCAGCGCCGACAGCAGGGCTTCCACGCTCAGGAAAGCGGTGGGACAGGAGCCGGTTGACAGCTGTGTGGACCGGCCGGACGGCGCGACGGCCGCGTTGGCGATGGCCGCGTCGACCTCGCCCGCGCCAGGGCCGCACCGCGGCACCGGCGCTTCGGCGGGGGAGGGCGGCGGGGGCGACGCCGCCGCAGCCGCGTCCGCCGCCGCCGCTTCGCCGGCGGCGCTCTCCGCCCAGTCCGCGTACTCGCCCTCAAACCCCGCGTCCAGGGCTTTCAGGTACGACACGTAGACCGACGCCTCGCCGTGCCCGGGCGCGGCCCGGCGCGCGGACGGCGGCGGCGGCGCGGACCACTGCTGGTTGGGCGACCAGCGGGACGCGTTTGTGCCGGGCGGGACGGCGACAAAGTACCGGCCGTCGCCCGCGTGGGCCGGGCGGACACGGACGTAAGCTACGGGGGAGGGGGGGGCAGGGGTTGTGAGAGGTGTGGTGGGGGGGGCCGTATGCGAGAGGTTGGAGGCGTGGCGGCACGCCCATCCCCCATCCATCCCGCCCACTCACCATACTTGCCGGTGTGCAGGCCGATGCCGCCGACCGTGAAGGAGGTGAGCAGGGTTTGTTGTTCGAGGGTGGGCTGTTGCGTTTTCCGTGTGTTGGGCGGGCGAGTGAGAGAGTGGGTGGTCATGGCTAGCCGCCAGCGAGGGGGGGCCATGGGTCCCCGGCGGCTCTTGCGTTTTTTTGTTCCGATGTCGCCTTTCTTCCCTTCCGCCACCCTTTCCCTACTTACAGATGGCAGGCCGTCTTCGTCCAGCACGGACGTGGGCGGTGGGGCGAGGCCGGAGACGGTGGGCGCGGATTGCGAGGGTGTGGGTGTGGCGGCGGGCGGGCGCATGCGTGGCTTTGCGGCGATGGCACAGCGTGCTCGGTGTGCGAGGCGCGGTGAGGCATGGGGCGCTGGTGGGAGGATGGCGCGGCCAGGCCGGGAGGGGTGGCGGAGGCGGAGCATTGTGCGTGGGGTGCGTGCGGCTCTGCGTCCCCGGGAAGGAAAATGCTGCCAGTGAGAGAGCAGTGCCAGTGAGAGTGAGGGTGCACCCGCGGTCTCGTCGAGCAGAAGAGTTGAGAGCGGCGAGGCACACGCCCAAACAAAACACGGGCGCTTCGGGGAGAGGCCCCCTCCCCATTCACGTCCTTGCCCGCACCCCACCCAGGCGCACGGTGCGCACCTCTTCCCGCACTGACCGCGGCCGAGGCGAGGGCGGCTCGACGGCCACACCGGCCCGCAAAACGCCCCGCGCGCGCCGCTCTTCAATTCATCCCCTCCAAACAAACAAAAAATGTTGCGCCGCCTCCGCGCCTTTCTCGCCCACCCTTCCACCGCCCGCGACCGCGCAGCGGGTCTGGCCTGCATTGCCCTCGTCGCCGCCATCTGGGCGGGCGCGTCTTTCGTCGTCCAAGACATCGAAGCGGCGGGCGTGCCCGCGTTTGCGCTCACCTACGTCGCCAACTCCCTGTTCACCCTGTACCTGCCCGCCTACGCGTGCTTGAGGGCCGCCTCGTGGAGGAGGTGGAGCAGGAGGGGCGCCGGTGGTGGGAGTGTGGCGACTCCGGCCGCGTCGCCGCCCGGCAGCGGGAGACGGTGCGTGGGGGGTGGGGTGGGGATGGGGACGGGTGGGGTGGTCGGGACCTCGCGCGCGCGTGCGCGCGCGCGCCAGCCTGTGCTCACGTGCCCCACTCCCCGCGCCCACACAGCAGGCCCAAACCGCCCAGCCAGTCCGGGTCCGAGCTAGAGACCATCGCGCTGGTCGTCGCGGATGGAGGTGGGGAAGAGTCGGCCGCAGCCACGCCTCCAGCCCGTCCGCCCTCGCTGCGCCGCACGCGCGGCGGGTCTGGCGGCGCGGGCGGCGGGGGCGGCTCCAGCAGCGCCACCGCACACGCGCCGCCGCCACCCCCACCCCCCACACCCTGCGGCCCGCCCACGCGCGTCGAACGTTCCACGCTGAAAGCCGCGGCGCTCGTCGCCCCCCTCTGGTTCGGCGCCCAGCTGGCGTTCAACGCGTCGCTGGCGCGCACCAGCGTCACGTCCAACACCATCCTATCCTCCGCGTCGGGGCTGTTCACGTACGGGCTGGCCGTCGCATTCCTGGGGGAGCGCAAGTCGTGGGGACGACTGTTGTCAGTCCTGACGTGCATGGCGGGCACGGCGCTGGTGGCGGGCGCGGACGCGCTCACGGGGCGGGCCGGGCGCGGCGGTGGCGGCGACAAGCCGGCGCCCCACCCGCACGCCGGCCTGGCGGGCGACGCCCTCGCCCTGGCGTCGTCCCTTTTGTATGCGGCGTACACCGTTGCGCTGCGCGCTCTCCTGCCTGGCAGCGACAGCGATGCCGGCGAACACAGCGGCGGCGGGTCCGCCGGCGCGACCGCGCTCTTTTTCGGCGCGGTCGGCGTCGCCAACCTCGCTCTGGGCGCGCCCATCCTAGGCGCCGGCATCGGGACGGGCCGCATGCGGCGGGCGGGCGCCCCGCCCGGCGCCCCGCTCTTCACCCCCGGCCTGTTTGGCGCGACTGTGGGCAAGGGCCTCCTGGACAACGTCCTGTCCGACTTTCTGTGGGCGCGCGCCGTCATGTTGGTCGGCCCGACCGTCGCGACGGTCGGCCTCAACATCCAGGTCCCCCTCGCCGCGGGGCTGGACGCGGCGCTGCGCTCGCCCGGGTGGGCGCACTCCGTGGGGGGAGGCCTGATGACGGCGGCGGGCGCGACCCTCGTCATCGCGGGCGTGTGTGGCATCTCGGCCGAACCGGCCGCCGAAGTCGTGGCCGGCGTCGAAGCGGCGGGCGACGACGACGACAGCGGGGAGGAGGCGGGGCAGGGAGAGGAGGAGCGCGGACCTGATGAGGAGGGCGGCGGCGGCGGCGGTGGCGCGCCTGGGCCGTCGCCCGGCGCTGTGCTCCCGTCGCCTGGGTCGGGGCGGGCGCGGGGCGCGTCGCCGTGAGTGGGGTGGAGAGAGCGGGGGGATGGCCCCGCCCTCTCCCTCCAGGCGCGCGCCCGGGGGGTTGAGAGAGCGCGGCTCTCTCCCCCTCCCTGACCTCCAACCCCGCCGTCGCAGTCCCCCCAGCCCGCGGCTTCCTGTGTCGTGAGTGAGAGTGGTGAGAGAGGATAGAGAGTGTGTGTAGAATCCATCGCGATAGTAGCACCGGGGTTTTCATTCACCTGGGGGCCGGGCGTGTGGGGTGGAACGGACGACGGGAAGGAGTGGGGTGGGGGGTGTGCAGCACCACACCGTTCGGCCGCTGCCACTGACCACCACTCCTCTATTCAGAAGAAAACCACCCGACCCCCCCCCACCACAACCATGGCCTCCCTGCAGTCCTTCGTCTCCCGCCCGCGCGCGTCGCGTGGCCTGACCGTCCAGGTCAACGCCATCAAACCCCAGACGCCTTACCGCGACGAGCTGATCGCCACGGTACGACGAAAAAATTTGCGGCGCGAGGAAACGAGCGGCCGGCGGGGCGAGAGATCGAGCGTCGCCCTTTGCAGTCGCGCCCGCCGCAAGCCAACCGCTTGCACACCCTTCCGCCGCCCTCGGCGCCTAGCCTGGCGTCTGCCCTAGCCAGCGCCGGGCGACGGAGGCAGTGCAAAGCCCGGCGACGCCGCGGCGCGAGGAGGGGCTGCCCCGTCCCAACTTGCGACGCTCGCCTCTCACCGCGCCGCCCTCCCCTCTCTCCACCCAACCAAAAACACACAGGCCAAGAAGATCGCCACCCCGGGCAAGGGCCTGCTGGCGGTGAGTAGCAGAGACGTTTTTTGTGCCCGCCGCCGGGGACGGAAGGAGGGGACAGGTGGCCGCGACGCCCGCGCGCGCGGGGCTGTGTTTCTCGTGGCCGAGGCTAGCCGCGGGCCGGCGGCGGCGCGAGAGCGCGCGCGAGCGATTGCTCTCGCGCCTCCCTGCCCCACCTACCCTCTCCCTTCCCACCCCACGCCCGCTGCGCTGGCATGCCAGATGGCCGGCCTTGCCAGTGGCGTGGAGTGTAAGCGGGAAGGAGTGTTGGCCGAGGCAGGGACGGCCAAAACTGCACGGGCAGTTGCCTCCCACGGCCGCACGAACGCTGCGACGCCCACGGCCGCATTGCCGGCGCGGCGGCCCGCGCCGCGCCTGCTGCCCCTGCGCCGCCACATTCGCGTCGGATGACGGGTTCAGACACTCGCCTCCCCGCCCACACCGGGCCGAGGCCGTGTGGAGGGCGACGAGGTGGCGGGCGAGCCCCGAACACGAGAGAGCCAAGCGAGAGGCAGCGCCGCGCGCGCGTGCGTCCACCACCCCCCACCCCACCCCCATCCTCACTCACCACCCCTCCCCCCTCCCCACGCCCCCCCTCCCCACGCCCCACCCCCACCCACTCGCAAAACAAAATAGGCTGACGAGTCCAACGCCACCTGCGGCAAGCGCCTGGACTCCATCGGCCTGGAGAACACGGAGGCCAACCGCCTGGCCTACCGCGAGCTGCTCTTCACCACGCCCGGCCTGGGCAAGTTCATCTCCGGCACCATCCTGTTTGAGGAGACGCTCTACCAGACCGCGTCCAACGGCAAGACGATCGTCCAGATCCTGGCGGAGCAGGACATCATCCCCGGCATCAAGACCGACAAGGGCCTCGTCCCGCTCGTCAACTCCAACGGCGAGTCCTGGTGCCAGGGCCTGGACGGCCTGGCCCAGCGGTCGGCCGAGTACTACAAGCAGGGCGCGCGCTTCTGCAAGTGGCGCACGACCGTCTCCATCCCGGCCGGCCCGACCGCCATCGCCGTCCAGGACGCCGCGTACGGCCTGGCCCGGTACGGCGCCATCTCCCAGGCCGCCGGCCTGGTGCCCATCATCGAGCCGGAGGTCCTGCTGGACGGCGACCACGACATCGAGCGCACGCTCGAGGTCGCGGAAGAGGTCTGGGCCGCCACCTTCAAGCACATGGCCGACCAGGGCGTCATCTTCGAGGGCATCCTGCTGAAGCCGGCCATGGTCACGCCCGGCGCCGACTGCAAGAAGCGCGCCTCCCCCGAGGAGGTCGCGGCCGCCACGCTGAAGCTGCTGCGCCGCCGCGTCCCGCCCGCCGTCCCCGGCATCATGTTCCTGTCGGGCGGCCAGTCCGAGCTGGAGGCGACGCTCAACCTGAACGCCATGAACCAGCAGCCCAACCCGTGGCACGTGTCCTTCTCGTACGCGCGCGCGCTGCAGAACTCGGTGCTGAAGACGTGGCAGGGCAACCCGGCCAACAAGCAGGCCGCCCAGGAGGCGCTGCTGGTGCGCGCCAAGGCCAACTCCGACGCCCAGCTGGGCAAGTACGACCCGTCCAACGAGTCCGCGGACGCGGGCAAGTCCCTGTACGAGGCCGGCTACAAGTACTGAAGAGAACGGCTGCGGCTTTTGGTGAAAAAATGCAGCTGGGTGTGCGCGTGGGCGTGCGGTGCTCGAGTGCGGCAGAAGTTGGCGGGGGCAGAGGGCTGGGCGGGTGACACGGTCCCCGCCGTGCGCCCGTTTCCTCTCCTCCTTCTCCCTCTCCTTCTCGTCGCTGCGTCTCTGGGGGAACTTTTTGCGTGGTGAGTGAGTGTGTGCTTCTTCTTTTTTTCTAACCAAAAAAAAATCAAAATCATCCGTGTGGTGCGCTGGAGATTCTTCCTTTTTTTTGATGGATGGACGGGTGGGGATGGAGTGGGTGCGAGAGCGGGGTGGGAGGCTGACGGGCCGGAGTTCCAAGCTGCGGCCTGCCGCCTCTCCCTGTTTTCTCTTCTCCCCTCTGTAAACAACAAAAGAGACCCCCGTCCCCGTTAAAAAGAAAAAAGAAGAGTCGAGAGGGCGGTGGAGGTTTTTCTCATCGCCCGTCTTTTTCCCGTCCGCCTTCACACACCACACCACACCACAGCACACTCTCTCATCACCCACCCCTCCCCAACCCCGCCTTGACCGTCTCGTACGTCCCCCAACAAATGGCCGCCGCGGGCACATGGAACAGGACCCGCGGCCGCAGGCCCGCCCACAGGGCGGCAGGCCCTTCTTCCCTCGCAATCCGAGCCAGCGTCGGAAAAACGGCGCCCCTGCCATCATACCGCGCCGCGGCCGTCACGCCCTCCAACTGGAGCCTGGTTTTGGCGACGTCCAGCGGCGTCGTCGCCGCGGCCGCCACCCCGCCGGCCGCCCCGCCCGCCGTCAGCTGCGTCAGCAGGCCCTCCTCATCTCCCACCAGCTCCCACCACCAGGGCAGCGACCGGGGCGCGGACCCGCCGTCCCCGCCCTTCCCCCGCTTGCTCCACGCCAGCCAGGCGTCGCGCACGTCAGCAGCCGCGCCTTTCGCGGCTTCGTACGTGCCGAAATGCAGGGCGGTGAACGGGATGTTGGTGACGAGCGTCGTGCGCAAGCTTTTGAAAAACGCGCCGGGCCCTTCGGCCGCGAGCGTGCGGGCCACGCAATCCGCGACGCCGGAGTAGGGCGAGCCCACGACTTGGAGGCGTTGTTTGACGACGTCGCACGGCGTCATGACGCCGTCAGACACAATGGTGGCGGTCGCGCCGGCCAGGGACGCGGCCAGGGTGGGGTGGGCGAGGGGTGGGGCGGCCGGCCCATTCCACCCGCCCGGGCCCAGGCCCTTTTTCACCCACTCGTACACAGCAAAGTACAGCGCGTGGGCCGGGCCCGCGCCGACGGCGACCGCCGTCACGCCGCCGTACAGGCCGCGCAGGCCTTCGCGGCGGAGGATGGACGCGACGGCCGCGGCCACAGGCCCGCCTCGCAACCGCTGGCCCGGGTGGGCCAGCGCCTGCGCCCTCGTTTTGACCGTGTCGACGGGGAACATGGCGACGTGTTCGGCGATGCCGGCGGCGGCGCCGGCGACCATGTGCTGTTTTTTTGTGCAGGGGTGTGGGTGTGGGTGTGGTGGGTGGCATCGTTTTTTTTTCGCGTGGGAAAAAAAATGAAGGGGCGCGTGGAGGTTTTTCTCGTCGCGGCCGATGGGAGTCAAGTGCCCGCCGCCACCCGCCCTTCCTAGCCTCCCTTCACACCCGATCGCCCTCACCTCACTAAAGCCCAGGCCCTCGTAGTCATCCTCTCCCTCGGCAGCGGACGTTCCACCGGCTCCATGCCCGGCCCCGCCGAATGCAGGCCCGCCCGCGCCGCCGCCGCTGCCCTGTGCGGCCGGTTTGGGCGACGACGGCGTGACGTGGGCGTGCGCCGTGCAGGTCGGTGGGTCGGCCGGGCCACGCGGCCTGACCGGCAGGTCCGTGACTAAGGTGGACGGCCCGCCTAGGAGGCAGGCCAGGCCGGGAGAGAGGAGCAGCGACATTTTTTTTCGTCCAAGCCAAAACTAAAGATCCGTCTACCCGCCTGGGCCCGCCTAGTCTCTCTACGGGTGTACACGGGAGGGCGGGTCACGCCCGGCCCTGTGTGTCCGGATTGGGCAGGAGGTCGGCGCCCTCGCCCCCCGGGCTCCCTGCGGGAAAACGAGTGTGTGCGAGTGTTTTGCGCTGCGCCGTCGGGCGTGCCCTTCACTGCCTCATCAAGACCGATGCTGCTCTGTCCGGCGTCCGCCCCCTCCCGCGCCCTGCGCGTGGCGGGGACCTCCCGCCCTGTGCGCCTGTTGGAAGTGGACGAGCCCGTACTCAAGGAGATTCTGGAGCAAGGGTGAGGAGGAGTATTGTGGGGCGGAGGCGGGCGACAACAAAACGCGGCCCTCCGCGCATCGACAGCCCGCTCAATTTTCCATCAAAAAACTCCAGCGTCCACATCAAAGCCACCCGCGCCGGCCCGGCCGTCCTGTGCACGGCGGCCGCCACGTACGAGCTCAAGACAGTGGAGACGACGAACGCGCTGCTGCTGGTGCCGGAGGGCGAGGTATGAGTGGATGCGCAAGGGGTTTGAAAACGACCAACCACTGGCTCTTTCGGTTCGCATGAGAGAGAGAGAGACGCGGCGCGAGGGGGGCGCAGTGCCGCCTGCCCGCTCGTGCGGGGACAGGCCGCGTCCATCGTCGTCAAATGGAAGAGTGGAAAGCTCTCCAACCAACCTCAGCCCGCCCCTCCCCCCACCCCCACCCCCTCTCTCGCGTCCACAGGCCGCCCGGTCGCCCGCCGTCGCCGCAGCGACCGCCGCCTCACACCTCGAACTCGTGCCCACGCCGCCCCGCTTCGACAGCCTGGACGCCGCGCTGCACGCCTCCGCGCTCGGCGAACGCCACCACGGCGAGCCGGGCCCTTCCGGCGCGTCGTCCCTGCCCCACCCGCCCACGCTCGCCTCGCTCGCGGCGACCACGCCGGCCTCGCCCGCCGAGCTGTGCGCGGCGTTGGCCGCCCGCCGCGCCTTTCCCTGCCCGTCCGGCACGCCGGGCGGCGTGCGCACCCTGGACCCGCACTACGCGGCGGCGCTGACGGACTGGATCCTCGCGGCCGCGGCGGCGGGCGGGTGGCCGCTGGACGCCGTCCCCGTCGAGGCGGCGGTGGCCGGCGCGTCGGCGGAGGCGGGCTACCACCCGGCCGTCGTGCGGGCGGGCTTGGCCCGCCTGGCCCGGCCGCCGCCCGCCCTGGAAGCGGCGGCCGGGCGGGGGGGGAGGGCGAGGCGCCCGCCGCCCCGGCCACGCCGCACGCCGCGCTCGCGGCCGGCACCCTCCCGCCCGCCACGCCCACCGTCGCCCTGCACCCGGACGCTATCCGGCTGCACGTCGCGGTGACGAGGCTGTTCACCCGGACGCCGCGCTGGGCGGCGGGCCTGTTCGAAGCGGAGTGGGCGGCCGCCCTGCCGCCGGGCGTCGCGCCGGACTGGGGCTGCCTGGCGGGGGAGGCCCTCCTGGACGGCCCGCCGTCGCCGTCCAGCGGCGGGCCGGGCGCGCCCCCGCCGCCGTCGCTGCCCGGCGCCCGCCCCGCCCGGGTCACCCACTTTCCCTCGGCGGCCCTGCCCTCCGACCCGGCCGCCCGGTGCGCGGCGCTCTTTGCCGCCCGGCCGCGGTGGACGGGACCGGCCCTGGCCGCGTATCTAACCCCGCTCGCCTCTCCGCCGGGCGCGCCCGCGGGCCGGACGCTGGCGGCCATGCTGCTGGCGCACGCGCGGGCGAGCGAGGGGCCGGGCGGGGTCACGCTGTACTCGGCGCGGTGACAAATCAATGGATGTGCGTGGGAAAAAAAAATGTGGGGCGGGGTGGTGTGGGAGGACGGACGCGGAGGGGGCGGTGAAAAGAGCTTGCCGTGCACACAAAAAAACTCCGCATCCGCGTGCTTGTCACATGCGCTCCTCCCCCTAATCCCCGAGCACTTGCATCGTGCCGCGGCGCATCGCTTCGCGGCGCATTTTTTTCTTGGACGCAGCTTTTTTGTGGCGCGAGCCGCCGCGGCCGCCGCCCGCGCCCGCGGCCGTCGCGTTGGCGTACCACCAGAGCGCCACGTTGGCAGACAGGAACAGCGCGACGAGGAGGCCGAAGAAGGCGGTGACGGCGACGGCGGTCTGGGAGTGTGTGTGGAGGGGAGGGGTGGGATGGAGAGAGGCGGGAGGTTGGTTTTCGAGGCGCGCGCAGCCGGACGCACACAAACGGATATGCGCACGCAGCCGGGCCCGAAGCCCCGGCCTCTCAACGCACGTCCATGGTGTCTGGGGCGCGTGAAGGCGGTGAGAGTGTGTGGCGCGCGAGCCCTGGTGGTGAGCACGCGCGGGGCGTGTGGAGCAAGCGCGAAAAAAAGTTTTGATGCCTCTGCCAGCAAGGGCGAGCGCACTCGCAGAGAGAAATTCTCTTTCGGTCGCGTTTCTCCCCACGGCCCGACCCCGGTCCGCCTCCTCCTGAAAAGAGGCCAGGCAGGGCGCGCAGCCCGCACTGCACCCAGCCACCATGGGCCAGGTGCGAGGGGAGGGGAGGAGGCGAGGGGCGGCGTGTGCGCGCGCGTGCACACACCCATCGCCTGTGCCCCTCTACCGCTAGCGGGAAAGGGGCCACCCCCTCCCCTCCATCCCTCACGCCGCCCGCACGCACGCCCTCTCTCTCCCACCCCACACACACCCCCCGCCCCAGGCCATGTCCTTTGGCCTGACCCAGTACGACGTGGAAGAGCTGATCGACTACTGCGGCGGCAAATTCAACCAGGCCGAGATCGAGGCGCTCTACCGCCGCTTCCGCGCGCTGGACCGCGGGCGCAAGGGCTTCCTGACGGCGGAGGAGGTGACGGCCATCCCCGAACTGTCCATCAACCCGCTGGCCAAGCTGCTGGAACGCCAGCTGGAAGGCAACTTCAAGAATTTCGTCGGCGTCCTGTCCGCCGCGTCGTCCCGTTCGACGTGGGACGACCGGGTGCGCCTCATCTTCGCAATCTTTGACGCGGACGGCGACGGCATCGTGTCGCGGGCGGACCTGGGCCTGATGGTCCGGGCCCTGGCCGGGTCGGGCCTGTCTGAAGGCGAGATTGAGGCGGTCGTGTCGGGCGCCCTGGCGGAGGCGGGCGAGCGGGCGGCGGCGGCGGGCGTGGGTGGTGGTGGGGACGGGGGCGGTGGCGACGCAGCAGCGGCAGGAACAACGACAAGGGGAGGAGAGGGGAGGGTGGACGGCCTGCGCTTGGACGACTTCCGGCGCGCGCTGTCCAAGCGGGACCTGCCCATGGCGGTGGCGGTGCCGACGGATTATTGATGTGACAAATGAGGAAAGGAAAAGCAGCGGGGCAGGTCGAAGGGTGGGCGCACAGACCATACCGGCAAACGCAGCGCGCGCTCGCCCGCTCGCCCCACTCTCTCGTCCGCGCGCGCCTCGCAGCGCCTCGCCTTCAGTCGCGCTCCTCCATACAGCCCCCGCGCCATGCAGAGGACGCTCTCCAGCACTTGCGCGGGGACACGGACGGCCCTGCCCGCGTCCACGTCGCGGCGCGCCCCGGCACGCCGCGGCCGCGGGCCGCCGCCGACGACGACCGCACTGCTGACGGCCGCGCCCTCGCCCGCCGCGCCGACGGGCGACTTGGAGGGCGTAGCCAAGGCACGGTGAGTGTGTAAGGGATAGCGCCGCGTGGAGAGAAAGCCGGAACAGGCGCGGACGGCCGGGCGGCGCGTCGCGGAAGGCGCACAAACGCCCGCGCCGCATCGGCGCGCGGCCGGCCGGGCCTGGGGGGAGCGAGCGCGCTCCGCTCCCTCTCCCTCGCCGCCCCCGCCTCCCCCGCCGGCCCGCGTCCCCCCTCCCATCCCCCAATTGGATGACAGGACAGACGGGTGATCTTGCCGGGCGGCGCGGAACTGCGGTAGAAAGAGCCGGCGGACCCGGCGGCGGCGGCCTCCCGAGAGAACGGGCGCCCCCGCGGCCCTTCACCCGCCTCATCAACCTGCACCCACACCCGCCCCTCCCCCCACCCGCCCCCGCCCCCCACCCCCACCCCAGCCTCATCACCGCCATCAAAACGCCCTACCTCCCCAACGGCAAAATCGACTTGCCCGCCTACGACAACCTGGTGTCCCTCCAAGTCGCGGGCGGGGCGGACGCGCTCGTCATCGGCGGCACAACGGGCGAGGGTCACTTGATGTCGTGGGACGAGCACATCATGCTGATCGCGCACACCGTCAACGCCTTTGGCGGCCCCTCCGGCCCGCTGGCCGTCATCGGCAACACGGGCAGTAACGCCACGCGGGAAGCCCTGCACGCGACGGAGCAGGGCTTTGCAGTGGGCATGGACGCGGCCCTGCACGTGAATCCCTACTACGGCAAGACGTCGTCCGCGGGGCTGGCCACCCACTTCAAGGCCGTCCTGGATGAAGGGCCCGCCATCCTGTACAACGTGCCGGGGCGCACGGGCCAGGACATCCCGACGGACGTGGTGCTGGGGCTGGCGGACCACCCCAACTTTCTGGGCGTCAAGGAGTGCACGGGCAACGGCCGCATCAGCGCCTACGCGGACGCGGGCGTGCGGTGTTGGTCGGGCAACGACGACGAGGCGCACGACGCCGTGCACGGGGGCGCCCGCGGGGCGGGCGCCATCTCGGTGACGTCCAACCTGTTGCCGGGCACGTTCGCGTCGCTGCTGAAGACGCGGGACGACGCCACGGCCGCGGCGCTGCAGCCGCTCATCGCCTGGATGTTTTGCGAGCCCAACCCCATCGCCATCAACACGGCCCTGGCCATGTGCGGGCTGTGCCGGCCCGTGTTCCGGCTGCCGTACGTGCCGCTGTCGCGGCCCCAGCGCGAGGAGGGCGCGCGCCTGCTGCGCGAGGTGTCCCACCTCCTGCCGGGCGTGGAGGCGGTGCGCGTGTTGGAGGACGACGATTTCAAGCTGTGCGCCCGGTATTAAAGGGGAGGCGGGGGGGAGGCGGGCAGGCCTTGGAGGGAGGCGGGGAGGGGGGGCGTGACGGGGGGTTGCGTCTTTTTTGTGTTGCTCCTGGGAGACGGGCGCGTGGAAGTGCAAGAAACCCAAAACACAGCGCGCGCGCACTCTGCCTGGGAAAGAAAAAACAGACACACAGGCGCACGTTCTAAACAATCTACAGCTCCACCCGCGGCCCCGGCGGCGGGCCGGGCGCCCCGCCCGGCAGGTCCACGGCCCACAACCCGGGCGCCACCTGCTCCGTCCGCACGGCCGGCGGCGGGATGAGGGGGGCGGGCGCCCCCGCGTCCCCGCGCCCGCGCCCCGCGTCCCCGCCCCCACCTCGCAGGCGCCCGTAAGCGGCGTCCGCCGCCTCCAGCTCTTCCGGCGTGCGCGCGGCCTTCAGGGCGTCGCACACCTGGCTGAACGCAGCTGTGCGGGCGCGGGAGACGGCGGCCGCGTCGGACAGGCCGCAGGTCGGGGGTGGGGCCGCCAAGGCGGCCGCAGCTTCGGCCAGCCCGCCCAGGGCCGGCCCGCCCCCCGCGGCCGCCTCAGCAGTCACGGGCCGGCCGTCCACCAGCTCGGCCAGCAACGCCGCCCGGGCGTCGCACCGGGCAACGGCCTCGTCACACGCGGCCGTGTCGCCCGCCAGGCCGGCGGCGGCGGTGCGTCGGTGGAAGGCCGCCGCATCGGCCGCTTCCTGTATTTTTTTTTCTCAGTCGCGTGGATGAGTACGCGTGCGTCGTTTTTTTTCGGATCGGCGGCCGCCCGCGCGCCTCCTCCTTCCCCTTACCGTCTGGTAGACTTGCACCACCTCTGCCAGATCGCGAAAGCCCGCGGGCGGCTGGTGGCCCGTGCCCGTGCGGCGGCCGGACATCTTGTGGCTTGGTCGCCAGTGGTCAGGGCGCGAGCGAAAGACGGCAGAGCCGCGGCGCTTTTTGCGATTGGCGTCGCACGAGTGTGGGGGAGAGGGAGCGGGTGCACTGTGCCTGGGCGTGCGGGTCCCTGTGTGCGCGCCGTGTCAGGCGTCTTTTGTTTTTCGTTCTCCTTTCCCCGATTACCGCTGTGCGAGCCCGGGCCCAACGCATTGCGAAGTCTCTTCCGCGGAGCGTAAGGCGAGCTCGTCCGCCCGTGTCCGCCCGCCCGCTTCCACCCAAAACCACGCACAATGACCGTGGCCGACGAAAAGGCTGCCAAGAAGGCAGCCAAGGCCGCGGCCAAAGCAGCCGCTTCCGGCCCCGCGCCCGGCGCCGACGCCCACGTCTTGGCCCCGACCAAAGTCACGCCGCCGCTGGACACGTCGAAATGGCCGCTCCTCCTAAAAAACTATTCCAAGCTGAATGTGCGGACGGGGCACTACACGCCCATCGCGAGTGGCAGCACGCCGCTGGCCCGGCCTTTAGCGGGTGAGTTTCTTTTTTTCCGCTCGCTCGTGCCTGGCCGGCGGCTAGGCGAGCTGCCTTTTGTTTGCGACGCCGTGCGGGCATGCAGCGCCGCCGGCGCGCTCCAGGCTGCCTGCCCGACGATAGAACACATGCTTGTGCTTCCATTGACTCGGGCGTAGATGGGGGTGGAGTGGTGCGCGGCCCCGCAAAACGGGACGCATGCGAATGCGACCAAGCCGGCGGCTCGTCGAAGCAAGAGGCATGGCCTGCCTGCGTCGCACCGTCCCGCCATGGGGCGGGCTTTGCCGGGCGTGCGCTGGGCGTAGCTACAAGCCCTAGGTCGCTGTGTACATACTGAGCTTGACAGCTGGAGGTTGCGTGGCCTCCAGAGCCCGCGGGCGGGCGCGCCGGACGGGGAGGGGAGGCGCGGCCGACCCCCAGCCGCCACCGCCACCACCACCCCACCACACCACACCCCGGGCCGACCACCCCCTCTCACGCCCCCGCTCCCATCCCCCTGCCCGCCCGGCTCTGCACTCCTCCCCCCCCCCCTCCCCACCCTCCAGAGTACATCCGGTACGGCGTCATCAACCTGGACAAGCCCTCCAACCCGTCCTCGCACGAGGTCGTCGCCTGGGTGCGCCGCATCCTGCGCGTCGACAAGACGGGCCACTCGGGCACGCTCGACCCGAAGGTGACGGGCAACCTCATCGTGTGCATCGACCGGGCGACCCGGCTGGTGAAAGCCCAGCAGGGCGCGGGGAAGGAGTACGTGTGCGTGGCCCGCCTGCACGCCGGCCCCGAGGGCGGCGCCGGGCGCGTCGCGCGCG
This sequence comes from Medakamo hakoo, assembly GCA_026636295.1. Classification (NCBI taxonomy): domain Eukaryota; kingdom Viridiplantae; phylum Chlorophyta; class Trebouxiophyceae; family Coccomyxaceae; genus Medakamo; species Medakamo hakoo. The sequence goes on from CP089461.1 coordinate 463,573, forward strand.
CGCTCGCGTCGCTGACGGGCGCGCTCTTCCAGCGCCCGCCCCTCATCTCCGCCGTCAAGCGCCAGCTCCGCGTCCGCACCATCTACGAGTCCAAGCTGCTGGAGTACGATGAAGCCCGCCACCTGGCCGTCTTCTGGGTCAGCTGCGAGGCCGGCACGTACATCCGCACGCTGTGCGTCCACCTCGGCCTGCTGCTGGGCGTCGGCGGCCACATGCAGGAGCTGCGCCGCGTCCGGTCGGGCGCGCTCGGCGAGGGCGACGCCATGGTCACCCTGCACGACGTCCTCGACGCCCGCTGGGCGGCGGACACGCTGGGCGACGAAGCCTACCTGCGCCGCGTCGTCCTGCCGCTCGAAGCCGTGCTGGGCGGGTACAAGCGCCTCGTCCTCAAAGACTCCGCCGTCAACGCCGTCTGCTACGGCGCCAAGCTCATGATCCCGGGCCTGCTGCGCTATGAGGACGGCATCGAGGTCGGCGACGAGGTGGTGCTGATGACGACCAAGGGCGAGGCCGTAGCGCTCGGCGTCGCGGGCATGACGACGTCCACACTGGCGACGTGCGACCACGGCGTCGCGGCCCGCGTCAAGCGCGTCATCATGGAGCGGGACACGTACCCGCGCCGGTGGGGGCTGGGGCCCGTCGCCTCCAAGAAAAAGGCGCTCATCGCGGAGGGGAAGCTGGACAAGTACGGGCGGCCCAACGCCGAGACGCCGGCCGAGTATTTGCGCGCGGTCCCGGACGCTGTCGCCGGCGGCGGCGGGGGTGGCGCGCCGCCCGCGCCCTCGGCCGCCGGTCCGTCTCCCGTCCCTCCGACGGTCGTCAGTGCGGGTGGGGGCGGCGAGCCGGACGCGGACGCCAAAGCCGCCAAGAAAGCGGCCAAAAAAGAAAAGAAACGGAAGGAAAAGGAGGCGGGCGGCGGCGGGTCGTCGGACGGCGAGAAAGGGGAGAAGAAGAAGAAGAAGAAAAAGGACAAGGAGTGAGGGCAGGGGTGGGGGGCGGGGGCGGCACCCCCCCGCCCCCGCCTCGCCGCCCCGCGCCGCTTCCCACCCCTTGTGTGCTGTGCTGGATGGATGGCATGGGAGGTGGACCGGGGTTTGGGACGAGGGGGGGGACACAAGCCCAACGAGTGGGGGCGGGGGCGAGCTGTTTTTTGGGAGGCGCGCGCTTCTTTTTGTATCACCAACCAAACATGAAAACATTCATTGCATTGACAATACTCCCCCGCCCCTGGGCGCACACACGGACGTGGCGGGCGCGGGAAGGGAGGGTGACAGCCCCGCGGCGCGCACTACCGCACATGGACCGCCCCGCCCACCACCAGGACACAGCTCCCACCGCTGCACCATTCACGTGCCGGCCCCCATGCTAGAGTCCCCAGACATGACGTAACCGGCGTGCCCCAACGCGACGAGCACGGCGCTGAAGAAGACGCGGTCCCTCACGGCGGGCGAGACGCGGCCGCGCAGGCCGATGCGAATGAGCGGGAGGAGGGGGGCGTAGACCAGCGGGGCGTAATTGGAGAGGGGAGGGCTTTTGCGGCGGGGTGGGGGGCTGTGTTGTGTGTGGGTTGGGTGGGCGGGGGCGGTCCCATGGGCGTCAGTCAGCCGGGCGGGATGGAGGGATGGGAGGGGGGGCGGCTGGGCGGAGGGCAGAGAGCGTGTCGCGTCCTCGTGCCCCCGCCCATTCCAGCGCCACTTCCCGTCGCCCGCCCTCGTTTCAAGCTGCACAGCGTCATGTGGAGCAAATCCTGCTGCTCGAACAACACTCACGTGGGTGGTGGCGCCTTGCCCGACAGGAATTCGTCATCGACCGCAACCATTGTTCTTGAAGCGAGTGTGCGGCGAGACGTCTGTGCTGCCCCCGCCTCAGCCTATGCAAAACACAACCCACTGCTTCCTCCGCTCCCTGTTACACGCGCAACGGAAAAATAGAGAACCCGCTTGACCCCCACCACCCTCACGCAGGCAAACTGAAGCTCTCGTTCGTCGTGTGCCGTTTTTGAACAATCCTCCCAAAAAAGCAAAACAGCGGGCGCACAGCGCGCCCCGCCCCTGCCCCGCCCCGCCCGCGAGGGTTGGGGCCTCTCACCGCCGGCGCCGCCGCCCGCCGCCGCCGTCGCCCAGGCCCATCCCGCCGTCGTCGCTCTCGCTGCCCGGGTCCCCAAACTCCCACATGCCCGCGTGGCGGCGGCGTGCCTCAGTTTCGGCGTCCGCCAAAGCGGCCAGGGCCTCGGCGGCGGGCGTGCCGGGCGCAGGGGGCGGGCCCGCGGGCGGCGCAAAACGGGCGAGGCCGGCCCGCAGCAGGTCCGCGTTGACGGACGACGCCGGGTCGACGGCCGCGCCCGCGCTGGACCCCAGCAGCAGGGCCAGGCGGGCAGGAGGGCCAGGCGCGGGCGCGGCTTTCTTGCCACCACCCCAGGCGGGCGCGGATGGGGCAGCGGCGGGGCCGCCACCGGCCCGCCCAACCACGGCCGCGGCCACCTCCGCGCCGCTCCCCACCGCCTCCACGAACACGGCCTCGGCTTCGGCCGCGATGTCGGCCTGCGGGCCGTCTGCGCTGGGCAGGCGGACGAAGGCGAGCGAGGCCGGCGTGGCGAGGGGCGGCGTGGAGGCGAGGGCGGGCGGGAGGGCGCGCAGCGACGACACCGCCACCGCGCCGTCCGCATTGCCAAAGTCGACAAACGTGACGGCCGCCGTGCTGGCGCCCGCCTTGGGCGCGGCGTCCAGGCGGGCGCGGTAATACAGGCCGTCGCCGGCGAAGGGCGCGGCGACCAGGCTGCCCGCGGCAGGAGGGGGGGACAGCGGCAGGGGGGGCGCGGCCGCCAGGTCGGCGGCCGCGAGGCCCGCAGCCACGGCCGCCAGCCCGCCGCCGCCGCCCTGCAGCTGGACGGAGAAGTCCAGGGGGCCGCGGGCGTCCGACACGATGACGGACGCCGGGCGCCAGGCCGCTGGCGCGGGCGCCGCGTCCCCGGCCGTGCCGCCACTGCCCGCGCCGTCGCCCGCGCCGTCGCCGGCGTCGGGCGACCAGCCCGCCCACACGCCTTTCCGCGCCGCTTGCGCCGCCTCCTGCGCCGCGGTCAGGGCGGGGTCGGGCCGCCCGCCGGGCAGCAGGCGCGCCAAGCCCTCCCCCACCAGGCACCGCCCCCACTCCCAGCCCGACGACGGGATGGAGAGGGCGCCCAGGAACGTGCCGCCCCGGTCGACGGCGTGGATGGAGACCACGGCGTCCCGGTGCAGGGCCGCCCGGCGCACCGCGGCCAGCGCCTCCGCCCCGCCCGGCTCGCCCGCGGACGCCGGCTCGCCGCCGCCGCCGCCTCCGGACCGTGGAGGGGCGGGCGCCCGGACGCCCGACGGCGAGAAAGACACGGTGACGCCCTCTTTCGGGATGGTCAGCTTGGCGCGGTGGCCGGAGCCCACGTGCTCCACCACGGCCGCCAGCGGCCCCCGGCTCAGGAAGGACAGGTGGGCCTTGGCCTTGGCAGCATTGCCCGGGCCCGAAATGTCGTTGCCGTGGTGCGGGGGCGGGGGCTTGGGCGAGTGCACGCCCTTCTTTGCGGAGGCCGCCGCCGCCTCGGCCGTCAGCAGGCTGTCATACCCCGCCGCCCGCTCATCGTCGGCCCGGTGGCGGACGACGGACGCCAGGCCGCGACACAGCAGCAGTTCAGCCAAGTTGGCGGGCGGGGTGTTGGCAGGGGAGCCGGGCGGCGGGGGGAGGGTGACGGCGCCAAACGACAGCGCGCGCGGCTGGGCGCCGGGCGCGGCGGGCGCGGCGCCGGGCGGCGGGCCGCCCCCCGCGCCGCCCGCCTGGACGGGGCGCTCGTACTCCAGCCTGACGGAGACGGCCTTGCCCGCCGCCCGGGACCGCACAAACTCCCGGGCTTCCCCGCCCCAGGGCTCGCCCGCCGGCGCGCCCGGGCGCGGCGGCCGCGGCGCGCGGACGGACGACAGGTGGACGCGGCGCTCGACGCCCGCGCCGGCGTCGAGCACGACCAGGCAGTCGCCGGACACGACTTCGACGACGGTGCCGGTGAAGGAGGACGACACTTTGGTGCCCGCCCCCGGCGGCGGGGCCCAGCCCTTCCACAGGCCCACGCCGGCGGCCTTGGCAGCGCGCTCCGCGTCGCGCAGCGCGCCCGCGGCCGGCAGGGGGAGGAGGGCCAGGCTCCACTCCGCCGTCCGGGCCAGGCCGGCACGCAGCAGGGCCGCGCCCAGGTCGGACGACGGCGGACGCCCGGGCGCGGGCGGGAAGGACAGGGACGCGACCAGGTTGCCGTGCCTGTCCGCGCCCGCCAGGGTCAGGCTCACATCCCGGTGCAGGGCCCGGGACGACGCGAAGTGCGCGGCGACGGGCGCGAAGGGCGAGGGCGGCGGGTGTGGGGGGCCGTCGGCGGCGGGCGGGCGGGCGCCGGGCGGGGCCGCGACGCCGGCCAGCAGGATGGGCACCGCCCGCCCGGCCGGGAGGGCGGCGGGCGCGCCGCCCGCGGCCGCGGGCGGGAAGGAGGCGCGAAACGAGGCCGCGGACCCAAAGTGTTCGACGACGGCGGGGACGACCGCGCCCGGCCCGCCCAGCGCGGCCAGGAGGGCGGCGCCCGAGGGCAGGGCTGCCGGCTCGGCGGGCGGGCCCGCGGGCGGCGGCGGGTGGGCGCGCGCCCCCCACAGCCCGCGCCCGGCCGCTTCCGCGTCCGCGGCCGCGGCCACCAGCTCGTCGTGGTACGGCGACGTGGGCGGGCCGGGCGGGCCGCCGCCGCCGCCGCCGCCGCCGCCGCCGGCGGGCTTGACGCGCGCCCAGCCGGCCTCCGCGACCGCCAGGGCCAGGTTGGTCGAGTCCGGCCCGACAAAGACGGAGCCGAACGCGCGCTCGCCGCCGCCCGGCCCCGCGCCCGGCAGGGCGCCCTCCACCCGGAAGGTGCACGGGCGCCCGATGGCGGCCCTGCGCAGGAAGTCGCGCGACGCGCGGGCGCCCGGTTCGTCGGGCGTGGAGCCGTCCCGGCGGCCGAGGCGCGGCGCGGAGAGGGAGGAGAGCGTGAGCGCCTTCTGGAGGGGCGGGCCGCCCGCGCGCGGCGGGCCCATGATGGTCAAGGAATCCCCAGACTCCACGGAGAAGACGGTGCCTGCGTTTTTTTTCAGACGGAGAGGGGGCGGTGGCCGTGGTGAGAGGAAAAGAGGCGGGGTGGGGAGGGAAGGCGAGCGCGCGGCGCGCGAGAGAGCGTGAAACGCGCCGCGTGCACGGCCGTCCAGCCCGCCCCTCAGCCTGACCTTTGAGCCATTGGCCGCCTAGGGACCCGGACGAGCCGGCCGCGGACGCCATGGCTGGAGCGAGGTGGTGGGAGGGCGGAGGGTCGGGCGGAGAGAGAGGACAGAAACACTGAATGGGTCACCCGATCGATGCTGTGCGGGAGCGATATGCGCGCCGGAGGAAGGGTAACCCCCTCCTCCATCAAAAAAACACCAACAAACGCGGAAAATCCTACACGCCCACACACACACACGCACACCTCCCTCACCCATTCAACGCTCTACACAACAGGGAGGCATGACACAAAAAAAAACGGACGCATTTCTTATTCAAAGGAAGGGCACTGCCCTCCCCCCCATTCCCATTTCTTCCATCTCAAGCTGCGGCCGCGCTCCCACCACCAGTCCCATCCCCCGCCACCACTTTGAACTTCGCCAAAAACATGTCGCCAAACACAATTTCCTCACCGGGCGGGACGGGAACGGCGGCCATGGCCTTGAGCTGGGTGGCGGACTCGCCAGTCCCGACGTACGTGCCGTTGGTGGAGCCGAGGTCGGTCAGCGTCAGCAGCGTGTTGGGGGGCCCGCCGGCCGGGCCGACGCGCAGCATGGCGTGGCGGGTGGACACCTGTGTCGTTTTTGTGTGAACGAGGGAATGGGGGAGGTGGTTGAGCGTGCGAGCCATGAAACGGCGGCATCCTCCGCGGCCGGGCATGGATGCATGGAGGGGGGGGGGGGGGCGTCGCAGCGCGCGAGCGCCCGAGGGTCACGCGTACCCCGCAAGAGAGCGCATGCCCCTACCTTTTCCGCCGCGTGTCCGACCGCCAAACCCCGTTCGCCTCCCACCCAATCTCCCCTGCACAACGCACCGTGGGAATGCTGACCACGATGTCCGCTGGGTCTTCCCTCCCCAGCTCGTACAGGCCCTCGGACAGCGGGATGGGCAGCGGGAGCGGGCACGGCCCATCCAGGTGGTCCGTGCTGCCGTCGCCCGTCGGGACGAGGGTCAGGCTGATCGGGGTGGCGCGGGCGGTGAGGGTCCGAAGACGCGTGGGCACCGCCGCGGCGCGGTGGGAGGCTGGGAGCGGGCGGGCCAGGCGCAGCATTTTCCTGTCTTGTGCGCTTTTTTCTTGGCGTTTTTTTGGGGTGTGGATGGGCAAGAGTGGGGGGGCCCCAGCCCTCAGCTCCCGGGAGCTCCATCCCGCCGTCCCTCTCTCGCCTCGCCCGCCGCCGCACCGACCCTGTCCCAGTGTGCTCTCCATGCGTTTTTCTTTTCCTGAAAACAAAGGGCAGGGGTAACACAAAGAGCACCGTCCCTCCCCCCCCTCCCTCACACCATCGCGGCGCCCTCGCCGCCAAAGCCGCGCGCGGCCGCGCCCTCCTCGTCCTTCGGCGCCAGCACCGTGACGACGTCCGGCAGCGGCGTCTTGGGGCCGACCTTGCCGGTCGGGTCCCACTCCCGCATGATGCGGACCTTGATGCCCAGGACGCCCTGGCGCAGCAGGACGTGGCGGACGGCGGTGTCGACGTACTCACGGACCGGGTCGCCGGCGGACAGCATGTAGCCGTCCACGAACTTCATGGCCTTGGCGCGCTGGGCGCGCAGCTTGCCGGAGACGACGACCTCGCAGCCCTTGGCGCCGGCCTCCATGACGTAGCGCAGGACGCCGTAGCAGGCGCGGCGGACGGCCAGGCCGCCCAGCAGCTTGTAGCGCAGCGACTCGGCCTGGGCGACCGCGCACAGGCCGCGCGCCGCGATCTTTTCGGCGTACAGTTCGACCGACCCGTCCGGGAACTGGAAGCGCTTCTGCACCGCGGCCGTCAGCTCGCGGATGCGGCGGCCCTTCTCGCCCAGGACGTCCTGCGTGCGCGTGGCGCGGATGATGACCTCCGTGCGCATGGGCGTGACGCGGACTTCCACGCCGGAGTAGCCCTGGTGGCGAGGGGGGGGAGAGGAGGGGGGGATGAGTGTGAGTGGGCGCGTGACACGAGGGAGGAGGGCGGCCAGCGGGCGGAGGGGAGGAGTGGAGTGGTGGGGATGGGGGCAGGTCGGGCGCGGGGGGGCGAGCAAGGGGGGCGAGCGATCGGCCGCATTTTTTTCCGTCTGGCGCAGCCGCGCCCACCCAAGCACACCGCCACCATCAACACACCTGCTCCGCCAGCTCGCGCGTCAGCAGCTCGTTCAGCTCGGCGTAGAAGACGCCGTCGGCGACAAACTGTTTGTTTGGGAGGAGGAGAGGGGAGTGGGGGTGAGAGACAGTGTGGGAGCCGGCGGCGCGATTGAGGCGAGCGCGGGGCCGCGCTGTGCGCCAGGGCGCCAGAGGCCAGGAGCTCCACCCAGTTGACAGCAACTAGACCGACCCCAAGCACAGTCTGGTGGGCGCGGAGGGGTGCAGAACGCCCCAGAGCGGGGCGTGGGCGTGTGTGTCGGGCGCGCGCTCGGCCCGGCGGCCGGCCGGGCGCGCGTTGGGGAGAGGCGTCCGAGCAAGCGGTCGCGCCGTGACTCGCCACCGCCGCCCGCCGCCCCAATCAGGCAGGCTGAACGGTCTGGCGGTCGCCGAGCCGTGCCAGGCTCGGGACGGATGGGCGCGACGGACGCCGGGCGGGGGGCCAAATGGCGACGCAAGTTCGCCGGCTCTCTCCCGCGCTGGGTGGGCCGCCCGGGCTCTCCCCCGGCGACGCCCAGCACAGCCAGGACACTTGAAAAGAAGAACGGTACCTTGCGCTTCTTGCTGATGGCGGTCATGGTGTTTCTGCAGTGGTGTTCGACGCGGCAAAGGGGTCGAGACGTGTGCTAAGGGGGAAACGCAAGAGTGGGGCAGGCCGCGGGCAGGCCCCCCGCTCAGACCATCGCTCACTGTCGCCAAAAACAACAGAGGAGAGAGGCCGCGAGAAGTGCTCGCCCTTGTCTCCACGCACTCAATGCCCCAACGCCGCCGCCCTCACTGGAGGCGTGCTCTGGCCACGGCCGCCCTGTTGGCGGGCGGGGTCGCCGCTGCAGAGGTGCGCTTGAGAGGGAGCAGAGGCATCGGACAGCTGCACTTGCTTTCACCTATCCAACTCTCACAACACCTCCACGGAAACAAAACAGCCGTCGCCCTCGCCCAAGGGCGGGATAGACCAGGTGGCCGCCGTGGACGAGGTGCGTTGAGAAGAGAGGGGTGGAAGGCGACACGGCGCCGGCGCAACGCCTGCGATGCACGCACGAACGAGCGCGCATGCAGCCCGACGACGCAAAAAAAAAAACACCGCCATGCCCTCACCACCCCTCCCACCCCTTCTCAACAGATCTACAAGACCGTGGAAAACAAGCTGGACGCCCTCCTAGAGGGCGCCCGCTCTAAAAAAGCCGCGCTCGTTTCTAAAACGGCGTCGGACCCAAAATGCATCCCCCGCCTCAAGCGGCCTTGGCACGGCCCGTCCATCGTCGCGGCCGACGGGGCGTTCATGGGTCCCTTTTACGCGGGCGTCGCACAAGCGCTCTTAGAACGCGGCGTCATCACCGCAGACTGGACGCCCTGGGGTGGGGCCGGGTCTGGAGGCGTGGCGGGCGTCTTGACAAACGCGGGGTATGACGGCTACGCCCAGCTCGGGCTGGCGACGCAGCTGACCGCGGCCCTGTGCCCGGGCGGCGTGTGCGACTTGGGGACTTTCCCTGACGTAGCCATGGCCATCTGGGGTGGGGCGCTCGCGGAAAACATTGGGTTCACACGTGCGTTTTTTGATGCGGCGTTTTTTCATGAGTTTTTTTGGCTGGGATCGAAGACGGCGCGACAGGTTTGGGACGGAAAAAAAAAAACTCAGCGCCCCCCGCCACCACCCACACACACCCTCCCACCGCAAAACAACCCAGTCGGCGACCGCACCCGCGTCTGGCTGTCCACCTGGACGGGCGCCGACCCGCAGTACGTCGGCGGCGCCGTCCCCTGGAACCTGACGGCCTTTGGCAGCCGCGAGGACGTCGCCCTGGCCATGGTGGGGACGTCGTACCTGCCCTGCGTCATGGGCGGGCCCTACCTGACGTCGCCGCCCAGTGGCGTGGTCGGCTCGGCGCCGTCCACCCGCCCCGTCGTCGGCGGGCGGTACTCGGCCGACTTTGCCGAGCTGGCTTACGGCCTGCCCGGCCCCTTCCTCACGGTCGCGTCGTCCTTCATCGGTTCCGCCCGCTCCTTTGCCGACGGCGGGGCGTCGGCGTTCGGCGGCAACTGCACCTTCGTCACGCCGCCGTATGAAGCGCCCGTCACGGACTTGGCTGTGACGCCACCCCCACCGCCAGACCTGTCGTCGCTGCCGTCGTCGTGCGCCGGGTTTGGGCCCAACACGCCGCCGGCCGTGCCTCAAGGCTCCACGCTCGGCGCGCTGCCGGACTGGGAGGCGGCAGACAAAGCCGCGCTGGCCAATGCGACGGGCGGGAAGCTGGGCAAGACGAGCGGCCTGCCCGGCGCGGCGCGGGACGTGGGCGAGCGGCTGGCGGCCGCGAAAGCGGGCGCGGTCGCGGGGCTGGCCAGTGCGGCGGGCCAGGCGGAGGCCTGGCTGCTGGACGCCAAGGCCGCGCACACGCCGCCGGGACTGGGCGGGACGAAAGGCCTGCCGACCAACCGGTCGGTCGGCCTGCCCGTGGACCTGGCGGCCGTGCACGAGGCCGCGGCGTCTGCGCGGGCGGCCGCCCTGGACGCCGGCAAGGGCGGCGGCGCCGGGCTCAAGGGGGGCGACCTGGCCTCCCTGGACCCGCAGACGGGGCTGCGCACGCCCTCCATCTACCCGGGCGCGCGGACGGCCGTCCCGTACGCCGCCTGCACCTGGCTGGCCTGGGCGTCGACCGTCCCGCCCCCCCTGTCCGAGCTGGCTTCGATCTTCAAAGTGGGGCTGAGGGAGGGGCAGGCGTGGGCGGACGAGCACGGATACTGCTGTGGGTCGGGCTACGGCGACGCGCGGTGAGGGGGGGTGGGGTGGGGTGGGAGAGGGGGGAGGATTCATTTGTAAGGGCACGCATGAAGTTTTGGGGCGGAATGAAAAAAAATGGATGCGGGGGGGAGAGGGCAGACGCCCAACGTTTAGGACGCGCGGCGCGGAGGAGGGGGGAGAGAGGCCTCTCTCCCGCCCCGCCCACGCGACCTCCCTCGGCTTTGAAACTTGCGCTGCGTGCGTGCGTCCATGGCCGCCCTGCCGCCCGAAGCGGCCGCCCTGGTGGCGGCGTGCGCGGGCGCGGGCGCTGGCAATGCGGACCTTATTCCCACGCTCGGCCTCGCGCTGCTCTCGGCCGGCCTGCGAGGGGACGACGCAGCGACCGCCCTGCCGGCCATGATCGCATCCATGGAAGCCGCTTGCCCCCTCCAACTCGGCCGCACGGGCGAGCGAGCAGCAGCAGCAGCTGCTGCTGCTGCTGCTGCGACCGGCGGGCGTGCTCCGTCACCGCCGCCGCCTCCGCTCGCCTGGGTCCGTGCCGGCCTCGCGGACGGCGGCCTCTCGGCGCTGTTGGACCTCCTGCCGGGCCAGCCGCACGTGGCGGCACGGTTTTATGTGGAAGGAGCGCCTGTTTTAGACAGGCGAGTTGTGGCGGAGGTGCGGGCGGCGCTGAGTGGGCTGCCGGCGGCAGTGGAGGCGGAGCGGCGGCCAGGCAAGGCGGCAGCGGTCAGTGGCGGCGGGCCGCGCCCGCCGTCCGCTGCCACGGCCGCCGGCGGCCTGAGCGTGGTAGAGGCGTCGCCACCGCCTGGAGCTGGTGGACCGCCAGGGCAGGGCTTGCGTGAGCGCCTGGCGGCGGCGGCTACGGCTGCCGCGGCCGCGGCGTCGGCCGCGTCTGCGCGCCTGGCGGCGGCCGCGACGGCCGCGGGGCCGCCGCCGCCGTCGCCACCGCCCGCCGTGCGAGTGGTACTGGCACCGGCGAGCGACGGCGCCGCTCGCGTCGTTTCGGCGCGCCTGGTCGTGGACGGGCGCGCGGAAGGGGGCCCGCCGCCGCCGCCCTCCACCTCCGCCACGGCCGCGCTCAACGCCTTTGCGTCCGCGGCGGCGCGCCTGGCGGCCCTTGCGCCCGCCTCGCTGCGGTCGCCCCTGCCGCCCTCCCACCCGGCGGTGGGAGGGCTGGTCCTCGCGGCGGAAGGCCTCCTGGCGCACGGCCTGCGGGCCGTCCCCGCCCCGCCGCCCGTCCTGCCGCTCGCGGCTCGCGTCATGTCGCCGGCGGCCGCCCTGGCGGACGCGGCCCTCCGCGCGGCGGGGGTGGGAGCGCACACAGCCCCAGGCCCGCCCGACGCCCTGGCCGCGGTCCGAGAAGCGTCGCGCGCCCGCTTGCCGGGCCTGGCCGGGTGCGCCGCCGCCCTCCCGCCCGGCGCGCCCGCCGCCGCCTGGGCCGCCGCCTCCCTGGCCGACGGCGCGCTCGTCGCCCGCCTGCAAGCCCTGGCGGCGGCGGGCTCCATCCTCGCCCGTTTTTACGAGCCGGGCGCCGCGCTGCGGGCCCGGCCGACGATTCGCGCCGTCCTAGCCGCCAGCGCGCCGGCGGACGGGGCGGTCGTCGACCGGCGGCCGCACCCACCCCCCCGCCCACCACCACCACCACACCCCCAACAACCACCTGCCCCTCTGCTGTCCCCGGCGTCCAGCCTGGGGTCCGAGGCCGAGGCCGACGCGGTCGCCCTGGACGATAAAGCTGTCCAGGCCGCGCTGCGAGCGGTGGCGCTTGACGAGGGAGGCGTGTGACGTGTCTTTAGGAAAAGCTCAAAATTGTTTCTTTCATCATCGAACAGTGTGTGTGTCTCTGTCTCTCTCACCCCTCTCTGAACAAAACAGGCGGGCAGGCAACCAAAAACGCGCGCGGCATGCACACGGACACGCACACACAACCAGCCAAAAAAGACAGAGGGGCGGACATGGGGATCCTAGCGCTGTCCCGTCACCCCTCTCGTCTTTGTCTCATCTCTCATCTCTCTCGTCAGAAAAAAAAATCGTTTTTTCCTCTCCATCAGCCCTCCTGCGCCGACGACCCTCCCCCACCAGACGACGCCGGCGGCGGCGGCGGACACCGTGGTGCCGGGCCCAGCGCCTCCAGCGTCGCGTACACGACCCGCGCCCACTCCGCGACGGCGGCGGGCGGGGGCGGCGGCCCCCCGCGCGTCGCGGCCAACTCCGCGCCCAGGCGGTCCAGGGGAAACCAGGCCCACCCCCGGCTGAAGGCGGCGTCGACGATGAGGCGGACGAAGCCGGCCCACGCGTCGTGCGTGGCGGGGGACAGGGCCTGGTTTCCTGCGTGCAGGGCCCACCGCCCGGACGCGGCGCGCAGCGGCGGCGGCGGCGGGGAGGCAGGCCCCGGCGCCGCCGGCGTCCCGAAAAATGGGCTCTCCCGCGCCGCGGCCGCGCCCGCCGCCGCGTCCGCCGCTTCGGCCGTCAGCCAGACGAGGGAGACGTACGCGGCCGAGGCGGCCGTGTCCCGCGGCGCGCCCGGGTCGCGCGCGCCCGCGCGCAGCAACTCCCGCTCCACGTCGCCCTCGGACCAGCCGCACCTGTACGCTTCCAGGCCGGCGGCCGCCAGGGCCGCCAGCGCCTCGGAAAACCGGGTGGAAAACCGGGCGGGGGCTTGGACGGCGTGCACGGCGGTGGACAGGCGCAGCGCGAGCGCGTCGGCCGAGGACGGGCCGGGCGGCCGGGCGGGCGGGGGCGGGCGGGAGGACCCTCCGGGGGCGGCGGGCGAGGGAGCCGCCCCTGTCGCGACGACGCGCGGGCGGCGGTGCGTGGACGTCGACGGTCGCTGTGTGTGTGTGTGTGTGTGCAGAGCCCCAGTGGGGCGATGAGTGGGCGGGCGTCACAGAGAGAGAGAGAGAGTGAACGTGCGGCGCATGGTGGCAGGCGCGATGTGCGACGCCGCGCCCTGGCCGCCACCAAACTCACTCGCAACCCGGACGTCCACACAGGCGCATGTCCTGGCACGCGCCCTGAGGAGGAGGCGGGCACGCCCGCCCGCCCGGGTCGCCAGGCGGACTGTCGTTCCATTCGCGCTCTCCTTCAGCGAAAGAAGCGTCTGACACGCCCGAGCAGAGCGTGTCTCCGTTCCAGTCTCTAATTTTTTTTTTCTCACGCAACGCGAGGCGCGGCGCGGCGCGGCAGCCCTGCACGCCGGCGCAGGCTGTCACGCCAGGGCAGCTGTCCACACTCACAAACGCGCCGCGGCGCTCCCTCCCCTCCCCCGGCGTGCTCTCTCTCGCGCGACGACGCCCACACGCCCGCCCTCGCCGCGCGCCCTCGGCCCGGGCGCACCGCGGCCGCTGGCGGCCGCCGCCATGCCGCCGTCCCTGAGCCCGGTCGTCGCACCTGATGGTCCGCGCAGCAAAGCCGGGCCTGTCAGCGCGACGAATGGCGGTGGCACGCCCGACGCCGAGCGCGAGCGCGGGCCAGCCGATGGGTCGCCCATTGAAAGCAGCAGCACCCGCGTGGACACCGGCCGGGCCGCCCCGCCAGCCCGGCCGGCTGACCGCCAGCGCTGGCTGCCCCGCGTGGGGTGAGTTAGTGGGCGTGTGGACGGGCTTTTCACGGGGCAAATGGCGGAGGGCACGCGCGCGCACACTCTCACTCCACCCCACCACCACCACCACCACCCTGCGCGCGCTCTCCCTCCCTCCCACCCGCCCCAGTTCCGCGACCTCGCCGTCCGCCACGACGCCCTTCCTCTCCCCCTCCTCCGGCTCCGACGACGCGTCCGGGTCTATTTTAGGCGCTGAACGCGGCGACACGCCCGGGCCATCCTCCCGCCCGCCCGCCCCGCGCCTGCGCCGGTCGCTCGGTGCGGCGCTCGCGGGCACGCCCCGCTTCGCCGCGGCCCTCACGCCGGCCGCCCTGGCGTTCAGGCCGCTGACAAGCGACGGCGATGGCGTGGGCCCGGACGGCGGTGGCGGGCTGGGGGCTGCATTTTGCTGCGCGGGGCGCGGGCGGCCGCCCGCGGAGAGTGAGTTTTTTGGGTTTTTTTTTCTCTCCATCTCCATCCATTTTTTCGCACAACCCCCCTCACGCCCAACCGCCCGTTCAAAACAAAAACAGTCCCGTTCACCGACATCCTGGGCGCGACCGCACACCCAGCGTCGCCCTCCGGCCTGACGCTGGCCGACGCGGGGTGGGAGGTGGCCGTCCACACCTTTGTCCGTCGCCCGGCCGGCGGCCGCGCCGGGCCGACCGCCCTCCCGCGCACGGAGTGGCGCCCGCGCACGCTCACCCTCTCCCTCACGGGCCCGGACGCGGCGTCCGCCGCGTCGTCCTGGGCGGCCGCCATCACGCACCGCGCCCGGTCCTCGTCCCCAGACCGGCCGGCGTCGCTGCTGGTGGTCGTCAACCCGTACGGCGGGCGGGCGGCCGCGGCCGCGGTCTGGGCCGGCGTCGGGCGGCCCATCCTCGACGCGGCCGGCTGCGCGTCCACGGAGCTGGTCACCCGCCGGGCGGGGCACGCCCGCGACGCTGTGGCGGGCCTGACGCCCGCGGAACTCACCGCGTACGACGGCATCGTCGCCGTCGGCGGGGACGGCCTGTTCCAAGAGGTGTTGGAGGGGCTGGGCGACGTGAGGGCGCGGCTCGAGGCGCTCATCGAAGCGCGCGCGGCGTCAGTGGGGCCTGCGGGCCCCCCGCCCGACCCGCTCCTGGCGTCGGCGCTGGCTGCGGCGCGCCGCCTGCGCCTGGGCCACATCCCCGCCGGCTCCACGGACGCCGTCGCCTTCTCCCTGCACGGGTGCCGGGACCCGGCGGCCGCGGCGCTGCACGTCGCCCTGGGCGACCGGGCGCCGCTGGATGTCATGCGCGTCACGGCGCCCCTGCACGGCCCCGACCCCGGCCCCGGCCCGATCACCCGGTCGTCCGTCTGCATGGCCGCGTACGGCTACTTTGGCGACTTGCTCGCGGCCTCCGAACGGCTGCGCGCGCTCGGCCCCGCGCGCTACACGCTCGCCGGCGCGGCCGCCCTGGCCGCCGGCCGGACCTACCGCGCGACCGTCGCGTGGCGGGTGCCGGGCGCCGGGCCACCTGTGCTGGGTGGGGGACCGTGCGTGGGGCCCGGGTGCGCGGTCTGTGCGGACGCGGCGGCGGCGGGAGGCGCGGCGGCCAGGGATGGCGGCGCGGCCCGCCCGCCGCCGCCCGCGCCCGGCGGCGCCGCGCCCGGTCCGCCGCCCGTCCCGCCGGGCTGGTCCCACCGCACCGACGCCTTCAAGGCCGTCCTCATCGCCTCCCTGCCCTGCCGGTCCGACCAGTCCGCGCACGGCCTGGCGCCGGCCCGCCACCTGGCCGACGGCCGGGCGTCGCTGGTGCTGGTCGGGCCCTGCACCCGGCCCGCGTTCCTGGCCTTTCTGGCGGCCATCCCGCGGGAGGGCATCCTTCCCGGCCGGTTCCCGTTCGTCCAGGTCGTGGAAGTGGAGGAGGCGGTCGTCATCCCCGAGCCGGGCGCGCGCGTGGCCGGGTGGAACTGTGACGGCGAACCGCTGCCGGCGGAGGCCGCGGCGGGCGGCGTCGGCGTGCGGGTGGACCGGGGCGCCGCCCAGGTCTTTGCGCGGGGGGTGGAGGCGTGGGGAGGGGGCGCCGCGTGACACTGTGTGGTGAAAACGTCTGATTCTTTTTTTTGGCGCTGGAGGGATGGGCGGGGAGAGAGTGGGTGTAGGACCGCGGACAGAAAAAAGGCGGCGCCCGTCCCGGGTGCAGGGCTCTGCCGGGCGCGGGCACTGCGCGGCAGACGCGTAACTGGGGAGTCACGTGCTACGCGCGGCCGGCGCCCATCCCGCGCCCCACATCCCCTGATTCCGGTCTGAACGGGTGCCAGATGAGCTTGTTTACCGCTCCGCAGTGTGAGACGTGCTGAGCGCCGCTCAGACCGCCGCCCGCCGAGAACCTAGCGCTTCGTTGAGGGTATAAGGAAAAGCGCGAGCGCGCGCCAATGCCTCGCCCGGCAGACGAGTTTGCCGACATCGACGCCCTCCTCGCTATCACCGGGCCAGACTTGGATGTTCTGTCGCCCGTTGGAGCGCAAGTGGGCGTGGTTGCCGCGCCCGCGGGCGGCGCTGGGCGGCCTGTCGCCGCGCCGCAACCCACCGCCCCGGCACAACCGCCGCCCCGCCCGCCGCCCGGCCGCCGGTCCACGCCCGCCGCAAGCAAGCCGTCCAGTGCGGCACGGCATAGTTGTGTGGAAAAGGCGCGGCGAGAACGACTCAACGCCCTGATTCGAGAGGTGAGGGAAAAGGGGGCGGGGCTGTCGGCGCGCGCGCCGCCCTCCCCACCCCCCCCTCTTTGTGCAGCCCTCGACCCCCCACCCTCACCCCATCCCACACCGCCCTCATTACCCAATGATCACTCACGCCCGCCGACTCTCAACAGCTCTGCGACTTGGTCCCCCCACCCCCACCCCCTCCTCCCCCACCCCCGGGCAGCGAGGCGGCGGCAGGCGGGTCGGGCGCGTCCGGCAGCGGGTCTGGGGCAGCGCACCAACCGTCTTCGGCCACGGGCCGCAACGGCATTGAGCGCCCCAAGCACGCCATCCTCGCCGACACGATTGC
This sequence comes from Medakamo hakoo, assembly GCA_026636295.1. NCBI lineage: Eukaryota > Viridiplantae > Chlorophyta > Trebouxiophyceae > Coccomyxaceae > Medakamo > Medakamo hakoo. The sequence goes on from CP089461.1 coordinate 480,311, forward strand.
GGAGCTCAAAGACCTGAGGAGCCGGTGAGCGTGGAGAGGCGTGGTGGCGTGCCTGTGTCTGTGCGCGGCGGAACGAACCTGAAAATAAAAGGGCGCACGTGCCCCTCTGTCCATTCCATCATTCCATGTCCATGCACTCACCCCGCACACACACCTCTCCCTCCCTCCCTCTCCCCACAGCGTCGCCGCCCTGTCCGCCTCCTCCCCCGCCACGACCGCCGGCGCGGGAGGCGGCGCCGGCGGCACGGGCGGTGGCGCCGACACGGCGTCGACAGCCGTCCCACCGCCCGCGTCCACCACGGCGGCGGCGGCGGCCGCGGCGGCACTGCTCCCGGCGCGGCCGCCGCCGCCGCCTGCGACCGCGCGCGTCATCCAAGCCACGCCCCCTCCACCGTCCGCCGACGCCGACGCCGCCGCCGGCCAGCCGCCCTTGGTCCTGGCCGTGCGCGTGACAGCGCCCGACAGGCCCACGCTGTTCGCGGACCTGGCGGGCGCCCTGGCCCGGGCCGGGTTCGTGATTGTGAAAGGCGCGCTCAGCGGCGCGGGCAGCGCGGCCGCCAGCCCTCCGCCCGGCAGCGGGCGGAGCAGCCCGGGCGGGGCGGCGACCCCGCCCCGCCCGCCCGGGTGCGCTGTCGCGGCCTTCCAAGTCATGGCCGGGTCGCCGGACGCGCCCCTGCCGGACCCGGCGGCGTTGGAGGTGCTCCTCCTGACGGCCGCGGCGTGGCCGAGCGGTGCGGCGACGACGACCACGCCAGGCGACGGCTCCGTCCGCGGCGGGCACGCAGCCGCCGCCGCGCCCGCCGCGGGCCAGTCCAGCCCGGGCGGTGGCCGGGCGTCTAAACGCGGGCGGCAGTGAAGGAGAGAGAGAGAGAGCGGGGTCGCTCCCTCCTCCAGCCTCCCACCCCCCGCCCTCTCTCAACCCGCCCCGCACCAATTTTCTCTTCCCTCTCGACGTTTTTCCCCTCCCACCCACCCCCTCCTGAAGTGTCCCGCTGCTTTTTTTCCTCTTGCCTTTGTCTCTTTCCTCTTCGGCTCCCTACCCTTGCGCGTGCGGTTTGCCCTGCACTTTTTTCCCCACTCCACCTCCCCGCTAATCTCATGAAAAAAAAAACACCACCACCCACCTACCCCTCACAAAAATTCTGCTCCCTTTTTTGTATCCTTTGACGCCGCGCGCGCGGACTTGACGCGCGCATGCGCGCGAGAATAAGACAAGAATTCTACGCTCTGAATTTGTTTGCTTGATTGATGTCGCGGGTGCGTTGTAAGAAAAGAAACAGGCACGGGGACTGTCGATGAAAAAAAAAATGGGAGGGAGGTGGACGTGTCTGCCCATCGCTCGGGCACACACTAACAGAACAGAGGGGGCTAGGGCGCCGCGCACGCCGCCACGCACCAGGCCGCGCCATTCGCGCCGTGCTGTGCTCGCCGACTCCGCCAGCGTGAACATTGTCCGCTCGCGCGTGCCTGGCAGGTGTGTGCGCGCCCCCCCCCGCGGCAGAGTCAAAAGAGGGCCCGCGGCGTGAGACACGGCGGCCTTTTCGTTCCGTGCGCGCTTTCTCCCCCCGCCCGGCCCCTCACCCTCGCCCACAGCCATCACCCCCTCTCCTGTAGTCTGACCAAGAGCCCGCGCTCAGGGTCCAGAGTGGAAGCTGACTGCATTTTTGATTGCGTGTCGTCGCTCCACTTTTTTGTCTGCCTCGTCGCATTCGTGCCGCCCTCGCTGCGGCGTCAGACAACACACAGGGGCCCGACACGCACAGCGAGCGCCGCCCGCCTGGCACGCCCGCACCCCCCACTCGGGCGAGCGGCCATGCGCGGGTCCACGTCGGCCGCTGTCACGGCCGTCCGCCTGCCCGGCAGTGCGTTTCTTGGTGGCTTTTTCCTTTGCGCGGCCCGCCCGCACCTCCCCCACCCCCCCGCCGCTCTCACCCCCTCGACCCGCGCCTGGCACCACCCCACCACCCAACAGCCACGCCGCCCAAGCCCGACGGCGGCATCGCCTCCACCAGCGGCAGCCGAGCGTCGACACTCTCCACGGAGGCGGGTGAGGTGCCACCGCCGCCGGGCGGGGACGCCGCGGAAGGCAGCAGCGGGCGCGGCGACGCGCCGCCCAGCGGCGGCTCCTTCGCCCACCGCGCGCGGCTCGCGTCGGGCGGCAGCGACGCCGGCGTCGACGGGCCCGGCCCGCCCCCAGGCCCCCTCACACCACCGCTCGGCACAGCGTCCGAAGGACAGGCAAGTGGAGGGGCAGCAGCCCCGCCGCCCCGGTGCGTGCGGTGGGTGGACGCCGAGGGCGGCGTCGCGCTCGCGGCCGTCCGAGAGTTTGAAGCCTCGGAAGACGAGGGCGGGTCCGACGGGTCGGGCGGGTACGGCGGGGACGGGTACGGCCCCCGGCCCGTGTGTTGTGCGCTGATGTGAGGAGGAGGAGGAGGTGGAGGGCGGGGGCGGGGGCGCAGAGGGACGTGAAGAAGACGGGAGCGAGTTTTTTTTTCTTTCCTCTCATTTCACCTTTGTCCGTCCCTACACCCCCGGCGGCACCTCGCCGCCGTCCCACCGGTCGCGCTTATACGCCTCGCCGCCGCCTCCGCGTGCTTCCACGCCCTCTGTGAACCAGGCCGACACCCGGCGGGCGAGGGCGGGGGACGCGGCGGAGGCGGACGCGGCCGCGCCCAGGCCGCCTGGGCAGCCCGCGGCCGCGAGCGCCTCGGCCAAGGCGCCGTCCCCGCCGTCCACCCGCCCCGCCGGGCGCCCGCCCAGCACCGCCACGCCCGACGCCAGCAGGGCGGCCGCACCCCGCCCATCCCCGCGTGACCGCAGCCGGGCCGCCACGGCCCCCAGGCAGCGCAGCCAGGCCGCCCAGCACTCGGCCGCCTTGCCCGGCTGCCCCGCGCCTTCCCACGCTTCCGCCGCCGCCGCCCACTCCGGCAGCGGGGACGGGTGTGGCGACGGGCGCGCGTCGCCCGGAGCGCGGACCGCGCCTTCCTCGGCCCAGGACGCTTTCAGTGCCGCGGCCTCCGCCAGCATGCCCGCGCCCGCCGCCCGTTCCCTCGGCCCGCCCAGCGCCAGCGTCGCCGCGACGTTGGACGCCGTGAAGACGCGTTCGGGCACGGGCACGGCCGCCGCCTTGGCCGCCGCCAGCTTGGCCGCCACCTCGGCCCGCGACGGGAAGTAGGCGGACTGGAGGGCGGCCTCCCGCTCCGCCGCGGCCGCGGCCGCGTCGGCCGCCCGCGCCGCGCGCGCGGCCGCGCTCTCGTTGGCCGACGCCAGGGCGGCCACGCGGTCGGCGATGGACGCGTCGGCGGGCAGCGCGCCGGGCGCGGACGCCACAGCTTTTAGCAGGGCGGCGGCGGGGGCGAGCGAGTCGGGCGGCGCGCCGGCCGTCGCGGCCTGCAACAGGCGCCCGACCGCGGCCTCCCACGCGCCGGCAAAGGAGGCGAGCCCGCCGCCCGCCGCGCCCCGGGGGCGGTCCTCCCACGCCCGGTCCAGGAACGCAGCCGCGGCCAGGGCCGCGCCCAGGCCGACGCCGGGCGGCGGGCTGCCGGGCGGCGGCGGGCGCGCCCCGGCGAGGACGGCCTCTCCCACCAGCGCCGCCTCGGCGTCCTCGGCCGCGGCCGCGAGCAGCGCGTCCGCCTCCTCGCCCGCGCCCGCGCCGCCGCCGCCGCCGCCGCCGTCCTCCAGCAGGCGGGCCGCCCGGCGCAGGCGGGCCGCGAAGGCATCCTCCTCACCGGCGGGCGGCACGGCCAGCTCCGTCCGGGCGTCCCACCCAATGGAGCGCGGCGCGTCTTTTTCACCAAACGCGGCGGCCGCGCGCCGTGCGGCCGCGTCCGCGGCGGCCGCCGCCCGCACGGCCGCCACCCGCAGCCAGTGCCGCACGCCCGGGCCGTCCGCGCCCGCGCCCAGGGGTCCGTTGCCAGCGACGCCCTGCAGTCGGACAGCGGCCGCGTGCGCTGACGTGCACGCGGCAGCTGCGGAGGCGGCCAGGGACGGAAAGGCGGCGGCCGCGTCGCGCAGAGAGACATACGCGCGGGACGGCGGTGGGTCCAGCGCGCCCGCCAACGCCGTCGCGGCCGTGACCGTGCCCAGCGCGACGGCGGGGCGGGATGGCCCGCCATCGCCCGGATCGGCGTACGTGCCAGGCGGTGGCCGGGTCAGGGCCGCCGTGCCCTGGACGCGGACGGCAAAGGTTGCGCCCGCGGCCGCGGCCGACGCGGCCAGCGCCGCCGCGCGCTCGGCCGCCGCCCGCTCCGCCGCGGCCGCCCGCTCCGCCGCGGCTTGGGCGGCCGCTGCTTTGATGGCGGCTTTGCGCGCGGCTTCAGCGGCCGCAGCTTCCCGCTCCGCCGCCCGCGCCCTCTCAGCGGCGGCAGCCCGCTCGGCCGCCAGCGCGGCCGCCCGCTCCTTTGTCTGGGCCGCGGCCGCGGCTTCGGCGGCTTCAAACGCCGCCCGGGCCGCCGCGGCTTTCGCGCGCAGCTCGGCCTCTTCTTTTGCAGCTGCTTCAGCATCCGCTTTGGCCCGCGCCGTGCGGGCGGCTTCCGCAGCCGCCGCTCGCTCGGCCGCGGCTTGCAGCCGCGCAGCGGCGGCGGCGGCCCGCACCGCCGCCTCCCGTTCCGACGCGCCGGCCGCAGCAGCCGCGTCAGACGCGGCCGCCTCCGCCGCTGCGACAGCCCGCGCCGCGCCCGCCTGCAAGTCCAGCGCCGCCTCGGCGGCTGTGGCCCTGCCCAGGCGGGCGGTGGCCAGTGCGCCGAGCGCGAGCGCCCAGCCAGCGGCCAGGTCGAGCGGCGGCGCCGGCGGCGCCGGCGGTTTGACGGGCGGCGCCGCCAGCACCAGGCGGGCCGGCGGCAGGCGGTGTGGGGTGGACGGGGACGGCAGGGCGATGGGGTGGGACCGTGGCGTGGAGGCGGCCGGGCGGGGGGAGGGTGGGGCCGGCTGGTCGGCCGACGCCCGCGCTGGCCAGGTCGCCGCGGCTGGAATTCGCCGCGCACGGCCGGGTCGCGACCGCCCGGGCGGCCGTGCTTCCATCTGCCTGGGAGGTCTGGACCCGCCGCGTGGCCTCAAAGACTTTGACGCGTCCGATTCCAAGGAGGGCACCTCCGTGCCTTGCGCGGCGCGGCGCTCCTTCAAGGCACGGCCATTGAAAGGCGAGTGGCGCTCGCACTCGCTCCCCCACTCCCGCGTTTCTTTTTTTCTTTCCTCTCTCGCGTGCGGCCCCCGTGCACCACACGCACGCGGCGCACGCGCGTGCGGTGCCCGCGCACACCCAGCCACCCTCACCCCACCCACACCGAACATGGGCTTGCAGGGCTACGTCGGCTCGGCGGCAGACGCGGCGCGCGTCGCGGCGGGCGAAGCGCGCCGCGCGGCCGAACGGGCCGCCGCCGCGGACGCGAAGCGGGCCATTGAAGCCAAGCATGCGACCGGGCTGCGCGAGTTTGGGGCGGGGGCCAGTGAGGTGAGGAAGCCTGGATGAGGAGTGCGGGCGGGGCTCTCTCTTTCCTTCTCGCCCGCCCGCCCGCCACCCGTCCACGCTCTCACTCCCGCCCCGCCACCCCCCACGCCTCACACCCTCGCACAGGCCGTCGAAGCCGCGTTCAAGACGGAGACCGTCGGCCTGGTCACCCGGGACCAGTACCTGGCCCGCCGGTCCGAGCTGGAGAAAGAGCTGGGCGCAGCGGGGGACGCGGCGCGCGCGGCGGCGGCGGCGGCCGCGTCCCGGGCGGCCGCGGAAGCCGCGCGCGCGAAAGCCCGGGCGGCGGCCCGGGCGAAGCTGAGTTTCGACGACGGCGACGAAGAAGAAGAAGGAGACGACGACGGGGGTGGAGGGCCTGACCAGCCTGGGCCGTCGACGACCAAGGCGGCCGCCGGCCCCGTCGGCAAAGACCCAGCTGCCCGCACCGACTTTCTGCCCGACGCCGCGCGCGAGGCGGAGGAGGCCGCCCTGCGCGCCGCCCTGCGCGCGGAGTTCGACGCCCGCCGCGCCGCGGCCCGGGACGCGCCCCTGGAGATCGTGTATTCGTACTGGGACGGCGCGGGGCACCGCCGGTCGCTGACCGTGCGGGCGGGCGACACGGTCTCCGCCTTCCTCGGGTCCGCCCGCGCCCAGCTCGTGGCCGAAGGCTTCAAGGAGCTGCGCGGCATCGGGTCGGACGGCCTCATGTACGTCAAGGAGGACGTCATCCTGCCGGGCGACGTGACCTTTCACGACCTCATTGCCCGGCGCGCGCGCGGCAAGTCGGGCCCGCTCTTCCAGTTCGACGTCCACGACGACGTCCGCGCCGCCGCCGACGCCCGCAAGGAAACGGACGAGAGTCACGCGGGCAAGGTGGTGCTGCGGTCCTGGTACGCGCGCAACAAGCACATCTTCCCCGCGTCCCGGTGGGAGGCGTACGACCCGGCCAGGGTGTATGCGCGCTACACTGTGAAGGGTGGGGAGGTGCACACAGGCGGCAAGTGAGGGAGGGAGAGGCAGGAGGACACAGGCTTTTTTTGTAGAAGAGTTGTTGTGACACAGAGGGGGCGTGGCACGGCGGCGGCAGCGAGGAGGACGGCTCGTTCGTCCAGGGCGCGGCGGAAGGGATGGGTGGAGAGGGGGAAAGGCCGCGTGCGCGAGGGTCACGAGTCTGGCGCGCAGAACCAAAAACTTTTTCCGCCCGCGGCGGCCCCTGTCCCTCTTCCGCGCGCGCTTCCGCCTCCCTCGCCTCACCATGCGCAGCGTGGCCCGCGCGGCTACGCTCGCCGCGCGCCGCTTCGCCACGGCGGCGGACGCGGGCGCGGCGTCTTCGTCCGCTGCTGCCGCCGCCGACGCGGGCTCCGCGTCGCGGGCGGCCTTTCTTGAGAAACTCAAGCCGCTCCTGTCCTCCACGTCCGCGCCGCCGTCCTTTCCCTCCGACTTCATGGCGCCGCGCCCGGCCGCCGACCCGGCCGCGGGCGTGCCGGACAAGCTGACCCTCAACTTTTTCCTGCCGCACGAGCAGCCGAAAAAGGGCGCAGCGGTGCGTTTCTTGACAGAGGGGGGAGAGTTTTAGGGGGGTGGATGGGCAATTTCGGCCGATGTTTCTGCCCCTTTGGCGAGGGCGGGAGCCGGTCTCAGTGCTGGCGGCGGGAAGAGAGGGATGGTCGGGCCTGTGAGGCGTCCGCGACCGCGCGCGACCGTTCTGCGGAGCGAATGGGGGCGACGGCGACGGGCGAGGGGGAAGCCTCGCGCGCCCCCCGCAGGCTGGCGCCCTCCTTCCTCGCCGCGCCCACTCTGAGAGTGAGTGCCCGTGCGCGCTGGCCGTGAGGCAGGCGGCAGGGATGAGTTCGCGCTCCCCCAGACGGACGCGACTCGCACGGAAACAAAGCTTGGGCGGTCGATCGCGCCGCCCCCACACCACCACCACCGCCCGCCCTGTGGTCGACCCGCCCCCATCATCCATCCCTCTCTCACGCGCGCCCGCCACCCCACGCCCCCGGCGCCACCCCCAGGTCGACCTCGTCCTCGTCCCCGCCGTCACCGGCGACTTTGGCGTCATGCCCGGCCACGTGCCGACCGTCGCCCAGCTGCGCCCGGGCGTGCTCACCATCCACAACGAACTGGACAAGGACGTCGAAAAGTACTTCGTGTCGGCCGGCTTTGCCTTTGTGCACGCCGACTCGTCCGCGGACGTGTGCGCTGTGGAGGCCGTCAAAGTCGAGGACTTGGACCCCGAGGCGGTGCGGGCCGGCCTGGCCGAGTACACGGGCAAGCTCGCGGCCTCCCAGACGAAGGGCGACGACTACGAGACGGCGGCCGCCCAGATTGGGGTGGAGGTCTATTCCGCCATGAACGCGGCCGTCGGGTCCTCGTGAATGGGGAGCGGGAGCGCGAGAATCCGTGTGAGACAACAGAAAACGAGAGGGTGGTGGTTTTTGTTTTGGTCCGAGGGTTACCGCACTCCGTCAGAGAAAAGAGCGAGGGGCGGCAGGTTGGAGCAGAGGCGACCAGGTCGCCTTGCTTGGACCAAGCCACCACTCCTCCATCTTACCTTTTTACTTTTTGACAAAAAAACGCTTGTCCGCCATGCCGCGTAAAAAACAGAACAAGCCACAGGCTCAGAAGGAGCAGCAGCGCAGCCAACAAGCGGCCGCGCACGGGCGGGCCACCATCAACGGGTCGGTGGCCTCGACGCCTGTCGTGACGCGGCGGCCACCACAGCCACGGGCCGGGCCGTCCGCCAACGGGCGCCCCCCTCGCCCTTCCCCGCCCTCGCCCGCGCCCTCGCCTCGCCCGTGCCAGCCGCCCAGCCTCGTCGTGGGGGAAGGGGACGATGCCGCCTCATCCACGTCGTCCGCGTCCACGCCGCGGCGGGAGCTGTCCGCGGCGCAGGACGCGGTCGCTGGAGGGGGTGGTGGCGCCTCTTCACTGCCACGGCTGTGCGCCCCTTCGCCACCGCCAGTCGCAGCCGCGGCACCGGCCTCCCCACCCCGCTCGCCGTCTCCGGCGCCGGCGTCACCACCGCCGGCTTTACAGCTCGTCGAGGTGGAGGAGGACGGCGTGGCGGCGCCGGCGGCCGTCGCCCTGCCCCGCCCGGCCACCCCTCCGCCGCCGCCCGCGTCGCCTGTGCCTCTCCAGTCGCGGCGGCCGAGCTGGCCACGCACGCCGTCGAGGTGGAGGCGGAGGCGGACGGAGGAGGGGCAGCGGCCGCCCCGCCGCCGCCGCCGCCGCGACCCACGGCCGACGCGGCCTTCCTTGTCGGCACCGCCGTGGTCGGTGCCCTGGCCCTCGCCACGCGCCTCAGCCCCGTCGCCGTCTTTGCGTCGTCCGCCCTGATTGCCGCCGACCTAGACGGCCGCCTGGGCGAGGCGTGGGCCGCGCTGGCGGTCGCGCCCGAGCCGCGCCCGCCGCCCGGGCACTGGTGGCGCGGCGCCGCGCGGGCGGCGCGCGCAGTCGTGCTTGGGCTGGGGGTGGCTCCCCACGCGCAAGCTGGGATGCGGGCGTTTGGCTTGGCGTGAGGGAAGAGAGATGAGGGATGTGGAGAGGGAGAGAGCATGGTGCCAGGCATTGCCTGTTCGGGAGGCACACAGTGTTGATTTGCGGTAAGGAGCCCATTCGCCGTCTGTCGCATGGCCAGCCCGCAGGTCCGCGTCGGCGCGCGTGCAATCCATTCCCTGATCCGAGCCCACAAGGCCTCAGCGTCACGCAGGGTGGGAGCCGCCGCCATGGCGGCGCCCGTCAAAAACGGCGCAGACGCGCCGCCGCGCGCGGCCCAATCCCCCGCCACCACCACCGCCGTCACGCTCGCCCGCGTCACGCCCGTCCGCCTCGTCCGCCGGTACAAGCGCTTCCTCGCGGACGTGCTGTTCGACGGCTCCTCGACCGTCACGACCGTGCACTGCCCGAACACGGGCCCCATGACGGGCTTGTTGCCGGCCTTGGAGCCCGGCGTGGAGGACGGCGGCCCCGGCGCGCCGCCGACGCCCGGCGCCCAGACACTCCGCGCGTTCGTGTCCACGTCGGCGTCCGCCACCCGCAAGTACGCCCACACGCTGGAAGCCGTCGTGCCGGAGGGACCGGGAGACGACGGCCGGACCATCGTGGGCGTCCACTCCGCGGCGGCGAACCGGGTGGTCGCAGCCCTCGCGGCCGCGGGCGCGCTGGACGGCGAGGACGGCCTCGGCGGCGTCGTTGCGGCCGCAAAGGGCGAGGTCCCGTACGGCCGCCCGCCCGCTGGACGGGGCTCGGGCACGCCCGCCTCGCGCGCCGACTTCCTGTTCAGCCTGGAGGGCGGGCGCGAAGTCGTGGCGGAGGTCAAGTCCGTGACGCTGGCGGGCGGCGGCGGCGGGGGCGGGGCGGACGGACACGCAGCCGGCGGCGGGCGGGTGGGGCTGTTTCCAGACACGGTCTCCGTCCGGGCCGCCCGCCACGCGGCCGAGCTCGCGTCCGTCGCGTCGTCCCCGCCGTCTTCCCGGTCCGCGGCTGCCATCTTCCTCATCCAGCGCGGGGATTGCGCGTCCTTCGCGCCGTGCCACGCGTGCGACCCGGAGTATGGGCGCGCCCTGGCCGCGGCCGTGGCTGCGGGCGTGCGCGTCCTCGCCCTCCGCGCGTCCCTGGCGTTCGTGCCTGATGAGGCAGGCGGCTCTGAGGGCGCCCTCATCCTGACGCACGGCGGGCGGGCGGCTGTGGACTTGGAGCACGGGCTGGCGGACGCGGCGGAAAGGGGTGGTGTCGGACCACAAAAACGGGCGCGGCGCTAGAGCGTGTGTGTGTGTGAAAAAACAACGAAAACGACTGCAGAGCTCTCTTTACAAAAGACTCATCCGGCTCTTCACGCCTTGTCCGCCACCTTGTTGTGGTGCTTGGCGTACCGCTGGTTGCGCAGGAATTTGGGGTCCATCTGTTTTTTTTAGGTTGTGGGAGGGGATGGAGGTGAGACGGGATGGAAACTAGCAAAAGGAGGCGGGCGGAGCCAACGGAGAAGAAACACCGTAACTCACCCCTTTGCGGGACGAGTACTTGTTGCGCTTGGGCTTCTTGATGCCGTTGCGGTGGGCCTTGTACGACTGGTTGTGGGCCGTGTGGTTCTTGGACTTGGCCATGGTGTTGGCTGGAGAAGGGAGGGGGTGATGGGAGACGGGGTCAGTGAGGCGAGATTGACGCGCCGCGTTTGTTTCCGGGCCGTGGCCGCTGCGAGTTTCGAGGCGGGATGAGCTGCAACCTGATGGAGCGCGTGCTCTGAACGCTTGGGCCCTCGTTAGGGCAGGCGGCGTGGCCGTGTTGAGTCCACAGGCGCGGCAGGGCGCGGCCCGCGTGCACTTCGATCGGCCGCCGCGCGAGAGGGCGCGGTGGCCGCCGCGACGCGAGGCGCCCTGGCGCCTGCGTCGAGTTCCACCGCGCCGGAAGGGAGACCAAGGCCTTGGTGCAGGGCCCCAGCGTGTAAAAAAGGGGTGGTGGTGGGGCAGGCGGTGCGAGAACGCGGCTGCGACCGCACGCGAGTGCGCCGGCGTGGGGGGGGTCCGCGAGCGCCGCCCGTCGGCCCTCGATTCGCCCCCAGGCCCTCGCAGCCGCCAAGGCCCTTAATCGGCGCGGTAAGAGCGGCGCTTGGCCTTCTGCTGGCACGCTGGGGCGAGGACGCACCCACGCACCTGGTAGGAACGAGCCGAGTTTTAGAGAGGAAAGAGAGAGTGAGGAGCGCAGTCAGTCTGGCCCCTCGGCCTCTGGGCTCAGAGCGTTATTCTCTTTCCGCTCTCCTACACGCCTTTTTTCTTCCACACCACCGAAGCAACAACGACCATGGCGACCGCCACGAAGCAGGTGAGTGCTGTGCGGTGCCCAAACGTGCAGCCGAAGAGGAGGCGCGCACAACCCGTCCCATCGCGCCCATTTTGCGACAGGGCGCCCGGGCTATATTCCCATGACACGCCCGCTCCCTCTCTCCTCCTCACTCGATTGCTCCCACCCACCCCGCCGTTAGACTGGGACCGTCAAGTGGTTCAACAGTGTGAAAGGGGTAAGCTGCTGGTGGCAGAGGGTTTGAGGCGTTGCCCCCCCTCTCTGCTCGCATTTCGGCGGCTCGTACCAGCAGCGCTCACATTTCGCCCTTTCCCGCACCTCCGCAGTTCGGCTTCATCTCGCCCGACGGCGGCGGCGAAGACCTCTTTGTGCACCAGGTAAGTTGGCCGGGCGGTTGGGACAGAGACGCGCGCCGCCACGCGCGCGGCGGGCCTTGCTTGTCGGGAGACCGCACTTTTTTGCTCTTCGGAGAGCGCGACAGGCCATGTGTCGGCGCGAGGCTTTCGCTGCCGGCCGGCCCGGCGCCCGCGCCTCCTCGCCATCTCACGGCAGGGCGTCAGGCGGTGCATGCAGGGTTGAAGGGGGTGGGCGCGCCCGGGCGGGTGCCCGGCCGGGCGGCCCGAGCCCGGAGGGCTGACAGCCGCTGGAGGCCTCAAGCAGTCTTTCGGCGCGCTTTTTTTGGAAGGGGCGACCGCCGAGGGGCGGGGCGCCGCTCCCCACCCCCTCCCGCCCATCTGGACCGGTTTGCCAGACTCTTAGACACCTGTCGCGCGGGAAAAAAGTGGGGTCGATGCCTTCACTTTCGTGCGCGAGCTGCCGATTTTCTGGCTTTGGCGCGCGACAGTGCGCGCCACCACACCACCCCCTGGCCACCACCACGCCCCTCACGCCTTTTTTTCACGTGAAAACCCACCAGACCTCCATTGTCGCTGAGGGGTACCGCTCCCTGGCCGACGGCGAGGCCGTCGAGTTCGAAATCGAGGAGAACAGCGCCGACGGCCGGACCAAGGCCGTCAACGTGACGGGCCCGGGCGGCGCGCCGGTGAAGGGCGCGCCCCGCCCGCAGTATGGCGGCGGCGGCGGCGGCGGCGGCCGCGGCGGCGGCGGCGGCCGCGGCGGCGGCGGCGGCGGCGGCTGGTGAGTGCGGGCGGCGCGTGAGGCACGACCTCCCTCCCCCCGGACGCCAGCGTGTGCCTAGTCTTGGCCACCCCATCCTCCGGAAAGGAAAAAACCGTGGCACTCTCCCTGCCGCCTCCCCACCCCCCCTTCCTTCTCCCGCGTGGGGTTTTCAACACTCCTCCCACCCCTCACATCCGGGGCGCCGGTTCTTCCACGGCCCTGCCGCTCCACCAGACTTGCCAACAAGGAAGCAGTACCACCCTTTCCAAAGAAAATGCGCGACTGCATGCGCGCGCCTTTTTTTTCGCACCTTTTCCCCTATCCATCCCATGTGTGCACGCTACGTTTTTTTTCTTGCTCGTTCTGGTTCTTCGTCCTTCCAAAACAACTCAACACACACACCAATCAGCGGCCGCACCATTTTAGCCGTTGCTTCGTTAGCTGTCGCGTTTTTTTCTAGGAGTCCTTTTCGCACCGAAAGCAAACAACCGCATTCTTGTTTTTTTTATCTTCCTTGCACCAACAAAAAAACGGAGAGGCACGCTTCTCGCCCGCCCCCTGTCCCCCCCGCGCTCCATCCCACCTCACGACAAAACACGCCCGGTTGGCGCTGCCGCCCTCCCACGCTGCAGTTTTTAAAAAAGGAGGCTGGCGGGCCAGCCAGCCGGGTGCCACGAGTGAGACCGCCCGCACCCGCATGAGAGCGCGCGCGCGGGGTTGGAGAGGCGAGAGTCGCTGGTGCCTCGGTCGGTTTTGTAAGACACGGAACCGCCCGGGACAGCGGCGCGCTGTTTCTCACACCGTTGATGAAGGTCACAAGGTCAAAAGAGTACAAATGGCGCGGGGATGGCCCCTCTCTCTCTCTCACCGGGGGGAAAAAGGGAAAAAAAAACGTGTAAAGTGCTTGCTCCCAACACCCCCCACCCATCCATCCATTCCGTCCTCCCACCCTCCTTAATTCAACTCACACCCCGCGCCGCCGCAGCTTTTTGGGCACCACGTTGGCCAGGCCGCCACCCTGCATGCACGCCGCCCACGGCGTCGGCGCTTCGGCCGCGCCCGCGACCGCGGCGGTGAAGCCCGCGTTGTATTCGATGCCCACCTCAGACTTGGCGTAGTTTTGGCGGTCGTCCGGGAAGGTGTCGTTGCGGTACGGGCCGCCGACGAGCGCGCCCACCAGGACGTGCGGATTGGGCGCCGCCGAATGCAGTTGCAGGTAGTTGCACGTGGCCGGCGGGTCCGGGCAGGACGCCGCCCGCTGGTGGGGCTGGGTCGGGAAGTTCTTGCCGTACCCGACGACGTACGAGCGCCCGGCGTCGCCCAGCATGTAGCGCAGCTGGGACAGCGCCCAGCACTCGTACGGCGCGCCGGCGCGTGGACCCACGTGCTTGGCGTAGATCAGGCCGAGCAGGGCGGCGTTGGCCGCGTTGCGCAGCGTCGCCCAATCGTCCGCGAAGGCCAGGCCCTTCCGTGAGTAGTGGACGTGCTTGCCCAACCGCCACGAGTCCAGGAAGTCGCGCGTGCCCTTGACGTACGTCGGGTTGTCCGTCAGGCGGGCCAGCAACAGCTGCGCGCTCCAGGCCATGTTGTTCCAGTTGGACACGATGTAGTACCACCTCTCCTTTTCCGCCTTCCACGCCTCGTCCAACCAGCCCGCGGCCTCGGTCGCGTACGCCGGCTCGCCCGTCGCCAGGGCCAGCCAGGACGCGGCCCAGGCCAGGTCGTCCCGGTAGGCCGTGGAATTGTAGATGAGCGCCAGCTGGGGCACGGCCTCCCCCGCCAGGCCCCGGTGCTTCTTGGCGAAGCGGTACAGCGTCTTGGCGTGTTCCAGGCACTTGCGCGCGTACGTCGGGTCGGTCCGCTCAAACACCTTGGCCGCCGCCGCCAGCGCGGCCGCCGCTTCGCCGGCGATGTCGGACCCGGGGTGCGTGGCGTTGATCATGTAGGCCGGCCGCACCATCTCCTTCTTGCGGACCTGGCCGTCCAAGTCCTCGGGCCGGCCCCAGAAGGAGTGGTCGATGCCAAAGTCGCCGACTTGGCCGACCAGGACGTCGTCGGCCAGGTGCGCTTTCAGCAGCCAGTCCGCCGCCCACCGGACTTGGCCGGCCGCGATGTCGGCCTGGCCCGCCTTTTCGTGCGCGGCCGGGAATTCCAGCAAGCCCCAGGCGAGCGTGGAGGCGGCGACGCCCATGGACATGGCGGACTTCAGGTGGTCGCCCGCGTCGTAAAACCCGCCGGTCAAGTCCTGGCCCTTGGGGCCGGCGTCCAGCAGCGCCGAGTCCCCGCGCCACTTGACGCGGTTGTGCTTCCCCAGCCTACCGGACCGTTGGGCGTCGTAGAACAGGTACGCCTTGGCCAGCACTTCGCGGAAGTCGTAGTCGGCGGGCGCCAGGGCGGCGGCCGAACCGATCGCGCCCGACGCGAGCAGCAGGGCCGCCCAGCCCGACCCGCTCGCCGCGCCGCCCAGCGCCCGGCCGCGCACGCCCGCGACGTACGCGAAGAGCAGGGCGGGCGGCAGGGCCGCGACCGCGGACCAGAGCGTGGCGATGAGCGTGACGGCGTGCGGGGTGCCGGCCGACAGGCGGGCCAGGCCGGACGCGAGGGCGTACACCGCGGCACCGAGCGCGAGGCCAGGCGCCCACAGGTCGCGCACCGCGCCCCAGCGCAGCGACGTCGAGAAGGTCAGGGCGGAGAAGGCGTCGTGGTCGTCGGACGGCGCGGCCGCCGCGCCGCGGCGGGGGGGCGACGGCTGGGCGGCAGGCGCCGCCGGCGCGCCGCCACCACCACCCACACCGCCGCCGCCGCCGCCGCCGCTCGACACTTCGACATCCCAGCCCGGCCGGCCGCCACCCGCGGCCGTCAGCGTACGCAGCAGTTCCGGCATGGTGATCAGCCGGTCCAGGGAGCCGTCCGAGCGCGAGTGGGGCGGGCCGCCGTCCGAGTCGCCAAACGGCGCGACGCGCGGCGGGCCCGCCGCCCGGGCGGAGCGCGGCGAGCCCGGCACGCCGGCCCCGCGGGGCGTGCCGCCGGGCGCCAGCACGCCCGTCTTCACGGTCGTCTTGAACCGGGCCGGCCGCTTCAGGCCCAGCGCCCGCAGGCCGGCGTTGAGGCCCGCCTTGGCGTACGTCCACCACAGCAGGTGGCCAGACAGGAGGTTGAACCACAGGTCGCGCGCGCGGGTGGGCGGGGACGGCAGGCAGAAGACGACGGCGTGCAGGAGGGCGGCGTACGGGCCCAGGGACCGGGCGACGGCCGGCGTGAGGCCGCCGGGCGAGACGCCCCACCGCATGACGACCGCGGGCGCAAAGGCAAGGAGGGGCGCGCCGACCGCCGTCGCGGCGTACGACAGCGCGCCCGACGCGTACAGCAGGCGCGCCGACGCCGGCAGGCCCGCCTTCAGCAGCGGGCAGTCGGCCCGGGACAGGAACGCGGCCAGGTGGCCCTTGGCCCACCGCGACCGCTGGCGGAAGATGGCGCCCTGGTCCGGCGCCTCGCCGACGGCCAGGTACTCGCGCACGTACCGCATCTCGTACCCCGCCGCCTTCAGCTCCATGCCCAGCAGGAAGTCCTCCGTGACGGACCGGCCGGGGAAGCCGCCGACGTCGACGAGGGCGTCGGCGCGCAGCAGCAGGTTGGACCCCGTGCAGACGACGAGGCCCCAGGCCGCCATGCCGGGGAGGACGGCCTCCCAGAAGTGGCGGTTGGAGTGGTTGAAGATGTCGGACGCCGGGTCGACGTTGCCGAAGCGTTGGGGGGTGAGGACGAGGGCGACGCGCGGGTCGTCGTCCAGCCGGGGCAGCGTGCGCTCGAAAAAGGCCGGGGACGCCACCTGGTCGCAGTCAAAGACGGCGACCACGTCCGTGTGCGGGACGGCCGACCCGGGCGGGTACAGGCGGACGAGGGCGTCGTTCAGGTTGCCGGCCTTGCCGTTCAGTTCGCCGGGCGGGCGGGGGCGGCCCGTCACGTACCGCACGCGCGGCGTGCCGAGGGACGCGACCCAGTCCCGCTTGGCCGGGTCGCCGCCGTCGTCGAGCAGCCACACCGTGCGCGTGCAGCCGGGCGGGAGGCGGGCGGTGTGGAGCGCCCACACGGTTTCCGCCACGATTTCCAGGGCTTCCGTGTAACAGGGGACGAGGGCCTGAGGGCCGGGTGTGGGAGGAGGGAGGGAGGGGGGGAAAGGGGGGATGAGCCCGTTTTTTTTTTGGAGGAAAAGAAAAGCGTGGGGTGGATTTTCCACCACACGAGAAAAAGAAAAAAATGGAAAACGCACGTGCACGTTGTACTTGGCTTCGCACGCGCCGGGCTCCGCGTCGGCGGACGGCAGTGTGCGGCAGGAGCACAGGCCGAACAGGATGACGGCGGCCGCGCCCAGCAGTTCGGCGGCGAAGGTGAGGCGGGCATACCTGCGTGCGGATGGATGGAGGGGGGGGGGTTGAGCCGAGAGGCGTTTTTTTGTCTCCGCACGCTGCGAGGCGCGCCGCATGCCTCGCCCCCCCTCTGCCTGTTCCTTTCTCACCAAGAGTACGGCCCCAGGTCCAGGCCCGTGGCCAGGCGCGCGTGCAGGTACACCACCAGCGCGACCAGGTACAGGCCAAAGACGGCCGTCCGGCCGGCGTGCCAGCCAGGGGCGGCGGCGGCGGGCGCGGCCGTGGGCGACGCCCGGCGCGTGGTGCGGCGCGCAGGCGCGTCGGCGGGCCCGGGCGTGCTGTCGCCCGCTTTCGCCGCGTCCGCGCCGGCGGAGCCGGACCCGCCGGCGCGGGCGGTGCGCACACGCAGGCGGGCGGCCCGGGATTCGTCCATTGTCATCGCGGAGGGCGAGGCCACGGACGGTGTGGGAGCAGAGGGAAGGGCAGGGAGGCCCGCCTGCAGCGAAACGGAACGCGCGCGCGGCCCGTCAGGCGGGCGTCACGGTCTGCTCCGCCCAGGACGTCGTGCGCGAGATTTTTTGGGAGTCTTCTGGGTGGGTGCGGAGGGGGGTGGGGGGACGCGTGAGGCCGGAGGCGGGCGCGCGGAGGGAGGGGGAGGGCGACCCATGCGACGGTGCGCGGGCCGCCGACCGATGAGTTTCGTTTGCGCCGCCCGCGACGGCGCACGCACAGGGCCGGACGCCCGTCCGACACCCGCCGAACGTCGGCGACTAACACGATGCATCGACCGTGGAGAGAGCGGGCGCCCAACGCACCTGGCCGGGCGGTGGGCGATCGCGAAATGGAGACCGAAGGGCGAATAAAGGGTGTGGGGAGGGGGGGCCGCCCCGGCCCGGCCGCACCCACAAACCTCAACGCAGGGAGGGGGCCGGCCTCTCTCTGCATTGAGCTCGCGGGCGCCGGCCCCAGGCTGGCTCAAGACAGCGGCCTCCTTGCGCGCTGGCAAGCCGACAACCATGGCCGACGATTTCGAGCGGGCGGTCCTCATTTGTTTCGCGTCGTCGGGCGTGGAGCCGGGGTTGAAGGTTCGGTGGTGCCTGTGTTTTTTTTCTTTCTTTTCGCTCTCGCTCCGGCCGCCTAGCCCCACGCCCGCCCCCCTCGACCGTGCCCCCACCACCACCACCCACAGGCCCGCGCCGCCGCCTACTGCGACGCGGTCCGGGCGTCGCCCGACGGCTGGCGCACCTGCATGGCCCGGTTTGGGGCGTCCGCCACCCCGCCCGAAGTCCGGTTTTGGTGCTTGCAGACGCTGGGGGGCTGGGCGAGGGGCGGCGGGTGCGAGGCCGCGCCGCCGGGCGAGGCCGCGGCCGCGCGGGCAGAAGCCCTGACCTGGCTCGCCCGCGGCGGCGCCGGCCCGGCGTCCCTCCCGCCCTACCTGCGCAACAAGGCCGCTCAGGTGGTGGCGGCCATGGTGGCGGCAGATTTTCCGGCGGGGCGGTGGCCGGCCTTTTTCGAGGAGGCGGTGGCGCTGGTGAAGGGCGGCGGCGGCGGCGGGGGTGGCGGTGGCGGGGGTGGCGGCGGCGACGGCGACGGCACCCTCCCCGTCCCGGCCGACGCGGCCGTGGCCACGGCCATCGCGTCCATCGCCCCCGGCCCCGCCGACATGCTGACCCGGGTGCTGGCGGCGCTGGACGACGACTTCATCTCCCTGGACGTGCCCCGGCCGGCGGACGACGCGGAGGCGGGCGCCGCTCTCAAGGACGCGCTGCGGTCCGCGCCCGGGTGCCTCCCCGCCCTCGTCTCGGCCCTGGCCGCCACGGCCGCTGCGGGTGCGGCGGGCGCCCACCCCCGCCTGGCCGCGGCCGCCCTGCAGAGTCTGGCCCGCCTGGTGGTGTGGGCGGACGTCGGCCTGTTTGCGGGACCGCCCGTGGCGGGGCTGCTGTGCTCGCTGGTGGACGGCGCGGTGCGCGCGGCCGCCTCGCCGCCGCCGCCGCCCGCGGCGGCCATGCCGCCCGTCCGCCCGGCGTGCGCGGCCGCGGATGTGTTGGTGGCCCTCGTGGGCAAGCGCATGGACGCCGCGGCGAAGCTGGCCCTCGTCGCGGACTTGGGCCTGGCCCCACGGGCGGCGGGGTGGGCGGCCGCTGCGACGGGCGTGGTCGCGGGCGGCGCGCCCGCCCGCCTGGCCTCCCCGCCGCCCAGGACATCTCGGGACGTCGGCCGCGCCCGCCGCTTGGCCGCCAAAACCGCCCGCTTGCTCGCCTCCGTTGCTGCTGAAGTCCTGGACGCGTGGAAGCGGGTGGAGAACGGGGCGCTGTCCCTGGGCGCGTGCGGCGTCGGCCTGGACGGCGACGCGGCGTCAGACGTCGCGGCGGCGTGCGCCCTGGCCGCCCGCTTGGTCGACGGCCTGCTCCCACCGCTGCTGCAAACCGTCGCCGGCTACGGCGGCGGCGGCAGTCCGTCTGCTGGTGGTGTTGAGGGCGCGCGTCCGGCTGTCGTGGACGCGGCGGTAGGCGGCGACGACGACGACGACGACGACGACGACGACGGCGGGAGTGGTGCCGGCGCGTCTGGCTTCCTGGACGACGACGACGACGCGTCCCACCACGACGACCGGGCCGGGACGGAAGGGTACGCGACCGTGGGTTTCCTCATGGCGTACGTGCAGCGCGTGCGGGCGGTGGCCAAACGGGCGGGCCGCCTGCCGCCGGGTGTGGCGGAGGCGCACCTGCCCGCGATTGTCGCGGCGGCCGCGCGCGGCGCGCGCTGGCCCGCCGCCAGCCCGCCGGGCCCGCCCCTCTCCCCAGCCGACGCGGAGGCCGAGGCGGCGGCCGCTGACCGGCGGCACGACCTGTTCACCCTGTTCCGCAACGCGGCCGCGGCGGACCCGGGCGCGGCGGTCGGCGCGGTGCGGGCCGCGCTGGTCGCAGCTGTGCCCGCCATGGCTGGCGGAGGAGGAGGAGGCGGGCGCGCGGCCGCGCCGCCGCCGCCGCCACCGCCGCCGCCGTCCGGCCCGCCCCCGCCCTTTGAAGAAGTGGAAGCGTCCCTGGCCTGCCTGTTCCACTTGGGTGAGGGCGCGCCCGACGCGGCGCTGCGCGGCGACGGCGCGCTCGGCCGCCTCGTCCTGGCCCTCGCGTCGGCCGCCGCTGCGCCGGGCGCCATCCCGCACGCCGGCCACCGCCTGGTCGCCGGCACGCTGTGCGAGGTCTGGGCCCGGTACGCGCGCACCCTGGCCGACGGCGGCCCGCCCGCCCTCCGGTCCGCCGCCCTGTGCTTCCTGTCCCCGCGCGCGGTCGGCTCGCCCCACCCGCCGCTCGCGGCGCGCGCGGCTTACCTATTTGCCCGCTTCTGCCGCACGCTGCGCCAGCCGCTCATCCCCCTCCTGCCCGTCCTGCTGCCGGCCCTGGAGCCTCACCTGGCCCGCGTGCTGGCGTGCGGGCCGGGAGAAGAGGGCCGCGGCGGGGGTGGGGGCGGCGGGGGTGGGGGCGGCGGCCTCGCGCCCTCGGACGACCGCCTGTATCTTTTCGAGGCGGCGGGCCTGCTGCTGGGCCAGGGCGAGCTGCCGGCGGACGTCCAACTGGCGGCGGTGAATGGTGTGGTGCAGCCTGCGCTCGCCCAGGTCGCGGCGGCGTTGCCCGCGGCCGCCGCCGCCGCGGGCGCGCCGGGCGAGGCGGCCGCCGCGGCCGCCGCGTCCGACGCGGCCGCCGCGGCCGTCGCCCGCGCCCTGGACGCGCTGGGCCGGGCCGCGCGCGGCTTCAACCCCACCCTGGCCGTGCGCCTGCGCCCGGCCCTGGGCGGCGCGCTCGCCCCCGCCGCGGACGCGGCCCTGGCGGTCTTGCGGGCGGCTCCGCACCGCACCGCCCTGCGCGGCCGGGCGCTGTCCCTCGTCCACCGCCTCGTGGAATCGCTCGGCGACGCCCTCCTGCCGTGCCTGCCCGCCATCGCGCGGTCCCTGCTGCCCGCCGCGCCCGGCCAGGGCGGCGCGGCGACCGTCGACCCGGCCGCCGTCGCGGACGCGGCCGCCCTCCTCGCCCAGCTGGCGACGCGGTACCGCGCCGGCGCCGCGCCGCTCGTCGCGGCCGTCCTGCCGGACTTGGGCGCGGCCGTGGCCGCCGTCCTGCCGCCGGAGCACGACTGGACGGGCGCGGCGGCGGCGCCCCGGCCGTCCGCGGCGGCGGCGGCGGCGCCGCCGCGGAAAGTCTGCGACCCGCCGCCGCCGTCGCCGCCGCCCCGGCCCGCCACGCCCGCGCTGTCGGAAGTCGCGCGCGAGCGGGCGGGCGTGCAGCGCGCGCTCCTCGCCCTCGTCCACGCCCTGGCGGGCGCCGGCCTGGGCGCCGTCGCCGTCCACGCGTCAGGCGCCGCCCTGCTGGAAGTCGCCCTGCACGGCGCGGCCGTCCACGTCGACCCGGCCACCCGGCGGGCGTGCGTGCAGACGGTGCGGCGCTTGGTGGCCGACGCGACGGCCGCCGCGGCGGCGGCGGCGACCTGTGACGGCCAGGACCCGGGCGGACCGGCGCCCGCCCCGGCCGGCCAGTCCCCCGCCGACCTGGACGCCTTCCTGCGCGGCCGCGTCATCCCGGGCATCTGCCTGGGCGGCCTGGTGGCGTCGCCGCACCACCGCCTGGACGCGCGCGACGGCGCGGTCGCGGCCCTCATCGGGGACGTGGCGGGGCTGCTGGTCGAGTCCGTGGACGCCGCGTCGCGCCTGGGTGTCGGCCCGCCCGTCGACGTGTGCGGCTCCGCCATCGCGGCGGGCCTGCCGCCCGACGCGGCGGCCGCGCTGGGCGACGGCGTCGCGGCCCGGGACGCCAAGGCCGCCAAAGCGGCGCTGCGGGCGGGGCTGCTCAGCCTGGCCGGCGTGGGCGGCGCGGCCGCCGCGCGGGCGCGGGCGACGGCGGCGCGGGCGACGTCCTCCATGTCCAGCCGCGGCGCGTGAGGGGGTGTGTGGTGTGTGGTGTGTGTGTTAGAAAAAATCAAGGCAGGACGGGGGTTTTCTCTTTCTTGTGACACGAAGGGACGGGGGGCGTGCTCTCTTTTGTTTACCCACGCAAGCACCAGCCCCCCTCCTCCTCCTTTCCCACCACCGCGTTTCACGCCTTGCCCTCCCGCAGTTTTTTACGCAGGCGCTGCTTCTGGGCCTTGGTTAGGGCCGGGCCGTCCGTCTGGGCCGGCGCGGCGGCGGGCTGGGCCGGCGCGGGCGGCGCGGCCGGGCGGGCGACCTGGACGGGAGCGGGCGGCGGGACGTGCACGAAGCGGGCGGGCGGGGCCGGGCCGCCGCGGCCGCGGCCGCCGCCAGGGGCCTGGGCGTAGCCGCCACGGCCAGGGCCGCCGCGGCCGGGCGCCGCGCCGCCGCCGCCGTGGTAGCGGCCGCCGTTGGCGTGCGGAGCAGCCGCGGCCGGCCGCGGCGCGTGCTGCTGGTAGTGCGGCTGCGCCGCCGGCGGGCCGGGCCGGGCGTAGCCGGGCGGTGGTGCGGCGTGGTGGTGCGCGGGCGCGGCGCCGCCGCCGCCCGGCACGTTCAGCCCCGGCACGTGGCGGAACTCGTCCGGGAAGTCGAGGTGCTGTTGTCGACGGGGTGGGAGAGGGTGGTGGAGGTGTGTTGGATGGCGCGTGAGGCGAGTGCGCGCGCGCGGCCAAGCCATGGGTCCGACACCCAAAAAGAATCCCCACTCCCTCCCCCTCCCCCACAATGACTCACCGCCACCGTGGGCGGCTGCACCTGCAGCGGCCGCTCAAAGGGCCGCTGAGGCGGGTGCTGAATGAAGCCTGTGATGGTGGGGAGGGAGAAGGGTGGCGTGAGCAGAAAAGAAAAACAAGGCGCAAGCGGCGGGAAGGTGGGCGGCCGGCGCGTGGGCAAGGCTCGCACCCGCTCCCAACTCCTACGCGGACGTGTGGGCCCAGATAGGCCGCCCGCTGGGCGTGGCAGGGCGAGGGTGAGTGGGCGCCGACGGCCTCGCCTGCCGCCTTCCGCGCCGCACTCGATCGACCGCTGCGCCCGCGGCGCAAAGCCCCCGCCGTCCCAAATCCCAGGCGCACCTGACCCAATGACGGGCGCGTCGATGCGCATGGTCGCCGCGTCAATGCGCTCCTGCTCCGTGTAGAAGTGGCTCATGGCGGCTTTTGGGTCCGACGACGGAAAAAGACGAGCTCGTGTTTTTTGGTCGCTGTGTCGTGTGTGGGCGCGGCCC
This sequence comes from Medakamo hakoo, assembly GCA_026636295.1. Lineage (NCBI taxonomy): Eukaryota > Viridiplantae > Chlorophyta > Trebouxiophyceae > Coccomyxaceae > Medakamo > Medakamo hakoo. The sequence continues at coordinate 503,224 of CP089461.1, forward strand.
GACTTCGACCAAAGGCCGCACTCACTCCTCCTTTCTCTTCCCCGCCCGCGACACCACAACACCCCACGCACGCACCCATCCCCCAACCATGCGCCCACGCCCGGCCCTGCTGGCCGTCGTCGCCTTGACAGCAGCGGCGGCCGTCACGCCAGCCGCCGCCCGCCCCGCCGCGACCGTCGGCCCGGGCGCGACGTACGAGGCGGAGCCGACGCCGCTGTCCGCCCTGTCCCTGCTGGGCCGGCCCGCGGAAGCCCTGGCCGCCCTGGTCGCGGCCGCCCACGGGGGTGGCGGAGGGGACGGCGCGCTCCCTACCTGGCCGCCCCCACCGCCGCCGCCGGCGCCGTGTGAGTCCGACGCGGCCTGCGTGGCCGCGTGCGAGGGCAGCCTAGCCGGGGGCGGGCGCCCGGGCGAGCAGGTGTGTGTTTTCAGGGGGGAGGCTGGCGCGGACGGATCCGGGAGCGTTCGTTGCTTTCGCGCGCGCTGCCAGCCATCTGTACATCCCAGGCTTGCGTTTGACAAGGAGAAAGCTGTGTTTGGAGCGCTGCGCCCATCCGCGCGGGCGTGCCGAAAAAAACAAGATGCGCGCTGCGCGCTCCCCTCCCCCGCGCGCCCTCCCCTCCCCCCTCTCCCCCCCATCCCCCACCCCCACCCCCTCCCGTCTCCCCTCTCCTCGACACACACAGCTCGTCGCCTGCGCCAACGCCTTCCGCACCCGCCCCGCCGCCTTCACAGACACTCTGCAACAAGCCTGCCCGGCCGTGGTCACAGGCGGCGACTGGCCGCCGCCGCCGCCCGGCGCGGTGCGCGCGCCGCTCGGGAGCCTCGACACCCTCTCCGCCGCGGCGGCCTCTCACGCGGCCGACATGGCGGCGGCCGGCTACTTTGACCACACGCCGCCGTCCAACAGCTCTGCGACGCCGCTGGCCCAGGTCTCGCAAGTCGAACCCCGGGCCAGCCGGGTCGGGCAGCTCATCGCGGCGGGGTGGGAGACACCGGGCGCCGTCCTGACCCAGCTGGCCTGCACGCCCACAAACCGGCGCATCCTGTTTTCGTGCGGGTATGACGCCGCTGGAGCGGGGGCGGCCTTTCCTCAGGCGGCTGGGGATGGCGGAGGCGATGGCAGCGGCTGGGACTCGTACTTTGTGCTGGACCTGGCGTGCGTGTCGCCGGGCGGCTGCCCGGCCGAGTGTCCAGGGAGTGGCAGCGGGAGTGGCGGCCCGCCCACGCCGCCTGCTGCTGCTGCTGCTGCGGAGGCCGCGGACAAGGTGACGACGCCCGTGCCCGGCCTGCGGCCTGACCCGGCTGCCCCGCCGCAGACGGACTACGTGTGGGAAAAGGTCAAGAAGGAGGAGGAGGTGGCGGGCGCGGCGGCACAGGCCAGCCCTCTGCCGACGACGGCCGGGCCGCCGCCGCCACCGCCGACGACGGCCGCGGCCGCCACCGCCGCGCCCACGTCGCCGCCTCCCACCACGGCTGCTCCTCGTCCGCCGCCGCCGGCCACGACGGCCGCGGCGCCTCCGCCGCCGCCTCCTCCTCCACCCTCTCCACCTCCCACCACCACCACCCCTCCTCCGACCTCGCCCGCGCGCCTGCGCAGCATTGGTTCCGGCCCGCCCGCCCGCATGTGCACGGCGGGCGGCGTCCAGCTGGGCGCGCGCGGGCCACCGCCCGTCGTGGTGGATGGTGGCAGCGGTGGCGACGGCTCGACGACGACTGTTTTTGTGCTCACTCTGCCGTCCGGTGGGCGCCGCCCGCCCGTGCCGGACGACTTTGAGGTGACGGGTGGCGGTGGTGGGTCGGTGATAGCTGTCGCGTCCCTGGACAACCCAGCGCAACTGGCTGGCCTGGCGTACGCGGTCGCCGTCGTCGTCGCCCAACCTGGCGGCCGTGGCGCCGCGCGCCCGGCGCAATTCACCGTCAGCCTGAAACGGGGTGCGGCGGCGGCTGTGGTCGGCGCGGGCCCCAACACGACGGCCCTGGCGCCAACGCCGCTGACGCTGGGTGGAGTCGTGACGCGGGGTGTGGTGGCCGTGACGGCGGGCGTGCTTTGAGAGGGTTCGGGGGATGGGTGGAGGGTGGTCCGCAGGCCTGGCCACACTGTTGCGTTTGTTTGTTTTTTCCGACTGTGCGTGCGTGCTCACATTTCCTGCGTGGTCTTTCACATCCTGTCATGCTGTCGTCGACGGCCGTCTCCACTCGTGCGTCTGGGCTGGGCGCCCAGCCGCGGCGTGACCGCGCGGTGCCCCGCCGCGCGCCCGCGGCCGCGCCGCCGTCGGCTCTGCGCTCGCCGCATCGGCCCGCGTCCGCCACGCCCGGCCGGGGCGCGGACGCGCCCGTCGCGTCCACGTCTGATCGTGAAGCTTGTGGCAGCCCGTACAAGCCGGCTCACGATGCCGCGACCGCCCTGACCGCCGTGGCGACGACGCTGCTCGCGGCGGCGGGCCCGGCCTGGGCCGAAGCGTCCTCCGCCACGCCCGATTTCTCCAAGGGCGGCTTCGCCAAGGAGAGTTACTATGTGACGCTGGGCCTGTTTCTGCTGAGCTTGCCAGGTAAATGAGAGGGAGGGGAGGGGTGGGCAGGGCGCGCACGGCGCGTGTTTTTTCTTTCCGGTCCGACGCGCAGTCTTCTTCGCTCGGCTCGTCGACGTGGCCCGACCTCGCGCCCTCTCACCATCCCACCCCACCCCCTCTCCCCAGGCCTGTGGTCCCAGATCAAGCGCGCCCCCAAATCCAAGCGTGTCCGCAAAGTTTATGAAGTGCCGGGCCCCGCTGTGCCTGGAGCGATGCCTTTGGACGACCGGGCGCGTCAAATCTTCCAGTACTTCAAGGTGAGGGGTTTTTTAACAAGAGTTTTTTTGCTCGCGCACGCGCGCGAAACAACAGCCGTCTCCACTCACCCCATCACACACTCTCTCCAACAGTCCAATAACTATGAGGTCGCCGACCGCGGCGAAGTCATCAAGTTTGTGGGCACGTACGCCGCGTCCCGCGGCCAGGCCGCCGCCCTGATCTTTTACGTGTTCTGTGGCCTGGCCTCGACCGCGCTCGTCCTGTCCATCGCCGCGCCGGGCGGCAACGCCTGGTACGCCCTGACGGCCCTGTCCCCTCTCGCCGGCGTGTACTACTGGCAGCGCGGCACGCGGCAAGAAGACTTCCTGGTCAAAATGACGACGTCGGACGATGAGAAGACGACGGACATTGCGGTCGAGGGTGACGCGGAGGAAGCGGAGCGCCTGTGCAAGACGCTGGGGCTGGCGGAGAAGGGCATGGTGTACGTGAAAGGGATTCTGGGGTGAGCGTGGTGGGGTGGGGCGCTCGCTGCTTCTTGGGGTCGGTGGTGAGGGAGTCGGGAGGGGTGAAAACCAAAAAAAATCATGTGTGCTGTGTCTACAGAAGAAAAAAATCAATTCCCGCCCTCCATCAACGCGGCCAGGGCCGCCCGGAAGCCGGCATCTTTGACAGCCGTGGCCACCGCGGGTGTAGGAGGTGGGCCTGGTGTGGAGGTGGATGCGGCGGCCGACACCAGGCGCAGCGGGGACGACGCGGGCGTGGTGGTGGTCGTGGCTGCGCTCGCCCCGCCGCCACCGCCCCTCGCCAGCGCAAACGCTTCGCGCACCGCGACGCCCGCCGCTTTCACGTCCGCCTTTGTCCAGTCCGCCCGGGCCGCCAGCAGGCGGTCCACCATGGCCGGAACTAAACTGGGAGACGACTGGAGCAGCGCAGAGTACGCGAGCGCGGCGTCGTCCGGGCTGTCCGCCCCCACCAGGCCGGCCAGGTCGGTCAGCGCGCGCGTCGCGCGCGCGGCCGCCTCGCCCGACCGGCAGTGCGGGGCCATGGCGTCCGCCAGGGCGGCCGCGTCGGACCGCAGGCGCGCCGTGTCGGCGGGCGTCCACCACCCACCGGTGAAGGCGGAGGCGGACGCAGAGGCGGCGGGCGCGGGCGAAGCGTCTGGACCGGCGCCGCCCTTGGTCGGGACGAGCGCGAGTGCCGCGGCCGCGAAATGACCCGCCGCCCCACGCAGCAGGGCTTCCGCCAACCTTTTCGCAAACGCCGGCTCAATCAGGGCAGCGTAATCGCCGTGGTAATCCACGAGCGTGGCCGCCACGGACGGCGTCAACCCGCCCGCCCGCCAGTCGGCCGAGCACGCGGCTTTGGCCAGCAGCGCGCCGAGCGCGGCGTCGCCGGCCAGCGTGCGGGCGGCCAAGGCCCGCGTCGCGGCGGCCGCCACGTCCAGAAAACCACGGCAGGCGGCTTCCACGTCCAGCGCAGGGCGGGAGGCCGGCTCGATCGCGAAGCCGGTGGAGAGGGTGGAGGCGGCCGCGTCCCCCCCGCCCAGCCCGCCGCCGCCGCACCCGGCGTCCACCAGGCGGTCGGCCAGGTCGGCCGACTCGCGGTGGGCGCGCGCGTTGTTGTTGACGAGGGCGGCCAGGTGGGCGTCGTCCAGGGTGCCGGACGCGATGGCGGCCAGCTGGGCGGCCTGGAAGTCGGCCATGACGTCCAGGATGTCGGCCGCCGTCGCGTACAGCAGCTCGCCGCGCGTGGACTGGGGCAAGGAGGGGGGGGTGGGGGGGGACAGTGTGAGTGGCCCGGGCTCTGCGGCCGTTTGGCGGCGGCCGCACCCCCCCCCCTCTCCCCACCCTGCGCGCACCTCTTCCACTGCCGCCAGCTGTTCGTTGGCCGACCGGAAAAAGTCGACCGCTCCAGGCGTCCACAACAACCCGTCGGCCGCCTGGGACGGCGGCGCGCCCAGGTCGGTGGCCAGCATCGTCCGCGTCCACCCGGCCAGGGCGGCCTTGGCGCGGGCGGAGTAGGCCGTGACCAGGGCGCGGACGGGCGCCGCCAGGCCGGGCGGGGTGGGCAGGTACGCCGGCGCCGCGGCGCGCGCGGCCTCCGCCTCGGCGCCCGCGGCGGCCAGGTACCCGACCCCCAGCTCGTCCAGCGTCGCCGCGTACGCGTCCACCCAGGCCAGGACGCGCAGGATGTCCGCGTTGGCCAGGTGCCCGGCGGACGCCGCCGCCGCCAGGGCTTCGGCCATGGCGGCCACGCCGTCGGCGACGGCGCGGGCGGCCGCATCAAAAAACGCGGCCCGCCGCGCAAAGCAGGGCGCCGCGTAATCAAAGACGCCCGCCAGCTCGACGACGAACGCCTGGGCGTCGGCCAGGATGGCGCGCACCGCGCCGTCTGTGTCCGTGCCCGCTGCGCCCAGGCGGGAACAGGACGCCAGCAGCGGTGCGGCCGCGTCCTGGACGGCCATGGCAACCTGCGCGCACGCGCGCGCCCACCACCGCTTGGGCCGCGGCGCGCCGGGGCCGGCCGCCTCCAGGTGCCGGTCCACGGCTTCCTGGGCTTCGATGACGCGGGCCGCGTCCACCAGGGCGGCGGGCCGGGACCGCCCCAGCCCCCGCACGCACCCGCGCACCGTCGCCCACAGCCGGTCCTCGAACGTCCGCCCCGCCGCGCGGACGCGGTCCAGGTAGGGGCCGAGGGCGTCGACCGCGGCGGGGGCGGTTGTTGCCGCCAAGGAGAGCGGCGGCGGCGGCGGCGGCGGCGGAGGCGGCGTGGCGGCGGAGGCGGCGCCTGGCCCTCCTCCCCGCGCCGCCGCGACGGCCGCCGCCACGGCCGCGGCCCGCTCGCCCGCGGCCGCGCCCTCCAGCGCGCGCCGCGCGGCCGCGGCCGTGCCCTCCAGAGCCGCCAGGCACTCGTGCACGTCCGCCAGGCGGGCGCCGCCAGCCAACATGGCTTCCGCGCGTGCCGCTTCGGCCGGCAGGGCTGCCACAGCCTCAGCTCCACGCAGGGCGTCCGTGGCCGCCGCGTGCGCCGCCGCCAGCGCCGCGACCGCGTCCGGGCGCGCGACCAGGTCGGAGCACACCCCACACGCCCCATCGATCGCCGCGTAACACGCGCGCAGGCGGGCCAGGGCGCGGGCCGCGTCGTCCAGGCGGGCGGAGCCCGTGCGCACGGCGTCGACGTGGGCCGCGACGGCCGCGGACAGGCGGGCGGCGTTGGACTGGGAAGGAAATGGGGGGATGGGACGGGTGGCGAGAGGGGAGGCGAGATGGAGGGGGGAGAGGGTGCGCGCTTTTTTTTTCCTTCAACTCACCGCTCGCTTCGCCTCATACTCGGCCCGCAGCTCCGGCAGGCGGCGCAGGTGCTCCGGGTGCTGCATGAGGCGGCACACCTCGGCGACGGCGGCGGCCCGGGCGTCGGCGGCCTGTGTTTTGATGGGTGGGGAGAGCGTGAGGAATGTGCGAACGAAAAAAAAAGAGAGAGAGCGTGTTTTGGAGGTGCTTGTCGCCCATGGCCGCACATCCGCCGCCACCCAGCTTGAGCGGTGGACGCTCTGGACCAGGCTGGTGGGGCGTGGGCGGGGCGTGTGTGGCATTTCTGCGCGGGCAAGGGAGAGGCGCTGCGCTCACGCAAAAGCATCTTTTTTTGCTGGGCAGAAGAAACGGCGGGAGAGAGGAGGGCGCGGGCGGAGCGGACGGTCTGGGAGCGTGTAGGGGGATGCGCACCTCTTCGGAGACGTCCATTTCTCAGTGTTGGGACGGGATCAATGACGACTCCCCCGGTTGGTTTTTGACGTGGGAGTGAAGGCACTCTCTTTTACACTACATCCCATCGACGCCCAACCTGCATGGTTGGGGGCAAAGCGCTTGTCCGCATGCCGAACTCAATCCAGTCCGCCGCAACATCCAAGGGCTTTGGGCGGTTTTTAAGAATGCGCGAGATTTGTTGGGCCCGCGTTCGGTACGTCGTATCGGTCAAGATCAAGTGCAGTGCGGTCTTGATCTTTTTTCTCGCCAGGCCGTCGATGAGGACAGCCATGCCTTTGGACGCAAATTTAGCGACGTTGTCGGCCTGATCGGCAATAATGGGGACTACTGCCACGGGGACGCCGTGAAATGCGGCTTCGTACAAGCCATTATTGCCGCCGTGCGAGAGAAAAGCCAGGATGTGTGGGCTCCCGAGCAAAGCGTTTTGAGGAGCAAAAGGGACGATCGTGATCGACGCGTTCGCGCCCGACTTGAGCTCCTCCAGCGAGAGGTTGGGCGGTAAGTCGGGACGAGAAACCTTCCAAATGACGCGTAGAGGAGCGAGCTCGTTGAGAGCGGCGCGCAAGTCCAGCATCTCCGCTCTGTCAAGTGCGCTCATCGTACCCAGCGAGACGTAAACAAACTTTTGCCCGCCGACTAATGCCGTCGCAGCAGAAGAAGAAAGAACTTCAGCAGGTAAAAGAGGACCCGTGTGAATAACCCAGTGCGGCAGGCGGCGCGGCCACTCCATTAGACGATCCGCGTTCACGAGAACTACTAAAGGGTTGGCCTTATCGCCGCGCTCTAAAGAATGACGGCGCAGCATCGGCGCGTGTACGAAAGTGTCCACCCCGCGAAAAACGGTAGCAGTAATTACTGCTGACAGTCCGTTTTTCAACACACTCACAGCACTCATCGGGACAGAGAGGCCCGTGCCGAATTGTGGGATCGATAGGACGTCATTCTTGACGTTGAGAAAAAGACTCGCCGCCGGGTCGGCCAGCGGCGCACAGGAAAGAAAGCCGTACGAGCAGTTGAGGAACTTGGCCACTGCCACGGTTGCAACGTAGGCAAAATCCCCGACGATAAAGTCCGGTTTGTAATCCTTCAGCTCTGCCATCAGCGTGTGGTTGTTCAAAATGACTTCCGTCTGATTCGACCAAACCTGAAAGCCCGTCAGCACTGATTTGAGAGGGGACGTAAAGCGGAGGGCGCGGGCACCTGTTGTTCACAGGTAGCGTTAAGTTTGTTGTGTTTATGGATCGGGTGGTGGGTGACGCGGCGGGCGCGGCACGGGCGTTAGCCTGGCGGGCGTTACGCCTGGCGGTGGATTGTTCTGTGGGCACCGGCACGGATGGGAAGAGACAACCATGATTTAACTGATGCGCAGCCAGCACATCAGGCGCCGCCTGTTCGCTCATCGTAACCCCTCACCTTCCCGCCAGTCCATTTCAGAGACGCCCGTATCGTACGTCAATATTTTGGGAAAGCTTTTGTCGCCCGGCGTGGGCGTGGAGTAGAAATGGAGGTCGCCGTGGTCGACCAGAATGATCGCATCGCAGCCGCGAAGCACCATCGTTCTGGAGACTTCCCACATCAGGCGAGCGTGTGAAGCGGCACCAGGAAGGGGAACTGACAGAAGTCGTGGAGGCTTGCCCGCATTGCCAAGGCTTGGCAATGCGAACAGTAGGAAAAAAACAAAGGCGGAAATCATTTCGGTTTTGATGGGTGCCTTCTCAAAAACACGAAAACGAAAGATGGACGAACACCGCTCTTCCGACCCGTCTTCCGCGCAGCAGCCGTGCTGCACGCTTGTTGCCCAAGAAGAGTTCACCAGCGGCGGTCCACACTGCGTGAACACCCTTCACGTGCTCGAGCACGCCGGCACCGAAAGCTGCTGCTCGTGCGTTGTCGCTCGGCACGAAGCAGGAGAAGTAAGAATGGCTTGGCTGCTGGCGGTCCGCCTGGGCGAGGCGGACCACGCCGAGTCATTTGTGACAACTCTGGCCGCGTCTTACGCTGCACACATGTCCCTGAATGGTTATCTTCCTGAGCAGCAAGACACGCGCTAATACGGGCGAAGCGGAAAAGGTATGGAAGTTTCATTCATTCTGTAACTGAAACCACTCTCCATCCATCCACCGTCGTTGGCGTTCTCCGCCCTTGCACCCGCGTCACCACCTGCCCGCCCATCCACACCACCACGGTCGGCAGTGCTGCTGGCAGCTCCTCCGCTCCATCCCCAGCCAGCGCTGCCGCAGCGTCCGGCCAGCGCGCCGCATCCAGGCGCGCAAACACAGGCAAGTCGAGCTCCTCGCTGCGCGCCGACGCAAACCGCGCCAGTGCGGCCACCGCGGCCGCCGCCCGTGCGCCGCCAGCAGGGTCATACAACAGCAGCACGTATGGCCGGCGAGTCCCCGGCCTGGCCGCGTCGGCCGCGGCCGCGGGCGTCGTGGCCGGCAGGGCCACGTCGGCGGGCGACCCAGGCGCAAACGCCGGCTCAGCCGGCACCAGCGCGGCCGCCGTCCCAGCAGCCGCCACCAGCCACGCGCCCGCGGCAGGAGACGCCGTCAGTAGCAACGACGCAGCTGTGAGCTGGGCGACCCGGCCCGCGATGGGTAAAGCCGCCGCCAGCGTGTGGAGGGCGGTGCCGCCGGGCCGCCCGGCCACACTCATGAGCCGGGCGGCCACGGACGCGACGGCCGCCGCGGCGACCATGGGCTCCCACTCCCGCATGGTGGCCGCGCCGGATGAACCCGTCGCCAGCACGTGTGCGCGGAGTACGGCGTACAGCGCAAGGACGGCGGCGACGGCCGTCGCGTGCGGGGTTGGCCCGAGGGTGGCGGCTAGGGATGGCGACATGGTGTGTGTTTGTGCTCCGCGCGTGCGTGTGCAATGGCTTCACAGCGCCAGGTCTAGCTCAAGGGTAGGAGGGCGTCCTATGCGAGCCCGCTAGCGTGGGTGGACCCTGAGACGTGGGACGGGCGCTCCTGCCGGACGGAGAGAAATGAAAGGCAATGTGACACCGCGAACTCACACTCGCTTCCATTCGACCGCGGCAACTCCTCATGCCCACTCCCTCGCCCACACGGGCCGCCCTGGGCCTGCTCGCCCGCGCGGTGCGGGCAGTGGAGGCCCAGGTCCAGCCCATCGTGGACGTGGTGGCGCCTGGGCCGCTGGTGTGTTTGGAGCGACGGCGTTTTTTTTTGCTTCCAACCTGCTCTCTCCGACCTCCTCACCGCTCTCCATCCATCCATCAAAACAACACACAAACCAGGCCACCCGCTTGAAGTGGGATGCCGCCGCCCGGCAGCGGGCGGCAGAAACCGTGTGGCGGGCGCTGGCCAAGGGCGGGCGGGCGGGACGCGGCGCGCGGGATGGGCCGGGTAAACAGAAACGATGGTTCGATAGCGGATGTAAAAGTTGAGGTGAGCGCGGACGGAGTCAAAACGATGTCGTTTGTTTGCCTCCAAAGCGGACGTCCTAGAGGCGCGGCACACGCTTATGGAACGGAATGTGAAAGCCCGTGTTTTTTCTCTCTTCAACAATCAACGCTGAAGGTGCGCCCAAACTCAACCCCCGCTTTCAAACCCTGCAATCCATCAAGGCCCGCGGCGAGCGCGCGCATTGACGTTGCCGCCACGGTCTTTGAGCTAGCCCGAGCGACGCAGGCCCGCCAACATCGCGACAATGGCGCTGATGGCGCCTACGGCCACTAAAGACTTTATCAGGACGTCGTGGTTCAAGCCGTCCGGCTGCTCCTGCTCCACCGCCTGCAGCAGAGGCGCGATGTCTGCATGTCCTTGAGGCGGCGGAGGGGGCGGGTCCACGCCAGCGACCTGGGCGCGATCCTCGAGCATGGCCACCGCGCGGCGTAAGCGAGCCATGGCCGGGTTCAGGGCCTGGCGGTCACCCGCCGGCACCCAGTGCAAGGCTAAAAAATTCAGCTGCCCGGCGGCGTAGTCGACCGCGGCGACGGCGGCGCGGAGCGCGGCGACTGCGACGTTGACGGCGACGTTTTTAAGCTCATCGCGCGGCGGCCTAGTTTGTTCGAGCGTGAGGAGAGAGGTGAGAAAAATGAAGCAAACCCACTCGCACGTGTATTGTAGGTGAGCGGCAGAGGGAGAACCACGGGCGCCCGCCACCCTCTACCGCGCTCGCGCCCGCGCACAGCAGCCACACCAGTGATGAACGTTGACGAAGTCGTTCATTATGGGAGGAAGTTTGGCGGGCAGTGGCGCGTTTCTCTCCTGTCGAAGGTATAAAGAAAGAAAAAAGGAAAGAACGAGGAGGCCTTGGGGAATGGAGTGAGCCTCGGGCTAAACACCCTCCGCTCTCATTCGCAAGATACGACAGAAGAGAGAGAAAAATGGCCGGCAAGTCCGCCCTGACCAGCGCCCTGGCCGGCGGCGGCGGCGCCGCGCCCGCCGCCGGCGCCGACCCAGGCCCCCTCCCCGACCTGGGCCGGGCCCGCCTGGACCCGCGCGCCTTTCCCTGCCTGGCCGGCGTGCTGCAGCAGCACACGAGCAGCGGCGCTGCGTCGGCCGTGCCGACCGCCGAAGACGACGACGCGGTCGGCGCCCTGGCCGGCGGCTTTGAGCGTGTCACCCTGCGCGGCGACGCCCTGGCTGGCAGCGCGCCGACGGCTGGGTTGCTGCCAGACGGCAGCGCGGCGGTGAGAGTTGTGGGGAGGGCGGAGAGTTTGCGGTCGCGCGCGGAGCATGCGTGCGCCCTAGCCCTCCCTTCGCCCCCATGACCTAAAAGACTCACGCACGCCGCAAACCACCCCTCTCCAAACTCCACAGGCCGACTACGAGCTCAACCCGTACCGGCGTCGCGGCGGTCAGGAGCGTCTGCCCCGCGCCGCCTCGCTGGCGGTGAGTGGATTTTTCGAGAGGGAGGGAGAGGAGGAGGACAGGAGAGAGGTGGGATGGGTGGACTGGTGGATGGGTGGATGGGGGGGGAGGGTTGAAGGCGGGGGGAGCAGGCGTTGGAGCTTGCGCTCCAAGCCACGCACCCGCGGGCGGGCGGGGCCGGTGCTGTCGCCCTGCTTGACGGCCTGAGAGGAAATGGCGCCCGGTGCGCGACCGCCGCCGCGTCCGGCGTTGATTTCTCCTTCATCCACTCCCTCGCCCCACCGCCGCCCCCTCCACCCCACACACCTCCACAGTCCGACCACCGCTGGTCCGGCTCCGTCTCCACCACCCCAAACCTCATCTCTGAAGCGGTCATCGGCTCCTTGCCCGCCGGCCTGTCCGCCGCCGACCGGGAACGCATCCAGCGCGCGACGCCCATGAGTCCCGCACTCAACGCCCTGGCGGGCCTGGGGCGGCCCGCCGCCGTGGGCGCCCGGTCTGCGGAAGGCAAGGCCCTGCGCCGCCAAGTGTTGCGCGGCGCGGTCATTGTGTTTGTGACGGCCGGCTACTCTGGCAAGCGCTTCATCTTCGAGCGGGCGAAAGAACTGGGCGTCCGGTCGGTGGTTTTAGACGGCCCGGATTCCTGGGCCCAGTCCCTGGCGTCGGACGGCACGATCGAAGCGTTCGTTCCCCTGGATTTCGGCGACGCCGACACCGTCTTTGACCGGGCCCTGGCCGCCCTGACGGCCGTTCGGTCCGCTGTCGGCGACCTGGACGGCGTGTGCACGTTTTGCGAGATGGCCGTCCCGCTCGTGTCCCGCCTGGCGGAAGCGCTGGGCTTGCCGGGCAACCCGCCGTCCGCCGTGGACGCGGCTCGGGACAAGTCCGCGACCCGGTCCGCCCTGGAAGCGGCGGGCCTGCCGTCGCCGCGCCATTTCCTGATCACGGACCTGGCCCAGGTGCCCGCGGCGGCCGCGCACGTCGGCTTCCCGGCCGTCATCAAGCCCATTTTCGGGGCGGCGTCCATCGGCGTCGTCCGCGTGGACTCGGCGGCTGAGCTGGAAGCCACGTACGCGCGGGTCCAAAAAGAAATGGCGGCCGCCCGCATCGTGGCGGGCGCCCTGCAGCAAGGCACGGTGGAAGAGGACACAGCGGCGGCGGACGGCGGTGGAGCGGCCGACGCCGCCGACCCTGCCAAGCCCGCTGCTTCGTCCTGGATCAAAACCACGCTCATGCTGGAAGAATACCTGGACGGCCCGGAAGTCGACGTCGACCTGGTCCTGTCGGAAGGCGCGGCCGTGTACGGCGCCGTCACGGACAACTGGCCGACGGTGGAGCCCTATTTCAACGAGACGGGGTCCAACTGCCCGTCCATCCTGCCGCTGGCCGCCCAGGCCGAACTGGTGGACCTGGCCGTTCGGTCCGTGGCGGGCCTGGGCTTCACCATGGGCGTCTTCCACGTCGAGCTCAAGCACACGTCGCGCGGCGCCCGCCTGATCGAGGTCAACTGCCGCATGGGCGGCGGGCCCGTGCGCGCGACCAACCTGCTGGTGTGGGGCGTGGACCTGGTGGAGGAGCACTTGCTGACGGCGGCGGGCATTCCGGCCCGGCCGCCCGTCGCGCCGGCACCGCTGAAATTCATCGCCGAATACTCGATCAACGCCAAGAAAACGGGGAAGGTGACTGGTGACGGCGCGTTCATGGAGCCGTGGGCGGGCCACGCCGACGTCCTGTACGCCCGCCCGCTGGTCGCGCCGGGCGACAAAGTGGTGTGCGTGGACGACGGCATGCCGACCTGGGTGGCCGAGCTCATGGTGGCCAAACCGACGGTGGAGGAAGCGATCGAGTTTGTGCAGGAGATTGAGCGGAGCGTGGTGCTGCCGGTGGAGGGGTGAGGGCGCGGGGGGGGGGGGAGTGGATGGAGGGTTGGCCCGGGCAGGGCCTTCCTTTTTCCGCACCCAGCCCAGGCCTGACTCTAGGGGAGAGCCTGAGCGTCGCGCAGTGCGCGACGCCGGCCGTATTTGTTCGGTCTTTTCTCTGCCTGCTGGCGGGAGGGAGGGAGAGTGGGAGTGCAGGTCGCGCTGGATGGAAATGGAGGAGCGCGCGTGGTGCGGGTGCATGAGAGAGAAGAGGGGGGGCGCGGCCTTTGTGCGTGTCGATTGGAGTGAGCGTGTATCTCTGAGAGCGAGGCAAAAGACGCAGAAAGTGACGTGATGGCCAGGCCTCGCTCGGCGCGCTTGGTCGGGGAGGTTTTTGACGGCCGGTCGCGGGTTTCATTGGCACAAAAGCGTGTTCGGCGCCGAACGAGCGTGCGCGCGCCCAGAGAGACAAAAAAACAAGGCCGGGCCTTTCTCACGCACAGCCAACTCCGTCCTTTTCGCCTGCAGCTGACCGGAGCGCGCATCGCCACGGCCTCACTGGTGTGCTCGTCCAGAACTCGAGTCGGGCGAGCGATGCTGTGCTCTCCATCCATCGGCGGCGGCCGTCGCGCCGGACCGCCGACGCCGCGTTGCGCACCTCCTTACGCCCGCTGCCGCGTCGCCGCCTCGTTCACGACCCGCCGCCGCGTCAGCCTGATGGTTCGAGCCGTCGCTGAAAAGGTGAGCTTGGATTGGGAGAGGGACGCGCGCGTGCGAAATCGCGCAAAAACCAAAAAAAAAGCCGCCATCGGCGCACACCCCGCTCTCACCACCCCCCACCCATCCACATCCCATCAACAGCTCGACGTCCTGGTCGTCGGCTCGGGCGGCCGGGAACACGCCCTGTCCTGGAAGCTGGCCCAGTCGCCGCGGTGTGGCAAGCTGTACTGCGCGCCCGGTAACGCCGGCACCCGCCTAGACCCGGCCTTTGCGCCGACGCCAGAGTTGAACACTGGCGACAACGCGGCCGTCGTGGCCTGGTGCCAGGCCAACGGCATCGGCCTGGTCGTCGTGGGGCCCGAACAACCCTTGGTCGACGGCCTGGCGGACGCTCTCCGCGCCGGCGGCATCCGCGTCTTTGGCCCGTCCGCTGGCGCGGCCCGCCTGGAAGGCTCGAAATCCTTCCTGAAACAGGTGTGCGCCGACGCGGGCATCCCGACCGCGGCCGCTGCAACCTTCTCCGACGCGGCCGCGGCGCGGGCCTACATCCTGGAACGCGGCGCGCCCATCGTTGTCAAAGCCGACGGTTTGGCGGCAGGCAAAGGCGTGACGGTGGCGACGACGGTGGATGAAGCGTTGGCCGCGGTCGATGACGCGCTCGTCGCGCGCCGGTTTGGCGACGCGGGCGCGGAAATCGTGGTCGAAGACTTCCTCGACGGCGAGGAAGCCTCCTTCTTCGCGCTCATCGACGGCGAGACCGCCATCCCGCTGGCGTCCGCCCAGGACCACAAAGCCGTGGGCGAGGGCGACACGGGTCCCAACACGGGCGGCATGGGCGCGTACTCGCCCGCGCCCGTGGTCACTCCCGCGCTCGCGGAACAGGTCATGGCCGACATCGTCCGCCCGACGGCGGCGGCCATGGCCGCCCGGGGCGTGCCTTTCACCGGCGTCCTGTTTGCTGGGCTGATGGTCAAGGACGGCGTCGCCCGCTTGCTGGAGCACAACGTCCGGTTTGGCGACCCGGAGTGCGAGGCGCTGATGGTCCGCCTGGAGTCGGACCTGGTGGACTTGCTGGTTGCGGCCGCGGATGGAAAGCTGGCTTCCCACCCGCCGCTGGCCTGGTCGCCCGACCCGGCGCTGACGGTCGTCCTGGCGGCGCGCGGCTACCCGGGCGCGTACGAGCCGGGCAGCGTGATCAAAGGCTTGGATGGTGAGGGCGGCGTGGCGGGCGGCGGCGCCAAAGTCTTCCACGCCGGCACCAAAGTCGGTCCGGACGGACGCACCGTCCAGGCGGCAGGCGGGCGCGTCCTGGCTGTTACCGCCACTGGTCCCACCGTCGCGGCCGCTCAGGCCGCCGCGTACGACGCCGTCGACCGCATCGACTGGCCCGAAGGCTTTTGCCGGCGGGACATCGGGTACCGGGCGGTGCGGCGGGAGCGGGAAGGGAAATGAGCGATGGAAAGGGGTTTGTGTGTGGAGCGCGTGGCCTCTCGTCCCAGCCAGCCCACGCCGCGCGTGCGGAGCCAGTGAGGTGGGTCGTGTTGATGAACAGAAAATCTACAGCTCTCTCTCTCTCTCTCTCCTCTCTCTCTCTCTCTCTCTCTCTCTCAACCCATCACCGCTTCGCCGTGCGCGCCCGGTTTTTCACTTCCGCCTCCTGTGTCGGGTGCAGCAGGATGTGGGCCTGGGCCGCCGCCGGGTTGTGGCCCGCGTGGCCGTGTGACCAGTCGTTGCAGACGGCGTACGCGTAGATCGACCCGTCCCGGTTGAACACGCCGGCGGGGATGGCCGCGTTGGCTTTGGCCATGGCTTTCAGCCGCTGCTTGGAGTCCTTGTCCCAGAAGTTGTACGCGCCGTCCGCGCCCGTCGTCACAAACGTGCCAAACTGCGGGTGGAAGGCGATGGAGTCGACGGCGTAGATGTCGGCGCCCTCGCGGTGGCATTTGAACGTGAAGTTTTTTGTCTGCAGCGCGTCTTCCACGTGCTGCACCGCCACCCGCCCTTCAATGGACCCGACCAGGTAGCCGGTTGTATCGGGAAAGCAGGCCACACACCGCGTCTGGAATTTCAGAGGGGACTCAATGTCCTTGTACGGCGTGCCCGGGTTGGTCAGGTTGAACACCTGGATGCGCCGGTTGGCCGTGCCGACGACGGCCAGCGGGTACGCGACGTCCATGGCGTACACCCGGTCCGGCACGGCCTGCGTGTGGACGGGGTTGGGCTGGCGGCAGTCCCAGTACTTGAGCGTGCGGTCCCAGGAACCGGTGACGAGCATGTTGTTGAGCTGAGGCACGAAGAAACAGTGGCGGACGGGCGCGTCGTGGCGGGCGACGACCGTGGACTGGTTGGTGGCCAGGGACCACATTTTGACGGTGTTGTCGCAGCCGCCTACGTTTGGTGTGTGTGGGCGATGGATGATGATGTGGGCATGAGAGGGAGTCGGAGAGGGCAGGTTGGAGCGAGAGCCATCAGCGTCGAAACGCCGCCGCCGCTGTTGTTTCGGGGGCCGCCCCTACGCCCGTTGGCGGCGTCTGTAGAGCGCTCCCACACATCCAGCGTGTGCACCGGGCTTCAGACCTCTTCGCGGCGCATGCGCCTCCAAGGAACAAAGGCGGGCACGGGAGCCGGCGCGGCGCGTTTTTGTTCGCCCATCGAAACTCCCCTCGTCTCGCCTCACCTGAAAACACGGCCGACCCGTCCGCGCTCCAGGCCGTGCACAGGACGGGCTGGTCGTGCTGCGTGACGGCTTTGGGCACGGCCTGGCCCGACGGCTGCACATCCCAGCACCGGACCTGGTTGTCCCAGGACCCGGCGACGAGCAGGTTGGCGACGGGGCTGAATGCGAGGCACGACACAGAGTCGGACGGCGGGGACGGGACTTCAAAGTCTTTGTTCGGGTTGTGGGCGGGGGCAGCCGGCGCGGGCGCGCCGAACGCCGTGCCGAACGCGGACATGGCCGTGTGTGGGCCGGCGGGAAAGTGCGTGCGGCACCGCACGGAGACAAAAAAAGAGGCCGCTGTGACGACGCGCACAACGGCGGAGGGGAGCAAAAAACAAAAGTCGTCACCTCTCCTCCAGAATTGGGTTTTCTTTGCCGGGCTGCCCACACACGCGCGGCTGGCCGGCGATCACCAGGCGTACGCAGCTGACCACGCCACGCGCCCATGGCGTCCGCCACCCGCGCCGCCGCCGCGGGCCGGCGCGGGCCGGCGACGTCGGCCGCGCTGCCGCGAGCGTTCTTGTCGACACGAGCACCACGCGGCCTCGCGCCTCGGACGCCGTCGCTGCCAGGTGTCCGCGTCGGCGTCTTGCCCAGGAGGCGCAGGTGTGGGAGGAAAAGGAGTGGGAGTGGGAGTGGGAGTGGAGTGGATTTGCGTGTGAAGGAAAAAAGGCGCCGCGTCTCGACCCGACGTCTCTCGACCCGGCGCCTGGGGGGGATAAATGGAAAAACGCCACGGCCCAGGGCCGTGGCGCCCGCTCTCCTTCCCACTCGTTTGCCCGCCCTGGGCCAGAGGAACGACGCTCCTCTTCAATCTGGCGCGGCGCGCGCGCTGAGACTCTGCACTCACCACCCTCCCACCCGCCCCTCGCACAGCTCAACCACCACCACGACCGTCGCGTCGGCCGCCGACCCGCGCAACCGCACCCGCCTGGCCACCCGCCTCGTCACCCTACCCCGCCGGGTGGACATTTACTTTGAGGGCCAACCCGCGCGCCGCATCCTGTGGACGGCAATTGCGTTTGCGGTGGGTTTTTACGCGGCCAACACTGTCTCCCTCTCATTCGGCGCTCTCTCAGTCAACGACGTCGTCGCGGCCGCCCTGACCGTCGCTTTTTACGAGGGTGTGACGGCCGTCTACCACCGGGCGCCACGTAAAACGCTGCGCCTGCTGTTCCTCAACAGCTTCAAGCTAGGGGTTGTGGTGGCGCTGATCGCAGACGCGTTCAAGCTGGCAGGGTGATGGAGTCGCCCTCAAGAGAAGAGTGGAGGTGGCGGCTGGCCACGGGTTCTTGTTTCGGCGCGAGAGCTCAAGACACGACTTTCGTAAAACGGCGCTTTCGGCCACGCCACGCACACTGGACAAAGCTGAGTAGATGCTGATCCCATTTCGGGGGTGTGGGAGAGGCAGTTTGAGGTGCCGTGTGGTACGGCACGGCGTGTTGGGCTGAGGCGGCGTGTGAGGCGGCGCGGGCAAACAGAACACCACCACTCGAGCGAGAGTCTGCTCGGCGCACAAAAGAAAAAACACAAGCCCGGCCCGCGCGGTTCACCCGCGCTCTCCTCCGGCGAGCTGACTGAAGACTGTGTCTGCATGTAACAATAGAACGCGAAGGTAGACGTCCATCTTCTCACCCGGCCACGACACCACTGCCGCCGCCGCCGCCGCCACTCCCACCGCGGTCGTCGTCGCGCAACACGAAAAAGTCGCCGCCTTCCACCAGGCCGCGCACGTCAGCAGCCGAGTAGCGCAGGTGCTTGAGGATGGATGGGTCGACCGCCGTGGAGAGGAGCAGCTGTTGTGGAAGGAGGGCATGGCGGGCGGTCCGTGAGGCCAGAGTTTTTGTTCGACCCACTCTCCCCATCCTCTCTCCATCCCTCTTACCTCGTACGGTTCCACGACCTCTGCCGTCACGGCGTCCCGCACCCGGGACCGCAGGTCGTCGTCCACGATGGCTAGGGCGGCCCGCGACTCGTCCACGACTTGGAGGAGGGCGGTGACGGACTTGGCGGCGTCCTGTTGAGCGTGCGGAAGGAGGGACTGGGTTGAGAATCTCGGCTCCCTTCGTCCCGCCCGTCCCTCTCCCCCTCTCCTCTCCTCCCCCACGCGCCCACACACCTTTGACAGGCCTCCAGGACGGTCAGACGCCAGCAGGTCCACCAACGGGCCCCACAGCGTGATGCGCAAGTCGGCCAGGGCCGCCTCGACCAAGGCTGCCCACCTGCTTGAAGCGTCGGCCGGCACGCACGCGCGCAAGGCCCCACTGTTTTTAAGCGTCGCCAGCAGGTAGCTGACGCCGTTCATTGCCAGGACGCAGCTGCCGACCTGCGGAGGCGTGGATGTAGGGCCGTGCGCACAAGGGTGCGGGTGAGATGGGGTGCGGCGCGGGGTGCAGCGCGGGCGGTATGTAACGTCCGCAGCTTCTCAACTCTCCTTATCTCCGCGCGCCGCCGCCTTCCGTCCGCTTTCTCCGCACCTTTGTCTTGGCACCGCGGGCTTTAGTGTCCAAGCCATCCACCAGCGTGTTGAGGGCGCGCAGGACAAAGGCTGACGCGGCGGGCGGGATGGTTTGTTGGTCCGCAGGTGCGTCTTGAGCCGCAAACTCGTCCGCACGCGGGTCGCCGGCGTCGCCCACACCGCCACACACGGCCGCCAGGACGGGCGCGTGCACCAGTAGGGCTTCCAGGTGGGCGAGGGTGCGCGCGACGACCTGGGTGGTGGCGTGGCGCGGAGGTTTTGTGAGGAGGGAGCTTGGGACAGGGTGTTGTTACGGCGGCCGCGCGCCCACTTCCTCGCATCCTTGTGCTCCGCACTCCCCCCACACAGGTGCGCACATACAGCATCCCTCCTCCGCACGCGTCTCCGCACCAAACGCACCATGACATCCACCGCAGACGCGCCATAACTGCCGCCTGAAAAAGTGCGCACATTCAAAAAGTCGTCCAACTGGGCGCGGACCGCACCTTCTAGCGCCTTCTCCGCACCATGCAGGCGGTCCCAGATGCGGACAAAGGCTGGGTCGCACAGAGCCGCGTGCAGGGCGGCCAGGGAGGGTGACAAAGCGCCCAATGTGATGATGAGTGGTAAAGCCTGTGGGTTGATGTACGAGGTGAATTGAGGGGAGTGGCGCTCTGGTCGGGTGTCCGTTTCGCCGCACGCGTGCGGAGACGCATGGGAGGGCTTGTTCACACCCGCACTCACAGCGTGCGGAGAAAAGAAAGGGCGCGTCATGCCGTGCGAGTCACGTAAACCGACCAAAAAGGCTGTTTCAGCACCCTCTCACCTGGCCTTCATGCCGGCGCCTGCCCACCATTTCCTGGACGGACGCGGTCACCAGGTCGGCGGCGCGGGTCAGCACGGTCGCGACCGCCTCCTGAGCGTGCGCCTCGTCAAAAATGGCGGCCGCCAGGCCGACTTCCGCGTCGGAAATGGACGGGAGCGACGCGACGCCCGCAGTCCACCTGTTGGTTGGTTGGGGGAGGGGGAGGGGGTGAAGGGGAGGAGGCGTGGTGCGCACGCGTCGCAGACTTGTCCGCACGGGTGTACGGACATGCACCGCGCAGCGGGCGGAGCAGGAAGGAGGCTGCGCTGGGCTGGGCGGCGGCTTTTTTTTCCGTTTTTTTCGCCGCGGCCAGACCTCTCTCCTCCATCTCGCTCCCACCCCTCTCTCACCTCTCCGTCCACTCGCGCACGGCCTCGCTTCCCTCGCCGTCAGCGCCCTCCACCGGCATGGGCGAGGCCAGGGCAGCCAGGGCAGCGTTCACCCGCTCCCACCGCACGTCGCAGTAGGCCTGTTGACGGGTGGGGTGGTGTGAGAGTGAGGGATTTTTCTTGCCCTATTTCGACCCAGGCACGCCGCGCGCACTCTCCATGCCATCTGCCCGCGCCGCACCTTGACGCACGCCGCCTGGGCGGGCGCACCGACCATGGCTTCTGCGAGTGCCCGCAGCCGGGCCGTCACCGGAGCTGGCAGCAGGGTCGTGGTTGACGCCTTGGACGGCGCCAGCGCCGGAGCGGGGCTTTCGTCGGCGACGCGCAGAAAGGGCGTCGACGAGCGGGCGCGGCCAGCCTCGCTGCCGCCACCGTCTGCGGCGGTTTCGCTGCCTTCCGAGTCGTCATCCAGATCCGGGTCACCAGCAGCGGGCGGGACGCCCTCGCCCGATGGCCGCCACCGGACTGCATCGTCTTCTTCCTCAACCTCGCCACCGCCGCCACTCCCACCATCCCCGTGCAGTTGTAGCAGCGTCACGAAGTTGCGCAGGGCCAGGGCCAGGCCGTCCCGGCGCAGATCCGCCGCGCTGTCCACCGCCGCGTCCGCGGCGGGCAGGTCGTCCCGGCGCGGCTCCAGGAAGGACACAGCAGCACCCAGCTCGGCCAGCGCGCGCAGGAAGCCGGGCAAGTCTGCCTCTGGGCCGGCCAGGACGGCCGCTTCCACCCGGCGTGGCGCGTCTAGGTGGTGCAGGGTGAGTTCGGCGTCCGCCAAGGCGGCGCGGACCTCGTCCCGGGCGGCGCGCAGGGCCTGATGGTGTGGACGAAGAGGGGAGGTTAATGGGAGAGCGGGGAGGGGGGGGACGGGCGCGCGAAAAACAAAAAAACGCTCTCTGCCCGTCTTCCTCACCTGCGTCCGCTCGACCGTCGGTCCCACGGCCTTCAGGGCGCGGCCCAGAGACGTTTGGTAGCGCCAAAGAACGGCGTCGACGTCCGCGGCCAGGCGGGACGACGTGGCCAGGGCGGCCCGCAGGTCGGCCGCGCGCGCGGACGTGGCCATTGGTTTTGGGGGTGGGCGCTCCTGGCGGGAGGTGGTGCGGTTTCAACCACACACCGCAACAATGTGTGTGGTTCAGACACTAGAACTCCCAGCACAAGGGTGGAAGCGTGGGACGGCCTGCCTGAGAAGCGGCCCTCTCGGGCTGCGAGGCCAAACCCCACGAAAACACGTCTGCAACAACGATGCCTTGTCCACTATCTCCTTTCATTTTGGCCGGGCTAGCGACGCGACCTCGCCTCCCGTTCCGTGCTCTCGCCCGCTGGGCTACAGCCCAAACCCTCCTGCCCCTAGCCAGAACCACCGCCGTCCTCACTTCCGCAAACTCTCCCCTTCCCGTCTTCCCATGCCTGAGCCCGCCGTCGCGCCGCTCGCCGCCTCGGCCGCAGGTGCGTGGCGATGCCACTTGAGTCGCCGCCCACGCCAAAGCAGTCCTTGCATTTGTGGCTTGGCCGCGTAGTGGGGAGAGTGGGGCAGGATGGGCGGCAGCGCGCCCGCCGCCGAGCCTTGTTTTTTCGTTCGTGCTCGCACTCAAGCCACCACCGTCCCTCTCTCCCAGCAGAGCCGACGACCGCGGCCCGGCCGTCGACGTCTTCCCCACCACAGCCCTCCGCCCTTGAACGCAAAATCGAGGAAGCTCTAGCCTGTCCGTGCGTCGCCGACCTACGCGACGGCCCGTGCGGGCCGGCCTTCATTGAATCTTTCTCCTGTTTCCTGCGCGTGCAAGACGGCCCGCCTGACCCGACGGGCGTGGCCGCGCCGGCCTGCCTGCCCGCATTCAAAGCTTTGCAGGCGTGCATGGTCCGCCACCCGGAAGCCTTTGCCGACTTTGTGCAGAGCAAAGACAGGAGCGACGCGCTGTTTGATGCCGCAGCCGCGGTGGGCGCGAATGGTGGTGGTGGGAATGGAAACGGGGGGACGTGAGGGTGGGTGGGGTGTTGCTTTCCGTAGGTCCACAACTTTCTGAAAGGTCCACGCCTGCTGTTCGCAGGTACAGACGAAGAGTCTGTACCTGATTGTGTGGTGCGAATGAGGTCAGAAGGGTCCGTGGGCGGGTCGGAGTGCACACCCACCCGCTCCCTCCCCCTCCGCGCCTTGCGACCTCTCGCGAGAGTCAAGGAGCAAGAAGGAAACCCGCACGCACGACACGCGGCCGACCTCGCCCGCCATCATTCCCAAGCCACGCGTCTTCTTTCTATTTCTCAGCTGTGAAGAAAAGGTGTTTCCCAACAAACCATTCTCTTTCCCGCGCTCCACCACCCCCGACCACGGCGCCCGCTAACCTCTCTCTCCCCCCACGCCCACTCGACAGTGTTTCTGCTCTCATGCGGAATGAATCGCGGCACGCATCCCCTCTCCTCTTCACCCAGACTTGAAGAGCAGGACGGCGTACTGGCCTGGAAAGTTGCGACGGAAAGGAAGAACAAGGTGAGTGAGCGCGAACCAGACCTGGCCCGTCCATCCTTCAAAAACTCCTGCCCGCCTCACACTCACCGATGTAGAAGTAGATAAAGTGCTTGGTCTCGTGCGTGACGTACGAGCCTGCGTGAGAGATGATGTGCGCGAGTGTTTTGTGTGTGAGGGGACGGCTCGCTCGCGCGCCTGGAAAAAAACCGTTCGTCTTCCATCCCCGACCTTTCCATTCCTTACCGAAGTTGCGCCCCACCACGCAGTGCCACGTCGGCGTGTGCTTCTTGTCAAACTCCTTCTTCACGAAGGCCGCGATATCCTTCTCGATGGTGTACTTGTCGATGGCCTGCAGGGAGGAGGGAGGGATGTGGGCGGAGAGGGGGTGGATGTGTGAGGTCGGTCTGGACGAGCGCGCCGCGCGACGGCGGTCGACCAATCCCCGCGGCCGCGCGCCGGCCTCAGGTAGCGGCTACCACACACGCGACACCCTCGGCCTGGGACAGGTCCAGGCGAGCTTGCCTGCCGCACGTCCAGAGTGGTGGCGCGGCCCCTGGCGACGGCGCTGCGACGGCGTTTTCGGCGCTCCGGCCCAAAGCATGGCGCGCGTGTTTTTTCACGCAACACCGCCACCTCACCTGGACCGCGCAGTCGACCGCGTCCTGCTGCATCTCGTCGCTCATGTCGGCGGACTTGATGACGGCCTTCTTGTCCTCCATGGTTTTTTGTAGTTAGAGGAGTCGGGAGGAAAAACGGGCGAAAGAAAAAATTGAAACGAGTGAGGGGAGAGGGGAGCGGCGCGGGAAGGCGAGCGAGTGCACAGTGCGAACACGCTCGGGCCCGGCGGCCTCTCTCTCTTTTTTTCGTGCCGGTGGTGTGGGCCCGGGACCACACGCCTGCGCCCCACACGCCACCATGGTCCGCTACTACTGCGACTACTGCGACACGTACCTGACGCACGACTCGGTGAGTTCGGAGCGGGAGGATGAGCCCGCACACTCCTCTCACGCTCTTTCGCCCATGCGCCGCCGGCTCAAGTCACGCCCATCGCCGCCCTCGGCTTCACCAGGTCGTCGTCCGCAAGCAGCACAACTCCGGCTTCAAGCACAAGGTGAGCGTGAGGCGATGGAGGATTGGAGGTGGAGGGACGGCGGAGGACTGTTTTTTTTTTCGTCTCGCTCTCCGCCGCCGCGCTCCGCCCGCCGCCTCGACCTCCATTCCCTTCCATCCCATCCCCTTCCTCACACGCATCCGTCCTTTCAACCCAACTCAGGCCAACGTGCGCAACTACTACACCCGCATGCTGGACGTGGCGGCTGGCATCCTGCCGTCGCACCAGGTCCAACAGCAGCAGCAGCTGCCACCGCCGCAGTTCCAGCCGCACCACCACCGCGGCGGCGGCGGCCACTACCAGCCGCCGCCGTGGGGCAAGCCAGGCGCGCCGTACCAGGGGCCGTACGGTGTGGGTGGTGGGCCGCCGCCGCCGGGAGGGTTTGGAGGCGGGCCGCCTTACCCACCGGGACCGTACGGCCCGCCGCGGTGAAATTGTGGTTGTGTCCGCTGCCTCCGCACGTCCACCCGCACACGCCCACCTTTGCCGAGGCGCCGCGACGGGGAGGCGTGCTTGTGTGTGCGGAGGAGCTACTTGTACTGTAGACGAACAACAAGAAAAAACAGGTCAGAAAGTTCTTTTTCAACACGGCATCGCCTTGTCTTCATCTCATCTTAAACTCTTGCCTCCCGCGCACGGCCCCACACCGCTGGCCCGCCGCCTCGTACGTCAACCCGATGTCCAGGTCCCGTGGGTTGGACGGGTTCGGCGCACAACTCAGCGTCCCCGCCACGCTCTCACCCTCACACAGCGTGAGCGTGTGGTCCAGGTACAGGACGGTCTGCTTCCAGTGCGTCGGGCGGGACGCAGGACCCGTGCTGAAATGGACGGGCGTGTGGCAGGCTGTGAACGCCACGTCGAAAAAGGCGACCAGGGCATGGACGTAATCATTGCGCGTGGCGGACAGCTCAAAGCGCGCGGAAAAGGCCGCGTCGCTCTTCGTCATCGTCTTGATGTCGAAATGCTGGAGCGCCGCGACGCCCGTGCACACCTGGCCCGCTTCGACGACGTCCACGAGCGGTTCGGCCATGGCCAGGCTTTTAATGCACGCCATGTCAAAGCCGTACACGTCATCCCAAAAGTCCAGCTTCTCGGCGCGGTACTCGGCGTCTTCGATGCCGACAAGGTACAGCGTCGCTGTGTCGGGGAGGAGCACGCCGCCCGGCGCCAACCACTTGTCGCGCGCCCACAGCACCGTGTCCAACATGGACTCGTACAGCAGGAAATAGCCCATCCACTCGCTAATGATGACGTCGACCTGTTGGACGGGTAGGCTGATTTCCTCGACTTTCCCGCGCAGGATTGTGACACGGTCGGCAAACCCATTGTCCGCCACGATCTTTTGTGCTTGTTCCGCGATGGCGCTCGCGTCAATGCCGTACACGTGCTTGGCACCCGCCCGTGCGGCGAACAGGGACAGGATGCCCGTCCCACACCCGACGTCCAACACGATTTTATCACGGATCAAGTGCGGATTCCGCTCTATGGCGCGTTGGTAAGCCCGCGTGCGGACGGCGTCTTTCAGCATTTCTTCATGGATGCCGAAATGGGCGTACGAGTCGAAATAATAGTCGGCGGCCGTGTGGTCGCCCTGCGATTTGGGCGCTTTTTTAGCGGAGGAGGGCGGCATGGCGGGCGGAGAGGCTGGGACGGGCGGCACGGCGGGCGGAGAGGATGGGATGGGATGGGTGCGGCCGCAGGCAGGGTTGGTGGCGGGCGGGCGGCGCCAGGCGCACAAAACAAGACGCGAGTGCGAAGGGGAGCGACACAAAAATGGGCCACGCGCGGCAGTGAGCTGGGTCACGCAAGGCCTGGGATGGGCTGCACGCCCGTCGGAAGTGAGTCGGAAGGGGTGGAGAGGGGCGGACCGGGCCGGACTGTGCGGCCGGCGCATGGAGTTTTTATCGCTGTGCCAGAGGGGCCCTCGGCCAACACTGGTTTGTTCGCGTGCGACGGAGCCTCTTCGCACTCGATCCACAAATGGCCACCCGCGCCGCCGCCGCGCGGGCGGCGGCTGCCTTGCTGGCCGCCACGTCCCGTCACACACTGTCCGCGGGCTGGGCGGGCGCTGCGTCCGCGCGCACCGCTTCAACCTCCGCCGCCGCGGCCGCGCTCGCATCGACGGCCGCGCGCGGCGCGGCCGCCTCCCTGCCCAAGCACCGCCAGCCTGCCACGCTGCACACCGGCGCGGTCGACGTCCCAGAGGGCGTGTCCGTGTCCCTGGATGGTGACACCCTCACGCTCACAGGCCCGCTGGGCACGTCGACCACCAGCCTGGCCCGCCTCGACGGGCGCGGCGACGGCGCGGTCCGCCTCGCGCCGGACGGCCGGGCGATCGAGGTCGCGTCCGTGTCCAAACCCTTTTTCGGCACGCTCACCAGTCTGTTGCGCAGCAAGATCGAGGTGAGTGAAGTGGGAGTGGTGAGAGTGGAGGAGGGCGCGGCGTGTGTGTGTGTTTCTCTGTTCTCGCCCGGCCTCAACCTGGCCACACTCCTCGCTCCATCAACTCAACCCTCAACAGGGCGTCACGCGCGGCTTCCTGGTCTACCTGCGCATCACGGGCATCGGTTACCGCGCCAGCCTGTCCGGGCAGACCCTGACTTTTAAGCTGGGCCACTCGCACGATTGCACGTACACGCTGCCGCCGTCGCTGCGCGCGGTGCTGCCCGAACCCACGCGCGTCGGCATTTACGGTCTGGACAAGAACCAGGTGACGCAAGCGGCGGCCAACATCATTGCGCTGCGGCCGCCGTCTGTTTACAAGGGCAAAGGCGTGCGGTTGGAGGGGACGGAGGTGCGGCTCAAGCCCGGGAAGAGGAAGTAGAAGAGAGGCCTGTAGAAAGACTGCGACACGGGGGTGGTTTTGCTTTACACTGGGCGCGTGCTCTCTGTCTCTCTCGCGCAACAGGTAAGGGGGGGAGTAAGTGGGGGTAGCACACACCCGCGCATTGGCAGTGGGCGCGGCCTCAAACGCGGAAAACGAAAACGAAGGAGCTCTCTCACACCGACGCGGACGGGCACCCGCCCGCACCGCACCCGGCCAGGATCTTGTACGCGGCCGCTTTGACGGGCACGTCGTCCTTCACCTCAAACGTCAGGGCGTCCACGGGCGCGGGGGCGTCGTAGCCGCAGGCGGGCGTGTCCAGGCGGAGCTCGCACTCGTTGGCGGCGCTGGTTGGGTTGAGGGAGGGAGAGGGAGAGGGTGAGCGAGAAAAAAGAGGATGGATGGATGGATGGACGGACGGATGGATGGATGGATGGACGGACGGATGGATGGATGGATGGAAAGGAAAGGAAAGAGTGCGTTTGCGCCGACTCTCCTCACTCACCGAGCCGGCTCGACCGCAACCGTGACAGGCCCGCGGTATGCCGCATCCCACGTCACCGTCAGCGTGTAGGACGAGTTGGAGCCGGGGGCGGCGGCAAAGGCGGCGACGCGGCCGCCGCCCGGCGGGCCCGACACGGCAAAGCAGTCGCCGCACGCGGCGACAGGGTTGGTGCACGCCAGGACCAGCGTGGCGGCCTCCCGGTCGGTGACCAGGCCTTCCGAGCCGCAGTAGCCCATGTCGACCGCGTACAGCTGGCATTGAGGCCTGGGTGGTGTGGGTGGGAGCGGAAGGGGTGAGAGAGAGGGGTCGGAGACGAGGCCGTGACCGAACGAAAAAAAAAAAAAAACTCACTGCTGGCACGCGTCCACGGCCGCGTTGGACGCGCCCGCCGGGCACCGCTTGCCCGCGCCATCCACGGTCTCAACGGTCGCTTCCACGGACAGCGGCGTGGTCAGGCAGTCGAACGGGTCGGCCAGGGTGAGGGCGCCGGAGCAGACACCGTCGGGCGTGCACGCCAGGTCGACGGCGGGGCCGCCTGCGGCTTTGGCTTTGGCGGTCAGGATGAAAGAAGCGCCCGCCGGGGGAGCCGCGTCCACGGCCAGGGCCAGCGTCACGTTGGTGCGGCCGTCGATCAGCGGGGAGAGGGAGCGGACGGTCACTTTCACGGGCAGGGCGGCCGCGGGCGGGGAGCAACCTAGGATGGGATGGAGGGGGGTGGGTGAGCGGCGGAAAGAGAGGGAAGAAACAGCAGCTCACCCCACCCCTGCCTCACGCTCTCTCACGTACCTTTAACCGGCGCCGGCACCGTCGCGTTCAGATTGGCGGTGGGCGGCGGCGTCGGCGCGTCGCGGATGGCAGCGGGTGCGGGCGGCGCGGGCGCGGCAGCGGCCGTGGTCGCGGTCGGCGTCGGCGCCTCCGCCGCTTTCGTGGCTTTGGGTTTTTTAGACGGTTTGGCCGCTTTGGTGGGCGCGGGGATCGCCGCAGGCGCATCCGCGGGCCCGGCTGACGGAGCACCGGCACCAACCCCGAACGGCTTGGCCGTGCGGAAGCGGCAGCAGTCGAGCGGGGCCAGGCAAGACGGGCCGGCCGACGCGGCGGCCGCGGCGGCCGCGGCGGACGACGTGCAGCACCGGCCCTGGCCCTGCCACACAATCTCATAAGACGGCACGCCGTCGATGTTGACAGAGTTGACCTAGGTGTGGTGTGGCGTGTGGGGTGGATGAGAGCGTCGTTTCTTCTGCTCACCGCCGCCCAAACCCCAACCCTCCGCCCCTCTTCCATTCTCACCTGGGCCGCGTCGATGACGAACAGGCGCAGCACGGACGACGGCGCCGCGCCCGCCAGGCGTGGCGAGTTGCCGTACTTGATGGCTACGTCGTGCCAGCCGGGCGTCAGCATGACGGGCGCGCAGTACTGCTTGAAACCTGTTTTTTGTTTTTAGTTGTTTGGTTAGGACGGTAGTGCGTGTCGAGACGTGCAAGGATGGACCGCCCCTTGGCTCTCCCTCTTCCCACCCTCCGCACGCGCAAAAACTCACCCGCCGCCGCGTCCGCGGACAGGCCGCCTTCGTAGACCGCCTCCCCGTCCACAGTCAGGGACGCCGCGCCATCGTGCTGCAAGCACACCAAGTGGTAGTCGGAGGCGGTGGGGAAGAGGTCGGGCCCTTCGCCTGCCACGCCGCCGGCCGGGCGCGAGACGAGGAACTGACCCGTGAGGGTGGCCCCGAAATTGGCCGCCAGGCCGGCGGGCAGGGCGGGCGTCCCCGGCCAGGTGGTGTTGGAGACCTTGTGGTTGGGGCAGTCGCAGCTGTGGTTGGGGTGTCCGGCGGTCGTGGAGGCGTGAGAAAAAAAGGGACGCCGCCCCGCCCCATCCCATCTCACCATCCCACCTCTTTAATCTCACCGTTCAAAGGCGGGCGAGCCTTTGAAGTCCAGGGGCGCCGCCATTTTAGCCGCGCCCTCAGCAGGGTACGGGTCATCATAAAACGCCGCCGTCAGGCCGACGGACTGGCCCGCCTCCGGCGCGATGCACGGGTTGGCGACCGCGGCCTCGAGCGGCGCGGGCGGCGGCAGCGGCGGCGGCGGCGGCATGTAGCCGGCGGGTAAGGGCACGCCCGCCGTCGCGGCGAAGGCCGGGTCGCCCGTGCGTTCGGCAGACGTGGCGCCCGGGATGGAGGAGACGGAGACGCCGTTGGCGGCCAAGCACCGGGTGTCGCCGTTGATGACGAGTTCCGAGGCCGGCGTTTTCCCATCCGCCGGCACGGCCCGAACGACATAGAGCGGCCCGGCCGCGCACGCCGTGACGGCCGACCCGGGCGCGATGGCCAGGTCTCCCGACTCGCCGCCCAAGGTGACGGTGATGGCCGAGGCCGAACGGGTCAGGGTGGCGCCGGACGAGCCGGGCACGGGCAGGGTCTCGCCTGGAGGGGGGACGACGGGAGAGGGGTGGGTGGGTGGGTGGGTGGGTGAGAGGCGTCGAGCGCACGCGGCCGAAACCGAACCCTGCACGGCCGAAACTGCCGGAAAAATAAAACGCCCGACGGACTCACCTTCCGCAAATGGCACTTCCGTCCCCGGCTCGCACGCGGTCTCCGCCCCAGGCGCGGGCGCGTCGTCGTACGCCCACGCCACGAACGTGGTCTCCGTGCGCGGCGCGGCGGACAGCGGGGCCAGGGACTTGACAGACAGCGGCTTGACCTCGGTCGTGGCCGCGACGGGGCAGGCGACCAGGATGGTGCGGGCGGACGGTGGGGTGGGCGGCGCGGCCACGGCCTCAGAGGCGGACGTGGATGACGGAGCCTATCGCGCGGTGCGTGGGTGGGCGCGGAGGGCGTGAGGCGTGCGCCGTGGGCGGCCGGGAGCGAAGGAAAGGGGAGCGGCCGCGCCTGGGTGTGTGCGAGCGCACGTGCTTTGCTTCTTCCTTCCCGCGCACGCGCGCCTCCTCTCCCCACCCTCCACCCCCGCACCAGCAGGCAGGCCAGGGCGGCGACGGCCGTGGCCGCGGCGGCGGCGCGGCGACGGGCGGGAGGCATGCGGGTGGAGGTGTGCGTGGGGTGGTGGTGTGTTGAAGCGTCGGTTTCGACGCCAGGCTGGGGATGGATGGAGGGAGTGCAGGCCGGCCGCAAAGCGCTGAACGAACGAAACGAACGAAAAAAAAAAACAAGACGAGCAGCAAGCCCGGGGCCCCCATCACGAGAAAACAGCGATGTCCGCCCTCACACGCGCCGTGTCCGAAGCCGGCGACTCGGTCCGTCTCATTTCCTCGTCCCTGACGGCGGAGTACCGTAAAACGCCGGCCAACTTGAAGGCGAGATGGATGGACGGGATGGATGGGAGCAGAGAGATCGACGGAGTGTTTCTGCGCCCGCGCCGCACTCCACGGGCCTGGGTGGACACCATTCGGATTTTTCCCACGCGCAGCGTGTAGGCGACGCCCTCGAGCCCGCGCCGCGCTGGGCAGCACTCCCATCGCACCCGTGCATCGCCTGCCGCGAAAGCCCGCGCGCCCGCCGCGCGACCAAAAAAAATCAATGCATGGAGTCTCTTCGTCTCACACGCGTCCCGCCCCACTCCATCCCTCATCACAGGTCCTGGACTGCTTCTGCGTGTACGCGGTCGCTACGGCCGCTGTCCAGGTGCGTTGCGGATGGAAGGTGATGGTCCAAACGCCGCGAGTGTGCGCCTCTCCTCTTGTGCGCGCCGCTCATTTTTTTCAACCTTGCAATCCCACCACCCCTCACAGGTCCTCTACATGCTCGCCGTCGGCTCCTTCCCCTTCAACTCCTTCCTGTCCGGCCTGTTTTGTTCCGTCGGCTTCTTTGTGCTGACGGGTAAGTCATTGAGTGGCGGCCGGCACGGTTGACGACGCCGGCCTCGACCCGCAACCATCTCATTCCACCCATCCACCTCGACACCCCAACAGCCGCCCTGCGCATGCAGCTGACGCCGGCCAACAAGGGCGAGTTCCCGGGCCTCACCTTGGAACGGGCGGTCGCGGACTACGTGGTCGCGGCCATGCTCCTGTTTTTTGTGACGTGGAACTTCATGGGTTGAACGGGATTTTGTGCTGTAAAAATGCGCGCGCGAGTCTTTAGTCTGGTCTTTCCATTTCGCAGCAGCACTCGCGCGTGTGTCAGTCTTTTTTTACACAAACAACTGGGCGTGGAGAGGGAGCGTCCAGGACGCGCGTGCGACAGGCCCTAGTCCTAAACAGGAGAGCGCACGCGGTTCCGGAACCGAAAAGAAACTCCAAAACTCAACCCACCACGGCTCGCAGCTAGAAACAGCAATCCTAAGAAGAAGAAGAAAAACGCGTTCAAAACTGGGGGACAGCACGTGCACGACGAGTGCACAGCCCACGGACCGCCTATCGCCCAGGAGGCGCCTCCTCATCCGGCCAGCGCGCACAAAAAACAAAGGAAGAAAAGCGAGCGAGCGGGCCTAAACCACTCTTTTCATCCATCCACCCATCCATGCCCTCCCTCTTCACATCCGGGCCACCGCCGCCGGCGCGCCGTCCGACTCGGCCAGAATCTCATACAGCGGCAGCGTCAGGAAATCAGCCAGCACAGGCGATGTGGCCAGGCGGCGGAAGATGAGGGCTGCTTCGGCGTAATGGCCGCTGGCCCACGCGTCGGGCCCGACCTCGGCCCGCAGGCGGGCCATCGCTTCGTCCATCGCCGCGTGGAACGCGTCCGCCGTCAGTGGCGTCCGCCCACCGTCCAGTGTCGCGCCATGCGCCAGCCACTGCCAGACCTGGGTGCGGCAAATCTCGGCCGTCGCGGCGTCTTCCATCAGGTGGTGCAGCGGCACGCAGCCCAGGCCGCCCAGCCAGGCCGCCATGTACGCGACGCCGACCTCACAGTTTGTGAGGAGGGTCGCCCGCGTGCGAGGGCCTTTTGGCACAGCTAGCAAGTCAGCGGCGGTGACGTTGACGTCGGCGCGCGCCACGCCCAGCTGGTTGGGACCGGGCATGCCGGCGTCAAAGGCCGCGCGCGCGACGGGCACGAGCGCCGGGTGCGCGACCCACGTCCCGTCGTGGCCGTCGGACACTTCCCGGTCCTTGTCGGCCCGGACTTTGGCCAGGGCGGCTTCGTTGGCGGCGGCATCGGTTTTGATGGGGATTTGGGCGGCCATGCCGCCCATGGCGTGCGCGCCGCGCGCGTGGCAGGTCTTGATGAGCAGGCGGGAGTAGGAGCGCATGCACGGCTGCGTCATGGTGACGACGCCGCGGTCCGGGACGATGGCGGCCGGGTCAGCGCGCAAGGTCTTGATCAACGAAAAGATGTAGTCCCACCGCCCGCAGTTGAGGCCGGCCGAGTGGTCGCGCAGTTCGTACAGGATTTCGTCCATCTCAAACGCGGCCGGCAGCGTTTCGATGAGCACCGTCGCTTTGATCGTGCCGGCCGGCAAACCGACCACGTGCTGGGCGTGTAAAAACACCTCATTCCACAGGCGGGCTTCCAAGTGCGACTGCATTTTGGGCAGGTAAAAGTACGGCCCCGACCCACGGGACACCAGCTCGCGCGCGTTGTGGAAGAAAAACAGGCCAAAGTCGAAGAGTGGGCCCGGAACGGCGACTCCGTCGACGGTGACGTGGGACTCGGGCAGGTGCCAGCCGCGTGGGCGGACGAAGAGCACGGCCGGGTCGGGAGAGAGCGAGTACGCTTTCCCGGATTTGGGGTCGGTGAAGGTGAGCGTGCGGCGCACGGCCGCCGCGAGGTTGGCCTGGCCGCGCAGGAGGGCCGACCAGGTCGGTGCGGTGGAGTCTTCGAAGTCGGCCATGTACACTTTGGCGCCGGAGTTGAGGGCGTTGATGACCATCTTGGCGTCCACAGGGCCCGTGATTTCCACACGCCGGTCGGCCAGTTCCGCCGGGACGGGCGCGACTTTCCAGTCGCCGGCGCGGACGTGGGCGGTGTGTGGCAGGAAGGCCGGGCGCGCGCCCGCGTCGAACGCGGCTTGCACGGCAACGCGGCGGGCCAGCAGTTCGGCGACGCGCGGGCTGTAGGCCCGGGCCAAGCCGGCGACGAACGCCAGGGCGTCTGGCGTGAGGATGGAAGACGTGATGGACGGTCCGTCCGGGCCGGGCAGCGGCCGGGCGCGGACGGCGACGCCGGGTGGGAGGGCGGTGGCCATGGTTGAATTCTTCTGGGGGGTGTCGGAATGACGGTGGGCGTGAGTTTTTGGGATTGTGTCCCTCTCAATGTGTTGTTGAGTCCTCGCATCACGGCTGAGTGGGCGTGGGTGGGGCGTGTGGGCGCGGGTTTGGGCGGCAGGCCCCCCCGCCGGCGGCTCCGGGCGTCGGACGACGAATGCTTTTTCTTGTCTCTCTCAACCCGCGTGTTGTCGTCGCGACCTGTCCCTCCCGTGGCGTCGCGGGGTGCTGGGTGACCGCGACCCTGCAAGCTCTTGGATCTCACCTTAGCGGTGGTGGGTGTTTGGAGGTGGCGGATGGGCTCGACGGACGCGGGACACGTCGGCCCGTTTTGTTTTGATGGGAGGAGTGAGCGGGCGGCCGGGCATTCGCTTCTCACTGCTTTTTTCTTCCGCCCTCCGACACCTCTGCAACCTACCAACCACCCCTCCACTTTCCACCCAAGGTACGTGGCTGGTGAGATCAGTGCCTCATCCAACCAGCGTTGGTGGTTTGGGGATCGCGGACGGCCCGGATGCTTGCCGTTTCCGCGTGTCGGTGGGCGTGGCCCGTCAAAACGGCGGCCCACCGCGCCCGCTTTTCCGACACGCCTGCCCGGCCCCGCCCGCCACCTGCCCGCCCATCTCTTTCCACTAGTGCTTGATGCAGGAGCTGGGCTTGCCCGTGCACTGAAAATCTAGCTTGCGGAGTGCCATCTTCCCCACCCGCCGGACGCCTGTTTTTTCCCTCGCGCATCACCTCCTTCCATCCATCCACCCACCCATCCAAACCTCCAGCAAAAACCAACCATGGCCACGCCCGCCAAGCCGCCGACCTCCCGCTTCGCCAACCGGTGGGACAACATCGAGCGCCCGTACTCCCAGGTGAGAGGAAGGGGTGGAGAGGTGTCGGAGGGAGGGTAGGCTATGCGCGCCGCCCTTTTTTTTTACGCGACGCGCGAGCCCGTCCTCGTCAGACCTTCCCCCGCCTGGCCAGACCCTCACACGCGCCACCATCCTCCCGCTTCCTCCATTCCCATCCGCGCGCTCACCCACCCCCCTCCCACCCTCCACCCACTTCATCCTTAGGACGACGTCGAAAAACTGCGCGGCTCCGTCCTCATCAAACACACGCTCGCGGAACGCGGCGCCGAAAAACTGTGGGAGCTGTGCTCTGAAGAACCGTTTGTCCCCGCGCTGGGCGCGCTGACGGGCGGCCAGGCCGTGCAGTCCGTGCGCGCGGGCCTGAAAGCCATCTACTGCTCCGGCTGGCAGGTGGCCGCCGACGCCAACTCCGTCGGCCAGGTCTACCCGGACCAGTCCCTGTACCCGGCCGACTCCGTGCCCAAACTGGTCTCCCGCATCAACAAGGCCCTGGCCCGCGCCGACCAGGTGGAGCACGCCGAGGGCGGCGCGACGCGCGACTGGTACGCGCCCATCGTCGCCGACGCGGAAGCCGGCTTCGGCGGCCCGCTCAACTGCTTTGAACTGATGAAGGCCATGATCGAAGCGGGCGCGGCGGGCGTCCACTTCGAGGACCAGCTGAGCTCGGAGAAAAAGTGTGGGTGCGTTTTCAGGGTTTGAGCGTGGCCCGGCGGGATGGAAGGGGACGAGGGGTGGTCGGGGGAGGGAGGGCGGGTGCGACCTCCACTCCCATCCCATCCCATCCCCATCCACTCCACTCACGCCCGGCCACCTTCACCCCCTTACACAAAAAAACCAGTCACCTGGGCGGGAAAGTCCTGATCCCGACCGCCCACTTCATCCGCTCCCTGGTCGCCGCCCGCCTGGCCGCCGACGTGCTGGACGTGCCGACCGTGCTGATTGCGCGCACCGACGCCCTGTCCGCCGGTTTGCTGACGTCGGACGTGGACGAGCGCGACCGCGCCTTCTGCACGGGCGAGCGCACGCCCGAAGGCTTCTTCCGCGTGAAGGACGGCATTGAAGCCGCCATCGCGCGCGGCCTGGCCTACGCGCCGTACGCCGACATGCTGTGGGTCGAGACGTCGACGCCCGACCTAGCCGAAGCGAAAGCCTTTGCCGACGCCATCCACGCCCGCTTCCCGGGCAAGATGCTGGCGTACAACTGCTCGCCCTCCTTCAACTGGCGCCGCCACCTGGATGATGCCACCATTGCGACGTTCCAGAAGGAGCTGGGCGCCATGGGTTACGCATTCCAGTTTGTCACGCTCGCCGGCTTCCACTCGCTGAACCACGCGATGTTCGAGCTTGCGGGCGCGTACGCTAAGCACGGCATGGCTGCCTACAGTCAGCTGCAATCGGCGGAGTTCGCGTCCGAAGCCGCGGGTTACACGGCGACGAAACACCAGCGCGAAGTCGGGACGGGCTATTTCGATGCTGTCTCGACGGTCGTGTCGGCCGGCGCGTCGTCCACGCTGGCGCTCAAGGGCTCCACGGAAGCCGCCCAGTTCAACTGAGCGTGTGCGCCCTCATTCAATCCCCACGGCTAGGGCGTGGGAGTGAGAAAGTGAGGGAATGTCGCCCGTCCCGCGGCGGTGCTGTGTGAAGAGAGGTGGAAGGGCGGGCAGTGCGCGTGAGCGTTCTTTTTTTACGCACCCGACGTCCTGCCACCGCCCTTTTTTCCTGAGTGTGGCCCACGCGCGCTGCGCGGTGCTTGTGTGTGAGAGAGAGGGAGGCGTGGCGCGCGTGCGTGCGTGCGGTCTGCATCCCCCCACCGCCCCGTCCGCCCCTCCAACCTGCTAGTCGTGTGTTTTTTCGCTAGGCAAAGGACGGAAAAAGCTCCAGGCAACTTTTTTCCCATTCTTTTTTTACCATTGCGTGGCCGTGTGTGTGGGAGGCGTGGTGTGTGTGTGTTTCGCCGCTGGTTGTTGTAGGAATGATTTGGCGGCGGCGGACGCCCCCGTTTTTTGGTCGGCCCAAAAGAAAAAAATCTGTCTCGCTCCGTCGCACCACACGAAACAAAAAACAACGCGGGCGGCGCAACTCGCTTCCCTCCCATCATCGCCCTCACTCAGGCTTCACGCCTAGACAGCTACGCCTCGACGCCTGGACAGCTACGCCCCGACGCCTGGACAGCTACGCCTCGTGCGCGCACCGGACCGATCGCACGGGCGCCCGTTTCTCTAAACGAGCGCATCGGTTGACGGCCTAGCCGTCAACCGCATTCTTCCCGTCTCGGCCCGTGCCGCACACCAGCTCACCCACACGCGCCGGCCCACTGCCGCCTGGACGCGCATTTACACCGTAGCTAGAACAGAAATGGAATTTCTTTCCCCCGAAGGCCTGCGCCAGGACGGCCGCCGCCCGGCCGAACTGCGCCGGTGCACCGTCTCGGTCGGCCCTCTCCCGCACGCCGACGGGTCGGCCTGGGTGGAGCTCGGGAACACGCGGGTTGTGGCGGCCGTCTTTGGGCCGTATGTGCCCGTGGGTGCGCGTGGTGGGAGCGGCGCAGACCTGCGGTGCGAGGTGTCGACGGCCGCGTTTTCAACCGGTGAGGTTGGGGGGATGGGGATGGAGGGGTGGATGGATGATGGTTTTTGCTCTCCCACCCCCACTCTCACCCGCCCTATATCATCCCTCACCACCCATCATCCCTCACCCAGGCGAACGCCGCCGCCAAGCCGCCCGCCGCGACCGCCGCGCCGCCGAAGCATCGGCATCTCTCCAAGCCGCCTTGTCCTCCACCGTCCTCCTCCACCTCCTCCCGCCCTCGGCGCGCGTGGACGTCGCTGTCCAAGTCCTCGCCTCCGACGGTGCAACACTAGCCGGGTCCATCACAGCCGCGGGCGCGGCCCTAGCCGACGCTGGCATTGCCATGCGGGACGTGGTCGCGGCGGCAGCCGCGACAAAGCTCGACGGCGCGTGTTTGTTGGACCCGAATCAGGCGGAGACAAACGGCGGCGGGCCGGCCGTGGTCGTCGCCGCGCACGTCGGCGCCCTACCATCCGACTCTACCTCAACTTCCAGCAACAATGCCGTCGTCGCCTTTCAAGCCGACGGCTCGCCCGCGGCGTCCGTGGAGGACGTGGAGGCGCTGGCGGCCCTAGCAGCAGACGGGTGCCGCGCAGTGGGCGGCGTTGTGCGGGCGGCGCTGGGTGAGAGTGTGGCGCGGTGCGCGGCGGTGCGGGAGGTGGCTTTGGCGGGTGGGGTAGCAGCAGTGAGCGGCGACGCCGACATGGTGGGAGCGGCGTGAGCATTGTAAGAGAGAGGCAGACGGGACGGACAGAACCTTCTTTTTTCAACCCATCCATCCATTCTCGAGCGAAAGACGCAAAAACTCGTTTGGTGTTTGTTTTCAGGGGGAGGGACAGAGGCTTTCGGGCCCGGGCGGTGGCAGCATCAGCTGGCCCGGCTGGCGGTGGCGGCGCGGGCGTGGTGGGATGCGCATGGAGAGAGGAAGCACTCGCTTGCGTTGGACCAACCACACCACCCCGCCGCCATCCATCCGCCCACATCCCTCGCACGCGGGTGAGAAGGGAAAAAAGCACTCGTTTTTTCACAGTTCACAGGCGCACCGCACCACCACCCACCCACCCCTCACCACCATCAATCCACGGCTTTCACCTCCTTCACATCCGGAAACCGGTCCTTCAGCGCGGCCGTCACGCCCATCAAAATCGGCGCGGGCCCGGTGAAGCGCACTGTGCACACTCCCCCGCTCACAGACAGCGGCACGACCGTCGCGCCGTACGCGCTGAGAGCCGGGCGCAGGGTGTCCAGGTGGCCGTCAACGGCTTCCACGGTCGCGGGAGGTGGGCCGCCAGTGGCGCCGCCCTTCCCAGCCCCGCCGA
The DNA here is from genome assembly GCA_026636295.1 of Medakamo hakoo. Classification (NCBI taxonomy): domain Eukaryota; kingdom Viridiplantae; phylum Chlorophyta; class Trebouxiophyceae; family Coccomyxaceae; genus Medakamo; species Medakamo hakoo. The sequence goes on from CP089461.1 coordinate 541,429, forward strand.
CTTCGACGACCTCTTTCACCGCGTCGCCAAACGTCGCTTTCAGCGCGCGTTCAATCCCCATGGCCATCGTCGCGCCCGACGACGCGCACGACCCGCACGCGCCCTGCAAGCGAAGCAGCACAGTCCCGCCGTCCACGGACAAAACTTCGACGTTGCCGCCGTCGGCGATCAGGTAAGGCCGCACCTCGTCCAGCGCCGCTTCAGCCGCTTCGACCGTCAAGGCGGGCGGGGCCGTGGACGCGCCGTCCCCACCTCCGCCGCCGCCCATCTCGCCGACTTGGCGGTGCACCGCCGCCCGGGCAAAGGGCGTGACAGGGTGGGCGGGTGCCTGATTCTCGACCGTCTCGGCCGTCTGGCCGTCGATGACCGCACTCCAGTCGCCTTTCCCGACCGCGTTCATCCATTCCTGCCGCTTGGCCGCCGGGTCAGTCGCCCCGCCCGCTTTCTCCTTCACGCCCATGGCCGCTTCCAGCTTGGCTTTGCGCCCCGCGTGGACGTCGGCTTCGGCCGCGTTCATGCCGTCCGTGACGCCCACGACGGGCTTCTCCCACACGTCGCGCTCGACGCCGTTCCCGGGCGGGATCGTCCCCGCCTCGGCCAGCCACCTGTCCGCCTGTTCTTCCAAAGCCGCTTTGGTCACCATGGCTTTATTCGCAAACAGCATGGCCCGGACGAAAGCCGCTCGGTCGTCGCCCGCACGAGTCGCGGCCGCGCGCACGGCGCGCGGCGCGTGGCGCGCAAAGCTGACGTACTGCAGGGCGCGCCGCGCGTCGTAAATGGCAAAGACGCCGGCGATGGGTGGGGAGGCTTCACGGGCGGACAACCAGGACGCAAGAGGGAGGATGGCTTCCCCGCCGTCCTCGCCCTGCGGGGGGTGTGATGGGGAGATGGAGGTGGGTGGGTGGCTTGGTCGGGAAGGGTGGTGAGAAAAACGGGCCGCCACGCCCCAACAACCCGCGCCCACCTCACCGGAATGACTTCGTACGCAGCTTCCTCAACGCTCGCACTGCCGTGCGCGGCTTCGGCGCCGCCAGACCCGTACAGGGAGTCGTGCAAGCCCCGGTGCGCTTCGGGCACGGCGTCGTCAGTCGCGATGGTCGGCTGAGGCGGGGGTTGTTGGGACGCCCGCGCAGCGACGGCAGGGCGGGCTGGGAGCGGGGTGCGGCCTAGTGCGGGCTGCCGGGTGTGCGGGCCGGAGGGCCGGGCGCTGCCCGGGCGGCGGCTCAGGGCGGACAGACGCATGGCTCTTGGCTCCTTCTCTCCTCTGCCTGCGCGGCCGACGCGTCGGCCGCGCCCCCACAGCGACGTCTCTCCCCTCCCACTAGACCTCAACAAAAACAAAACACAACCGCCGCCGACGATGTCGTTCTCCCTGGCCGCCGCGACCCGGCCGGCCCTGTCTGCGCGCCGCCCCGCGGGCCGGCGGTGAGTTTTTTTGGTGGGCAGGCGGCGTCGCCGCCGCGCGCGGGGAGGAACGACTGCAGCTAGCAGACACAACGGGCCCTTCGCATTCGCGTCGGCCGGAGAGAGCGAGGGAGTGCGGGCCCGTCTCTTTTCCTCACGTCCCAACCCTTCCCACACCCCTCCACAGCCTGGCTGTCCGCGCTGAAGGCGGCGCCGCCACCGCCCCGCCCGCCGAGGTGAGTTTTAGAGGAGGAGGAAGGGCGCACGGCGTGGGCGCGGCCGCGGCTAGGGAAACCAAAGAAGCGGGCGCCGTCGTCCGTGCTCACTGGCCTTTGACGCCGCGGGCTGGAGCACGGCACGCACCTCCCTGCCCAATCAGTGCAGCTTGTGCGCCCACCATGGTCGTGTGCTGTCCAATGAGCGCGCTGGGTCGAGGGTTGAGCCGCGCAAGTGCGCGCACGCCCTCCGACAACCGCGCCGCGTCGGGTCGGAAAAAAACGCACGCTCTCTCACTGATTCCCCGCCCGCCCGCCCCACCCACCGTAACAACAGAAGAAGAAGCTGTCCCCGCTGGAGCGTGGCGGCACCCTGTCCGGCGAGCAGGCGGCCGGCAAGGTGAGGTGTTGGGTGGACGGCCGCTGCGAGAAAAAACTCTCCTTGTCCTGGCTCCAGCGCCGCCGGGCGCGCGCGCCCGGGCCCACAGCCCGACCGGCCGCCGGGCAGATAAGGGTCGGGCCCCGACCGCCGCGTCGGCTCTCTATATATCTTGTTTTCCTGCGGCGCCGCCGCCCGCCTGCCCGTGCCCTCACAACACACCCCATCTCCCCAACCCCACCCCACCCCCCCTCATCGCAGGACGCTGGCTCCGCCGCCCGCGCCGCCGTCGTCGGCTCCGACGCCGCCGGCCCCACCATGGCCATCGTCGACGGTCGGTTTGTCGACCCGCGCTGGGCGGCCGGCCGGTGGACGCTGTCGAAATTCGCGAAAGCCGACGGCTCCACGGACTGGGACGCCGTCATCGACGCTGAGATGGCCCGCCGTAAACTGTTGGAAGAGACGCCCATCCCGTCGACGAACGAGGACCCCGTCTTTTTCGACACGTCTGAAATCCCGTGGTGGGCGTGGGTGCGCCGCTTCCACCTGCCCGAAGCCGAGAAACTCAACGGCCGGGCGGCTATGCTGGGCTACGTCCTGGCCTACTTTGTCGACTCGGTCTCCGGCGTCGGCATCGCCCACCAGCAGGACTCGTTCCTGGGGAAGCTGGCCCTGCACGTGTGCGTATTTGCGGTGCTGCTCTTCCGCTCGTCGTCCTCGCCCGCGACCTTCAAAGGCTTGCTGGACGAAGCCACCTACTACGACAAGCAGTGGTCCGACGGCCGCACCTGGGAGGGCGGCAACCGGCCGACGGAGACGGAGCGGTGAACGGAGCTGGCGTCGTGTGCCTCCTCGGACGGGAAAAATGAGAGGTGTGTGGGTTGGAGCGTGAATCCTCTTTCTTCATTCTTCTTTGCTGTGGAGGACCCGAAAAAGACAACAATGCATTTTCTATAAAACGGAGAGTGTGTGTGTGTGTGTGTGGCCGCGTGTGTGTGTGTGTGTGCGTGGCCGTGTGTGCGTGTGTGCGTGGGGGATGAAGAGCCCGGGTAAAAAAAGCGTGACACGAGAAAAAATCAATCACAACCCCATCCCATCCATCAACTCACGGTCACGACCCCACCACCGCCGCTCACTTCCCGCACCGCCCAGAAATCTTCCGTCGCGCGTTGCACAATGTCCGCTGCCAGGACACGAGCGGGGCCCGGACGGGCGACCAGGCGGGTGGACGCAGCGGCGGCGGCCGTCTTGTAGCGCGGGTCGGATCGCAGCGCGCCGAGCGCGCCCGCGACCTTGCCCGGCGTCAGGTGGGCGGGCCTGCCCAGGGAGATGCCGAAGCCGCGCGAGACGGCTTTGGCCACGTTGTCCAGGGCGTCGCCGAAGAAGGGCAGGCCGGCGATGGGCACGCCGTGGTAGGCGGCCTCGTAAAGCGAGTTGGCGCCGCCGTGGGTTAAGAAAGCGGCGACCCGACCAGTCTGGAGGAGTGCGTTTTGCGGGATCCAGGGCAGGAGCGTGATGTGTGCGGGTGGAGTGGAATTGGGGAAGATGGACGCCGGGTTGGCGTTGCCTAGGTCCGAGGGCGCGAGCTTCCAGATGACTGGTGACGGTGGGTCGAGCGCGGCCAGTCCGGCGGCGACAGTGCGGTAGAGCGCCGGGTCGAGCGAGAGCGAGGTCCCGAACGAGACGAGGACGGCGCCTGGGCTGCCGGCGGCGTCCAAAATGGATTGAAGGGTAGGAGGCAGAGGTTCGGTTGTGTTGCCGGCCAGGATGGGGCCGACAAAGTGGACGTTGGCGGGGAGGTCCCGCGGCCTGGAAGAGGGGTGGGCGGGGCCGGTGGTGGATGGACCAGATGGAAAAAAAAGGACCCCATCCCGCTCTCCTCTCTCTCTCTCTCTCTCTCTCTCTCTCTCTCTCTCTCTCTCTCTCTCTCTCTCTCTCTCTCTCTCTCTCTCTCTCTCTCTCTCTCTCTCTCTCTCACATACCATTCCACCGCAAAGTCCGCGCTGAACAGGTGGGCCAGCTCGTTGGGCCGGGAGGCGGGCGAGCCCATGAGCGGGATGCGGTGCTTGGTCCTGTTGGTGTGGACGGGTGTGCGTAAGACTGGCCGAAGGGGAGGTTTTGCTGCACCTCCCATCCAAAAAAGAACGCACGCGACCGGCTGCCAGATCGTGTGCCACACGTAGCGGAAGAAGGCTTTCCCCGTCACGTACGACGCCACGTTTAAAGCCGTCCCTTCCCAGCCTAAAGGAGGCACGAGGCCAGTGCCGAACTGCGGCGTGGTTGACAGGTCATTGTCCAGGCCGAGCAAGTCGGCATGGATGGGGTCGACGGGCCCGGTGCATGACAGCGTGGACAAGGGGACGTTCAAACGGGCCGCCAAACCCGTGGTGGCTAAGAAAGCGATGTCGCCTAACACAGAGTCGGGCGCCCAGGACTGCAGGGCGGAGATCAGGGCGGCGTCGGAGAGGAGGGCGTCGGCCTGGGCCACCCACGCGCGGACGTGGCCCGTGCCCAGAGCGGGCGCGGCACCGCTGCCGGCTTGGCCCGTCAAGTACGCGCCCCACCACCCGGGCGGCGCCGCGTCGTCATAGGGTACAATGGCAATGCGAGACGCGGCGGATGGTTGGGCTTTGGCTAGGAGTGCGGCGGCGACGGGCACGTCCGGTTTGACGATGAGGAGCTGGGTTGGTCAAGATGTGGGGGTGGAGGTTGAGAGCGAGGGACAGGTGCCTGCTCGCGGCACCCCTTCCCACCCGCACCGCCCCCACCCCCCACCCCTCCCTCCATCCCACAACTCACCGCCACCTCATTGCCGCGCACGGCCAGCTGTTCCACGACCGCCCACATGACGAACAGGTGGGACCGGGCGGCGACGAGCGGGACGGCCAGGACGCGGGCGGCCGCGGCCGCGGGCGTGGGGGTGGCGGTCAGGCCGAGGAAGAGCAGGAGCCCGGCGACCGCGGCGGCAGTGCGGCGGGTGGGCATGGTTGGGGGGGGGGCGGGAGTGAGCCTGCGCTGCTCGAAGCGGGGCGTGACGCGTGCGGGCGCGCGCTGTCCGAGAAAAAAAGGTGGAGTGACGTCTCTGTTTCCTGGCTTTTTTGCTTGGTCCAGGCGAAAGAAAACCCCACGAAAGAAAACCTTTCTCACACGCTCCCTTCGTTCCTCACGCCCAAAAAAAACACGCTTCAGTCTACCCATTACCTCTTCTCCCCACTCTTCACAACACTTGCGAGCTGACCAGTTGGTAGTACGCCCCTTTCGCCGCCATCAACGCGTCGTAGCCACCGCTTTCGACAACCTTCCCTCCGTCGACAACTGCGATCGCGTCGGCGTCGCGGACCGTGCGCAGGCGGTGGGCGATGATGATGGACGTCCGGCCTGCGCGGAGAGCGGCTAAACCAGCCGTGACTTTAGCCTCCGAGGCCGCGTCCAGGGCCGCCGTCGCTTCGTCCAGCAACAGGACGCGGGCGGGTTGGAGCGCGGCGCGCGCGATGGCCAGGCGCTGGCGCTGGCCGCCGGACAGTTGGACGGCGCCGGGCGCTGAGCCGATGCGGGTGTCCAGGCCGTCGGCCAGGTCGTTGATGAAGCCCAGGGCGTTGGTGGCTAGGGCGGTGGCCCGTATTTCTTCGTCCGTCGCGCCGGGCTTGCCGTGGGCGAGCTGGTGTTGAGTGGTTGAGAGAGGGCGGTTGAGAGTGAGGGCGGGCGCGCGCGTGCGCGCTCCGACCAACTCCCTCCTCCCTCTCCATCCACTCTCTCTGACTCACATTCTCCCGCACCGTGCCCGTGAACAGCACGGGTTCCTGGGCGACCAGCGCGACCTGGCTACGGTACCAGGCCAGGTCCAGACCCCGCACGTCCGCGCCGTCGAGGAGGACACGCCCGCGCACCGGGTCGTAGAAACGGGCGACCAAACCAATGATGGTCGATTTCCCGCACCCGCTCGGACCCACGAGCGCAGTCGACGACCCCGGCGGAACCGTCAGCGAAAAGTCGCGGAAGATGGGGTGGGAGGGCCGGGTCGGGTACGCAAACGCCACCCGGTCCAGGCGGACCTCGCCCGCGACGGCCGCCAGGCGGGCGGTCGGTTTGGTCGAGGGCGACCGGCTGCTGCTGCTCCCAATGCCGCAGCCGCCCTCCCCACCACCCCGCTCCAGCGGGCTGGGCGTCTCGATCACCTTAAAAGCCCGGTCAACCGCGTCCGCCGCCCGGCCCAGCATTGGCACGATGCCCTGGACGTCCGCCAGCGCGTTGGCCGCCATGACGATGGTGAAAAAAACGCGCATCATCGAGGCGAACGCGAGCTCCCCGCGCCCCACTTGCCGCCCGCCGTACCAGAACGCCAGCGAAAACATGGCGCACAGCGTGGCTTGGGCGAGGGCGGCGCCGGCGCCGATGGCGTGCGCGCCCGCCATGGCGGCCCGGGATGGCGGTGCCAGCATGAGCTCGTACGCCCACACCGCGTCGTCTTCCAGGCCGTAGGCCGCGATCGTGCGCACGCCCCGCAGCGCTTGGTCTGCGACGGTTTGGGCCAGGGCGGTGCCGGACGCGACGGTCCCGGCCGTGCGCGCCGCCGCCCAGCCTTGTGCGGCCATGCCCAAGGCCACGATGGGTATGGCAGACGTGACGACGGCCGTCATCTTCGCGCCGACGGAGAGGGCCAGCGCGAGGGAGACGGTCATGATGGCCAACGTCTGGGGGATGAGCGGCGCTTGGTCGACCAGGGCGTCGACGACGCCGCCCACGTCTCCCACGAGCGCGGCCACGCACGCGGCGGCGGAGTGGCCGTCGCCATCGTGCCAGCCGACGCCCAGGGAGACGTGGGCGGCGAACAGGCGGGCGCGCAGGCCCGCGCCCACCCGCTCGCCCGCCGCGGCCGCACCCGCCCAGCGGACTGTGTTTGTCACCAGGGCCACGCCGCCCAGCCCCACAAACACGCCGCACCAGGTCCCGACCTTGCGCATCATGACGGCCGGGTCCGGCTCGTAAAACGCGGCGACGACGGAGGACAGGCACAGGGCGAAGAGCGGGAGCTGGACGCCGATGCCGGCCGCGGCGGCCGCGGCCGCGGCGGCCGGGCCCGCGGCCGGCCGGGCGAGCGCGGCGAGCGCTGTCCCGCGCCCGCGGCTGGTCCCACCCTCGCCCGCCGCCGCGCGCAGGCGACCAAACACGGAGGGCCGAGCGGACGACCAGCGGGACGTCCGGCGGCGCGTTGAGCCCGCTTCTTCGTCGCCGCCGCCGGCGTCGCCGCCGCCTCCATCCTCGGACAGTGGGGTTTCATGGATGAACGTGTCGGCCGGGCGGGAGGCCTGCAGCGCCGCCAGGGCCGCGTACTCGCCGCCCGCGTCCACCAGTTCGGCGTGCGTCCCCGTCTCCACGATGACGCCGTGTTTGAGGACGGCGATGGCATCCACGTTGATGATGGAGGACAGGCGGTGAGCGACGATGACGGAGGTGCGGCCGTACCTGGACGGAGAGAGGGGGTGGGGGTGGGGGTGGGAACGGGGATGGAGAAAAATGTGGTGGAGGGGGTCGGCGGGAGAGCGGTGAGAGGGTGGAGACACCTCGCCTCACCCCACACCGCCCCCAACAACAAACGCACAGCATGTTTTCGATGGCCCCCTGGACGACGTGCTCGCTCTCATTGTCCAGGGCGGACGTCGCTTCGTCCATCAACAGGACGCGCGCGTTGCGCAGGATGGCCCGCGCGATCGCCAGACGCTGGCGCTGCCCGCCACTCAGGCCCGCGCCCCGGTCGCCCAGCCGGGTTTGGTAGCCTTGCGGTAAGTTCACGATGAACTCGTGGGCGGCGGCCACTTTAGCGGCCGCCACCACGTCCGCGTACGACGCGTCGGGCGCGCCCGCCCGAATGTTTTGCTCGACGGTCAGGGCAAAGAGCGCCGGGTCCTGGGAAACGACGGCCATGTGGGAGCGGTACCAGTCCAAGTCAAGGGAGGCAATGTCCGTGCCGTCCAGAGTAATCGAGCCGGAGTCAGGGGCGTGAAAGCGTTGCAGGAGTTGGAGGACGGTGGACTTGCCCGAGCCCGACCCGCCGACAAACGCGACGGCCCAGCCCGCGGGAATGGAGAAGGAGACGCCTCTCAGGATGGGCGCGTCCGGGCGGGACGGGTAGGCAAAGGTCACGTCGGTCAGGGCTAGGGCACCTTCCGGGGCGGCGTCAGGGCGGTCGCCCGTGCGGAGTTGGGGCGGGATGCTGTGGAGTGTGTGTGTTTATGTGTGTGAGGCGCGGTGTAGGTTGGGGAGGAGACGCGCGGGCCCACCGCTCCCCCCCCCTCCTCCCGTCTTACCCATCCACCACGTCCAGCATGCGGCCCGCCGCCGCCGCCCCCGTCCCCACCGCTTCCACGGCCGGCAGTACTTGGGCCAGCGCAAACCCGGCCGACATGGCGGAGAAAAGCACGTTGACGACGGCGCCGCCGGTGTAAGCGCCGGACCGGACGCGCCACCCGCCGTACGCCAGAGCGCCTGCGTAGCCGAACAGGGACGCCGCATTCGTTAGCCCCGCGCCCAGGCCACGCAAGGCCCCCGTTTTAATGCCCAGTTTGGCGGTCTCGGCCAGGAGCTGGGATGGAGAGGGTGCGGAGGCGTGAGAGCTTCAGACGGCGAAAGAAAAAGGAACCACCTTTTCCTCAACCACCACCCCCTCTCCCAACGCACCCGCCCAAACCGGGCCTTGGTCGGCGCCTGCAGGTTGAGCGCGTACAGGGTGCGCACGCCCGCTAAGGCTTCTGTGGCGAGGGAGGCGTACCCGGCAGCGGCGGCGGACCGGGCGGTGGCCATGGCCTGGATGCGCCGGCCGAGCAGGCCGTTGGCGACTGGATGAGGGGGTGGAGAAGTGGGAAGGTTGAGAGAGGTGGGGAGGGGCGGCGCTCGACCGCACCCACCCGCACCGAGGAAACGCACTCGCAATGATGGGCGAAATGATGAGCAGGACCAGGGTGACGTCCCAGCCGCGCCAAAAGGCTGGAGGTGTGTGTGCGCGTGTGGCGTGTATGTGTGATGGGGGGCGTGAGGCCGGAGGACGGACGAAACAAGCCCCTTCCATTCCCGAACCAAAAAAAAAAAAACACCACGCACCGACCACCAGGCCCGTCACCACTTTGGCGATCTTGCAGATGAAGGGCCCAACATCACACGCCACGGCTTTGCGCACGGCTTCCGCGTCGTCTTCCAAGGCGCGCATGAGGCGGACGGAGACGGAGACGGAGGAAGCGGCGGAAGTAGAGGTGGCGGACGGCACGGTGGGCGCGGGCGTTGCGCCACCCGCGGCCGCGACCGCGCTCACGGCCAGGACGCCCGCCTCCTTTTTCTTTTTCTTGCCGTCGCCTGCCTCCTCACCTGCGGGTTGAGGGGACTCCAGCACACCGTCGTGGAACGCCATGGGCTTGGCGAGCGCGGCTTCTAAGAAGCGGACGCGCGCCGCGCGACACGCGCGCACGCCCGCGCACCCCCACGCGGCCGCGTCCGCGTACGCCGCGATCCCGGACGCCGCGCCCAGGTACAGCAGCCAGGTGGCGGCGCGGTTCAAGGCAGCCAAGCCACCGGACCCGGGGTCGCCGATGGTGTTGAGGGTGCGGCCCAGCAGGATGGAGAAGGCGGGCATGACGGCGCCTGGGAGGGATGGAGAGGAAGGTTGGGCCAGGGGGGGCCGAGTGGAGAGGGGAGGGTGCCCGCTCGCGCCTGGGGGACAGAAAAAGAACGCTTGGGGTGCGCTCTCCTGCGCCCACCCCTCCCTCTTCCTCACCTGTGGCCGTGGACGCGAGGACGCCGACCGCAATGATGACCCAATCCAGCGGGGTGGCGTAGCTGACGTGGGTGGTTGGGATTATTAGGGACGGGTGAACGGGCACCTGCAGGCCGCGAGCGCAGACCGCCCACCCGCCCTTCCACCCCACCACGCCCTCACCGGAACAAGGCGCCCCACGTCGCCCGGCTGGGTGGGGGTTTGGGGGACGGGGACACCTGCCGCATGGCCCGGGACCGGGGCGGCATCGTGGCGGGTGGGCGTTTGTCGTGTGCGGGCGCCTCAACCCGCACACAGGCGGAGAAGTGAGAGTGAGAGGGATGGGGATGGGGCGCGCGCAGCGGCCACTTCACTCTTCGCTTTTGCTCTGCGGCTGCGCCGCAGTGCTTGCGCGCGCTCGCACACGGTGGACGGCGCTCTCCCACCCCAATCCCGCGCTCCGGCCGCACGCCCGGGAAGTTGTACCTGTCGGCCACGCGGGCGGAGGCAGCAGGCGACGCGCGCGTGCGTCCGCTTTTGACGCCGTTTTCTGGACCCGCATTCGCTCGCCGCCGCTCCAACCTGCCTCCCCCCTCCTCCTCCTCCTCTCCCGATGGGTAAAAAATCCGGGGGCGCCGCCAACCCGGCGGAAGCCTTCCACCGGGCCCAGCGCGCCCGCGAGATCGCCAAGAACAAAAAAGACCGGGCCCTGGCCCGGGAAGCGACGCGCCTGGCGGCGGACGACCCGGCCGAACTGCGCGCGCGGCTGCAAGCGGTCATTGACGAAGAAGACGCGCGCGGCGGGCCGACGGCCGCGTCCCGGGCGCAGCGCAAAGCCCTGACGGCCGCGTTGGAGGCGTCTGTGAGGAAGGCACGCCAGGAAGCGTCCGGCAGTGGCGGCGGCGGCGACGGCGGCGCGGCGGCGGGCCTGGGGCCCGAGGCGGCCGCGGCCGCGCTGCGGGCGAGCCTCGCCGCTGGAGCGGCGGTGGGCGGCGGCGGCGGCGGCGGGCGTGGCGGCGCCGCGTCCGCGTCCGCGTACTTCCACCCGACGCTCAACCCGACGGGCGCGCCCCCGCCCGGGCGGGCGGCCAAGTACGTGGACGAGCCCGGGGCCGACGCGGGCGGGGAGGCTGCCGCCGCGCCGCCGCACCCGCCGCCGCCCGCCGGTCCGTCCGGTCCTCAGCCCCTGCCCGCGCTGCCGCCGCCCGACGGCCCGCCGCCCGGCGCCCGGCCGCGCCCAGCCAACGCGGGCCCACACCCGGGGTACACGCCCATTTACCTGCCCGGGTCAGGGTGGGTGATCGGCCCGCCGCCCGGGTGGGGTGGTGGTGGGGTGGCCGCCCCGCCGCAACCAGCCGCATCCACCGCCGCCCCGCCCACCCGCCTGCCCAAGCTGCCGCCGCCGCCGCCGCCGTCGGCCATCGCGCCCGCCACGACCGCGCCAGTCATTTCGGCCGCGCCGGCTACTTCCGGACGGCGCCCGCCCGGGTCGGCGGGCGGGTCCGCGGTCGCCTTTGTGCCCGCGTCCGTGCGCGTGCGGCGGGAAGCCGCACCCGGTGGTGTGCGGCCGCGCCCCGTCGCGGCTGCCGGAGCGGACGACGGTTTCGGCCTGGCGCCGGCCTTGGGCCAGCCGAAGCCGCCGCAACAGCAGCAAGCACCCGCCGCCCTGCCTGGTGGTACGGGCGACGACAGCTTCGCGGCGTTCATGGCGGACATCGCGGAACTGGAAAAGGGAAAGTAGAAAAAAAGAGAAAGAGAGGCGCGCGCTTGTAGAAAAAGGACAAACACAACGACAGAAATCACACGGAGAAACCCTCCACTAAAACGCGCCATCCTCACGCATAGCTGAAGGCCGGCGCGCGGGCGTGCTGGGGTTGGGGTGGCACGGGCTCGGGACGCGGCCGCGCGACGACGGCTGGCTTCGGTTTTGCCGCCACCACGGCCGTCGCTTCGCCCGCCCGCCCGGCCGCCGCGGCCAACAAAATGCGGACTTCGCGGGCGACGGCACCCAGGGCAGCCGCTTGCGCGTGCCGCTCCACATACCCGGCCGTGGCCAAACACGGCGCGGCCAAAGCCGCGGCCGTGAGAACGACCAGCAGCGGGATGGCCGCACCCAGCGGCAGGCGGAAGCGCGCGTCGGCGGCCGCGCCCGCAATGAGAACGGCGAGCGCCGCTGCCGCGACGACCGCCGCCACGACCGCGCCGACGCCGGCGCCATCAGCCGCGCACCGCATGCGAGCGGCCGTCGCTTCAATGAGCGGCGCGGCCGCGGCCAGTGGGGCGGTGGCGGTGGCGGTGGTGGCTTCGGTGGCGGTGGGTGCGTCAGCCGGACCCTCGTCCTCCACCGCCACCTCCCGGCGCCGGCGCCCGCCACTGCCGCTGCCGCTGCCGCCAGGCGTGCGACGCCCGCCGGACAGGCTGCCCAGCCAGGCGGCGGGGTTGCGCTTGGCCGGCGAGGGCGTCGTGGCCGCGTCCACGGCGGGCGGCGGTGCGTCGACCGCCTCCCACCGCCTCCCGCCTCCACCGCCACCGATCGCAAACACCGCCTCCACGCCCGCGTGGTCGGAGAAGGACCGCCCCGTCGCCGGGTCGAGGTGCATGGACACGGCCGCCGCGGCGGGCGACGACCCGGCGCCGACGGAAAACAGGTAGTCCAAGCGCGCCGGGCGCTTGCCCGCGCCGGTCGTCGTGTACGTCCCGCCGGGCACGTTGGCCGTGAAGCCGCCGTCCGCGCCGCCGCCCGCCGCCGCCGTCCAGGCGTCGACGGAGCCGGGCGGGAGCAGGGAGGTCAGGAGGGCGAGTTCGAGGGAGGCGGGCGGGGCGTTGAAGTCGCCGGCGAGGACGGCGGCGGTGGAGGGCGGCTGTCCAGGGTGGTGGTGGTGGTGGTGGTGGGGGCGTGCGTGAGGGGCCCGCGGCCGGCGCGCGGCTGCCCACCCCTCCCATCCCCGCCCACTCACCTGTGCGGCGCAGCACCCGCGCACAAATTCGGCCAGCTGGACGACCTGGGCCAGGCGGACGCCGCCGTTGAAGTCGCGTGGCGGGATGAAAGGTTGCGGACCGCCGTTGGTCGCAGTGGCCGCGCCACCGCCTTTGGCCGCTTCCCGGCCGCCGTGCGCGTCCGAGTACGCGGCGGACAGGTGGGTGTTGAACACGTCGACCGTGCTGCCGTCGGGCAAGCCCACGCGGACGCAGCCGACGCCCTTCCCCGCCACCGCGTCGCCCTGGTGCAGGGCCAGCGGGTCACCCGCGGCGGCGTAGCGAGCGAAACGCGCCGACAGGATGGGGTGCGCCGACAGCGTCACCAGCCCGGCGCCAAACGCTCCGCAACGAAAGTGGTGGGCGTGGATGAGTCGCCCGCCTGCTGCTGCAAGGCCGGCCAGGCGGGCGGCGTCGGCCGCGACCCAGACTTCTTGGAGGCAGACGGCGTCGGCATTGCTGCGGGCGAGCGCGCGGCCGATGAGGTCGAAGCGGGCGCGTCGGTCGCGGGAGGCGGGCGCGAGCAAGCCCCAGCAGTTGAGGGTCAGCACGCGGAAGCCGACTGGGGGTAGCGCGTCCATTGAAGCGGGGCGCGAGGGCCCCGTTGTGGCCCAGTCGTTTTTGTTGGGCGTTTTGGGTGCAAACGCCGCCCGCCCGCTCTCTCTCTCGCGCTCTCTGCGCTCTCTCCCCATCCACCCACCCCTCGCTCCATCAGACGTGACGGCGGAGCGAGTGCCTGCCCGCACACTCTCGCGAACAGCAGACAGCGCACGCACACGCCCGCGGCACCACGCGCGCGCGGCACCCCTCTCTCACGGGCGCCGCCCCACGCGCGTGCCACGCCTCTGCGCGGCCCACGGCGCGTGCGCGTGCGCGGGCCGCTCTTCGACTCGCGTGACGAGCACAAGCAGCGAAAGCAATCGGGCCGGCGACACGCGCACTCGCCTCTCCGCTGCCGTCCCATCCCGTCCCTCTGCCGCACCATGATGGAGGGCATGGAGCGCCGCCTGCACGTGGAAACGTCTGTCCGCACGGGCGGCGGCGGCGGCGGCGAGGCCCGGGCGAATGGTAAGAGAGAGAGTGCGGCGGAGACAATGAGAGGCCTGCGTTCGGAGCGGAGCCGGCCGGGCGAGTCCGCCCAATCCTCCAGCCCTCGTCCATCCCCAGGCGGGAGCTGTGTCACCTGGGCTCGGCCCTGAACGTGGCGGAAAGGCCGCCGCGACCTCGCCCATGGCAGGGCGGCTACCTCGCCTGCGCCTTGGCGTGCCGCGCCGCTCTCTCCCGCTCCCTCCCACCCCTCCCACCTCCCACCCCCCACCCCACCCAGCCGGCCCGCTCGGCGACCAGCCCGCCCGCTTCCCCTGCTCCAAAATGAAGCTGGACAACCTGTTCTTACAGTGGCTGGCCGCGCCTGACACACAACGCTTGGTGCTGCGCCTGGTGGAGGACGCGAAAGCCGGCCGGCCGCTCGCGGTGCCCGGCGCGGCCGGTGCGGCCGCGACCGCCGCGGCGACGACCTCGGCGTCTCCCCCCGCCGTCGGCCCGCTGGCCGCGGTCGTAGGCCCGGCGAGTGGCGTGGGCTCCCCCCTGTCGCCCGCCGCCGCCGCGTCCGCGCTGCTCTTCCCGGCGGGCGGCGCCGTGGCCGCGCTCCCGCTCTCGCCGCGCAAAGCAGCGGCCGCGGCCGCGGCCTCTGGCCGCGCGTCGCCACCCTCGCCCGCCCGGGCCGCACGCGCGGCGGCCGCCGCCGCCGCCACGCCCACCACCGCCGCCGCCCTGGCCGCTGCCGCCGCCGCGGCAGACGAAGGCGACGGCGGCGCCGCGTCCGCGTCAGCCATCCCGCCGTTTTACCACCCGGCCACGCGCGCGGCGCCGCCCGCCGTCCTGTCTGCGCGCGCCGCCGCCCTGGACGCGCTGTGCGCGGCCCACCCGGGCGGCTTGACGGTGCCGGCCTTCAAGGACCTCGTCCGCGACGTGTTTGAGCTGCCGTCCGTCCTGGCGTACCCCCTGTTTGCCCGGCTGGTGAACGCGGGCGATGCCGCCGTCCCCTGCGACGCGGTGCGCGCCTGGGTCGCCGGCCGCGCCGTCGCGACGGCCGCCGAGCCGGCCGCCCGCTTGTTCGACGCCCTGCGCCGGGACGGCGCTCCCGCCGTCACACAAGACGACCTCAAGGCCATGATGGCCGGCGTCCTGCTCAGCCACCCGGGCCTGGAGTTTTTACAGGAGACGCCCGAGTTCCAAGACCGGTGAGTTTTTTTTTTGCTTGTTGGATGGATGGGAGGGTGGGTGGGTGGTTGGATGGGAGCAGACAGAAAAAAAAACTCACGCACTCCCCACCCGTGCCCCACCAACACGCCAGCTATGCCGAGACCGTCATCTACCGCATCTTCTACGCCATGGACCGGTCGGGCTTGGGCCGCCTCACGCTCGCCGACCTGCGCCGGGGCGGCCTCCTCGACGCCCTGGCGGCCCTGGACGAGGAGGACGACGTCAACCGCGTCCTCCAATACTTTTCGTACGAGCACTTTTACGTCATCTACTGCAAGTTCTGGGAGCTGGACACGGACCACGACTTCCTGCTGTCCAAGGAGGACTTGCTGCGGTACGGCAACCACTGCCTGACCTACCGCATCGTGGACCGCGTCTTTGCGCAGGCGGGCCGCCCGTTTGCGAGCGGCGTCCCCGGCCGCATGGGCTACGAGGACTTTGTCTGGTTCATCCTGTCGGAGGAGGACAAGGCGACGGACGTGGCCCTGGGCTACTGGTTCCGGTGCGTGGACCTGGACGGCGACGGCGTCCTGTCCCCGCAGGACATGCTCCACTTTTACGAGGAGCAGCTGCACCGCATGGAGTGCCTCGCGCACGAGCCCGTCGCGTGGGGCGACGTCCTGTGCCAGCTGCACGACATGCTCGCGCCCGCGCGGGAGGGCGCGTTCACGCTGCGCGACCTGCGCCGCCACCGCGGCCTGGCGGGCACGCTGTTCAACATCCTGTTCAACCTGAACAAGTTCGTAGCCTTTGAGACGCGCGACCCATTCCTCGCGCGCGCAGAGCGCGAGGACGCGGCGGCGGCCGCCGGCCAGGCCGGCGCCGGCGGCGGGTCCGCCACCAACGGTGCCTCGCCCGTCGCGTCCGCGGGCGGCCCGGGCTACGTCGGCCCCGCCGGCGCGGGGGACTGGGACCGGTTCGCCCGGGCCGAGTACGTGCGCCTGGCGATGGAGGAGGAGGGCGACGGCGGCGGCGGGCCGGGCGGGCCGGGCGGCGGCGGCGGGCCGGGCGACGACGACGGGCCGGACGGCGGCGGCGGCGGGGACGCGTGGGACCATGCGATGGCCGCGCCGTTTTGAGCGCGCCTGCGCGGTTGGGGAGGCGCAGTGTGTGCGCGACCCCCTCCCCCACCCTGCCCCGGGCCGCGCGCTTTTTTTCCCCTTTCCTTTCCCTCAAAACCTGCCGGGGAGCACAGGCGCGCGCGCGCGGGTGGGTGGGGAAGAGAGTGATTTTTTTTTTCTGTGCTGTGTTTTTGTAGGACCGCTCTTTTGTTCAATGTTTGCTGTGCACACGATGGAGGCCGCGGCTGCCAGACGGCGGGCGTGGCCGGGCGGCGTGGGGCGTGAAAAGAAAAGGGGGTGGGAGGGTCGGTGGCCTTTTCTTTTTTCCCTCCCCTCCCCTCTCCATGCAGCGCGCGGTGCGCGGTGCTGCGCCAGGCAGGCAGGCGGCGAGGCGCGAGGGGGGTTTTTCGGTGCGGTGGGCGAGCGGCCGCGCTCCTCTACACGCCAGACCACATTTAGAGGCCAACAGCACTGGTGGAGGGCGAGCCCAACCGTCGCCATAGCCCACACACTCTCTTCTTGGCTGTAACATGGAAAAAAAAAAAGTGCGGGGCGCGCTGCCTCCCCCCATCTTCATGGGACGGCCCACCCCTCGCACGCCGCCAGGCCTTGCAGCGCCGCGGCCGCGCCGCGCGGCACGCGCCCGTCCAAGTAGTGCTTGACCCGGCGGGCGCCCCGCCCGCCCCCGCCGGCGAGCGCGGACGCCGACCGCGCCGCGTCGAGGGCCGCCATGCGGGCGGCCCAGGCCGCGCGGCCGAGGACGGAGGCGGACGCCCACGGTTCGGCGGGGGTCCGGGCGTCCGCGGCCAGGGCGGCGGCGACGCCCGCCAGGGCAGACGCACGGGCGTCGGCGCGCGGCGGCGGGCGCGGCGGCGGGTGCGGGCCCGCGGCGGCGGCGGCGCGGGCCAGGACGGCCGCCGCGAGGGGCGCGACGGGCGGCGCGCCCGACGCGGGCGTCGGCAGCGCGCCCCACGGCGAGGCGGGCGACGACGGCGGCTCGAAGGCGGCCGCAGCCCGCATCCAGCGGGGTGGCGGGGCCAGCAGGGCGGCCGCGCAAGACGCGAGCTCGGCCGCGGCCGCGGCGGCAGCGCAGTCGGCCGGCAGAGCGGGCGGCGGAGGGTGGGCGGGCTGTGCCGCCGCCGCCGCCGCCGGCGGCCGGCCGCCCGCCACCGCGCCGCCGCCCGCCGTCCAGAGCTGGGCCGCCAGCAGCGCAGCCCGCACGTCTCCCGCCGCCGCCGCGGCCGCCGCGGCCGCCGCGGCGGCGGCCGGGTCCGCGCCCGCGGCGGCCGCCGCGCCGCGCACGACGCCGAGCACAGCCTCTGGCGGCGGGCGGCTGAAGCCCAGGCCGCGCAGCAGGGCGGGGGCGGCCCCGTCCTCGCCGCCGCCGCCGCCGCCGCCGCCGGCAGGCCCGTCGACGCGCGCGGCCGCCAGGGCGGGCGGGGGCGGCCCCCGGCCCGCGGCGACGCAAATGATGGGCCGCTTGGACGCGCGGGCGAGGGCCGCGAGCGCGGGCGCAAAGCCGCGCGCGCCCGCCGCCGTGCCGGCCTCGGGCGGCGCACACGGCGGGCTGGCGTCGCCGGCGCAGCAGCACAGGTCGGCGTCCTCAAACACCAGGACGGACGCGGCGGACCCGCCCGCCGGCGCGCGGGCGGACTGCGTGGCCTCGCCGACCAGCCTGGCGAGCGTCGCGCCGCCCGCGCCGCCGGCGCCGCCGCCGGCCCCGCCAAACGGCGACGCCGCGTTGACTTCCACGACCTCCAGGCCCAGCTCTTCAGCGGCAGCAGCCACGGCGGCCGACTTGCCGCACCCGGGCGGGCCGTGCAGCCAGAGCGCGGTGCCGTCGGCCCAGCCGGGCGACGTGGACGGCGACGGCAGCGCCAGCGGCGGCGGCCAGCCGGGCGCCGCCCAGCCGCCGCCGCCGTCCTCGCCGTCTTCATCCTCGGACGCGGATGCCTCGTCCCGGCGGCGGCGGCGGCGGCGGGCGGGCGGGCCGCCGTGGCGGGCCGAGCCGGCCGGGCGCCACGCGCGCAGCCACTCCACCAGCGCGGCGCCGGCGGCCTCGTTGCCCGCGACGGCCAGGGGGGTGGCGGGGCGGAAGCGGACCGACCACAGGGCGTGCGGCTCGCCCCGGTCGTGGACGGGCGTGGTGGTGGGCTGGGAGGGCGGCGCGGCGGTCGGCCCGCCGCCACCGCCGCCGTCGGCGTCGGCGTGCTGGGACGGCGGCGGCCAGGCGTCGGGGAGGAGGAGGGCGGACGCGGCGCACGGATCCGCCTCGCCCGCCGCACTCCCGCCGCCGCCGCCGCCGCCCGTCAGGATGCACGCCCACTCCCGGCCCAGGGACGGCGCGGACGGCGGCGGCGGCGCAGGGCCGGGCGGCCGCCCGGCGGCTTTCGCCCGACCGAACACGTCGCCGTCTGGCGACCGGCCGGCCCACCAGGCTGCGTCCCTGGCCCGGTCCGGCGCCGCGCACACGTGGATGGGCAGGAGGGGAGGCTCGACGGGGACGGCCGACGCGCCGACGGGCGCGCCGCTGCCGTCGGCGGCTGCGGCGGCCGCGGCGGACGCGCCCGGGCGGCGGCGCAGGCCCGGGTGCACCGGCCGCGCGGCCGCCGCGCCCGCCCGGTCCAGGGCCCGGGCCTCCGCCGTCGCCGCGCCCAGCTCGGCGCGCGCGGCCGCGTCGGCGGCCGCGGCCGCGGCGGCGGCGGCCGCCCGGGCCGCGTCCCTGCGCTGGGCGGCAGTCATGAAAAACGCGGCGCGGGCGGACGGGGGTGGTGGAGGCGGAGGAGGTGCAGGCGGACCGGGATGTTGTTGCGGCGCTGCCGGCGCCGGGCTCTTGCTTTTCGAGGCTGACCGGCGGCCACGCCCGCGCCCGCCGGTGCCGGACGGCATGGCGGGAGCGGGCGCCGGCGCGGGTCGAGCGTCGGTCGCCGTCAGACGGCCGGCTTTGCCACCGCCACCACCTGCACCACCACCACCACCACCCACCGTCACCGCCGCGGACGGCGCGCCCGTGGTGAGCGTGCCCGCGGGTGGCAGGACAAAGGGGAGCGTGCGCGGGGCGGGGCTGTTGTCGGGATGATGAGGCGTGAGTGCGCGTCGTTTTTTGATGGGTGTCGCGGCGCCGCTCACGCAGCAGCTCTCTCTGCCGCTGCCACGCGAAGCGACGTTCCGCCATACCCCACAACAGCCGCTCCAACTCACCCGGCCCGCCCGCCACGGGGCGGCTGCGGCGGCGTGTCGTCCAGGTCGGAGTCCATGCGCGGGCCCTTCATTTTGTCGGGCGCAAGTTTTGCAAGATTTCCTTGCAAGGCCAGGAATTCGGGGGGTAAGCTGTCTACGCCGGGCTGGCGGAGTGGGTGCACTGGGTGTACGGGTTGTCTGGGCAGGTACTGAGAGCGGGAGAGGTCGGCCGGCCGGGCGTCCTCCCTGCCCGCGGCCCGTTTTTGTTTTGGCTGTGTGGCGCGAAAGAGACGGTGCCCAAGTCGGTCGCAGCGCGCGCGCTCTCACTCCGCTCATTCCGGCGAGAGAGTTTTTTCACGCAAGCACACCAGCGGGCGCCCCGCCCAACCACCTCTCTCTCACCCTCCGAGAGAGACCGCGTGTGCACGCCCTCAAAGCGCACGCCCATGTCGGACTCCGACTTTTCGCTGGGCGAGGCGGCGGCGGCCAAGGTGCGCAGCGCAGAGAGCGCGCCGCATGCGCCTCGGCAGCGCGCACCTCCCGCCCCTGCCGGCGCTCAAACCGAACGGAACGCTCGTCCTCACCCGCCCGGACGCGTGAGCAGACGTATGCGCCCCCACAACGCGCGGGAGGAAGACGGGAGGAGGGCGGCTGCCGCGCGCCGCGGCTCAGGCGGCTTCCCCGCACCAAGCTCTCCCGCTCCAAGAAAAAAAAACGCACTCAACCCCCCCCCTCCACACTCTCTCTACAGGCCAAGGCGCCGCGCGCCGGCCGGGCCGCCGCCGCCCGCCGCCCCATCTACGACGACCCGTCGGACGTCGACGATGGGGACGACGGCTCCGACTTCTCCATGGACGACGGCGACGACAGCGACGGCGGCTCGGACTTTGGCGGTGGTGGCGGCGCGAAAGCAAAGGGCAAGGCCGCGGCCGCCTCGAAACCCGCCGCCGCGCCGCCCAAGGGCAAGAAAGCCGCCGCTCCGGCCGCTAAAAAACCGGCCAAGAAGCCGGCGGCGCCGCGCCCGCCGTCCGCCGGCGACGCCGACATGCCGTCCGCGTCCGGCGACGCCGCCCCGTCCGCCGTCCCAACCCAGGCGACGCAGGCGACAGACGGCGGCGGGCCGCGCGCCATCGAAGACGTCTACCAGAAAAAGTCCCAGCTGGAACACATCCTGCTGCGGCCGGACACGTACGTCGGCTCCACGGAACGCCAGGTCGTCAAGGCCTGGGTCCACGACGGCGAGGGCGGCGGCGGCATGGTGTGCCGCGACATCGCCTTTGTGCCCGGCCTGTACAAAATCTTCGACGAAATCCTGGTCAACGCCGCGGACAACAAGGTCCGGGACCCGTCCATGGACGCCCTGCGCGTGGATGTGGAACCTGAGTCGGGCTGGGTCCGCGTCTGGAACAACGGCGCGGGCGTGCCCGTCGAAATCCACAAGGGCGAGGGCTGCTACGTGCCCGAACTCATCTTCGGCCACCTCCTGACCTCCTCCAACTACAACGACGCCGAGCAAAAAGTGACGGGCGGGCGCAACGGGTACGGCGCCAAACTGGCCAACATTTTCTCGACGGACTTTGTGGTGGAGACGTGCGACGGCAGCCGGCGCCGGTCGTACCGCCAGGTATGAGAAAAAAGGGAGTGGGGATGGGGTGGGATTTCCATCCCATGTTCCCCTCACCACCCACCACACCACCCCTCAATGAAAAAACACTCACCAGGCCTTCCACGCCAACATGACGGTCATCGACCCGCCCGAACTGGGCGCGTGCGGCCCCAAGGAGGAGTGGACCCGCATCTCCTTCAAGCCCGACCTCGCCAAATTCGGCATGGCCGACCTCGAGGCCGACACGGTCGCGCTGATGCGCAAGCGCACGTACGACATGGCCGGCGTCCTGGGGTCCGGCGTCAAAGTCTTCTTCAACGGCGCTCGCCTGCCCATCAAGGGGTTCAAGGACTACGTCGGCTTGTACCTCCCCTCCATTGCGGGCGAGGACGGCGGGTTTGGGGAGGGCGGCGGCCTGCCGCCGACCGTCCACGCGCGCGTCGGCCCGCGCTGGGAGGTGGTCGTCGCGCCCTCCGACGGCCAGTTCACGCAAGTCTCCTTCGTCAACGCCATCTGCACGACCAAGGGCGGCACGCACGTCAACGCGGTCGTCGACCAAATCGCCAAGGCCGTGTCCGAGTCCCTGGCCAAGAAGCACAAGGGCTGCGGCGTCAAGCCGTTCATGGTGAAAAACTACCTGGCCGTCTTCGTCAACGCCCAGATCGTCAACCCGGCCTTCGACTCGCAGACCAAGGAGACGCTGACGCTGCGGGCGTCGTCCTTTGGGTCAAAGTGCGACCTGCCCGCGCCCTTCCTCAAGGCCATCTGCGACGCGGGCGTCGGCGACCGGGTGCTGTCGTTCGCGTCCTTCAAACAGGACCGCCAGCTGAAGAAGACGGACGGCGCGAAGCGGGCCCGCATCACCGGCCTGCCCAAGCTCATGGACGCCAACGACGCGGGCGGCCGCCACTCGTCCGACTGCACGCTCATCCTGACGGAGGGCGACTCGGCCAAGTCCCTGGTCGTCGGCGGCCTGTCCGTCTCAGGGCGCGACCGCTTCGGCGTCTTCCCCCTGCGGGGCAAGCTGCTCAACGTGCGGGAGGCGTCGGCCGCCCAGGTCGCCGCCAACGCGGAAATCCAGAACATCAAACAAATCCTGGGCCTGCAGCACGGCAAGGCGTACGATGCGACCACAATCAAGTCGCTGCGGTACGGCCACCTGATGATCATGACGGACCAGGACCACGACGGCTCGCACATCAAGGGCCTGATCATGAACTTCTTCCACACGTTTTACCCGTCCCTGCTGCGCGTGCCCGGCTTCTTGCAAGAGTTCATCACGCCCATCGTCAAGGCGACCAAGGGCAAGCAGGAGCTCGCGTTTTACACGCTGCCCGAGTACGAGGCGTGGCGGGCGGCCAAGGGCGGCGCGCCCGGCTGGAAGATCAAGTACTACAAGGGCCTGGGCACGTCCACGGAGAAGGAGGCCAAAGCGTACTTCAGCGCCATCGACTCGCACCGCAAGGATTTCGTGTGGGAGGGCCCGGCCGACGGGTGCGCCCTAGAACTCGCGTTCTCCAAGAAAAAGGTGGAGGAACGCAAGGAGTGGCTGGCCGCCTGCGAGGACGGCGTCTACCTGGACCAGACGGCGGCGTCCATTTCCTACTCCGACTTTGTGCACAAGGAGCTCATCCTGTTCTCGCGCGCCGACCTGGAGCGGTCCATCCCGTCCGTCGTGGACGGGCTGAAGCCGGGCCAGCGCAAGATCCTGTACTGCTGCTTCAAGCGCAACCTGCGGTCCGACATCAAGGTCGCCCAGCTGGCCGGGTACGTGTCCGAGCACTCGGCCTACCACCACGGCGAGGCGTCCCTGCAGTCGACGATCGTGGGCCTGGCCCAAAACTTTGTGGGCGCGAACAATGTCAACCTGCTCGTGCCCCAGGGCCAGTTCGGCACCCGGCTGATGGGCGGCCGGGACGCCGCGTCCGCCCGGTACATCTACACCCGGCTGGACCCCATGGCCCGCTCCCTCTTTGACGAGCGGGACGACGCCCTGCTGACGTACCTGACGGAGGAGGGGCAGACCATCGAGCCGCGGTGGTACGTGCCGCTCATCCCGACCGTCCTGGTCAACGGCGCGGAAGGCATCGGCACGGGGTGGTCGACGTTCGTGCCCAACTACAACCCGGCCGACCTGGTGGCGGGCGTGCGCGCGCTGCTGGACGGCCGCGAGCCGCCGCCCCTGGTGCCCTGGTACCGCGGCTTCACGGGCAGCGTGGAGGAGGTCGCGTCCAAGAGCGCGGGGCTGTCGTACGCGCTGACCGGCACCGTGACCCAGACGGGCCCGGACAGCCTGGACATCACCGAGCTGCCCGTGCGCAAGTGGACCCAAGACTACAAGGAGTGGTTGGAGGGCCTGCTGAAGCCAGGGGAGAAGGGCGAGCCGGCGGTCCTGGCCGACTACCGGGAACACCACACGGACCAGACCGTGCACTTCGCGCTGCAGGTCGCGGCCGGGCGCATGAGCGCGCTGCTGGCCTCGCCCGGCCCCGAAGCCGCGCTCAAGCTGTCCACGAAGCTGTCCGTCGGCAACATGGTCCTGTTTGACGCGGACGGCCGCATCAAGCGGTACGAGTCCGCGGCCGCCATCCTGCGCGAATTCTTTGCGCTGCGCCTGCGCTTTTACGCCAAGCGCCGCGAGTGCCTGATCCGCGCGGCCGAGGCCGACCAGGCCCGCCTGTCGAACCGTGCGCGCTTCATTTTGGCGGTCGTGGCCGGGGACCTGAAAGTCTCCAACCGGTCCCGGGCTGACGTCGAAGCCCAGCTGGACGCGGACGGGTACGACCGCATCGCGCCGACCAAGGGCGCCGCGGCCAAGAAAACGGTCGACGACGACGACGGCGGCGTCGGCGTCGGCGGTGGTGGTCACGACGACGACGACGCGCACGCCGTCTCTTCCGCCATCAACGGCGCGTCCGCCACGTACGACTACCTGCTGACCATGCCGATTTACTCCCTGACCTTGGAGAAGGTCCGCGAGCTGCAGGCGGCGAGCGATGCGGCCGCCGCGACCGTCGACGCGCTGCGCGCGACGACGCCCGAAGCGATGTATCGGACCGACCTGGACGCCCTGGACGCCGCCCTGGCGGACCGGGACGCCGCCGCTGCGGCCGACGTCGCGCGCCTGGCCGCCCAGCGCGCCAAGGCCGGGCGGGCGGCGGCCAAGGCCGCGAAAGCGGCCAAGGCGCCGGCCAAGGGCAAGGGCAAGAAGAAAAAAGGGTGGGAGTCGGATGAGAGTGAGAGCGAGGACGAGAGCGAGTTTGACGACGACGAGTCGGACGACGACGGGTCGCCCGCGCCGGTCGTGCCGGCGCCGCGCCCACGCGCGCCCGGTAAACGCGGCGCTGCGGCCGCGCCTGCTCCGCCGGCGGCCGTCGCCCCTGCCGCGCTCCCGGCCGCGGCCGGCCCTCCGCCGCCACCGCCACCGCCCCCGCCCCCGCCCCCGGCGACGGGCGAGGGCCTGTCCCTCATGGACCGCCTGGCTGGGCGCCTGGGCTCGCTCAACGTGGAGATGGCCGCCGGCGGGCTGGGCCTGCCGCCGCCGCCGCCGCCGCCCGCCGCGGCCCGGCCGGCTGCGCCGCCTGCTGCGGCTAAGAAAGCGCCGGCGCCGCGCAAGCCCGCGGCCGCCAAGAAAAAGCCCGCGCCGCCGCCGGCGGCGGCCGCGAAGAAAGCGGCCGCGGTCGTCTCGTCCGACGACGATGACGAAGAGGCCGTCCCGACCAAAGACGCCCGCCCGCGGTCGCCAACGGCGGAAGACGGGTCTGACGACGGCGACGCCGCGGCCGACGCCAAGGTGCGGCGCCTGCGGGACTCGCCCTTCCACAAGGGGTCGGGCGAGGGCGATGGTGGTGGTGGGAGTGAGGATGGGGCGGGCCGCGCGCCGCGGCGCGCGGCGGCTGCCGCGGCGGGCCGGGTGCTGAAGGCCGCGGCCGCGTCTTCTGAGAGTGAGAGTGAGGAGGAAGAAGAGAGTGAGGAGAGTGAGGAAGAGAGCGAGGGCGAGTCCGAGTACAGCGAGTGAAGCGTCGTGCGTGAGGGAAAAAAAAGGTGCCGAGGTGGGATGGAGCGCGCGAAGGGAGTGGTTGCAACCTGGGCCGCCCCCATTTTTTCCATCCCCGTGCGACGGAGAGCAGAAAAAAAAAACCGCCCCGCACACGCGGCCGCCGCCCCTCTCTACGCCGCCCGGCCTTCCCCCGCCGCCCGCCACTGCCCGCACCGCAGGCGGGCTTCAGAGCCGGGAAAGGACCAAGCCGGCTTGTCCCTCTCTATTTACGCCTTGCGCTTTTTCCCACCGCCATTTTCTTCCTCGCCCGCCACCTTTTCAAAGTACTCTTTGGATTCCGCGACGCCCGGCTTGATCGTCGGCGCGCCCGGGTTCCAGCCCGCGGGGCACACCTCCCCGTGCTTGTCCGTGAACTGGAACGCTTGGACCAGGCGCAGCGTCTCGTCCACGGACCGCCCCACGGGCAGGTCGTTCACCGTCGCTTGGCGGAGCGTGCCCGCGCCGTCGATGATGAACAGGCCGCGCAGGGCGACGCCCGCGTTGGGCCCGCTCTCGATCAGGACGCCGTAGTCCTTGGCGATCGACTTGGTGATGTCAGCGAGGAGCGGGTACGAGACGCCGCCCAGGCCGCCCTTGGCGCGCGGCGTCTCCGCCCAGGCAGCGTGGCAAAAGTGCGAGTCGACGCTCGCGCCGACGACCTCGACGCCCAGCGCCTTGAATTCTTCGATGCGGTCGGAGAAGGCGACGATCTCGGTGGGGCACACAAACGTAAAGTCCAGCGGGTAGAAGAACAGGACCATGTACTTGCCCTGCGGCGAGTGGGCGTGGGGCGGTGAGAGACATGAGGGGGAGGGCGGAACACGCCGCGGCGCGCGGCCCGCGTCCCTCCTCCTTCCCATCAACGCCGAATCGCAGAGCCTGCAACGCCGTTGCAGCCCTTCTTCCCGCCCGCATCAGGACCGCGCATGTGCGCGCCAGCCGCCCGTGCACAGGCCGCCGGCCCAACGAATCGCCTCCTCGTCGGCGGCGACCAATCAGCGGCGCGCGCGCGGCCATCGACACCCGTCCGACCGCGCACCTTGAACGAGGCCAGGTCCAGCTGCTTGAAGGACCCGTCGGGCATGTAGGCCTGGGCGCTGAAGTTGGGAGCGGGCTGACCGACCAAGGGCGCCATGGCGATGTTTTTGGAGACGGGACGGCGGTGTGTTTGGTTCTTGACGAATGAGAGGAGTGACGCGAAAGACGCAAACGTTGGACCCTTCACACACACCGCAGAAAAAAAAATGATCGCCCGGTCCGCGTCCAGCCCGGCCGGGCGCCAGGCGCACGCGCCGGGACCCTCTCGGCCCACACCTCACACTCGGAAGCCCAGATTCCTTGCGCGCGCCACGCCCGCGCCGTGGGAGGCCGGGCCGACCGTGCGGCCTGCTGCTCCTGCACCGCCGCCGAGCGAAGCCGCGGACGCTGAGGCTGCCGCCGCCGCCGCTGCCGAAGCTGCGGCGCTAGCTCTGGCCAATGGCCGTGGCCTTGTAGACCGGTTTTGGAGGGTGAGTTTGAGCGCGCGATTGGGTGGGGGCGCGGGAGGAAGAGGAAAACACACTGCGCGCGACGCACGGCCCGGCGCTGCCCTCCCCCGGCCCGACCAACCCTCTGCCCGTGTCGGAACACCCCTCACGCCCCCTCCTGCAAAACACCACCAGGCCCGCGGCGTCGTCGACGACGCCACGCGGTCGGCCCTCGTGTCCGCGTGGGAGCGGGTCGCGACCCAGCCCGGCGCAGACGACCCGCCGCACGCCGGCCCGGGCGGCCTGGGCGCGGACGCGGCCTCGCCGCCCGCCCTGGCCGCCCTGGGCGCGGGCGCCGCGGGCGGCCGCGTCGTCGCCCTGCACGCCCTCCTCGGCGCCCGGCCCGACCTGGACGCCCCCGGCCTCGCCGCGCGCACGCCCGCCCTGCTCACCCTGACGCCCGCCGACGCGGCGGCGCGCGTCGTCGCCATGAAGGCGGCGGGCGTGGCGGGCGCGGACGTGGGCGCGCTCATCGCCGCGCGCCCGGCCCTCCTGCTCCAACCGCCGCCGCTGTCGCCCGAACCGCCGGCCGCGCGGCTGGCGGCGTGGCGGGCGGGCCTGGCGGGCGACGGCGATGCCGAGTGGGCGGCCCGCCGGGACGAGCTGGCCGCGTACGTGGCGGCCCACGGCGACGCGGCCGTCGGCGCGCGCGGCGGGGACGCGTCCGCGGGCTGGCCGCCGGGCCTGCTTGTCCGGTGGGTGGCCCGCCAGCGCGCGGCCGCCAAGGCGGGCGACCTGAGCCCGGACCGCTGGGCGGCCCTGGAAGCCCTGGGCTTTGAATTTTCGGAGGAGGCCGCGGAATGGAACCGGTGGGCGGCGGCCGCGCGCGCCCAGGCCGCCGAACCGGCGGCCGGCGTGCCGGGGGCGCTGGCCGGCGGCGGCGGCGGCGGGCCCGGAGGCTTTGGCAGCGCGGGCGATGGCCTCGCCCTCGAAAATTGGAAGTCGGTGCAGCGCGTCGCGCGCCGGGCCGGCGTGCTCAGCGAGGACCGCATCGCCGCGCTGGACGAGTGGGGCTTTGACTGGACGGGCGCGGACGCGCTGTCTTGAAGACACGGTGGGGGGTGGGGGTGGGTGGGCTTGGAAACACACGAGAAACGCCGTTGCCTAGTTTTTTTTTTTCGACTAGTTTTTTTTTGTTTGCCATCTTCACAACACAAACCGCCGGCGGTTGGCGCCCGCCCCCTTCGCCGCCCGCGTCGCCACCCACTCGGTTTCGGCGCCCGCGCCCGCCAACAGGCCCTTGTACAGGGCGGACAGGCGCAGGGTGAAGCGCGGGCCGAGCTCTTGGAGGCGCGCAGACACGCCCTGCGCGTGCGGCGGGTCGGCGGGGCTCACCTTTTTCGCGTCTTTCGCCTTTTGCTCAAACACGTACCGGTGGTGCCTGAAAAAAATAAAGTCCCGTTGTGCGTGGAAGGTGGCCACCTGGCGCGCGCGAAACGCGGGGACGGGCGGGAACATGGACGCCAGCAGCCGGCCGACCCGGCCGCCCAGGCGGGTGGTGAAGCCCGCCAGCACCAGCTCGGGCGCCGTTCCTGCGACGGCGCGCCCGTGGCCGGGGATGGACCGGGCCAGGCGGATGGACGTCATGCGGAAGCGCGCGGTCGGGCCGAGCGGCAGGTGGGCGACCAGGAGGGAGTCCACGCCGGCCGGGCCTTCATTCAAGACTAAGAGATGGGTGAAATCCTTTTTGGCGGCCGCGGCTGCCACCCGTGCCAGGGCGTGGCCGCCGCGCCGGTAATACGTCGCGGCAGGGAGGACTTCCAGCAGGTCCGCAATGAGGGCAAACGTCCGGGCTTTGGGCGACGCCGTGGTCGTCAGCATCAGCCTGGGCGGGCGGCTCCCGGCAAAGTAGGCAGAAAACTCGTCGTGGGCGGCGGCCGCGGCCGCGTCCTCGTCGCCCGGCGCGGGCGTCGTCGGGTCCGCTTCCCGCGCGGATTCAATCGTCCGCTGTGGACGCACGGGCGCGGGTTGCAGTCCGGCGCGCAGCGCTTCCGCGTCGGCGGCTTGGCGGGCCCGGCGGGCTTGGCCCTTGTCCTTCTGTCGGGGTGGGTGCGCCGAGTGGGGTGGGGGGCGGGGGGCGGGGGCGGGCAAGGTTGAGAGAGCGAGCCGTCGCATGCGTTTTCATCCGCCCGGCCAGACTCCCGCCATCCCGTCCCTCCACACCGACTCACCGCTTTCTTGTGCTTGAGCTTGGCGTACACGGCGCCGCGGGCCTGCTTATTCGAAATGTGCGCCGTCTGCTGGCCGATGGTCAGGGCCGGCTTGTCCGACGGCGCGGCGGCCGGCGGCGGCGGCGCGGCAGCCCGCCTCGCCTTGCCCTTGGCCGCGGCGACCATGCTACTCTACAGTTTTTTTCCAGACGGGCGGGTGCGCAGGGGCGTGGAGCCCAGGCCCGGGTGTGCGGGCGTCGAAAAGCACTGCGGCCCGTGGGCGTGCGCCGCCTCACTAGAGCAGTTCTTGCCGGGGCAATGCAAGGAGTGTGTTTTGCTTGTGGGTCTCGCACCGCCCACCCCCCTCTCTCACCTCCTCCTACCTCCTCGCCCGCCCGTCCGCCTTGACCGCGACGCCGCCCCCCCTCCCCCCCCTCCCCCCTTCCCCAGCAGCCCCGCCGCCACCTGAGGCGGGAACAGTGTCTTGACCAGCTCCGCCAGCGGGTCCAGGTCCCCCGGCGCCAGCAGGCCGTGCGCGCCGCAAAAGGCGACGGCATCCCTGAACACGGCGTGCAGGTGGGCCCCCGCGCCCAGCGGGCCCGCGACGGCCCGGTAGTGCGCGTGGTACGCGTGGCCAAAGACGCGGAGCGTGCGGCGGGCCAGGGCCCGGGCGGCCGTGGGAAAGGCGGGCGGGAAGGGCGCGCCGGGCGTTTGTGGGAACGCGGCCGGGTTGGCCAGCTGTGGGTGTGTGTGTGGGGTGGGGGTGGGGGGGGGAGGGGGTCGGACACAAAAAAACAGTGAGCGAAAAAAAAAAAAACAGTGAGCGAACACACACACCGGCGGGGGCGGCACACCGTTTTTTGCTTTGCCCCGCCCCGAGGCGCACGCCACTCCTCACTCACCAGGCCGTCCGCCCAGTCCAGCAAGGCCGCCACGTACTCGGGCGCGGCCAGGCGGCGCGCCTTCGTCCCCGGCTCACCGCCGCCGGCCGGGCCGGACGACGACGAGGCGGACGGGGGGACGACGCCGGCGTCCGGGTCGGCCGGCCACCGGTACTCCGCCCGCGGGCCCGCGTGCATGGTCGGGCAGGAGGCGGCGGTGCAGTACTGGCCCGCCAGGGACGCGTGCAGCAGGGCCGCGGCGTCGAGAAAATCCAGGAGGCGGCTGGCCACCCACTCCTGCGGGCAGGGCGTCCCTGGCGGCGGGGAGGCGGCCGCGGCCAGGTCGGCCGCCGCCGTGGACGCGGCATCCTCTCCAGGCGGGGGAGGGGGTGCGTCGGGTGGGGCGAGGGCGAGGCGGGCGGGCGTGGCGCCGCCGCCGTCGTCGGAGAGGAGCGGGGCGACGGGCTGTCGGAGGAGGGTGTGTGTGGGTGGGGAGGGGTGTGTGGGTCGGAGCAAGTGCGCCAAGATGGGGCGCGCCGCGCGCCTTTTTGTTTTCCTTTCTGTGTCTGTCCGCGCTCCCCCCTCCCACTCTTTCAGCCTCACGTCACTGAGTCCTAGGCCGGGCAGCTTGCGGGCGCGGACGGTCATGCGGGCGTCCCTGGTGTGTTGTGTGCGTGTAGGGAGAGGGGGTGAGGGCGCGTGTGCGTCTCTGTGCTCGTCGCGCCGCGTTCTCTGTCTCTCGTTCTCTCGTACCGCCCCAGCCCGAAGAGGTGGGCCATGGGTGCCCTGTGTCAGGTGACCTGTGAGCGCCGCGGCGACGGCGAGAGGTGCGTGCGTGACAGGCGCACACTCTCGGCCCGAAAGCAAAAACAAAGGATTGAGGCAGCGGGCATGGTCGCTCACTCGCCCGTCCGTTGCTGTCGAGCGCCCGCCGCCGAAAAAAACGTCGGGATACCGGGACACGCGCCCGCTCCCTCCCCCCACCATGTCCTTCCCGCTGGGCGAGGAGGACATCCCGCTGTCGCAGTATGAAGAAGAGCGCGCGGCGCGCATTGCGCTCAACATGAGCCGGCTGGGTGCGTTCTTTTTTCGTTTGCGCCGCATTGCGACCGCGACAGGTCCCCGCGCGCTCGCCCGCGCCCCGCTCACACGTCCCCGCCACACACACACGCACACAAACGCACCCACAGAGAGCCTGGGCGTCCTCAGTCAAGCCTCCAGCCTGTCTGCGGCCCTGGAACAGGCGAAAAAGGTGCGAGGCGCGAGGCGACGACAAAGAAAAAAAGAGACGGCGCAGCCTGTCGTCTCTCCTCTCCACCCCACTCCCATCACCCGGCGCTCCCTCCCCCTCCCATGCTGCCGCTCCATCAACACAGGCCGCCCGCCCGCCCCGCGCCCCACGCCGCCCGCCCTCCGCGTCCACCGCGGCTCCCTCGCGCACCTCTGAACGCCTGGCCGCCCGCCCGCCCAAATGGATGGGCATCGACGTCGCGACCTGCCCGCACGGCCGCCCGCCGCGCGGCGGCGGCACGTCCCGCCTCCCCGTCCGCCGGGCGCCCGCGGGCCCGCTGGGCCCCGAATGGGCGGCCGCCGTCGCCGCACGCCGGTGCGATTCCATTGCACGCGGCTCCGTGTACGACGGCACCGTCGGCCTCACCTGCCACTTCTGCCGCCAGAAAAAGCTGTGTGGCGAGCCGGCCTGCCGCCGCTGCGCCGTCGGCGACCCGTCCAAGCCCTGTGCCGGCAAGTCCGAGTGCTGGCGGTGTGGGGGACCGACGGGCCGGTTCTGCCGGGCGTGCCTGGACGTGCGGTACGGGCTCAGCCTCGAGTCCGTCAAAGCGCAAAACGCCGCGGCGGACGCGGCGTGGGCCGAGGCGCGCAAAGCGCACGAGGGGAGGCCGGGCGCCCTGCCGGCGTCCTCCCTGCCGCGCGGCTGGCTGTGCCCGCACTGCCATGAAGGCGAGCAGCACGGCGCCGACGGCTGGGTCTGCAACTCCTCCATCTGCCTGAGCCGGCGGGGGGTGAAGCCGACGGGCATCGCCGTCTTTGAGGCCCGGCGCCTGGGCTTTGCGTCGGTGGCGCACTGGCTGGCGGGGCAGTGGGCGGCGGCCGTGAAAAAGGGAGGGAGCGCCGTGTTGCCGGTGACGGTGCCGGCGCCGGCCGCTGAGGAGGCCCGGCTGGCGGGGAGTGTGCCGGCGGTGCCGGGCCCCCGGCCACCGTCCGCACGGCCACGGCCGTCGGGCGGGCGTGCGGGCCCGGCGGCGGCGGGCGGCGGCGCCAGGCGGCCTGCGAGTGGCAAGCCCCGCTCCCGGCCGCCTTCGGCGAAAGCGCCACCGCGGCCGCCGACGGCCAAGAAGGCGGGGAAGCGGCCGGCGAGCGGCAAGGCAGTGGGCCGTCCGGCCACCGCTGGTGGCGGCGCGAAGAGCCGGCGCGCGTCGGCGCGTGCGCCGCCCGCCCAGCCGCCGCCGCCGCCGCCACCTTCGCAGACGCGGGCCAAGGTTGCCGCGTCTGCTCCTGCTCCGCGCGCTGTCACCGCGCGGGGCCGCCTCGTCCGGGCGTGCCGGCCGCTGTCCGCGGCGGCGTGAGGACAGAAGACAGAGAACAGGGTTGTGGGGCGGGGTGGGTGGGTGGGATGGGGAGCACTGCACCCGGTGGGATGGGAGGGAGCCACAATGAACTGAACCGACCGACACACAGCACCACTGTTAAAATTTCCTTTCGTAACAGACACGCCGTGCCTTCGTGTACGCACGCACTCTGCTCGCATGCTCTAAAAAACTGAAAAGGGCGGGGGCGCAGGGGAGAGGAAAGAAAGAAAAGAAAACACTCCTCCCCCTCCACCACCTCTCCAGGCAGCCGGCCGGAACGAAAGGAGAAGCCGCCGCCGCTCGTCCCCGTCCCCGTCCTCCTCGCTGTGCCCCCAACCCCTCTCCCCTCTGATGACCCTCGCGCGCCGCGCTACGGGGTTGGCCGCGGCGGCGAACCCTTCGACGGACAGTCCCTCTCGCCACAGCTCCCCGGCTCGTTCACCCCGCCGCACCGGTCACACAGCCCCAGCGCCGCGCGCTGGCCTTTCGCAACCACGGCGTCGACTTTGTACGCCAAGAAAATGGAGGCGAGGAGGCCAAACTGTTTTTTTTTGTGTGTGTGGATGGATGGATGGGGCGGGTGCAGTGGTGAGAGAAGGCTAGCGAAAAAAAACTCGCGACACGCCGCGGACAGAAAAAAACAACAGCGTCCATCAACTCACCCCAAACACCAGGCCCGCGATCTGGTCCAGCGTCCAGGCCGGCGCGGCGTCCGGGGTGAGGGCGCGCGGCGGCGGTGGTTGACGGAGTCTGGTCGCCGGCGGCGGCAGGACACGGCGCATTGCGGCCGTGCGGCGAGGGCGGTGGGGCACGCCAAGGCCCGGCCGCACGCGGGCTGGGAGGGCGGGCGTGTGGAGCATGCGGTGGTGTGTAAGTCGGTTGCAGGAACAGGCCATGGACGGGCGTGGCCGTCGTGTCGTGAAGAATTCACCCGCGACGGCTTCGCGCTTTGGTCGTTCTGGAGCGACGGGCCAAAACTTCGTTTCCGGAGAAACGATGAACAGCATGCAGTCACCGGCCCAGCGCAGGCGAGGCGGCCTGCCGGCCCGGCCGGCCCCGGGCGGCCCATCCCGCCTCGTCCTAGGCACAGTGACACTTATATCGTTCTGGGCGGCCTACGGCCTCGGCGGCGTCGCGTTGCGGGGCGTGCGCGAGCGCCGCGGCGCGTCGCTTGCGCGCCTGGGCAGGGGGACAGCTGGAGCGAGCGTCCTCGCCCGGCCCGCGCCAGGTGTGCAAGAGGGCGTGGAGGAGTTGGCAGCTAGGAAGACCGACAGGAAAAAGGCGTTGCGTGGCCGGACGGAGGCGACGAAAAAAGGCGCAGGGTTGAGCATAGGCATGCGGCGCGCGCTCGACGCTCTCTCCACCCTCTCCTTTCTCCACTCCCTCTCCCCCCCTTCCTCCATCCCCACAGCCCCGCCGCCAATCTGCGACCCCCGCCCCAACACAGAGTGCGCTTTCTTTCTGGGGCGGGTCCGAAGCCGCACAGCACCCTTTTTACTGGTCCCCACATCTCACGCCCCCCCCCTTCCGCCCCCGCACACAGTTATTGGGGTGACGTGCTCGTCGCCGGGCCGTCCCACCTCACCCCCACCGCGGCCGCCTGCTGCGCCGCGTGCGGGGCGCACGCGTCCCGCACAGCGGCGGCGGGCGAGTACGGCGCCCTGCCCTGCAACGTCTGGGTGTGGTGCGACCCGGCCAACCCGGCGTGCGCGCCCTCCGCGGGCCAGTGCTGGCTGAAACATCTGCCCGCGGCGGGGGCCGTCCCGCCGAGGACCGGCCCCGACGTCCCTTTCACGTCGGGCGTCACCGTCCCACGCGCGCACGCCGGGCCCATTCCAGCGCTGGGCCGGGCGTCTGAGCGGGCGTACCACACGGTGGTCACGGCGGCCGGGCCCGCCGTCCACTGGCAGAGCCGGGTGTCGCATTACTACTGGCGAAAGGCCAAAAAGGCGTGCGAGGACGCACAAGCGGCGCACCCGTCCACCCCTTGTCACATGGGCGGCTTCACGCGCGTCCTGCACTCGGGCGCGCCGGACGACCTGATGGACGAAATTCCGACGTGGGTGGCCCAGCCCATCGAGGAACAGGCGGGCGGGGACGGAGGGTGCGTGTGGCCCCCGCGCCCTCTCATTTCCCCCCACCCCCACTTTTTTTTTTTTTGCCCCTCCCCCCGCCTGGCCCCTCTCCCTCACGCACACCACCGCCGCCGCTCCCCCCCCCTCACTCCCTCCTCCCCCCCAGGTACGTCGTCCTCAACCGGCCCTGGGCCATCGTCCAGTGGGTGGCGGCCGCCCGCCCGCCCGAGCCGTACGTCCTGATGGCGGAGCCGGACCACCTGTGGCTGCGCCCGCTGCCCAACCCGCTGCCGCTGCCGCCGAGTGCGCGCGGCGGCGGCGACGCGGCCGGCGGCCCGCGCCTGGCCGCCTACCCTTTTTTCTACATTGAGCCGTCCTCCCGGCCCAACCTGCCGCTGACCGCCAGGTTTTTCGCGCCGCAGTCGCCGGACGCGCCGCCCTTCACGCCCGAGCTGGCCGCGGCCATCCCGCCCATCGGCAACGCGCCCACCCTGCTGTCGACGGACGACTTGGTCGCCCTGGCGCCGGTCTGGGACGCGACGGCCCGGGAAGTCTTCGCCTACCCACCCACCAGGAAGGCGTGGGGGTGGGTCCTGGAAATGTACGGCTTCGCCATCGCGGCGGTCCGGGCGGGGCTGGTGGGGCCGGCCGCGCCCGCCGCGCTGTTCTCGTCACTCATGGCCCAGCCGCCCTGGGAGGCGGTCGACGACGCCCACCCCTTCCCGGGCAACGGCACGTACCTCCTCCACTTCACGTACGGCCTGGACTACGCGGCGAATGGGTCGGCGACGCCCGGCACGCCCGCCCCGCCCGACGGGTGGCGGTTCGACAAGCGGGACTGGGCGGCCGGCAGGCCGCCGCCGGCGGGCGGGTTGCCGCCCGCGCCGCCCGCCGTCAAAGACGGGGCCGCGAGGGCGGTCGTGGACATGATCAATGCCGCGACGGCGGTCCTGCCCGGGTGGGAGCGGTATGCGGAGACCGGGGTGGTGGACCCGGGGGACGCGTGGGATGGCGTCAGTTTTTTAGAGTGACAGAGTTTTTGTGTGTGTGTGTGTGTGCAACAGGGAGCACAGCCCCGCCCAAAAAGTGGGAACAAGCCCTCGCGCGTCGGGCCACAAAAAAAAACTAACACGCTCCCTCCCCACGCCCTCTCTCTCCCTCTCTCTATCCCACGGCCGGCGGGGAGGGACACTGGCCGGGGGGCGGCATGGAGGTCGGTGGACCAGGCGGGCGCGCCGCCACAGCCGCGGCCGCCGCCCGCCCGGCGAGCACCGCGCCGCCGCGCACGTCCAGCGCGGCGCCCAACCCGGCCGCCGCCCGCGGTCCGGCTGGCCCGCCGCCCGCGCCGGCGCGCGCGGGTCCGGCCGCCGGGAAGGCGGCGCCCGCCGCCGCTTTGCGCACCCGCGCCACGGCGGCGAGAAGGCCGGGCGCGGGCAGGGACGCCTCCAGGTGCGACGCCACGGCGTCGGGCAGGGGCTGCCCACCGGCGACGGCCCCGCAGTCGGGCCCGCCCGCGGCCGGGGCCAGCGCCGGGTCCGGCACCCAGGCCGGCGCCAGGGCCGCCGCGGCGGCCGGGCCGTGGTAGTGCGCCGCAATGCGCGCGTCCGCCGGGTCCAGCAGGTCCAAGTACGGGCCGGTCCGGGCGGCGCCGCCCCCCCCTCCGTCCAGCGGGGGGTAGGGGAAAGACGGCGAGGCGAGCGGGTCGGGCGTGGCCGCGAGGTCCGCCGCCCAGGAGCCCGGCGGCGGGGGCCGCCCCTCCGCCGCCGCGAGCGCAATGGCCTCCCGCACCGCCGCCAGCTGGGACGCGTCCCAGGCGGCCAGGGCCCGGGCCAGCGTGTTGGCGCCGGCGAGCGCCCCCGCCGCCGAGTACGCTTTCCACAGGCAATAATACAGGGGCAGCGCCGGCAGCGGGGTGACGAGCGTGGGGAGGAGGGGGAGGACGGCCAGGCTCCAGCCCGCGGCCCGGCGCGCCAGGACGGGGCGGGCCGACGCCAGCAGGGCGCGCGTGCGGCGGCGGGCCAGGCGGGCGGGGATGGACGGCGGGAAGGCGAGGGTGAGGGCCGGCGGGCCGCCGCCGCCCGGCCCGGGGCCGCCGCCCGTGCGGGCGGCCGGCGCCCAGCCCGGCAGGGACCGAAAAAAGGACGCGACCGGGTGTTCGCGGGCCAGCACGGCTTGGGCCAGCCGGAACAGGCGGCCCTTCATGGACTTGTCGGGCGCGGCGGCGAGGGCGGCCCACTGGGCGGCCAGCTTGGCATGGGCCTGGGAAGGAAAAAAAAGAGGGGGTGGGGGGCCGGGGGGCGTGGGGGGTGAGGCGGGGGCATGCCCGGCCCGCTTTCCTGCCCCGCCCCGCTTTCCTGCCCCGCCCCCGCCCACAGCATCAAAACGCACCCACCCGCCCAGCTGCTCGCCGGCCAGCTGGAACTTGTCTTCCAAGGTGGGGCCGTCCTGCCAGCGGGCGCGGGACGACGTGCCGTCCGCGGCGGCCGCGTCCAGCCGCACGTGCCACAACCACGCTCGACGGTAGACGGGCAGGATAAAGACAGTGGCCCGGGCGCCCGTCATGGCGTGTGTGTGGCGCGCGCCCTCCTGATCTGGCTGGGTGTGAGGGGGGGATTGGCTGCGTGTGTTTCGTGGGTGTTTCTTTGCGCTCTCCCGCGCGCGCGGCGAAACGAAAGGAGTGCTGCGTGTCAGCCGCGGCACGGACGCGCGAGCACACAAACAAGGAAAAGCGATGCTGTGAAAGCACACGCGCCCACCAAGCGCTGTCGCCCTCCGCGGACGCGCCGAGGCCCGCGCATTCCAGCAGAAAGGACCCCCGCCCGTTCCCCGTCGTCACGAAAACACAGGAGGGCGAGAGGAAGGGAGAGGATGGCGGATGCGGGCCACCTCGCCGCCGGCGTTGGTGCGGGCGCCGCCACGAGGGCCG
This sequence comes from Medakamo hakoo, assembly GCA_026636295.1. Lineage (NCBI taxonomy): Eukaryota > Viridiplantae > Chlorophyta > Trebouxiophyceae > Coccomyxaceae > Medakamo > Medakamo hakoo. The sequence continues at coordinate 578,441 of CP089461.1, forward strand.
GCGCCGCCCGCTCCGCCCAGGCCGCTCTAGCAGCCGAGGTGGAAGCCGTGTTCGCGGGGACGGAAGCGCGCGTCGTCATGGTCGTGGAGGTAAGGAGAAAAAACACGCGAAAGGAGACCCCCCCTCCTCCCCGGCGCGCGTCCGCGCGCCCTCTCCCGCACCCTCTCCCCCCCTCCCCACCCCCCGCGCGCTTTGCTCTACCCGCCCCCCGCCCCCCCCGCCCCCCCCCTCCCCATGTCCATCCCACATCCCACGTGCAGGCCTTCAAGTGCGCCCCTTCCTCTGCTGGCGTGCCCTGGGGCCCCGGCTCCACGGCGCCCGCGGCCGACGGCGGGCGCCGCCCGCCCCGCCTCCAGCCGGGCAAGGCCCCCCGGGCGCTGGTGCTCACGGCCACCCGCCGCGGCGGCGGGCGCCGCGGCTTCAAGGGCGCCCTCCACATCCTGAAGCCGGGTCCGTCCGGCTGGACGCTGAGGCGGTCGATTCCCATTCGGGCGCTGGCCCGGGTGGACGCGTGGCCGGGCGGCGGAGGGCTTGGCGGCGGCGGCGGCGGCGGGGGTGCGGGCGGGGGTGGCGGGTGGTGGGGCGGCGGCGGCCGCGCCGCGGCCACCCCCGCCGCCGCCGCCGCCTCCCCGCCCATCGTCGAGCTCACCCTGCGTGCCGTCGTCGCGGCGGCTGCCGGCGGTGCCGGCCGCGGCACGGGCCTGGCCGCCGCCGCCCTGGCGACGCTGGGGGGCGGCGAGCCCCGCCTCGCGTTTGCGCCGCTGCCGCCGTGGGCCGGGCGGGCCGGTGGGGGGGCCGGGGGTGGAGGACCGGGCGCGCGCGCACCTCCGCCGGCGCCCTTCCCTCCGCCTGCCTCTTCGCTGGACGACGAGGCGTCAGCGGGCGGCGTCTCCACGCTCGTGGGCGGCCTGCGCGCCTTCTGCGCCCGGTGCGCCGACCCGCGGCGGTCGCCCGCGTTTGGGCTGGCGGCAGGGTGGGGCGGCGGCGGCGGGCTGGGCGCGCCGCGCGCCGCGTCCGCCTCCTCGCCCGCCGACGCCCTGCTGGATCAGTGGGCGGCCAGTGTGGCCGGCTTCCTGGCGCCCTTCGGGGCCGGGCTGCTGGGCGGCGGCGGCGGCGGTGGCGGTGGGCCCGCCGCCCCGCTGGTCCGCCCCTCGCCACTCTCGCCGACCGCCGCCGCGGCCGGCCCGCCCGTCGACGACCCGCTGGCCGCAGAGGACGCGGCCGTTGCCGCCGCGGAAGAAGCGGAAGCCGCGGCGTTGGTGGCCCTGGTGCTGGGCGCGGGCGCCGGTCGCTCCTCCTCCGCCGCGGCCGGCCCGCCGACGCCGCCGCCGCGGCGCGAGTCGCGCGTGGCCGCCGCGGCCGCCCGCCTCGACTCCGAGGCGTCCGCCCTTGAAGCGGCGACGGCGCACGCGGCCCTGGGCCTGGCCCGCCCGCGTGCCGCCCTAGTCGCCGCCACCGCGTCCGCGGCGGGCGGGGCGGAAGACTTGGCGGGCGGGCTGGACGCGGTGGGCGCGGGGCTGCGGGCCGTGCGCGCGGCCGTCCGCGCGATCGAAGCCCGGTCGGCGCGCCTGGACGCGGCGGCGCGGACGGCGGCGAGCCTGGGCGCGGAGATTGATGCGCTGGTGTCGGTGGCCAGCCTGCCGCCGTCGGCGGAGGCGGTGCTGCGGGGCGGGCCGGGCGTGGCTGGCGGTGGTGGCGGCGGCGGCGGCGCCGCCGCCGCCTGCGGCCCCCACCCCTCCACCCCGCCGCCCGCCGCCGCGGCGGGCGCCGCCGCCGCCTGGGCAGACGCGGCCTGGGCCCTGGCCGACCGCCTGGCCGCCACAACGCCGTCCGCCCTGGGCCCGGCCCTGGCCCGCACGCGCGCGGCGTCCGACGCGCGGGCCCGGCTGGAGGACTTGCGCGACGCGGGCGTGTCGGCCGCGCTGGCCTGGGCGGCGCGCCGGTGCGGGGGCGGGGGCGAGGGGGGCCCGCCCCTGCCCCTGCCCGACCTGCGGGCGCGTGGCAGGGCGGAGGTCGGCCCGCTGGCGGCTCCCCTGGCCGCCCTGGCGGGACCGGCCGCGGTGACGGACCTGGCCGCCGCGTACGGGGCGGGCGTCCGGGCCGCGCTGCGCCCTGCCCTGGCGGCCGCGGTCGCCGGCGGGCGCCGGTCCATTGCCGCCGCCCTGGCCGCCAGTGCGCCTGAAGTCCCGGACTGGGTCCGCGGCGGCGGCGGCGGCGGCGGCCAGGCCTCGGCGGCGTCCTCGTCCGCCGCGCCGGCCCCCCCTGCGCCCGGCGCGCCGCGCCCGCCGCCGGCGGGCCCGGCCGTCGCCGCGGCTTTAGACGCCGCCCTGTCGGCCTGGCTGCCCGCCGCGTGCGCGGAGCTGGACGCAGGGGCGGCGCTATTTGGGGCGCGAGGAGGCGGGAGAGGGCCGGCGGCGGCGGCGGCGGCGACGCCCGACCCGCCGCTTGTGACCGGCGGGGGCGGCCATCGCCCCCCCGCCCCGCCTCGCCCACCCCCACCGCGCCCAGCCCTGCCGCCGCCGGCCGTGGCGGCCACCGCCATCGCGGCGTTGGGCGCCGCCGCCGTCGATGGTGCCGCCGCCGACTTGGCGGCCCTGATGGACGCGCCCGCGCGCGCGGGGCGGTGGGTGGCGGGCGTGGCGGCGATCCAAACGGTTGCGGCCTGGCGCGCGCGCGTCGGTCCGCCGCCGCCGCCGCCCGCCGCGCGGCGGGCCAGCACGCCCGCCACGCCGCCGGCGCCGTCCGACGGCGAGGGGCGTGCGCCGCCCTCCTCCACCACCGACGACGGCCCCTCGCCACAAGCCCTGGCGGTCGCCGGCCGCGCGCCGCTGGTGGCCCTGCTGGACGGGCTGGGCGCCCGCGCGGCGGCCGCGGCGCGCGCCGCCGTCCGCGACGCGGAAGCGTCGCTCGCGGCCCTCGCCCCCGCCACGCCGGCGTCCGAGACGCCCTCGTCCGAGAGCGTCAAGGGTCTGCACGTCCTGCCCGGCGTCCGCGCCGCGGTGGCCCTGGCGGACGCGCTGCTCGCGCTCGGCGCGTTTGACGGCGACGACGACGGCGGTGGCGGGCCTGCCTCCCCGCCCGTCCCGCTCTCCGCCCGGGCCGTGGCGGAAGAGGCCGTCGCCCGCACGGCTGCCGCCGCCTGGGCTGCCGTTCGCCGCACCGCCGCGGGCGACCCAAAGCACGGCTGCCGGCTGCTGCTGCAGAACGCGGACGCGCTCGCGGCCGGGCTGGGCGGGGCGGGGAGGGCAGGCGGCGGGCCGCCGCCGCCCTGTGCGGCGGCGGCGGCGGCGGCTGCATCCGCCCGGTCCGCCGCGGCGGCTGCCATGCGGGAGTATACTCGGCGCCTCCTGGACAAGGAGAAGCTGTACCGGGTCGTCGAGTTTTCCAAACGGCTGGCGAGTGGAGGGGGCGGCGGCGGCGGCGGCGGCAGCACCGCCGCGCCGCCCGCCGCGTCCGCCACCCGCTTCGCGCCCGGCCTCGCGCCCGCGTCCGCCCGGGCCGCGCTCGCCCCCGCGGCGGGCGGTGGTCTCACCCGGCGTCTGGCGTCCCTGCGCGCCCGGGCGGGGCGGCACGCCGGGCCGGGCGGCGGGGCGCTTGCAGCGGCCGCGGCCGCTGCAGCGGAAGCGGAGCTGGGCGCGGCGGCCGCGGCGTTGGCGTCGTCGGCCGCGGCCGCGTACGGGCCCGGCTCGGACGTCGTGGCGGCGGCGGCGGCGCTGGCGGCCGCGCTGGGGGCGGGTGGAGGCGCGTGACCCTTCTTTTTTCGTGTTGCTACAAAACCTGTCCGTGTTGTCTCTCACTGTTCGCCGCCTGGCTGGCCGCCCCCTCCTTTCACCGCCCGCGGCGGCAGGCGCAGCGTCCGCAGAGTGACCAGGCCCGCTTCACCCGGTCGGGGCAGCCGGTCCCTCACCAGCACCGTGCCTTTGGGCGGCAGGCCCGCGGCGGGCGAGGAAAAGTCTCGAGTGGTAGGCGGGCCGCCGCCCCACCCACCCCCGCCGCCGCCGCCGCACTCGCCCCGCTCACCACTCCCGCTCCCCAACGCCAGGATGGCCGGGTCATACCCCGCCCAGTACACCACCAGCCCAGGCCCGTACCGGTTGACGTACCGGGCGTACTGGTCGCGCAGCTGGGCGCCGTGCAGGCGCAGCGACCCGTACGCGGCCTTGGAGTCGATCCAGTGGATGGGCGTGCCGTCCAGCAGGAAGGGCACGGCGAGGCGGGCGTCGGGCGTGCAGACGTAGCCGCCCGCCCGCAGCGCGGCTTCGGACCAGTGGCCGGCGCCCAGGGCGCGCAGCCGGGCGCGGAGCAAGGCTTCCGCTTCTGCACCCGCCGCGTGGCGCGCGGCGTCGGCGCGCGGCGAAAACACGGTGTCGGCCGCGGCCGCGGCGGCGGCGTCGGACGCGAGCAAGGCGCGTGAGGGCGGCGGTGCGTCGTCTACGCCGTTTCGCGGACCGAGCAGCGTCGCGGCGGGCGCGCGGAGGACGGCGGTGGCGGTCGGGCGCGGCGTGGAAGAGGGTGCAGCAGGGAGGAGGGGTGGCTGCGACGCGCCGCCCGCGCCGCTCGCCTTCCCCGCCCACCCGACCGCCGGCAGGGCCGCCTCTACTAAGCGGCGCATGAGCAAAGCCGGCGGCACGCCGGCCGCGCCCGCCAAAGCGTGGATGGACGGTGCCTGCTGCCCGTCCTGCCGCCCGTACCGGGCCGCCGCCAGGCCTGGCGCCTCCCGCCGCAGCCGCGCGTGCGGTGCGGCCGCCGCGACCTGGACGACTTGCGAGTGCAGGGAGGCCAGGGCGTCGAAGGACAGGCTGGTGTATGGTGTGTGTGTGTGTGTGGGTGGGTGGGGGGGGGGGATGGATGTCGCGGCGCGCAGCAGGTTGGAGCGAGACGGGGCCCGTGTGGGAAAAAAAAACAAGGCGTGTGCAGGGGGGGAGGGCGCCCTCAACACACAAACTCACCCTCCCTGCCTCCTCGCCAGGCCGTCCAGGTCAGGCGCGGCCGCGCCCAGCGGCGTGGAGGCGAAGAGCCGCGTGGCGGCGGCGGCGTCCATTCTTTTTTGCCTCTGTTTGACGGCGCGGCCCAATGGCCGTCTGCGGCGCCCAGTCTGCGCTTTTTCTTTCTCGGACCGAGAAAACGAAAAGGGACACAATGGGGAACGGCGCCTTCCTCCCCCTCGGCCGCGGCCGGGTCCTGGGCGTCGACATTTGGACCTCCGCCCCGCAAGTTACGCGCAGTGGCGGTGGCAACGGGGACCCGCCCTCCACCTCGGACGCGAAGGTCGTCGCGCGCCTGCTCTCCCACTCGCACACCGACCACACGGCCGGCTTGAAACCGGACTGGGCGGCCGACGGCCCCGGGTCGCGCATCCACTGTTCATCCGCGGCGGCTGTCCACTTGAACGCCATGTTCAAGGATGGTGGCCGCCTGGGCGACCGCCTGGTCATCGTCGGGCCGGGCGACCGCCTGCGCATGCGGCCGCGCAAACGCCGCTTGGACGACGGTGCTGGAGGCTCGGATGACGGCGACGGCGTCCTGGCTGAAGTGCACGTCCTACCGGCCAACCACTGCGTGGTGCGTGTTGGTTGGGTGGGAGGGCGGCGGGCGTCGTTTCTTTTCTTTTCCGTCCGCGGCGCGCGCGACAGGTGCCTGTCCGAAAACTCAACCTCCCGCCCCTCCGCATCGCCGCCACCCACAACCTCTGCAGGGCTCCCTCATGTTCCTGGTGCGCTCCCCGGCCTGCGGCACCGTCCTGCACACGGGCGACTGCCGGTTTGAGGCGGCGGCGCTGCGTGGGCTCCTGGCCCAGGTTGGTTGAGTGTTTTTTCTTTCCCACCTACCCATGCTTTTCGCGGCTGCCCCCCCCCTCACACGGCCCGCCTCTCCGCCCTCTCTCTCAGATACCCGTCACCACCGTCCTGGGCGCGTCGTCGCCGTCGGCCCAACACATCAACACCCTGTTCCTGGACGCGACGTACGGCAGGAGCGCGGCCTGCGCGTTTCCTTCGCGCTGCGCCGCGGCCGCGACCATCCTCGCGGCCGTCGCGGCGGGCCCGGCCGGCCTCCTGGGCGGCGGGCGCGCACAGCCCGCCGGCCGCCGCGGGGGCCGGGGGGGCGGCCCTCCCCTGCCGTCCACCTGGTCCGAGGTCGCCATCGCCGCGGACGGCGTGGGGAAAGAGGAGCTGTTGGCCGCGGTCGCGGCAGCGGCGCGCACGCGCGCGCGCGTCAGCCCCCTGCGGGCCGCCCTCGCGGCCGCGGGCGGCCTGCCGCCCCGCCTGTTTGCGGTGGACGAGGCGGCTGAGGCCGGCGTGGCGCCCCTGTGGTCCGGCAGCGCAGCCGAGCCCGTCGTGCGCGCCGTCCCCCGGCGCCGGGTGTCGTCGTTTGTGTGCGCGCGCGGCGGGCGGCCGCTGGACGAGGAGGCGGGCGGGCCGGCCGCCAGCGGGTCTGGGGGCGCGGCGGAGAAGGCGGCCCGCGCCCCGCCGCCAGTGGACCTCTACACGCTGCTCATCCTGCCGACGGCCCTGCACGTGCTGAAGCCGGGGCACTGGGCGGCCCGGCTGGCGGGCGTGGCCGGGCGGGCGTGGCGGCCGGACGGACGCGGGCGGAAGGAGGGGGACAGGGAGGGTGGCGCCGCGCGCCCGCCGCCTGCGTCCCTGTGCACGGTGGAAGGCGCGCCGGGCCTGGCGGTGCTTGAGGTGCCGTACTCCCTGCACTCGTCCTTTTCCGAGGCGGCGGCCCTGGCGGCGGGCGTGGCTGCCGCGGCCGGCGGAGGGGGCGCCCCACCCACCACGGTCGTCGCGACGGGTCACGACGCGTGTCGTGCCGGCCGGGAGGGCGTGGCCGGGGAAGTCGCCTTTGCCGAGCTGGCTGGGGCGATTCGCGCGCACGCCGGCGCCGAACGCGCGACGGTGGCCGTGGGCGCGACGCACGGGTGGCCGGCGGGGGTGGGCTGGGTGGAGTGAAAAGAGGAGAGACAGCGCAGCCTTGCACGCTCCCCCCCCCCACACCATCTTCCCGTGCGGCGGCCCCAGGCAGGCGGCGAGACACGCCCGCCCCTTTCTCACGCGCACGCACGCACGAGCACGCCCGCTCAGCACGGCCCTCCGCCACCCGCACCAGCCCGCTGACCGCCGGCCGGACCGCCGCAGAAAAAAAACCAATCGCGGCGAGCGCGCGCGCACGAACGCCGAGCGCTCCCCTCCTAAATGAACCGCCTCTTCCCGGGCGGGCTGGGCGGCCCGGGCGCCGGCGGCCCCGGCGGCGACGCCCCGCAAGTCGACTCATCGGAGCAGGTGTACATTTCGTCGCTGGCGCTGCTGAAGATGCTCAAGCACGGTGAGGGGTTTCCTGCGTTTTTGGTTGCTGTGTCGTCGATGGAGCGACCGGGAGTTGTTTGGTGTCGCGCATTTGTGTCTTTTCCGCGCTCTTTAGAGCCCGGGCGGCGGGCGGGCGGGCGGCTCAGACTTCGGCCTTGGCCTGGGCGAGAGTTGCGGTGTGTGTGAGCGCGCGTGCGCTCCATGGCGGCCGTGCTTTTTCGGCCACGAAGAGCATTCGTTTTCGCGCCCTGCGCGCTCGCGGGTGTCTCTCCTCCCCCCCCGCCTCGCAGCCAAGCGCGCCCCAAGGCTCGTGGCTTTGGGGTCAGGAGCGCGGCGGCCGCCCGGCGGCGGCGCTGGCGTGGAAACCAGCGCTCGCACGCACGAGAACACAAAACGAAAAAAAGGCGCCCCCCTCCACGACCAGGCCGCTCATCACACACGCCCACACACACACACAGGCCGCGCGGGCGTGCCCATGGAAGTCATGGGCCTGATGCTCGGCGACTTCGTGGACGACTACACCGTCCGCGTCGTCGACGTCTTCGCCATGCCCCAGTCCGGCACGGGCGTGTCCGTCGAGGCGGTCGACCCCGTCTTCCAGACAAAGATGCTGGACATGCTGAAACAGACGGGGCGCCCCGAAATGGTCGTGGGGTGGTACCACTCCCACCCGGGCTTTGGCTGCTGGCTGTCGGGGGTGGACATCAACACGCAGCAGAGCTTTGAAGCCCTGAACCAGCGGGCGGTCGCCGTCGTCGTCGACCCCATCCAGTCCGTCAAGGGCAAGGTCGTCATCGACGCGTTCCGCCTCATCAACCCGCAGACGCTCATGCTGGGCCAGGAGCCCCGCCAGACGACGTCCAACCTGGGACACCTGGCCAAGCCGTCCATCCAGGCCCTCATCCACGGCCTGAACCGGCACTACTACTCCATCGCCATCTCGTACCGCAAGACGGCGCTGGAGGAGGCGATGCTGATGAACCTGCAGAAAAAGGGGTGGGCCGCGGGGCTGGGCCTGCGGGACTGGCGGGCGCTGGCGGAAGGCAACGAGGCGGGGCTGAAGGACGTCGCGGCCCTGGCCGGCGATTACGCGGCGTCCGTGGCGGAGGAAGGCGGCCTGGCCCCCGGCACGGACCGGGCGGTCGCGGCGGTCGGGCGCAGCGACGCGCGCAAGCGCCTGGACAAGCGCGCGGCCGACCTGATGGCGGGGAACGTGGTGCAGGCCGCGGCCGCGGTGCTGGACACCCTGGCGTTTTAGGAGGGGTGGGGAGGGGTGAGGGGCGCTCTGCGCGGGGGGCGTGTGGTGTGCGTGTGCGTGTGCAAAAAGAAAAGGACAGGGACGTTTTGTGGGTCCGACGGGCGGGCTGGAGGGGCGGGCGGGAGGGCCTCCCGCGAGTGGTGGATGGGGTGGACGTGGGTTGGGATGGAGTGAGAAAAAAAAAACGTCGACGACGCTCAACGCACGCGCTTCACAACTCTATTCGCCACCAAAACTTTCTTCTCCCTCTCACCCCGCTCAAAACACCCACAAGATGTCTGGCAAGGGCGCTAAAGGTTTATCTGGCAAGGGCGCCAAGGTACGCGCGTCCGCAGGGCGGGCATGGAAGTTTTGCGCGCGCCATGGTGCAGCGTCGACTTTTTCTCACCGTTTTTCCATCTTTGACAGGGCACCCTGGGCGCCGGCAAGGGCGGCGGCTCCAAGAAGGCTGTCTCCAAGTCCGCCAAGGCCGGTCTGCAGTTCCCCGTCGGCCGTGTGCACCGCCTGCTGAAGGTAAGACGACGGACGAAGAGGGAGAGAGAGAGTCCTGAGCGACTGGGCGTGTGCTTGAGTGGCGACGACGGAGAGAAGCGCCCGCCGCATGCACCCTCCACCCCTCGCCCGCCATCCCCACCCGCCCCTGCCGGAACCGCGCGGATGTCAGGCATCGATTGCGCCGGTGGGCGAGCGTGACGAGGGTAGATGAGGCGGTCGTTTCTCCGTCCGTTGGCAAGCGACGGACGATGCGGCCCTCTGTGCTCTCTCCTTTGGCGCGGAGGCTCGCCGCCGCGTCCGGCTCTGCTTGACCTTGCTCCCGCACCATGCGGATGCACACGCGTTCGCTCCATCGGCTGGGCGAGGCGCTGCATCGCCTGGCGTGGATGGTCGGCCCGCCGGCCGGTGACGAAAAAAAACACGAGCGCCTCATCCGCGCGCTTAACACCGCTCCCATTCTTTGAACCTCTCCAGGGCCGCGCCACCGCCAACGGCCGCGTCGGTGCCACCGCCGCTGTCTACACCGCCGCCATCCTGGGTACGTCTTTGGGGGAGGAGGGAGGCGGGTTGAGGCCTGTTTCGCCGCTCGACGCAGGCCGCCAAGGTCGCGAGCTGTTGTGGTGGGGGCGCCCGCGGCCACGCGCGCTCGTTTGTGCGCGACGCCGTTTTTGTGTCTCTCTCACACGCCGCCCCGCGGTCGCCCTGCCACTACCACAAAACCAACGACAGAGTACCTGACCGCCGAGGTCCTGGAGCTGGCCGGCAACGCGTCCAAGGACCTGAAGGTGCGGAGGTGGGAGGTTGAGGTGGGGGGGGGGGAGGACAGGGGGTGCGCCGCGAGTGGGGCGCGCGCCCCGGCTCCGCCCAGCCCAGCCCCGCCTCCCGCACCTCACGCCCCCGCCCCATCCCCCGCAACCCCCGACGCACAGGTCAAGCGCATCACGCCCCGCCACTTGCAGCTGGCCATCCGTGGTGACGAGGAGCTGGACACCCTGATCAAGGTGAGGGGCAGCGCGTGGGGCGGGGCGGGAGGGCCGCAGGGCGCACGCTCCCCAACCCATCGTGTGGCTCTCACACCGGGGCGCCCCACCACCACCCCTCCCTCTCCCATCCCACCAGGCCACGATCGCGGGCGGCGGCGTCATCCCGCACATCCACAAGTCCCTGATCAACAAGGCCGGCAAGAAGGAGTGAAGCGTGTTTGCGGACCGCCGACCCCCTCCCTCCGTTCGCAACGAATGAAACGAACCCGTCCTTTAAAAAAAGACAAAAAAACAACAACAATGCTTGGTGGGTGGTGGGCTTTTTGACCACACGCGTGCGAGCGTGCTCATGTGGGCCGCGTGACGACACGCGCTCCCTCTGCGGCGCGCGCGCGCGCGCGTGGCGAGCCGGCGGGAAAAAACTGAGAGAGAAGACAGAGTGCGTGTGTGGGAGGGGTGGGGTGGGAGACGAGTCTGGGCTGTTTCTTTTTGATTCCCCCCTCCCCTTTTCCGTTTTTGTTTCGTGCGGCCCCTCTCCTTTCCCTGGCGGGCGGCGCAGTGCGCGCACGCGCGTCTGGCAACGGGAGGGGGGCGGCACAAAAAAACGGGAGGGGGTGGGGGTCCTTTTTCCCTGGGGTGTGAAGGCGCGCCAGGCGGGTTTTTTCATTCCCCGCGCCCTTCTCCTGTGTGTGTTAAGCGAAAAGAAAGAACGAAACAAAAGCACGCCCCCTGTGCCTCCCTGCGTTTACACACACCCTTCACCGCCCGCCCAGGGCGGCCAAGCGGGCCAGGGCGGCGCACGCGGCCGCATAGGACGGCGGCGCGGCAGCAGGCCCGCCTGCCGTTGCGCGGGGCAGCAGCGCGCGCAGGCGGCGCGCGACAGCCCGCGCGTCGGGCGCGGCGGCCGGGCCGTGCGTCTGTTCCAGGGCCTCCGCGACGGCCGCGCCCACCGCGCCGACCAGGGCGGAGACGGACGACGCGCCGCACGCGCCGGGCGGCCCGCGCCCGCCGCCACTCGCCTCGTCGTCGCCCGACGGCAGCAGCCCCGCCGCCGCGCCGGCCGCCCCGTCCAACGCCTCCACGCCCGCGTCGCCCGCGGGGCCACCAGGGGAAGCTGAGGAGACGGCCGCGACAGCGTCCGCTGCCGCGCCCGCCGCGGCCGCGGCCGCTGCGGCGTCGGCAGCGGACGCGAGGCGGGACGATAGGGCGGACGCGTCGAATGACCCGCGACTCCCACCGCCTAAGGCCGCCGCCAGCGCTGGCACCGTCACATCCGCGGCCCAGCGCAGCAGGGCAGACGCAAGTAGGGCACGCGGGCGGGTGGACGGTCCAGCGGACGCGGCGGCCGACGCGGCCGCGCCGACTTCTGTGGCCAGCGCCTCGAGCGCAGCGGCAGCCGCGGCCGCGGCCGCGGCCCGGCCGTCCGCGCCCGCAAACCCAGCGAGGGCGGCCGCGGCGGCCGGCCCGCCCCTGTCCAGGACAGCTGCTGCAGATGCCAGGGCAGCGGGTCCGGGCGGGGGTCGGGCGCCGGCGCCGGCCTCCGGCGGCGGTGGCCAGGCGGCCACGCGCGCGGCCGCCGCGCGAGCCAGCCCGGCAAACGCCGCCGTCGCGTGCGCGGCCGCCACGCGCGTCGCCACAGCCCCCACCGCGTCGTGCGTGCCGGGCACGGCGGTCGCGGCTGTGGCTGCGGCGGAGGTGAACGCATCGCACGCGGTCGAGAGGGCGGGCACGCCCCAGGCGGTAGGGGCGGGCGCGGCCGGGTCCGCAACCGCGGCCGCGGCCGCCGCCCCGCCTGCGGTTGCCGCAGCGGTCAGCGCGGCCTCGCCCGCGGCCAGGAAGCGGGCCGCAGCGGACGCCAGGGCGGCGTCCAGGGCGGCTTTTCCGGCTTCATCCCCGCCGCTGTCATCCCAGCCGGCCGCGCCCTCAACCAGCAACGGCGCCACCGCGGCCGCCAGGCTTTCGACAGCGCCGCCCACCGACGCCGGGCCGAGCGTGGTGGGCGGGCACGCTTCCACGCCCGCCAACGCTTCCTCCAGTTGGGCGCGCACGCCCGCGACATACGCCGCCCGCCCCGCCGCAGCGCTGCCGCCCAGGCGGGCGACGAGCGGGCCGGCCTCGGAGGGGGGCCGCCACGCCCGCCCGGCCGCGGCCGGGCCGGCCGCCGCGGCCGCCGCCAGCGCGACCGCCGCCTCGCCCGCCGCGGCCCGGGCGTCGGCGACGGCCGACGCAAAATCAGGTGAAGACGCACAAGCGGCCAGGGCGGCGAGGGCTCCCGACGCGCGCTCGACTGCGGCCGCGGCGACTTCCCACGCGCCCGCGGCCGCGGCCGCGCGCACACGCCGCCCCGTCGCGAGGGCGGCGTCCACGCCCGCTAGAAGGCCACGCACGCGCGCCAGCTCGGAGGCGGCGGACCGGCCGGAGCCCAGCCGGGCGTGGACGGCGTCGGCGCGGGTGGAGACGTCATCTGTTTTTTTTTGGTGGGGAGGGGCGTGCATTTTCTTTTTTTTTTCCCCGGGGATGGAATGGTGGAGGTGGAGGTGGACGCAGGAGCACGCCCCGACGCACCCATCTGCGCCTGCAGTTTGGCGACCGCGGGTCCCAGGCCGTCCAGGTCTTCCCGCCGGGCCCGGATCGTGTCGGTGGCCGCAATGAAGCGGGAGTAGTTTTCGTAGACGAGCGAGCGGAGTTCCGTGTCGAGGGACTGGCGTTGGATGGGAGAGGGGACGGGGAGGGAGGTGTGAGCGAAGGGGGTGGTCGGTTTCGGGCCGCACGACGAAAAAAAAAAACGAATGGCCCGCCCCCCGCGCTCGCTCGCTCACCTTTGCCTCGCTCGCCAGGGCCGCGTGCGCGTCCAGCAACCCGGCCAGCCGCGTCCCCGCCAGCAGATCGGCCACCCAGGCGGCCGCATCAAAGTCCGGGCCGTCCAGGGAGGTGGGCGGCGGCGGCGGAGGCAGAGGAGAGGGCGCGGGCGCCGCCGCGCTCGTGCACGGCGCGTCATCAGGCGCCGCCGGGCTCCCCTCTGACCCGCCACCCCCACCATCAGCTGTGTAGTAGCTGCTCAGCAGGGCACGCACGCGGGCGGCCCGCTCGTCCGCCGCGGAGGAGGGTGAGGAAGCGGGCGCGGCGGCGGGCGTGGGCTGTGCCGACCCAGCGCTCACGCCCGACCGGAGCGGCGGCGGCGGTGGCGGTGGGGGCGGCGGCCCGCCGGGGACGGCGCGCGGGGCGGGCATGGGGTCGCCCAAGACCCGGCGTCGAACAGGGGCGCGAGCTTGGAGCGAGGAGGAGGCGCGGCCCGCGCCCGGGGAAAAACCGCCCCGCCCCTGTGGGTTGAAGGAGTGAGGCGCGCCGGGGCGGCCGAGCCGTGCTCACCTCACCATCCCATCCCACCACCCCCTACCCACCCGCGCCTCCCGCACGGTGTTGAAAGGGGGGAGTCCCCCGCCCGTCCTTTGTTTCTCGCCTACACACGCCCTGCAGTCTCCAGCAGAGGCGGAGGAAATGCGGAACCCCTCTCTCGCACGACGCCGTTTGTTTTGATACGCTCCGCTCCCCCGCCCCCCTCCACCACCACCACCCCACTCACACCCCACCGCCCGCCCCATCCCCCACGTCCCTCACCCCCCCCCCCCCCCGGAATGAGGGGCGTCCCCTCGCTCCTCCTCCCGCTCCCGCGCGCTCCCGCGCCCCCCCGCGCCCTCACCCCTTCTGCTTCAGGATGAGCTTGTCCCCCAGCGCCAGCGCGATGCCCTGCGTCTTGGACCGGATGCGGATGGCGCCGGCCAGGCCGCCGCCCGCGCCGCCCGGGCCGGGCGGGCCTTCCTCCACCGCCACGTTGACGAGCGCGTCCTCCCCAAACACGGACCGCGCGTACAGGTTGGCCGCCAGGAAGCCGGCCTTGCCCGCGCGGGCGGCGGGCGGCGTCAGGATGGCCATGTTGGTGGAGGCAGCCACGTGATCCAGGAACGCCGCCGCGTCTGCAATGCCGGTGGACACGGCGACCTTGTTCTCCCACTCAAACTCCGCCCACATGGCCCGGAACGCGCCGTCGGGGACGGACGCCGGGCTGATGTAGTCCATCACGTCTACGTGGACGTCGTTGAGGACGACGACGCCGGAGGCCAGGGCGTCGGCGAGGCCGTCCGTCCCGCCGGACGCCGCCGCCGACGCGGCAGCGGACCCAGTTGGCGGGTCAAAGACGATCGTCCCGAAAATGGCGCCGGTCTCGGTCGACGCGACTTTCACGCACGCGCGCACGGTGCGGGACGCGCCGGGGGCCAGCGGCCCGGGCGCGGGCCGTTCGGCCAGCTTGAGGTCGCCCAGCGTCGCCAGTTCCAGGCCCACGTTTTGCAGGGTCAGGTTTGTGCGGTTGACGAGCGTGATGGACAGCGCGATGTCGTACTGCCGCACCTCGACGGCCGCCTCCGCGTAAATTGGGTCGCCCAGCCCCGTCAGCTGGACGATGCGGCCCAGGTCCGCCGCGGTCGGCGCGCCCTTGTTGGGTCCGGAGGAGGAGCCGCCGTCGCGCCCGACGCCGGCCGCCGCGGCGACGTCCGACTCGTCGTCGCCGGCCGCGAGGCCGCCGTCGGGCCCCCGCCCGCGCAGCTGGGCAAAGTCGATGCCGTCGTCGGGCTGGGCCGCGGAAGCGGCGGCGGCCGCGGCCGCGGCCGCCGCGGCCGCGCCCGCGCTCTCGGCCAGCAGGGCTTCGTACGCGGCGCGGCCGCCGGACGCCCAGGCGGCCGAGAGCGGCGGCGGCACGGGCGGGGACACGGGCGCGCCGACGGCCGCCGCGAGCGCGCGCAGGCAGCCCTGCAACCGGTCGGCCGCGTCGGCGTCGCCGGGCGAGGGCGCAGACGGCGTGATGGCGCCCGGGCCCGCGGCCAGGGACGCGACGACGGGCGCGGGCCCGCCGGGCGTCAGCGGCGCGGGCACCAGGCCGGGCTCCGCGGCGCGGGCGAGGGCGGCGACGACCGCGAGCGCTTCGCCGGCCGCGCGGTTGAGCGCCGGGCCGGCCGCGCCCGCGGCGCCGGCCAGGCGGGCGACCAGCTTCGTCAGCGCCGCGGCCACGGCCGGCCCCGTCAGGGCGTCGCCGCCCAGGACAAACGCCCGCAAGTTGGGGACGGCCGCCAGCGCGGCGGCGGCGGCTTTGGAGGAGGGGGCGGCGCCGGCGGGCCCGCCGGGCGGCGCCGCCGTCGCCGCGGTCTGCGTCGCGTACGACCCGTCGGCCAGCACGGCCGGGCGGGAGGAGGACGCCGGCGGTGGCGTGCCCGGCGGCGCCGCCCCGCGCGGCGACGCCGGCTCGTCGCCCTCTGCCTTGCCTCCGCCCTCGGCGCCGTCTCCCTCGCCGGGAGGGAGCACGATGGGCAGCGGCCCCACCGCGGCCTTGATCGCTTCCACGGCCGCGGCCACCTCCGCGGGCGTGGTCGCGTACTCGCCCAGCACCCACAGCGCCACGCCCGCCGGGCGCGGCGCCCGGATGGCGGGCAGCTCTTCCAGCAGGCGGGCCAACAGGGCGGGGCGCAGCGCCGGGTTGGAGGCGGCGGCCTCCCGGACAAAGCCCGCGACGTCGAGCGCGGTCGCCGCGGCCGCGGGCGGCAGCAGGGGCGCGCCGCCCACCGGCCCGGCCGCGCCGCACCCGCCGTCCGCCAGAAAGTCCATCAGCAGCGGCAGCGCCGACCCGGCCGCGTCCGGGAAGCGGGAGGCGGCCGCGTGGATGGCGCGCACCAGCTCGGCCCGCCGTTCCTGGGCGGCCGCTTCCTCGCCGGCCGGGCCAGACCCGCCGCCCCCGCCCGCCTGCGTGCGCGCGACCTCTTTCTTCAGAAAGGCGACGACGCCGTCGATGTTGCGGGCCGTCACCAGGTCTAGTGAGAGGGCCAGCGTTTTGGCGCGCACGTCAGCGTCGGGAGAGGACAGGGCGCGCAGGATGTCCATGAGCAGGTCTTGCAAGACGTCGCTGTTTTTTTTTGGTGGGGAGGCGGTGAGTTTTTTTTTTTTTTGGCCTCCCGGCGCGTGTCGCGCCCGCCGCGCGCACCCCCACCCCCCGCCTCTCGCCCCATCAACTCACCGGTGTTTCGCCTTCAACGCTTCCAGCCGGTCCAGGACGACCAACTTGGCATTGTTGTCCGACCCGCCCGCGGACAGCAGGCCCACGAAGGCGGCGGCGGCGGCGCGGACGGCGGACGGCGCCTGGGACAGGGCGGTGAGCGCGGCCGCGCACTCAAACTGGACGGCGGGGGACGGCGACGCCAGGAGCGCCAGCACCGCCGGCACGAACCGGCCGCGCGCGCCGGGGTCGGCCCGCACGGCTTTGCGCACGACGTCCAGGGCCGCCAGCTGGACGACGTCCGGCCAGGCGCCCACGCCCTCGCCCGCCCGCAGCACGTGCGCGGCCGCGCGCGGCAGCGCGTGCTCGGCCAAAAACGCGAGCGCGGCCCGCCGCGTGCCCGCGTCCGCCTCCCCGCCGTCCAGCAGGCGGTCCACGGCTTCGCCCGCGTCGCCCAGGAGCAGCTCCCCGCGCGGGAGGCGCGCCAACGCCCCGATGGCCAGGACGGCGTTGCGGCGGACGTACGAGTGGCGGTGGTCGAGGCAGGCCAGGACGGCCGGGATGAGCGGTTCGACGAGCTCGTCCTCGCGGATGCGGGCCAAGAAACGCAGCGTCGCGCCGCGGATGTATTCGTTGGGGTGCTGCAGGTTGTTGCGCAGGTTCTGGCAGATCAGGATCTGTTGGAGGGTGTGGGGAGTGGGCGGCGGGCGGCGGGCGGGGGCCGTGAGAAAAAAAAGGGGCGCAAGCATTCAAGCGCGGAGCGCGCGGGGGGACCCGATCGGCTCCCCGCCACCCCTGGCGCCGAGGTCGCCGCTGCCACCCCCGCCCCAGCTGGCCCCGCTCATCATCCCGCCCCGGCCGACTGTGACGACGCCCGGCGCGGCGGGAGGCGCGTCCGTCCCGGCGGCGCTTCCCCTCTGTCTCCGCACCGCCACGTCCTCACCATTTCAGGCAACAGCTTCCCTGCATCATCCGTCTTTTTGATCATTTCCTGTTTTGGAGGCGGGTGTGGGGAGAGGATGGGCGTGTGTGTGGGACCGCTGCGGGCCAGCGCTGCCAAGAACAGCTCGCGTGCGGGCGCGCCTGGTCTGCGCGAATCTGCGGGCGCGCTCGATGCGTTTGCGCTCTCCATGACCAAAGTGTTTCCCTCCCGTGCTCCCGCCCATCCGACCCCCGCACCCCTCCTCC
This sequence comes from Medakamo hakoo, assembly GCA_026636295.1. Taxonomy (NCBI): domain Eukaryota; kingdom Viridiplantae; phylum Chlorophyta; class Trebouxiophyceae; family Coccomyxaceae; genus Medakamo; species Medakamo hakoo. The sequence goes on from CP089461.1 coordinate 595,709, forward strand.
ACACGCACCAGGTACAGCAGCAGCAGCTTCTGCACGGCGTGGTCCTCGGACGGCAGCACGTAGCGGACCAGGGTGATGAACAGGCCGGGCAGGGGCTCGCCCGCGAGCAGCGCGCCGATGGCGGCCTGCAGCGCGCCGCGGACGGAGTCGGCATCGCCGCTTTCCAGCGCCGCCTTGATCTCGGACGCGGACGCCGGGCGCGTGTCGGCCGTGACCAGGAAAGTACAGGTCGTTTCGGTGGTGTTCGCCATGTTTGCGAAAAAATCGCGGGTCTGAAGGGAGTGCAAGGAGTTTTTTGGGGGGGGGTCCCTCCTTTTTCCTCACACTCCCAAATCATGGGCTCCCGCTCGCCGGCCGTGCCGGCCGTGTCCTGTGTCCTGTGTCCTGTGTGCGGGGCGGGCCTCACGGGCTCTGCCAGCGCCCGTGACGCGCACGTCAACGCGTGCCTGGACGGACCGGCGCAGCGGGCCACGCCCGCGCGCGGCAATGGGCCGACCCCGTCGCGCCCGCCGCGCGCTGGGGGCGGAGGGGACGCGTCCGCGCCCGCCGCCTCCTGCCCCGTCTGCGGCCTGGACCTGGCCGGCGCGCCAGCCCTCCGACGCACAGCGCATGTGGAAGCCTGCCTGGCCGGCGGTGAGGGAAGGACGGAGCGGCCGCCCCTGGCGGTCGCAGCTGGCGGTGGTGGTGGTGGTGGTGGTGGAGCCGCGCCGCCCCCCAGGCCGCGCGCCCGCCCGGCCAGCCCGCGCACCGCGGAACGCGGCCTGCTGGACGCCTTGTACCCAGTGTCTGAACACGGCGTCGGGGCCGGCGGCGCCCCCAGGGTGCGGCTCCCCGCTTCGCGGCTGGCCGGCGCGCCGCCGCTGGCCGTCGCGGGCGTGGCCTGCCTGGGCGGCGGCGGCGGCGGCGGCGGCGGCGGCACAACGGCGGCCGCCGCGCCCGCGCACCCATCCCTCTGGGCGGCGGCGGGCTCGCCCGCCGCCGCCGCTGCTGCGGGCGGCAGCTCCCCGCTGGCCGCCCGGACGGCGGCCCGCCTGGCCGCCGCGGCGGCGGAGGGCGTGGAAGCGTTGGGGCAGGCAGCACCGCCGCCCGCGCCGGTCCGCCCGTCGTCGTCCGCCCCGCCGCCCTCCAACCCGCCACCCCGCGACGCTGTGGCAGCGGGGGCCATACCCTCGCCCGCGCGCCACCCGACCGTGGCGGAGGCGGCCGCGGCGGCGCGGGTGGAGGAGGCGGCCGCGGCGCGGGAGGTGGAGCGCCGCCTGGTCGAGATGGAACAGCAGGGCTGACGACGCCGCCCCGGGCGTGCGGCCCGGGCGCGCGCGCGCTCCGATGGTTGGTTTGGCTTGCAGGCGGGTAGGGGGAGGTGTGTGTGTGCTAGAGAGGGCGTTGTGCAGCATTGTTGTTCAAACAGAAAGGGATCGCGCCGGACGCGCCCCCTCCCCCCCCCTCGCCCCCCCTCACCCCCCGACCAGGCGGTGCAACAGCACGGCCGCCGCCGCGCTCACGTTGAGCGAGTCCACGGCGCCCGGCCCCGCCGTCCCGGGCCTGTCCGCGCCCCCACCGCGCTCCACCGCCACAAAGCGGGTGCACGCGGCCGCGACGGACGGCCGCAGCCCCCCGCCCTCCGACCCCAGGACAAGGATGGCCGGCCGCGGCGCCTCGGACCGCCCGCACCCCTCCTCCCGCACGCCCACCGCCTCCCGGCCCTTTTCCCCGACCGCCGCCGCGCCGACGACATCCCACCCGTCGGCCGCCGCGGCCCTGAGCAGGGCCGGCAAGGGGCGGGACGAGGCGTGGACGGCCACCCACTCCAGGGCGCCCGCGGACGCTTTGGAGACGGCCGGCGACGGCGGCGCACAGTTGGTGGGCGAGAGGACGACGCCCGCCGCTCCCAGGAAGTGGGCGGACCGCAGGATGGCCCCCAAATTCTGTGGGTCGCACACCTCGTCCAGGGCCAGCCAGACGGGCGGGCGGGCGGGCGGGGACGGCGGCGGCGGCGGCGGCGGCAGCGCGACCAAGCGCGGCCAGGCCAGCGGCGCCGCGGCCAGGACGACGCCCTGGTGCGCCGCGCCGTCCGTCATCAGGTTCAGCTCGTGCTTGTCCACCCAGCGGACGGGGATGCCGGCGGCGGACGCGAGCGCCGCGAGGCGGGCGCGGGCGGCGGCGCCGCGCCCGGCCGCGCCCGCGCGGCCACCGCCGCCGCCCCTCGCCGCCACGCGCGCGAGGTCCGCCGCGGGCGTGGCGTCGCCCCCGCCCCCGCCCCCTGCCGCCGCCGCCGCCGTCGCCTGGACGTACAGGGCCTCAGGCGTGCGCCGGCCCGCGGCCAGGGCGGCGGCCACGGCGTTGACGCCGTAGAGGGCGACGAGGCCGGGGCCGAGGCGGCGCTCCGCGCCCGTCGGCGGCCGCGCGTGGGCGGGCCGGCGGCGGGCGCCGTCCCTGGACCGGTCGTGTGCGCCGTGTGCGCCGGGCCGGCGACGCGCCCAGCCATCGCTGTCCGAGTCGGAGGGCGGGGAGGAGGGGCGGGCCCAGGCCGGCGTGTCGAAGGACCTGCGGCCCGCAGCAGCCCGGCTGCGGGGCCCCGGGTCGCTGGCAGCGGCGGCGTCCGCTCCGACAGCCGCGGTCGACCGCACATCACGCCCACCGCCGGTCCGTCCAGCGCCGCGAGGCTTGGAGGGCGTGGGTGACCCAGCCACAGTGCTGGAGCTACCCCACGCCGCGGCGGGCGGCCCGGGCGAGGTCGAGACGCGGCGGCACAGCGCATGGCCGCCGCCGTGCCGCATGTCCGGGACGCAGCAGCCGCCGCGGCACGCCCGGCCTAGGAGCAGCAGGCGGCCTGACATGTTAGCCGGTAAGTCCCTGCCTGCGCGCACTTCTTAGTAACAAAACGAGCGTGGAGGGAAGCGAGGTGTGTGGGGCGCCCGGCGGGGGGCGTTGTATGCGTGTTTTTTGCAATAGAATGAAGGGCGAGATAGCCAACCTTCCCCCAAAAAACACACGCACGACCACGCGCGTCCCCACACACACATACACACACACCACAATATCGCAGAAAAATAATACAAAGCAAGGAAGATCCAGGTCAGCTTTCTTTTTTTAAGAATAGGTTCGGGAAAACAGAGCGCGGGCCCGGCACGGGCCACGGTCTCTTTTTTTTCCTAAAAAACACACGCTCTCTCTCTCTCTCTCTCTCTGTCTCTCACCGCCCTAGAAAGCCAGCCGCGCCCAAGGCAGCCAGGGCAGCACCCATGTCAGCTGGGACAACGCGCAGCGGCGGTGGCACGGGCAAAGCAGGGGCGGCCGCCGCCGTGGCGGAGGAGGGGGAGGCAGGCGTGGAGCCAGCGGCCGCCGCGGCCGCCGCAGCGGCTGCAGCCGCCGCCAGCTCACCTGCCGCCGCGGCGAGGGCAGAAGGAGGCAGTCTGCCACCCGCAGCCGCGTTGGCGAGGGCGGCGGCCAAGGACGCGACGTCGGACGACGGCGGCGGCGGGCCGGAGGTGGAGGGCGAGGGCGGCGCGGCCGCGCCGCCGCCGCCCGCGGCGCGCGGCAGGGACGGCGGCGTCGGTGGCGCGGCCGCACCCGCGCTCATGCCGCCCAGTGCCTTTAAAATGGCGGGCGAGCGCGGCGGGGAGGCGGCGAAGACCGCGTGCGGCGGCGGCGGCCCGCGGCGGACCCTCTTCGCGGGCGAGCCGTGCCTCACGGCCCGCGCGGGCGGCTCGGACGCCGGCAGGGGCGGCGGCGGTCCGCGCGCGGCCGCCGCCGTGCCGGCGCGGCCATCGTCATCGCCGACGGACAGGGACGCGTCGGCCAGGCACATCAGGCCTTCCGCCGCGTTGGACGCGTCCGCGTCGGCGGCGGGAGGCGGCGGCGGCGGCGGGTGCGCGGGTGGTGGTGGCGCGGCGCCGGCCGGGCGCAGGCGAGAGGGAGCGACACCCAGGCCCAGGCCCAGGCCACCGCGCGGCACGGAGACCGCAGCAGCGCGCCCAAACGCGGACGCCGGGTACTGCGGCGTGTTGGGTGAACCCGGCGGCGCGGGGGAGGGCGCGGCAGGCGCGGCGGTGGTGGTGGGTGCGGCGCCGGGCGCGGCGCCGCCGCCTTCGCCGCCGACGCCAGACCCCGCCGCAGAGCCCGTCCAGCCGCTGGTGCTGGCACCACCACCGGCGGCGCCATTGGCAGACGACCCCGTCGCCCGGGCGACGACGGCGGCGACCGCGGCGGGCGCCTCACCACCACCACCACCACCGGCGGCCGCCCGGCCACACCCACCAGGAGCCGCGCCCGCCGCCGCCTTCGTTTTCAAGCTCGCGTTCCACCGGTTTTTTACGGCGTTGTCGGTGCGGCCGGGCAGCGCCCGGGCAATGATGGCCCACTTGTTGCCGACGCGGGCCTGTTCCGCGATGATGATGGCATCCTGTGTTTTGGTTGGGAGGGAGGGAGGGAGGTTTGGTGAGGCAAGGCTGAGGGCGGGGGGCGCACGCGCCGCGCCTCGAGGCGCGGCGCGCGCGCGCGCGCGCATCTTCCAGCACGCAACACAAACACACAGACGCGCACGCACGCACCTCTTCAGCCGAGAAGGGTCCACGCTTCAGGTCGGGGTTGAGGGCGTTGTACCAGCTGCGAGGGGCGTGGGGAGAGGAAAGAGGGTGAGCAAAAAAAAAAAAACAGATTGGCCTGCAAGGCGAAAAACAGGTCACCTGGGAAAAAAAGAAAAAAAACTCACCGCAGCCGACAAGACTTTCCTGTCCGGCCTTCACGGTTCAAAAACTGCGTGGGAGGTTCGTGTGGGGTGGGAGGTGTAAGGAGAGGAAGCCTGGAGAGAGCGGGGGAGGCGGCGACTTTGTTTGCTCTCTCGGCAAACAAAAAAACACCGGTTTTTTTTGCAGAATCCAAGAAAGAGCCTCTCACCTGGGCAATGACCGACCAGCAGCGAGGTCCGTACGTGGCGACCAGTTCTGAGAGACGCGCGTCCTCCTGTGGAATGGATGGAGGATTGGGAGGGACGGGTGAGGCGGTGGACGACGGACGAGGCCCGCATGCACTGGCCGGAGCGCGCACAAAAACAACGCCGCCGCCACACGCACCTCCGCCGTCCAAGCCCGGCGCGCGCCGTCTTCCAGCGCCGCGCGCATGTCCTGCTCCCGCACGTAGGAGGGTGAGCCGGCCCGCATGGGTGTGGGAAGAAAGGCCACCAGAAAAAGAGGGAGTGAGGAGTGGGGGTGAGTTTCGGCTTTTTTGTTTTCATTAGGGACTTGTTTTTCATGCGGCCGCGCCCGCCACGCCACCGCTCCCGCCATCCCCGCTCGCTCCTTCCTCCACAGTTTCAGGCAGGACGGCCGGGCCGGCGGGCGGGACTGAGGCCAGCGGTTCGGCTGGTGGTGGAGGCGGAGGTGGTGGTGCGGGTTCCTCTGCCACCACGCCCACAGGCGCCGCGGGCGCGGGTGGAGCAGCCGGCGCGGCCGGCGCCGGAGGCGGCGCCGGCGCCGGAGGCGCGGCCGCAGCACCGGCAGGCGCCGGCGCGCCCACCCCCGCTCCCGCCGGCGGAGCGGGAGGGGGGAGCATCGCCTCCCACCCACTCCCGCCCTCGCGCCCACCACCACCGCCACCCGCCCCGCCCGCCGCCCTGTACAGCAGCACTTCCTGCTGCTTGAAGTACCGCCGGTCCTCCTCGTCGACCAGGACCAGGTTGAGGTAGTAGCGCACGGAAAAACGGTTGTGGACATCCCTGGAAGAGGTGTGTGGGTGTGTGTGTGGGTGGGGGTGGGGGGGGGGGGGGGACGAGTGAGAGAAAAAAGTCTCTCTCTCTCTCCCACCTCTCTCTCTCTCTCTCTCTCTCTCTCTCTCTCTCTCTCTCTCTCTCTCTCTCTCTCTCTCTCTCTCTCTCTCTCTCTCTCTCTCCACACACCCACAACGCAACACACCTGTACGTCGGCGTCAGGTTTTCATAGGCGCCCAGGTGCAGGCGCACAGGCACGGCCTCCCCCCGCGCCGGCGCGCCGTCCATCAGCTCAAAGCGGCCGAGCGTGGCCGCGTCCGACCGGGCGGCCGCCCCCCCGCCGACCGTCTCCCGCCGCCGCAGCTCCAGCTCCATGCACTTCAGCTTGATGCGGACCAGCAGGAAGGACACCTTGCCGTGGACGACGCCGTCCAGCGGGTAGGACGCGCGGTCGTACTCGACTTCGATGTGCAGGCAGTCCTCGATGCCGACCTCCATCCGCAGCGGCGGGGGTTGTTGGGGTGGGGCGGGGGCGGGCGGAGAGGCGGGGTGCGCGGCGGACCCTGGGGGCGTGGGAGGCGGCACAGCCGCGGCGGCAGGGACGGCGGCGCCGTCCGCCAGGGTGGACGCGCTCAAATCCGACAGCGCCGGCGGGGCGGACAGCGGGTTGCGGACGGCGAGACCCCACTCCCGGGCCAGCGTCGGCGCGTACGCCCGTGTGATGGAGACGCGCACAATGTAGCGCAGCCGGGCGGCGCCGCCCTCGTACGTCTCGTGCTCCAGTTCGACGTTGGAAAACGAAAAGGGAAACGTAACGGGGGCGGCCAGGTCGCCCGGCGGGGCCAGGTCGCGGACCAGCTTCAAGAAGTCGTGCTTCGCCCCACGCGTTTCCCCCGCCAGTTCGATCCGGCCGATGAGCTGGACCTTGATGCCGGCGTGTTCCAGGCGGCGGCCCGGTTGCGGCGCGATTTTGACCTTAAGAGGGGGGGGGGGGGGCATCGAGACGAGAGGCAGGTTGAAGAGAGGGGATGAGCGCGCGCGCGCGGCCCCGCCGGCGAAAAAACAAATGGCTCGCCCCCCTTCCAGCCTCCCGACCTCCCACGCCCTCACCTCGCCCGCCACCGTCGCGTGGTTGGCGTACAGGGGCAGGGCTTCGCCGCCCGCTTCAGCCAGGGTGCTCGTGTCTTGTGGCGCGGGCGGAGCGGGCGCCGCCGCACCACCGCCACCGCTGGGCGGAGGCACGGTCGGTGGTGGAGCGCCATCGGCGCCGCGCAGGTCGAGCTGGAAGGTGACGGGCGGCGCCAAGCCGAGCGAGCCGAGCAGATTTTGCATGGCCTGAGTGGGAGGCGACGAGTCTCCCGCGACGGACGGAAAAGAAAAATGAGGAGGGCCCCCCCATCGGTTTTTTTGGCTCGCCGCTTCACTCTTCCCATCCACCTACCTCCAGCAGCAGAGGCCGCGGGGGGGGGCAACGCACCCCATGACGCGGCCACGCCCTCCGCCGCCACGCCCCATCGCCCTGGCGGAAAAGCTGCTCGCCGACCCTGTCGCCGCCGCCAATGACTTGCCGGCGCTGGTGGCCGCGGCGAGCGCGGTGCCTACGGACGAGGTGAGATGGGAGCCGGTGGTTGAGTTTTTTTTCGCCGCGGCCCCGCACGCGTGCCGCCGCGCTCCGCCACCAAGCCACACCGCCCAGCACTGCCCCACCCTGCCAAGCGAAGCGCCCATGCGTGCTGCCCACTGGCAAGGCCCGCAAACAGCGGAGCGAGGCACTAAACTCACGCACAAAAAAACTCCACTCCCCAAAACGCAACACAAATTTAGCCGTCGGCCGCCGCCACAGCCTCCGCAGTCGGCGCCTGCATGCTGGCTTTCCAAGCCGCCGCCGCCGCGGGTGACCTAGCTGGCTCCCTGAGCTCCGTGCCTGACAACGGAGGAGAGGCGGACGAGGTCGGAAACGCGGGCGCCGGTGAGGGCGACGGCGGCGAGCAGCCGTCAGAGGACCCGACCGCCCTCTACCGCTCCTGGCTGGCCGCCCGCTTCGTCGCCTACCGCCGGGCCCTCCTCACCCACTGCGCCCGCTCGGGCGCCTGGCCAACACTCCAAGTCGCGGCTGTGCGCGGGTTGCTGGAAGCCGGGCGTGGCCGGCCGGCGCCGGGTGGGTGGGACGCGCCGTTCGTGGTCGCGGGCCTGGAGGCACTCCTGTGCGGCGGCCGGGGCAGCCGGCCGGGCGGGCCGGCCTGCCGCGGTCCTTGCGGCGAAGCGGTTGGCGAGGTCCTGGCCCGCGCGTCGGCCTGCGTGGACGTGCGGCACGCGGCGTGGCAGGCGGTCGCCCGCGCGGCGGCTGGGTTGGGTGGCGCACGCGGGACCGGCGCTGGCAGCCCAGACACCGGCCGGACGCTCACGGACCTCCTGACCCGCCTGCCGCCGCCCAGCGCTGGGTGGGAGGGGGGTGGCGACGCCGCCCCCCAGTCCTGGTGCGGAGCGCTGGAACTGGGCCTCGTCTCCGGCGGCGGCGGGCGCGCGGGCGCCAAGAAGCGCGGCCGGCCTGGCGGCGCGGCGCCGCCGCCGCCCACCACCAGTCCGCCGCGGTGGGCGACCCTCCCCGGCCACCGGGCCGCCGCCCGCCGGGCCTGGGTCGCCCTCCTGTCCGCCCCGCTGCCGCCGGACGCATGGGCGGCTGCGTTGGAAGCGCTGCCAGCCGTCATCCCGGACCTGGACGCCGTGGAACCGCTGGCGGACGCGCTCGCCGCGTCTGCCCGGCGCGGCGGGCGGTCCGGCCTCGCCGCGCTCGCCGCGCTGTTCGACCTCATCACCCGCCGCCGGCTGGAGTACGACGGCGTGTACGCCGCCCTGTACGCCTGCCTGACGCCCGACACAGCGGTGGCCGCCCCCGGCCCCGTCCGCGCCCGGGCCTGGGCCCTGGCGGACGCCTTCCTCGCGTCGCCGGCCGTCCCGGCCTACACGGCCGCCGCGTTTGCCAAGCGCGCGGCGCGCCTGGCGCTGGCGTCGCCGCCCGGGCCGGCGGGCGTCGCGCTGGCCACCATCCACAACATCCTGCGCCGCCACCCGGCGTGTTGCGTCCTGCTGCACGCGCCCCGGCGGAGCCGGGGGCCTGCTGAGGGCGGCGCCGCGGGCGGCGGCCGCCCGCCCCCGCCGCCTCCACCTGCCTCATCCCTCGACGCCGACCCGTACGACGACGGCGCGTCCGACCCTGCCCACGCCAACGCGCTCGCGTCCTCGCTGTGGGAAGTCGCCCACCTGGCCCGGCACTGGTCTCCCGGCGTCGCCGCGGCGGCGGCCGGCCTGCTGGCGGCCGACCTGACCGACCGCACAAAGAGCGCCGAAGCCGACTGGAGGCCGGGGCTGGGGACGACGTACGCGTCGCTCGTGGACGGTGACCTGGGTCGCAGGATGAGGAAGGCGCCGTCCGTGGCGGTGTCACTCCCGGAAGGCGGGCTCTTTGGCGGTGGCGGGTGGGCCGCGTGGGAAGCTTGAGAAAGGAATGGAACAATGAAACGAAAACAACACGCTTGACCACCGCCCCCCCCCCCCCTCTCTCTCTCCGGCACACACAACGCGCGCCTCTCTCTGCCCCCAGCACTCTCTCTTTCTCTCTCTCTCTCTCTCTCAACCCACGGAAAGCAGTATCAGTCAGCAAACAATCGAAACCAAAAAAAAGGTATAGAGCACCGCGCGCGCGCCTCTCCCTTTTTTTTCAACCAGCCGGCGGCGGGAGCGGCTGCAACCCGTCCAACCCGCCGACCACGGCCAGGGGCGCCTTGCCCTTGCCCTGCGCAGCCGCCGCAGCCGCCGCTTTTTTCGCCGCCGCTTCTTCCGGCGTGATGGCCGCCGCGTCGTCGTTGCGCGCAAAGCGGCCGCGCACGCGCGGCCGGGCGTCGGCCAGGGTCTTGCGGCACACGTACTTGATGCGCTTGGAGAAATTGCGTTCGTGCCGCTTCTGGCGGTAGCGCAGGATTTTGGCGGCGCGCTCCGCCGCGGGCAGGCGGCCCGCCGTGTAGACCCGGCCTTCAGGCGTGGTCAGCTCGAAGAGCGTGGCGCCCGGCGCGACGGGCTGGGAGGGGCCCGCGTCCACGGCCGCGGCCGCGAGGTTGGCCGCGGACGACGACCGCCCGAAGCCGCGGCGGCCGCTCCCACTGGCCAGTTCGACCGCAGACTGGACGCGGCGCATGCCGCCCGACCGGGAGCCTGGCGGGCGCGCGCCGGAGCGCGAGGGCGGGGCGAAGCCCTCGTCGGAGCCGCCGCGTGAGGACGGCCCGCGCGGCGGGCGGCGGCCGGACCGGGACGGCGGGGGCGGCGGCGGCGCGGGCGGCGGACCTGACGACGACGACGACGCGCCGCCGTCGCCCGAGCCGGACGGCCGCACGCCCGCGGCCGCGGCGGCGGCGGCGTACGCCGCAAAGTCCGGCGGCGGCGGCGGCGGTGGTGCGGCCCCAGGCGCGGCCGGCCCGGCCGGCCCGCCGCCATTCGTCGTCGCCGCCGCGAAGTGGCCTGCCACCGCTGCCGCGGGCGCGGACACGTACGCGCCCGTCGCCGGGTCCAGAAAGTAGTACCCCGGCGCGGAGACGGGCGCGGCGACGGCGGCGACGGCGCCACGCGGTTGTGGCTGGAGCGGCGGCGGGTGGAGTGGCGCTCCGCCGGGCACGCCGCCCAACAGGTGCGCCGGCAGCGGCACCGTGCCCACGCCCAGTGCCGACGTCGGCGGCGGCACCGGCACGTAACCGGGCGGCGGCGGGAAGGGCGCGGCCGGAGCGGCGGCGGCCGGCGGGGGGACGCCTTCGGGCACCGGCGCGAGGCGGGACGGGCCGCGCGAAAAGGCGCCGCCGGCGCCTGCCGTCGCGGACGACGGCGGCGTCAGGGCCGGGCCCGACAGGGCTTGCAGGTCGCCCAACGAAAAGGCGGCGCGCCGGATGCCGCCCCGGGCGACGGCGGCGGCGGCGGCGAGGACGACCTGCGTTTTTTTGACAGGGTGGGGCGGGTCCTCGGGTTGAGAGCGCACGCGCAGCGTGAAAAAAAAAAGCCAAACTCGGGCCTCCTCCCGCGCGCATTGCTGCGCCTTCCACGCGCCTGCGATGCGTACACGGTGTGTCTCTCGCTGAGGGGCACGCCGGGCGCGGAAGGCGCGCGCCACCGTCCGCGACAGCAACCCCTCCCCGGAAAGACAGCGCGCGTGAATGGTCTCCCCCCGACGACAAAAAAAACGGCGCACCTGCTTGTCGTCGATGCCGTCGTCGCCGTCGTCGCCCGCGCCGCCGCCGCTGAGGGAATCGGAGAAGGCGACGCCCGAGCCGAGGGCGTTGTACAGGCGCTCCTCCTCGGCTGTTTTTTGTTTGGAGGGAGGAGAAAGACGAGCGTGAGTTTGCTTTGCGGCGGCGGCGGGCAGGGGGAAGCAGAAGCAGGCGCGCGTGCAGCGCAGAATGGGCGCCCTCCACCCCGCGCCACGCCGAGAGGACGGACAGGTGCACGCGCACACGAGGCCGGAAAATGCGGGCGGCCACGCGCGTCCACGCTGAACTCGCTGCGACGCCCGAAGTCAGAAAAAGGAGGGCGGCGCCCCCGCTCCCCGACACGCGCATGCGCCAAAGCGCAAAAAAAAGGCCGGGCCTTCTTCAAGGTTGCGAGGGTCAGACAGGCCTTCCGTCCCGACAGAAGCAAGAACCAGGCCTCGCAACAGGGATGGGCGGGTGGCGCGGAGGAGGCTACCGCCTGTGTGCCCGCCCAGGCCCTGGCTAGGTTCCGGGGGGGCCGTGCCTCGGGCGCCTTTATCCTTTTTCTTTGTCTGCCCGGTGTGCCGGGCGCCCGGCACACAGCACCAAGCCCCACGCACCCGTCAGGTGAGCCAGCCCAGTGGGCGGCCCGTCTGTCAGCGCCGCCAGGAGGGCGTCGTCGTCCAGCCAGTCCGTGGCCATAGCAGTTTCTGCGTGTTCTGCCTTGTTTTTCCGCGCCCGCGGGCGGAATGGTGGAGTGGGAGTGCGCGCACGCGACCTCGACTCCCACTCAAATCTTCTGCCCGCTCGTTTCATCCGTTTGTGTGGCGCGGTGTTGACGGCGGCGCACTCCCGCCGCCGACCTCATGCTGCTGGTTCAAGCGGCTTCTCTCGTCACAATCTCCCCTCCCCCCCCCAAAAAAAAAAAAATCTTCTCTCTTTCCTTTCTCTCATTTCTCCGCCAGCATGACGGGCACGCCGTCCGCCCGCCACCGCACCCGCCCGGCCACCAGCGCGCCCAACGCTTCCGGAAAGATCTCGTGTTCGAATGCGAGGACGCGAGCAGCCAGCGTGGCAGCCGTGTCGTCTGGCTTGACAGGGACGGCCGCCTGGGCCAGGATGGGCCCCCGGTCGAAGGCTTCGTCCACAAAGTGGACGGTCGGGCCTGACACGCGCGCGCCCGACGCCACGACAGCTGCGTGGACGGCCTGGCCGTACATGCCTTTGCCACCAAAGGGACCGGGCAGCAGAGCTGGGTGGATGTTGAGCATGGCGCGTGGGAACGCGCGGACGAGCGGCGGCGGGATGAGCTGTTTTTTTTGGATGGGGGTGGGATGGAAAGCATGGGGTGGGGAACGCCCCCCAGGCGGCCGCCGTGAGCAGCGCACACGCGCGCGCCTCACCCCCTCCTTCCTCACCTTCAAGTACCCGGCGAGCGCCACGAATTCAACGCCACGCCCCTCCTTCAGGTCCGCCGCAAAGGCGGCCGCGGCCGCAGCCCTGTCTGCTGGATCAGACCCGGGCCCGCCCGGCTCCCCGCGTGCGGGCGGCCACCGCGCCGTTGGGATGCCGCGCTCGTCCGCCCACTCCCACCCGCCGCAGCCGGGTACGTCGGAGACGACGACCTGTGTTGCATGTTGGGACGGAGGCGTGTGGAGGTGGCGCAAGGGTGGGTTGTGCCGCGCCGCGCGCGCGCGCTCCTGAGAGCGGCGAGAGAAAGGTGGAGAGAACGACGCCGCCCGCGCCCCTCGGCCCATCCACACCAGGCTCACCGCCACGTCTGCGGCCACGCGCCCGCTCTGTGTGGCGGCGTGGATGGCGCGCAGGTTCGACCCGCCGCCAGACACAAAGACGGCAAGCTTTGGGCGGCTCTGTTGTCCGCCGCCGGCGGCGGCAGCGATTACGGCGGACCGCCTGCAGCGCGGCCGGGCTGCCGCGTAGACCAGGCGGGTGGTGGGCACGTCCGCCCGGCCGGCCGTGGATGGCGCGGACGGCGGCGCGCACCGGAGAGCGCTCATTTTCCTCCCCGTTTTATTCGCGTCTGTTTGCACTGCCGACGGAGCGACGGCATGCGTTTTTTCACTCTGACGTCCGACAAAAGGGGGGGGGCACACACACACACACCGCGACAGCGAGCCGCGCCTTTCTCGAACTCTCAAACCATGGCACCGCCTGTAGCCCGTCGCGACGCTGACTTGGAAGCATCCTCGTCGGAGGATGAGGGCGGCGGGCGTGGAGGCGGACAGACAGCCACCGGCGCACCACCCACCACCTCGGCCGACCCGGCCTTGCACCGCGAGTGGGCCGCCCGGCGCGCCCGGTTCTGGAACGTGAGCTGCTTTTGTGCGGATGGTGCTTTGGGTTGTGATCCGGCTGCCGCGGGCAGGGACGGGGTAAGGTGTGTCCCTCCCACAACCCACCTCTCTCACGCCCTCTCCCCCGCCCCCAACCATCCAAAAAACACACAGGCTGGCTACAGGGAAGGCCACGCATCGGGCCACGAGGCCGCCCTCCAACCGGGCTTTGACGCCGGTTTTCGGGAAGGGACGGGCGCGGGCGTGGCGTGGGGGCTGACCGCGGGAGGGCTGACCGCCGCGGCCGCCGCGGCGCGGGCCGGGTGGGCGCCAGCGCATGGAGCGGGCGGACTGACATGCCTTGCGGACGGCGTCGCCGCCGCCGCCGCCGCGCCCGCGTCGGATTTGGCGGCGGCGTTTTCAGTGGAGGAGGCGGAGGAGGGTGGAGACGGCGGCGCGTGCGGCGGCAGCGGTGGCGGGTGTGGCGCATGCGCAAGCGGGGATGGCGCCCGCCCGCCGGCGGCGCTGGTGCCGCGCGCGGCAGGAGAAGCTCCTGCACTACAGGCCCGGGCCCTGGAGGCGTTGGCGGCCGCGGGCCTGGCGGGCGTGTGCGCGCCGCTGGCGGGCGGCGGGAGGGGAGCGGGCGGCACAGGAGGTTGAAAGCGCACACAAAAAAAAAGAGTTTTAGGGATGGAGAGGACCTACAACAGCGACGGACGGTGTTACACAACAAAACTACACACAAACAGAGCGCTCACACGCACGCGCGCGCACGGAGGGCGCAGGAGGCGGGAGGCGGGGGGTCCGGGCGCCCCCTTCATTCCTCTATGACCGTGCGCGTGCCTTCCCAGGCGGCGCCGCCCAGTGGGCCGCCGCCGCCGCCAGCCGCCCGGCCCAGACCTTTCCGACCCGACCGCTTGGCGCCTGCAACAGCCGCGTACGCCGCCGCTTGGTCGTCCTCACCAAAGCCGGCTTTGGCGGCGCGGGGCGGGGGGGCGTCGGCCGACGCGGCGCCGACCAGCCCACCGGACGCGGCGCCCCGCCTGAAAGTGCCGACCCACCAGGCGGGCGAGCCGTCGGGCGCCGTGTCGGGCGACAGGACGACGGGCGCGGGCGGCGCGGAGGGTGGAGGAGGCGCCGGCGGCGTGGGCGGGCGGGGCGGCGGCGCGGGCGCCGCCTGCGCCGGCGGCGGCTGCGCGCCGGCGCCGCCCGCGGCCGCCGGCGCGGGCGCAGCGCCGCCCGCTGGCGGGGCCACGCCCAGGATCGCGGCCAGGTCGGTGGCCGAGTACTGGCGCGTCGCCTTCCCCGCCCGCCGCCGGGCGAAACGGGCCAGGTGGGAGTCTGTCCGCGCCGCGGCGGCCGGCGGCGGCGGCGGCGGCGGTGGCGGCGGCGACGGCGGCGGCGGCGCGGCCGCCGCGCCGCCCGCGCGCGCCGCCCTCCTCGCCGCCTTGTCCGCTTTGCGCGCGGCTTTCGCCTCCCGCCGCGCCGCCTTCCGCGCCGCTTTCCGTGCGGCTTTGCCACCATCGCCACCGCCGCCAGGCGGGGGAGGGGCGTCGCCGCCGCCCGTCCCACCAGCGGCGGCGGCGGCGGGCTTCAGCTTTGCGAGGAGGCTCTCGTAGCTTGCCATGCCGGCCGTCCAGTCGTGGGCCGCGCGCGCCGCTTCCACGGCTCCCACGCCCGCCGCGTCTTTGCGGCGGCTCACTCGGACGTGGGTCTTCATGCCCTGCTTGCGCGCGCCCTGTGGTGCACGGAAAAGGGAGGGGGCAGAGACATGAGGACGAAGGGGATGGTCAGGGGGCGGGGGGGGAGAGGCGTTGCCCTGTTCCGTCTCCCGCCCCAGCGCCCCTTCAACTCACCAGGCCGTCGCCCTCCTTCCAGCCCATGGCCCGCAGCAGGCGGAAGCCGGCCGAGCTCTTGTCCACGCCCTCATAGCGGTCGATGATGGCGCCGGGCGTGGAAGTGGACGGGCTTGGCGCAGCGGCGGCAACGGCAGCAGCGGCGGCGCCGGCGCCGGCAGCCGTCGCGCCGGCCTTCTCTCGCCGCGGCATTCGGAATGGACGCGACGGGGTCGACCACAAAGCACGAGGGCAGGTGTATACGGGCCCCTAGTAGACGCAGGCAGAATGTGGGAGAGGACAGGCGCCGCCTCGGTCTCGTGCGGCGGCCCCCGCGCCGATGTCTTGTCGGCCCCCGACTCGACCAACTTGTGTGAGCGCGGCGTCTGCTCTCCCACTCCCTCGTTTCTCTCCGACACACGCGCGCCGACTCGCTTTCTGAGCCGTGCCCACCTGACCTGCGCGTGCCGACCCTTGACGCGCATGCGAGGCAGCCTGCACCACATCCGCCTGGCGCGGCGCCTGCTGCTGTCGTCGAACGGCGGCGCGAGCGCTGTCGGACCGCCGCTGCTGGCGCCGCCGCTCGCCCGTTGCCCGTGCCTGGCTTCTACCTCCCGCCCGGTACTCCCGATCCCTGCTCGTCGCAGAGCCATGGCTTCCGGCTCCCGCCCCGTGCTCGTGGCGGGTGTGGGAGGCGGCGGTGGCGGCGAGGGAACCGCGACCGCAACCGCGACGGCGGCAGGGCATGCGCCCACAGCGCCTGGCGTCCTCCCACCCGGCGACGCGTACGACGCGGTCGTCGACCGCCTAGGCCCCATGAGCGAGGCGCCCATGGTGAGGAGGGATGGGAATGGAGGGAAGTGGGAGCCCTGCGCCCGCGCTCCCTCGTTTCGCCCTCGCGCGCTGGGGCGCATGGCCTCTGGCACGCCCGACTCACCCCCCCCCGCCCCATCCCATGCCCCACTGTCCCAGGTCCCGCCGCCCCCGCCCCTGGTCCTCGTCATCTCCGGGCCCTCCGGCGTGGGGAAAGACGCGGCGTTGGCAGCCCTGATCGCCGCCCGCCCACCAGGCTCCCTGAAGACCGTGGTGACGGCGACGACCCGGCGCCGGCGGCCCGGCGAGGTCGACGGCGTCGACTACCAGTTTGTGTCGCACGCCACGTTCAAAGCCTGGATTGACGACGGCGCCTCCCTGCTGGAGCACGCCCTGGTGTACGGCGAGTACAAAGGCATTCCACGGTCGGGCCTGGACGCCGCCCTGGCCGCCGGGTGCGACGTCGCCCTGCGCGTGGACGTGCAGGGCGCGGCCGCGCTCAAGGGCCTCCTGCCAGGCGCGGTTCGCATCTTCATCGTCGCCGAGTCGGAGGCGGCGCTGGTGCGGCGCCTGACGGCCCGGAAAACAGAGCCCGTCGACGCGCTGGCCACCCGGGTGGGCACCGCCCGCCGGGAAGTGCGGGAAGCGGGCGAGTTTGATTACAGTTGGGTTTGTGTTAAGCTGTTTTTGATTGGGGGTGGGGGGTGGATGGAGTGGGACTGGTTGGGGAGGCGGCTTTTCACGCGCGTTTCTCTTTCACTCGACTCACGCGCCTTCCTCCCGCACAACGCACTCTCAACAGTCGTCGTCAACCGGGAAGGCGACCTGGGCGGGACGGTCGCGGCGTTGAGCGCGATCATCGACGCGGAGAAGTGCAAGGCGGCGCGGCGGCGGGGTGGGGGTGGGGGTGGGACGTGAGACGAGGGGGCCGGGCCGGGGCCAGCAGCAGCGCTTTGCTTCATTGTCACCGCTTTTCTTCTTGTACCTTTTTGCTGCGCGCGGCGCGTGTGGAGGGGGGCCGCACGCTTGTGCGGGCACTCCTGTCCGCGTCCTGTGTGTTTGTTTTGCACGGATGTTTTTTTTTTGTGTCGTCCTGCCCCGCGCGCCCGCAACCCCGCCCCCGCCTCTCCAACTTTCACAAAAAAGACGAGACGCTCGCCCGTGAGAAACGAGGAAGGAAGGGGGGTGGGGCAGTCCCTCTCTGCTGGGCAAGTCACGCGTCACCGCCCTCTCTAGCCTCGCCTTCCTCACTCTCCCTCCGCTCGCGCGGCGGGCGGCGGCGCCGGCGGCGCCGGCTCGGCAGCAGTGCCGTCGCCGCCGTCGCTCGTGCGGCCACCCTCGTCCTGCCCGCCCTCTCCCCTCTCCCCGCCCGCCACGGCCGCAGGAGGAGGAGGCGGCGGCGGCGGCACGGGCAGCCCGCCCGACCCTGCCGCCGCCCCTCCTCCCCCCCCTCCTCCTTCGACCTCAAACAGCAACGGCCCGCCGCCCAGGCCGCTGCCGCTCCCACTGCCGCCGCCGCCGCCGCCACTCCCAAACTTGGCGCCCCTGAAATGCGCGGCCAACGCGGCTCGGCCCTGCACCCTCGCCGGGCACACCGCGCACACTTTGCGCGAGCAGAACGCCGGCCAGGGCGCGCCGTGGAAGGACGACGTGCATGCGGCCGCCGCGGCCGCGTCGGCGCAGTTGATGAAGGCAAAGCCCAGGTTCGCGCCGCGCCGGGCGTCCAGCGGCAGGTAGAAGAAGTCGTACCGGCCTTTCAGGCCCGGGACGGCGTCCAGGGCCGCCAGCACCATGGGCGCGGTGTATTTGTTGGGAATGTGGCGCAGCATGAGCGTGGTGACAGAGGACGGCGGCGGGGGCGGCGGCGGGGCGGGTGGTGGTGGTGCGGCGGCCGCGCGGTGGTGCGCGTGGCGGCCGCCACCACGGGCGTGCTGCTGCACGACCGCCGCCGTGCTGGTAGACGCGTCGCTGCTGGACCGAGCGGCGACGGCAACGGCAACGGCCGCGGCGGCGGCGGCGGCTTCAGCCGCGGCGGCCCGCTGGGAGAGGTGGGCGGCCGCTGCGGCCGCCGCGGCCGCGGCCGAGCGCGGCGAGCCCACGACGGCCAGGCCGCCACCGCCGCTGTTGGCCCGCGCAGGCGGGGACCAGGGGGGCGGCGACGCGGGCGTGCGGACGGCCCGCAGGGCGCCGGCAGCGGCGGCGTGCTGCTGCGGCGGGGAGCCGACCCCCCAGGCGGGCGGCGGGTGCGGCGGGTAGGGCGGCGCCGGCGACGGCGGAGGGGCGCCCTGCCACCCTGCCGCTGCCACTGCATTTCCGGCGCTCACGTCGTACAGGCCGTAGTAGGCGACCGCTGCTGCGTCCGGGACGTAGCCGTACGCGGCGCCGGGGTGGGCGTACATGCCTGGGTGTGGGAAGAAAGGCAGGGAGGGGAGGGGGAGGGGCGGCGTGAGGCGGTCCTGCGCCGAGCGCGCCCCGCTCCGCGTCCGGCTAGGAGCTTTTTCGCCTGTGTGTGCTTTTCTGGCGCGCGCGCCCTTCCGGTCCGGATCGCATTCCCCTCCGCTCCGCTCTCATTTTACCTGCTGTGTACATGGCTGCCGCGTAATCCTCGGCGGACCAGCAGCCGTACGCCCCCGGCGACGCGGGCGACGCGTAAAGCTGGGGCGGCGAGGCGGGTGCCCCATGCAACGGTGGGGGGTAGAAAAACGGCGGTCCCGCCGCCGGCATGGCCGCCATGGAGCTGCCATACACATCCACGTATGCGGCCGGTGTCGTCGCGTAGTAGTAAGGCGGCGCATTCGGCGGCGAAAAGTGTGCAGGCGCGGCGGCGGCGCGGGCGGCCGGAGGCGAGCGACCGGCGCCGGGCGACTGGGCGTGCCGCACAGGCGAGGAGAGCGGCACGCTCGCCGCCAGGGTTGCGGACTGCCGCGCGCCCGCCACGAGCGTGGAGGGCGGCAAGGTCTCCTCGACCGCCGGAGGAGGCGGGGCCGGCCGCGGCGGCGGCGGCGCGGGCGCGCCCGGGATGGAGGCGGGCTCGGGCCCGGTCGGGGTGCCGGCATCGGCGTGCGGCGCCGCGGGCGCGGCGTCGGCTTCCGACACGGCCAGGCCGGCCAGGGCGGCTCCCGCGCTCAGAATCGAGCGTGGAGAGGTCTCCAGGTCTGGTGCTTTGGGCTCGGACATGATTGATTTGGAGGGGTGGTGGCGTGCCGGACGCGCCCACGGCCCCGTCGGGTTTTTTTTTTTTTTACGCGTGAGGAAGAGCGAGTGAGATTTGTTCCATCCACTCCTCTCTTCCTCGCGCGCTGCTGCTGCTCTCTGCGCGCAGAAAGAAAAACGAGCAGTTCGGTCTCCGCACCACCCCACTCCCCTCTTCGTCCGGCTCCGTCCAGGTGATCAAGGCTGCCCGCGCATGCCACAGCCCGCACCAGGCGGGTCCCAAGGCTCTCACCCGGCCTCTGCGAGCGAACAAAAAACGCGTCGTGCACACACACACGCTCGAGCACAAAAAAAAACGCCTGCCCACCCTACCCGGACCCTCGTCCCGCCCAGCTCACCCGCCGTCGAGATGCGGAGTTGAGCTCTCGTCGCCCGGCGGGGCAGCGCGCCACCAGCCATCGCCGTTCGCCCCCCTCCGCCCTTTGTTTTTCGTGGCCGATCTCTCACGTTTCAATGCCTCCTCCCCCGTCTCAACAGAGCCGCGCCCTTTGTATGACCGGCCCGGGCGCGACGGACCCCACGCCACCCAAGCCCACGACCGCGTCTGACACGCACCAACCGTCCATCAAGCGGGCGCGGCCGTCCCCTCCGACCACCATGGCTGGAACGACCGGCGGTGCGGCGCCGCCCGCGCGCCCAGCGCAACACGACCAAGAAATGGACATTGATGAAGACCTTCACTCCCGCCAGCTGGCCGTGTACGGCCGCGAATCCATGAAGCGCATGGCCGCCGCGTCCGTGCTGGTGTGCGGGCTGGGCGGCCTGGGCGCGGAAGTCGGTGTGTTTTTTGGGGGGAGGGTGGAGGGAGGAGGGAGAGAGAAAAAAACACGCGCACCCCCCCCCCCCCCGCGCGCCGGACACCTCGCCGTGCTCACCCTCCGCGCGGCCCTCTCCCCACTCGCAGCCAAAAATGTCATCCTGGCCGGCGTCAAGGCCGTCACCCTGCACGACACCAAGGCCGCCACCCTGAAAGACTTGGGCACGCAATTCTACCTGTCCGAGGCCGACGTCGGCACCAACCGCGCAGCCGCCTGCCGCGCGCGCCTGGCCGAACTCAACCCGGCCGTCGCGGTCACGGCCGCCCCCGACGGCACCCCGCTCTCCCCCGCCCTCATCTCCGGCCACGACGTCGTCGTCCTGACCGACGCGTCCACGGCTGACGCGGTCGCCATGGACGCCGCCGCCCGGGCCGCCGGCGCGGCCTTCATCCGCGCCGACGCGCGCGGCGTCTTTGGCTCCGTCTTTTGCGATTTCGGCCCGGCCTTCACCGTCTCCGACACGGACGGCGAACAGCCCGCGACGGGCATCGTGGCCGGCATCACGCCCATTCCCGACCGGGGCGCGACGCTGGTCACGTGCGTGGAGGACGAGCGCCTGGAGTTTCAGGACGGCCAGCTGGTCGCGTTTTCAGACCTGAGCGGCTGCGAAGAACTCGCGGCCGCCGGCCCGGTCCGGGTGTCGGCCTGCAAGCCCACCTCCTTTGAAGCGGCCATCGACTCGTCCGGTTTCTCGCCGTACGTCCGCGGCGGCGCCGTCACGCAAGTCAAGGAACCGAAGACCCTGGCGTTCCGCCCGCTGGCGGAAGCCCTGGCCGACCCGGGCGAATTCCTCATTTCCGATTTCGCCAAGCTGGACCGCCCGCCCGTGCTGCACCTGGGCTTCCAGGCGTTGGACGCGTTCGTCGTGGAAACAGGCCGCCTGCCCGCTCCCTGGGACGCGGCGGACGCGGCCCGCCTGGCTGAAATCGCGGCCGGGCTGAACGACGCAGCCGCGCCCGCCGCGCGCGTCGCTGACCTGACGACGGCCGACTCGGAGCCGTCCAAGTTGTTGGCGGCCATGGCCCACACGGCGGCCGGGGAGCTGGCGCCCATGACCGCTGCCCTGGGCGGCATCGTGGGCCAGGAAGTCGTCAAAGCCGCGTCGGGCAAATTCCACCCGGTCCACCAGTTTTTCTACTTTGACGCGACGGAGGCGTTGCCCGACTCCCCTCCCGCGGACGCGTCCGTCACGGGCGCCTCCCGCTACGACGGCCAGGTCGCCGTCTTTGGGTCGGCGTTCCAGGCCCGCCTGGCGTCCACGCGCGTGTTCCTGGTCGGCGCGGGCGCCCTGGGCTGTGAATTCCTGAAAAACTTTGCGCTGATGGGCGTGGCGTGCGGTGGGGCGGGCGAGGGCGGCAAAGCCGGCCGCCTCACCGTCACGGACGACGACACGATCGAGCGGTCCAACCTGTCCCGCCAGTTCCTGTTCCGCGACTCGGACATAGGGAAGGCGAAGGCGTCCGCGGCCGCGGCCGCGGCCCGGGCCATCAACCCGGACCTGGCCGTCACCGCCCTCCAGAACCGGGTCTCGCCCGAGACCGAGGCCGTCTTCGACGACGGCTTCTGGGGCGCCACCGACGTCGTCGTCAACGCCCTGGACAACGTGGCCGCCCGCCTGTACGTCGACTCCCGCTGCGTCTACTTCAACAAGCCCCTGCTCGAGTCCGGCACGCTGGGCGCCAAGTGCAACACGCAGGCCGTCATCCCGGGCCTGACGGAGAACTACGGCGCGTCCCGCGACCCGCCCGAAAAGAGCGCGCCCATGTGCACGCTGCACTCCTTCCCGCACAACATCGACCACTGCCTGACGTGGGCGCGGTCCGAGTTCGAGGGCGCGCTGGACCAGGGCCCCGCGGAAGCGGCGGCGTACCTGGCCGACCCGGCCGCCTGGACGGCCTCGGTGCGCGGGGCGGCCGACGGCCAGGCGCGCGAGCAGGCGACACGCGTCGCGGCTGCGCTGGGCGACGACGCCGTGGCCGACTGGCCGGGCGCCGTCGCCTGGGCGCGCCGCACCTTCCAGGCGGCCTTCCACGACCGCGTCGCGCAGCTGACCCACACCTTCCCCGAAGACGCGACGACGTCGACGGGCGCCCTGTTCTGGTCGCCGCCCAAGCGCTTCCCGCGCCCGGTCGTCTTTGACCCGGCCGACCCGGCGCACGCGTCGCTGGTGCAGGCGGCGGCCATTCTGAAGGCGCGCGTGTACGGCGTGGCCGTCCCGGACTGGGCGGCCGACCCGACGCCCGCGGGCGCGCGCGCGGTCGCGGACGCGGCCGCCGCCGTGCCCGTCCCGGCATTTGTGCCCAAGGAAGGCGTGAAGATCGAGACGGATCCCAAGGCTGAAGGCGGCGGCGGCGGCGGGCTGGACGGCGGCGAAGACTTGGAGGCCGTCCTGGCCCGCCTGGAGGCCGCGGCGGCCGCGCTGCCCCCGTCCTTTGCCCTCCACCCCACGCCCTTTGAAAAGGACGACGACACCAACTTCCACATGGCGCTCGTGGCGGGCCTGGCCAACATGCGGGCCCGGTGCTACTCCATCCCCGAGGTGGACCGCCTGACGGCCAAGCTGATCGCGGGGAAGATCGTGCCCGCCATCGCGACCGCGACCGCGCTCGCGACCGGCCTGGTCGGCCTGGAGCTGTACAAGGCGCTGGCGTCCCCCGCCAAGCCCGTCGAAGCCTACCGCAACACCTTTGCCAACCTGGCCCTGCCCCTCTTCGCCGCCGCCGAGCCCGTCCCGCCCAAGATCATCAAGCACGGCGAGGAGCTGAGCTGGACGCTGTGGGACCGGTGGACCATCGGCGGCGACCCGACGCTGCAGGAGGTCCTGGACTGGTTTGCCGCCAAGAAGCTGGAGGCCTACTCCCTGTCCTGCGGCCCGTCCCTGCTGTACAACTCGCTGTTCCCGCGGCACAAGGACCGACTGGGCCGCAAGATGCGCGAGCTGGCGGCGGAAGTCGCCAAGCTGGACCTGTCGTCGCCGGCCGCCGCCAAGCGCCGCAAGTTTGACGTCGTCGTCGCGTGCGAGGACGAGGACGGCGAAGACCTGGACGTGCCGCTGGTGACGATCGAGTTTTGAGCTGTGTGGGATGTGTGTGCGTGTGTGCGTGTGTGTGGAGTGGAGTGGGGTGAGGTGGGGGTGTGTGCTGTGTGTGCGCGCTTTTTGCGCGCGCCGGCTTGAATGGAACAAGAGAGAGAAGGGAAGGGGGAGCCTGGGTGGATGGATGAGAGACGAAGAGAGAGTGCGTGGGTGGCTTGTGTTTTTTCTTTTCCCCGTGTGTGTGGGAGGGGTGGGAGGGCGGGGAGAGCGCGCGCTCTGCGCGCGGGCTCCCTCCAGCCTCCGTAGAGATACGAGAGAGAGCGCGGGATTCCGCGAAAGCGCGCAGACGAGCGAACAAGGAAAGGGATGGGAGGGATGGAGAGCGTGGGTTGCAAGGAAAAACGACCCTCACTGTCGACCTCGCACGAAAAAAAAAAAAAAAACGACCGACACAACAAAACTCTCTCCCGTCTAAAACTCATCTCCCTCTGACCGGGGGGGCGTGCAAATACAGCCGCGCCTCCGCTCTCTGCGCCCCTACACTGGGGGCGGCCACACGCCGTCCGCGCGCGCCGCTGCATCCACCGCGACCAGGCTGGCCGTCATCCACACGCCGTCCGCCCGGCCACCGGACCTGGCCACGAGCGACACGTCAAACAGGCCGCTGTCTGTTGGCGTGGCGGTGTCGGGCGCCGCCGTGGACGGCGACGGCCCCGGCAGGACGGGCGGCGGCGCGTGCGAGGGTGGGGAGACCGCGACCCGCCGCAACGCCCGCCGCTCGCCCGCGGCGCCCTCCCAGTCAAAGCGGGCGACGATGTCGTAGCCGTCGTGGTTGAGCAGGCGGGCGTACGTCCGCGTGTGGAAACAGCGGCGGAAGCGCTCAAACTGGCCGAGGTCCATGAGCGTGCTGGGTGTGTGTGTGTGTGTGTGTGGGGGGGGGGGGGGGGGGGGGGGGGGGGGAGGGGGGAGGGGGAGGGTGTGTCGGTGTGTCGGTGAGTGCGTGGAGGCGGGCGCGCAAGGGCAAAAAAAAAGAAAGACCCGGCCACCGTGGCTCACCCAAAGTAAGACGACCGGACAAACGGGTCCAGGTCGCTGAAGCGGTAGAGGACCTGAGTGTGAGGAGGTTGTGGTGCGTGTGAGGAAGGGCGCGCCCCGCCGCGGTGGGGGGTGGGTGCGTGAGTTTAACGCCATGCGTCGTGACGAGGCGTTTTCGCGGATGCCTCTGCGCCCGGCGCACACGCACGCACTTCGACGCCGTGGTCCCGGTACGGCCGGTCGTTGTCGGCCAACGCAGTCATCTGCATGGAAAGCGCGTCGTCCGCGGACAGGTCCAGCGCCGGGCCCTGAGTCCAGTCGGCCCGCGCGCGGCGCGCCCGCGGAACAAAGAGCAGCGACGCGCGGAGCGAGTCGGGTTCGGACGGCGACGACGAGGACGGCGAAGCGTCGTCCGGCACGGCCGCGGCGACGACGCTGTGGGCGGCGGACCGGCGCTGAGGCCGGGAGCGCGGTGGCGGCGGGCGCCGCGGCGCCGCGGGGCGCGGGCAGGCAGCGCTGCGCATGGGTTTTTTTTTGGTCGGTCCTCACAGTGAGGGAGGGAGGGAGGGGGCGCGCGCGCCGTCCCCGCCCGCCCACGGCGCCGCCCGCCCACGGCGCAGACACAAAACGTAAAGTAAAACACGGCCACACCACACATTTTTCTCGGGTCGGTCACGATGCACACGCCCTCACGCACCGCCCCCGCCCCCGCCACCTGCCGCGGCCCGCGCCGCCTTCCACGCGCTCAACCGTTCACGCAGCGCGGCCACGCCCGCGGCCCGGGCGCTCAGCCCGGCCTCCAACGCCGCGGCGTACGGCTCCAGGGACGCGCCCGGGGCGTCCACGGCCGCCAGCGCCGCCATCTCGGCGCGCAAGCCCGCCATGCCTTCCTCCAATGCCGCGCGGTGGGCGGCGATCAGGGCGCCCTCCTCCGCGGCCAGCCAGGCGGCCGCGTTTTCTGCCGCGGCGGCGGCGGGCGGGGGTGGAGGCGGCGGCGCGGCCTGGGCCGGCGCGACCGGGCGGCGGGCGCGGCCGCCAGCACCACTGCCGTCGGCTGACCGGGAAGTGGGCGGCGGCGGCGGCGCGGCGGCCGCAGCCGCCGCGGCCGCCGCCGCAGCGGGGCCGCCCAGCGTCGCGCGCCGCCGCAGCGGGGCTGGCCCGCCGCCGCCTGGCGCGACCAGGGACGCCCGGCGCGAGCCGCCGCGCGACGCCGGCGCGCTGACGCTCGTGCCCGCAGCATTACCGGCCCCGCCGCCGCTCCCACCGCCCCCGCCGCTGCGCGACAGCTCCTTGACCCGATCAGCGTACCGCAGCGTGTTGAGGGTGTGCTCGCACGAGGCCGTGCCGGGCGACACGGCCGCCAGCATGACCGTGCGCGCGCCGGGGCCGACGAAGGAGTCGCGCAGCACTTCGGTGAGCTTGGACCCGCGGAAGGGCACGTGGCGGGCGGCCGCGTCCAGGGCGCGGATGCACTCCTTCAGGGCCAGTAGCGACCGGTTGATCTGGGCGCCCTCCGCGCGCGTGGGGCGGTCGGACGCCGCCGTGTCGGCGCCGCGCTCCGAGCCGGCCAGGTCGATGAAGGACAGGCGGCCGATGGGGTCGGACGGGGAGGAGGAGGAGGCCGGCGCGGAGGGAGGAGGGGCGGCGCGGGGGCCACGGCCTGGCGCGCCGCCGCGCGCGCGGCCGGGGGGGTGCGCCGCGCCGCCGCCGCCGCCGCCGCCGCCGTCCGCGTAAACGACCGAGAACTGGGTGACGCAGTGCGACCGGGACGAGTCCGCGTTGGCGCCCGTCCGGCCCGTGGACCGGCAGGCCGCGGCCGTGGCGCACGCCGCCGCGACGTCGGCGGGCGTCGCGGCGCGCGCTTCGGTCAGCCCGGCCACGACGACGCGGCCGCGCCCGTCCTCGCGCGCGGCGAGCGGGGCCCGGCCGGCCAGCAAGTCGAAGAGGCGGCCGCCGTAGATCTCGTAGACGGCCACGGTCAGGCCCAGGGGGCGGCCACCCGCCCCGCCGGCCGCGTTGGACGCGTCGATGGCGGCCAGGACGTCGGCCGCGGCCCGCGGCGGCAAGGGCGCCATCGTGTGCGTCTTGCCGCTGCCCGTCTGGCCGTACGCGAACACGGTCGCCCGGGCGCCGGGGGTCAGCAGGCCGGCCACCAGGGGCGCCACGGCGACGGCGTACACGTCGTCCTCCCCCGCCCGCTCGCACAGCGCGCCGTCAAAGGCGAAGGCGTGCGTCTCGATGTACGGTGTCATGTCCAGCCGGACGCGGGGCGCGGCGAGCGTCAGCGTCCCGGCCGCCGGGTCGACGGCGATGGCGTCGCCCTCGCCGCGCGCGACCTCGCGGGCGTTGAGCGGGCGCTTGCGCACCAGGACGCGGATGCGGGCGGTGTGGTCGACGATGGGCAGCGCGTGCGGGGTGGTGGCGGCGCCGGCGGCCGACGCCGCCGCGGCGGCGGCCGAGAAGGACGACGCCGCGGACGCGGAGGCGGCGGTGGTTGACCGGGTGGTGCGTAAGGCAGGCGGCGGAGCGGTGGTGGGGCCGCAGTCGTCGGCGCCGTCCCAGGACGGTGGGCGTGGCGCCTGGAGAGAGGGGGGAAGGGGGCGGGGCGGGTGAGAGAGACGGCTCGGAGGGGGGGGGGCGGGCAAGCTGCAAAGCAGAGAGGGGCAAACTCACCGGATCCTCGGTCGCTGCCGCCGCCGCCGGCCGGTGCTTGGCGGGCAGGAGGTGGGCCGGCGGCGGCGCGAGCGGCGGCACGGGCGCTTGCGCGGCGGCGCCCCCCTCCTCCCGCTCCCGCGCCCGGGCCGCCGCCGCTGCCTGGGCTTGCATGCCCTTGATCAGGCGGTACAGGCGCTGCTTGTCAAAGGCGTCCGTCACGCCGTGGGCGGCGTAGTCCTGCGAGTGTTTAGGGTGGATGGACGGGATGGATGGGACGGGGTAAGGGCAAGGGTGGGGGGCCCGTGTCGGTTTTTTTTTGCGCGCACGTGCGCGGGCAAGGGGAATGCGGCGGGTCTCACCGCGTGCGCAAGCTCGTTGCCGGCGCCTTTCTCCTCGTTTTGGTCCGCCGACCGGGCGCACAAGTGAAGTCACCTGCTCAGCGGACCGGGTGCCAAGCTTCGAAACGCCCGTCTTGGCGGCCCCGGCCGCCTCACAACACCACACAGCGCGCCGCGCGCGTTTGCGCGCGCCGCCGCAGCTGCTGCTCTCCCCTCTGCCGACGGACCTGCATCAACAGGCCGCGTAGGCCGTCTTCACCCAGCGGTTCCAAGGTGGGCGCGTGGTGCGCCAGGCCGGCCGCCGCCAGCCAGGCGGACAGGTCGCGCACGCCCATGCCGTGTTGCCGTCTGCCGGAGGGCGAGCGGAAGAAAAGGGGGGAGTGGCAAGTTTTTCACGATGCCCTCTCACTTGTTCTTTTTTCTGCTGTAGCGGAAACGCGGCGGCAGCGCGAGGGCCCTGCTCCTCGCCCTCACGCACACGAGGACGCAGAGTCCCCTCACTCATCAAGCTCCGTGCGGAGGCCACAAAGCGCGGCGCCCTCGTTGGCGTCCGAAAACAACTCGCGCTCGCTCGAAACGCTGCAAAACATGTCCGACGCCTCGTCCCTCCTCCTCCGCCCCGTCCTGTGCGCGGTGCAGGGCGTGCCCGCGCCCGGCCTGGCCTACGACCCCGCCGCATCCCGCGGGTGGGGCGGCTTCGTGCCGGCGAACGGCGACGGCACCGCTCCTCCGTCTTGCACGCCGTCCACCTCACGCCCGGCCCGCCTCCTCGCCCGACGGCTGGCCGAGGCGGGCTGGCTGCACCGGGCCGTGCGGGAGGAAGCCGAGCGCGGCGCGAGCCCGGGCGAGGGCGACGCCGTGCGGGCGGCCCGGGCGGCGCTGCGGGACGAGCTGGGTCCGGTCGCGGACGCGCTCGCGCGGCTGGAAGGGGAGGGGCGCGAGCGCGGCGGGTCGCTCCGGTCCGCACTGCCGGCGCTCGTGCCGCTGGCCGCCCGCCTGGAAGAGCTGGCGGCGGCGGCGGCCGTCATCGGCGGCGGCGCCGTCACCGGCGGCGCCCTGGCGGCCGCGCTGGCGTCGCGCGCGGCCGCGAGCGGCGTGTGGCGGGTGCAGCAGCAGGCGGGAGGGGGAGGCAAGCCGCCGCAGGAACAGCTCACGCCCACGCCCGGCGCGGCCACGGCCCGGTTAGCCGCGGCAGCGGCCGCCCCCGTCCTGGCCCGCGCGGTCGCCTGGGTCCTGGACGGCGCGCTGGAGGCCGAGGGAGAGGGCGGCGGCCGGAGCGGGCGGCGGGCGGGCGACTTTTTCGTGCTGGCCGCCGCGGCGAGCGCCGGCGACGCCGGCCTGTGGCGGTCGGCGCACGCCCTGGACAAGGCGGCCCTGCCGCCCTTTGCGCCCGCGTCCCGGCCGGCCGTCGCGGCGGACATTTTGGCGGCGGGGCGGGCGGTGGCTTTCCTGGCCGCGGGCGGGTGCGGCCCCGGCGCGGCCGCGGCCTGGGCGGCCTCGCCCGCCCGGTCCCGCCTGGCGGCGGCCGCGGCTGCCCTGCGCCCGGACGACGTCGATGGCGTGGCAGCCTGGGCGGCCGACGCGGCGGCCGCCGCCGGCGCCGCCGCTGCCGCCGCGCTCCTGGACGGCGCGGGCGGGCGCGCGGCCCTCACCGCAGTCCACTCGTTCGCCCTGGCCGGTGGGCCGGCCGGCGCGGCCTTTGCGCCCGCACTCTTATCCATCCTGGGCCCGGCCCTGCGCTCTAAAGCCGGGTCCGTGTCGGAGCTGTCCCTGGACGCGGCGTTGGGCGACGCGCTCGCGGCGGCGGGCGGGCCGCCCGACGGCGTGTTTTGGGCTGCAGGGGGCGGTAGTGGAGGGATGGGCGACGACGGCGGCGGTGGGCCCGGGCCGTCTCCTTCCTCCTCCTCCTCGGTCCCTGCCGCCCGCCTGCGTGTCCGCTTGGACCGGCGGTTGGTCGCCGCCGCCGCCGCCACGGCCGGCGGCGCGACGCCGGGCGGGCCCACTCACGCCCACCCCCCGCCGACTGGGTGGGACGCGGCCACGCTCCGCCTGGAGGTGTCAGGGCCCGTCTCCACGCTGCTGCCGCCGTCGGCTTTGGAGACCGTTGCCGACGCCGGCCGCGTCGTCTGGGCCCTGGCCCGGGCGGGCGCGGCGTTGGAAGCGGCGGCCGCGGACCTCGGCGCGGCGGGGAGGGCCGCGGCCGCGCTCGCAGCCGCCGCGCGCGCCGCCCGGCGGGCGGCGCTGGGGAGCGGTGGAACGGACGACGGTGCTGGACGCTGCCGGCCCCCTCACCAGCCCGCACGCCGCCCGCCGCCGCAGGAGCCGCGCCGGCTGTGGACCGAGCTGGCCGCGCTCGGGTCGCTGCGCCTGGCCATGGCTGGCGTGCTTGGCGCCGCTCGCTCCGGCGCGGCGGCCGACGGCGTGGACGCGGCGCTGGCACCCCTGTTGGCCTGCGCCGGCGGCGAAGCCGCCGCCGCCGCCGGCGGCGGCCTGGACGCGCTCGCCGCCCGCGCGGACGGCGCGTGGGCGTCCCTGGCCGCCCGCTTCCTTGTGCGCCGGGGCGTGCCGGCCGACGACGCCGCCGCCGCGGCCCTGGACGCCTGGCTGGCGGCGGTGCGGGGCGTGGCCGCGCCGGCGCGGGCCCTGGCCCGTGCCGCCGTGGCGGCGGCGGGCCGGGCGGCGGACGGGTGCGGGTGGGGCGACGAGGGCGCGTGGGCCACAGCAGGTGGCGGCGGGGGCCCCCCCCCGTCGCCGCTCGACCCCGCCCTGGACGCGGACCTGGGCGCCGTCGGCCGCGCGCGCGCGGCGCTGAGCACGGCGCACCGGGCCCGCTTGGCGGCCTGGGTGGCGGCCCTGCCGGCGAGCGTGCGGACGCCCGGCGGTGAGGGCGGCGGCCGCGACGGCGAGGCGGGCGCCGCGTTTCGTGGGGTGGCCGTGGTCAGCGGGCTGTGACGAGTGTGCGCGCGGGCCGCTGTTTTTTTGTCCCCTTTCTTTTCTCGAGTGCGCGGGCGTGCCGCGCCTCACCGGCGGTGATGGGTGATGGGGGAAACGTGAAAACAGGCGCCGCACGACTGACACAGTGTGCTCTCTCCCCCCCAACCCTAAACCTTCGCCTCCCGTCCAACCGCTCGCTGCCGCTGCGCTGCGCTCTCTGCCTTCAGTCTGTCTTCTTGTCTGCTGCCGTGGGTGGTGGGGTGGGTGACCCACCCACCGCGCTGCCGCCGCCAGGACTTTCCAGTAAGGCCATGGCCACGTACGCGAGGAGGACCTGGTGTGTGTGAGGGAGGGGACAGGGAATGTGGGGACGGCGGGTGAAGCGTGCACGTGAGGTGGCAGGCCGGGACTGGGGGCGGGCGGGCGGGTGGAAGGGAGACACCGCCCGAGACGGGGGGGGAGAGTGCGTCGTCGGGACACGACGCACAAAACGAACAAACGACTCACCGCGTTGACGGCCAAGACGGCGCCCAACCCCGCGAGCGTCAGACGGGCGTGTGGGGACGGCGCGGCGCCGGTGAGGCGGACGGCCAGGGCTGAGGGGAGGCAGGAGGAGGCGGGGGGTGAGCAAGCGCGGGGGGGATGGGCGCGGCGCACGGCGCCGCCACGAGGGGCGACACGCCCGCCCCACTCACCATCCAGGCGCCCGTTCACGGCGGCCCTGTACACGGCGGCGGGCGCTGCTGCGAGGGCCAGCGAGAAAAGAGACAGCTTGGCCAGCGGTGGCGGCATGGGGGTTCCTTCCAAGTATGTGTTGTTCTCTAAACACGACTCTGCGAAAACAAAAAACACACTCGCGCTAGCCAGTCCGGCGTTGATTGAGAGCACAACGCGGGCCGCCTGACGGGCCCGCCCCTTTCCTTTCCCTCGCATACACCGCGCGCCGAAAGCACTCGGACACCGAGACCATGCCCGTCGTACCCGTGGCGGGTGCGTTTTATCGTCGACCGGCGTTGGGAGGGGAGCCGCTGCGCGCCGCTGGGTGCCGGCGGCGGCGGCCAAACGCGAAAACCGACGGCGCTCAAAGCAAGGGACACGTCCCCCACGCCCAGCCGCCACGCGTACGGGTGGCTGAGACCGTGCAGTCTGCACACGGCTCCGAAAAACGATGAAAACAGGTGGCGTTTCTCACCCCCACCGCCCCCTTCCCCCCCCCCAAAAAACCAAAAACAGCACCCGCGCCGGCCGTCGGCCGGCCCGCGGCCCGCCTGGGACGCCGGCCGCGCGCCGCCCGGCTCGCCGCCCGGCCGGCCGTCGCGGCCGCCGCCACCCCGCCGGCCCCCGCGCCGTCGCCTCCATCCCCGTCCTCCTCCACCGCACCCGACGTCTACGCCCCGCCCGAACCCCTCCCCGGCGGCGCGGCCAAGCACGTCATCTCCGCGTTCGTCGCCGACGAGGCCGGCATCATCAACCGCGTCGCCGGCGTCTTTGCCCGGCGGGGGGCGAACATCGAGTCCCTGGCCGTGGGCCTGAACATTGACAAAGCCCTGTTCACCATTGTCATGACGGGCAACCGGGCGGAAGTGGTGCGTGCGTGTGGGGGGGGCGTGCCGCGCGCCGTGGGTGCCACCCACCCTCCATCCATCCACCCTCGCGCCACCCCACGCCCCCCCCCCTCCTCCTCCTCCTCACCCGCCCCGACCCCCCCCCCCCCCCTGCGCGCAGGCCAACCTGGTCAAGCAACTGGCCAAGCTCGTCAAAGTGCGGTACGTGGAAGACATCTCGCCCGCCCCCCGCGTGGAGCGCGAGCTCGTCCTCCTCCGCGTCCCCGTGCCCTCGGCCGACCCGGCCGGCCGCACGGCCGTCCTCCAGCTGGCCGACGTCTTCCGCGCGTCCGTCGTGGACGTGGGCGAGGGCGCCCTCACCCTGTGCGTGGCGGGCGACGCGGGCAAGACGGCAGCCCTGGAGCGGGCGCTGGCGCCCTGGGGCGTCGCCGCCCTGGCCCGGACGGGCCGCATCGCGCTCAAGCGCGGCCCCGCGCTCCTGGAGATGGGCGGGTGGGGCGACTCGGCCCTGGGCGGCGGGAGTGGGCGGTCGCCGACGGCGCCGGGAGCGCCTGCGTCGCCGCCGACATCCTCCCCCGACCTGGGCGGCGGCGGCGGCGTGTACGAGGCGGGCGCCCCCTTCACGCCGCCGCCGGCGACGCTCTGCCTGGACGCGCCGTCCTACTCGCCAGACGCGGCGGCGGCGGCGGCGGAAGCGTCGGCGTCGGGCGGCGCGCCCGCGCCGCCCCCGCCCTACGAACCGCACACCCTGAGCGTCATCGTCTCAGACACGCCCGGCGTCCTCAACCAGGTGACGGGCGTCCTGGCCCGGCGGGGCGTGAATGTCCAGTCCCTGGCGGTCGGCCCGTCAGAGGCCCCCGGCGAGTCGCGCATCACGGCCGTCATCCCCGGCGAAGCAGTGGCGGCGGGCGGCGAGGACGGGCCGTCGCCATCATCATCCCCCACCACCACCACCGCCAAGATCGTCAAGCAGCTGGAAAAGCTGGTCTACGTGCGGGAGGTGGCCGACCTGACGGACGTGCCGTTTGTCGCGCGCGAGCTCATGCTGGTCAAGGTGCGTGCCGCCGGCCCCGCCGCCCGGCGCGCGATCACGGACCTGGCGTCCATCTTCCGGGGCACGGTGTGCGACGTCTCACCGTCCACCATCACCGTGGAGCTGGTGGGCAAGGAGGCGAAGATGCGGGCCCTGAACGCGATGCTGGAACCGTACGGCATTTTGGAAATCGCGCGCACGGGGCGGGTGGCCCTGCCGCGGGCGTCGGGCGTGGACACGCGCAGCTTGGGGCGGTCCGAGGGGCGGCGGGTGATGGTGTGAGGAGGGGGGGGGCGGGGGGTGTGGGAGGGGGGGTGGGCAGGCGGAGGGAGGAGAAGGGGGGAGGAGGGGGGTGGGTGGGTGGGTGGGTGGGTGGGTGGGTGGTGGGATGGAGGCGGCGAGTGTTGTGCGTGTGCCCAAGCACCCAGGCGCGCCGACCCTGCCCCAGTGACCCACACCCGCCTTCCTTTTTCCGTACCCCTCCGCGCGACGCGCCCGCCCCTCTCCACGCCACAGCCATGTTCGCCCTGTCCAAGCCCGTTGTGGCCCCGTCCACCCGCGCGGCCCCGGCCCGCCGGTCCGTCGCCGTCCGCGCGGAAGGCGGCGAGGCCAAGCCTGCTGCCAAGGCCTGGTCCCCGCCCGCCCTGGACGCCAACACGCCGTCCCCGATCTTCGGCGGCTCCACGGGCGGCCTGCTGCGCAAGGCGCAGGTGCGTTGTGGGAGGGGGTGGCGAGGAAAGGGGACGCGGACCGGGCGCGCGGGGACCCGGAATCGGCCCGGCCCTTTTCCTTTTTTGAGAGGCAAACCTGGTTGAGCCCAACGGCGCGCCGCCGACGGCGGGTGCGCGGGCGGGGGGCTCGAGGGCGGGGGGCCTCGCACGGCGTCGACCGGGGTGGCGTCACCCCCTTAGGCGAGCCGGGTGCCTGCCCTGCCCACTCGGCTGGGCGGCAGCGGCAGGAAGGCGCGGCGGCGTCGCTCGCGAGCGCGGAAAGCCGCGCCGCATGGGCCCCGCTACTCTTTATCTTCGCCGCAGGGTGAGGCGCCGCGCCGGCGCTCGGCCCCCCGCCTCGCCCGGCGCGCGCGTCGTGCCTCGCTCGACCTGCCCCCGGCAGGCCGGCTGAGATGTTGGCCCACCCGCGCCGGCGAGAAAAGGCGGCAAGAGGTCGGGCCGCGGACACGCGGCGCCCCCGCCCTGCACTCGGCCGGAGCCCCACCCACGCCGGCCGATCCCCCCCCCGTCAACCGCCACCCTCTCCTTCCCCCCCTGCCGTCCCCCCCATCCCCCCCTCGCCCGTGCTCACGCGTCCGCCCCTCCCACCCACACACACACGCCCCGCACAGGAGGAGGAATTCTACGTCCTGACGTGGGAAGCCAAGAAGGAGGCCATCTTCGAGATGCCGACGGGCGGCGCGGCCATCATGCGGGAGGGCAAGAACCTGCTCAAGCTCGCGCGCAAGGAGCAGTGCCTGGCCCTGCTCAACCAGCTGCGCTCCAAGTTCAAGGCGACGGGCGAGTTCTACCGCGTCTTCCCCAACGGCGAAGTCCAGTACCTGCACCCCAAGGACGGCACGGTCCCGGAGCGCGTCAACGCGTCCCGCAAGCCCGCCAACACGAACGCGCGCCGCATTGGCGAGAACGCCAACCCGGCGGC
Organism: Medakamo hakoo; assembly: GCA_026636295.1. Lineage (NCBI taxonomy): Eukaryota > Viridiplantae > Chlorophyta > Trebouxiophyceae > Coccomyxaceae > Medakamo > Medakamo hakoo. The sequence continues at coordinate 629,861 of CP089461.1, forward strand.
CGTCAAGTTCACGGGCAAGGGCACGTTCGACGTGTGAGCGGCGCGTCGTGAAGGTCAGATGTGTGTGTGTGTGTGTGTGTGTGAGGTGTGGGCGGTCGGCGGGACTGTGTGTGGGGCGGCGTTAGAGTTTTTTTTTTTTCCTTCTTTCCTTTGTGCGCCTGGGGGTGAGGGTCGGGCGGTCGCGCGGGGGTGGGGCAGGCAGCGCCCGGCCGCTCCGCCTCCCCGCCGCCGCGCGACCGCCCCCCTCCCTCGTCCCCGCGGCTCGCTTCCCTCGTCTTTGAAAAGTGCGGGACGGTGAGGTTCTCTGCAAAAAAAGAAGAGGGGAGACGGGAAGTGCCGAGAAGGCTGGAGAGACAGAACAGGCGCGCTGTGCACCGCTCCCACTCCCATCCAGACCTGCGCGCACCCCCCACCCTGCGCACCCTCGCGCCCGCCCGCCCGCCCGCCCACCCACCCAGCACGGAAACGAGCCAGAAAAAAGAAACGCCGCTCTCTCTCTCTCTTTCTCTTGCACCTTGCACAGCCCTCCCCCCTCACTGCAAACACAAGCTACTGCCCTTCGTCCTGCCCACCCCCCGCCCCGCCCCCGCCGCCGCCGGCCTTGCGCGCCGCCTCGGCCGCCGCCTTGTCCGCCTCCACCTCCGCCACCAGGGCGTCCACCTCTTCCGCGGACAGGAAGCGCAGGACAGCCCGCGGCGGGTCCGTCGTGGGCGGCGGCCCAGACGCAGCCGGCCCGCCGCCGCCCGCGCCAGGCGGCGGCAGCGGCGCGCGCAGTTCGGCCAACTCCACCGTGCCGCTCCCCGCCTCCACCGCTTCCATCAGCGCCCGCACCGCCAGCTTGGCCGGCCCGTCCTTGGCGATGGCCCGCTCGTACTCCTTCTCCAGGAACTCGCGCACCGTCTTGGCGTTGCGCCCGATGGACGCCGCGCTCCAGCGCGAGTGCGTGCCGGACGGGTCGGTCTGGTGGAGGGCGGGCGTGCCGTCCGTGCCCAGGCCCGCGACGAGCGTGGAGATGCCGAAGGGGCGGACGCCGCCCGACTGCGTGTACTTTTGTTGGATGCCGGCGATGTGGCGGGTCATGTGCTCGACGGACGGCTGGAGGAGGAGGGGGGGGTCAGGTCGGAAGGGGGGGAGACGGGGGTGGTGGGAGCGGGATGGGGGGGTGGAGGGGGAGCGGAGCGCGTGGGGGCACCGACCCCCGCGCCCCTCTCTGCCTTCTGCCTCTGCTCACCTTTTCATCCATGGTCAGCCGGTACGACTGGGCTTCTGTCCGCGCCCGGTTGACCAGCACTCGCGCGTCCGCGGTCAGGCCGGCGAACGCTAAAGCCACGCCGTCGTCGATCGTCACAATTTTACGCGCCGTGCGCGCGTCTTGGAGTTTCGCGGCCGACTTTTTCTCGGCGCCTGTTTTTTGCGGGTGGAGGCGTGGATGGGAGGCGTGAGACTCTGCCTGCGTGCGCGCGTGTGAAAAGAGGCGCGCACCCCCTCGCGACGGGAGGGGGGAAAGGATGGGCCCCCCGCTGTCCCCCCATTCGTTTTCGGCATTGCCTCCGTCCGCAGTAAAACGCCCGCCCTACTCACCCAACACGACGCAGTCCGGCCCGGCCACGCCCACGGCCAGCGAGCCCTTGCGCACGGCTTCCAGGGCGTACTCGACTTGGAACCTGTGAGAGTGGGATGGTGGGGTGTGAGAAAAAAATCACGAGCGCGCTGTTTTTTTCGTGAGCGAGACCGAGAAGAAAGAGCAAAAAACGCACAGGTGCCCGTCGGGCGAAAAGACCGTGATGGCGCGGTCGTACTTGGCCATCGTGCTGCGCTTGTGCTGGTTTGTGGAAGAAGACGAAGCGGAGGGCGTTTCTCCCCGTCCGCGTGATGTGTTTTTGGATGCTGTGTGAGGGAGAGAGAGGGAGAAAGGGAGAGAGGGAGAGAGAGCCGCACTGGCTCCCACTCTCCTTGTTCTCGCCGCGCGAAAAAACAACACACGCCAAAACCATGTGGGAGTTCTGGCGCTCCCGCATGTCCAAGGGCAAGACCCGGCACCGCCGCCGGCCGGGCGTGTCCGAGGGAGACGAGGTTGGGTGCGTCGCTGCGAGCGTTCTGTTTCGTTTTCTTGCCACGCCGCGCTCGCGCTCCGCGCGCTTGCCGTGCTAGCCGGCCGCGCCGCAGAGCATGCCGCGCCCCTGGGCGGGGCCCGTTTCCTTTCAGGCTCATGGCCGACATGCATGCGGTCCCTGCCATGCGTGAAAACTGCGCAAACGCACGCCGCCACCATTGCCGGCGAGCGATTTTCTCCAAGGCGTTTTTTCCTGCTGCTGCACGCACGCCCCCCCTGCCCCCCTCTCCCCCTCACCCGGCCCCTCTCCCCCTCCCCCTCCCAACAAACGGACACACAACAACCAGCCGCGGCCCCGCCCCCGGCGTCCCGCCCGAAGCGTCCACGTACGTCTACTTCCGAGACGCCATCCTGCCCGCGTCGGACGCCGAGGACGAGGGCGGCTTCGCCTTCACCGACTCCGAGGGCGAGGACGGGGCGGGCGGCTCGTCCGTCCGCGCGTCGGCCCGCGGCGGCGGCGCCGGCGGCGACTCCGGGTCCGAAGCCTCGGCGGGGCGGGCGCCCTCGTCCGGCCGGCCGGGCGGGGGCCGGACCGCCGGCGCCGGTGGCGGCGCACCCTCCGCCCCCCGCCTGCCCCGCCCCCCCCGCCCCCCGCGCCCACCCCCCCGCGTCGACCGCCAGCAGCTCATCATCATCCTCGTCGGCCTGCCCGGGCGGGGCAAGACCTTCCTGTGCAACAAGCTGATGTGCTACCTGAACTGGCTGGGCCACGAGACCCGGCATTTCAACGTGGGCCAGTACCGCCGGGCCCAGGCGGCGGCGGCGGCGGCGGCGTGCGGGCGCGGCGGCGGCGGCGACGGCGGCGAGTGCGGCGGCGACGCCTCGTCGGCCGCGGACGCCCAGGACGCCGCGTTCTTCGACCACCGCAACCCGGCGGGGCGGGAGGCCCGGGAACGCGCCCTGGTGGCGGCGGTGGACGACATGGAAGCCTGGCTGACGGGGGCGGGCGGCCAGGTCGCCATCTTTGACGCGACTAATTCCACCGCTGCCCGCCGGGACAGCCTGCGCGCCCGCTTCCACGGCCGGTGGCAGTACCTGTTCATCGAGTCCATCTGCAACGACCCGGCCGTGCTGGAGCTGAACTACCGGTTCAAGATGCTGTACTCGCCCGACTACGCGGCCGCGCCGGACACGGGCGCGGCCCTGGCCGACTTTCGCGCGCGCATCGCCAAGTATGAGGAAGTGTACGAGACCATCACGGACCGGACGTGCCACTACATCAAGCTGATCGACATGGTGACGGGGCGGGGGCACATGGACGTCAACCGCATCAGCGGCTACATTCCAGGTGGGTGTGTGGGTGTGTGGGGTGGGTGGTGGTGGTGGTGGTGGGTGGGTGAGGGGGTTGTGGTGGTGGTGGTGGTGGTGGGTCGGCGGCTCTGCCTCGCCTCCCACGTGTCCAAAAAAAACACTCACACACACACACACGCCACGCCACGCACACAGGCAAGATCGTCTTTTTCCTCATGCAGGTCTGCAAGGCCGGCGTCGCCCGCGTGCGCAAGATCTGGCTGACCCGGCACGGCGAGTCGCTCTACAACCTGGCCGGCAAGCTGGGCGGCGACTCGCGCCTGTCCCCGCGCGGCGAGGCGTACGCCCGCCTCCTGCCCGACGTCCTGGTCGACCGCGTCCCGCTCACGGCGCACGGCTCGCCCGCGCCCGTGTCCGTGTGGACGTCCACCCTCGTCCGCACCGCCCAGACGGCCGCCCTGCTGCCCTTCCCAAAACTGCGGTGGAAGGTGTTGGACGAAATTCAGGCGGGCGCGTTTGACGGGTGGACGTACGAGGCCATCGCGGCGTCCCACCCGTCCGAGTTCCGGGCGCGGCGGGCGGACAAGCTGCGGTACCGGTACCCGGCGGGCGAGTCGTACCTGGACGTCATCCAGCGCCTGGAGCCGGCGGTCATCGAGGTGGAACGCGAGCGCGAGTGCGTGTGCATCGTCGCGCACCAGGCCATCCTGCGCGCGCTGTATGGGTATTTCACGCAGTGCCCGCCCGCCTCCATCCCGGGCCTGGAGATCCCGCTGCACACCGTCATTGAGCTGGTCCCCCAACCGGACGGGCGCATGGCCGAGGTGCGGGTGGCGGTGGACGTGGCGTCCGAGACCGCGACGGTGCTGGCTGGGCCGGGCGGCGGCGGCGGGGGTGGGGGTGGGGGTGGGGGCGGCGGCGGCCACCCGCCCGACGCGGCGGCCGCCGGGGGGGAGGCGGACCCGGCCGGCTCTCGGTGGGCGGCGGGGTCCGGCTCCTGGCCGGCCACGCCCGTGGGCGGGACCATCCCGCTGGGCTCGGCGCTCGACCGGGCGGAAGCAGAGGCGGCGGCCGCGGCCGCGGCGGCCGCCGCCGCGGAGCCGCCCGCGCCCGTGCCCGGCGGCGGCGGCGGCGCCCGCGGGTCCTCCCCCCCACCCCGCACCGGTGGTGGGGCCCGCGCCCCCTCACCCGGCTCAGGCGACGGCGACGCCGCCGCCGGCGGCGGCGGCGGCGGCCTGCGCCGCTCGGGCAGTTCGTCCCAGTTTCTCAAACGGGTGCCGTCGCTGCGCGCGCTCGCGGGCCTGGGCCGGCGCGGGTCGACGCCGCCGCCCGGCCCGCCGGACGGCGGTCCGGCCGGCGGACCCGGCCCGCCCGCGCCCGCGCCGAGCGGCCTGGCCCGCGTCGCGTCCGCGGGCTCGCTGTTGCTGGGGCGGCGGGCGTCGGGCGGCGGCGTCGGGCCGGCCGCGCCGCCGCCCGCGCCTGGCGGCGCGCCGCTGGCCGAGCGCGCTCCATCCGCCAGCGGTGGGTCGCTGCCGCCGCTGTACCCGGCGGGCGGCGCGTCCGGGCGGTCGCCCAGTCCCTCACCACCGCGTGGCGCGTCGCCCGTCCGTCCGGGAGGTGGGGGCGGTGCCGACCCACCCGCCCCCCCACCGCCCCAGCCCCGCGCCGTCGCCTGTTTCGGCGCGTCCCCGCCCGTCACGCCGTCTGCCGCGGACACGGACGCCGCCGCTGAGGGCGTGCGCGGGCTGGGGCTGGCGGAGGGTGGGAAAGACGGCGGGGGCGTCGTGCCCAAGTAAGAAGAGAGAGTAAAAAAATAGAGGGCACCCCCTGGGGATCCTACACTCCTCCCTCCCCCTCCGCCCCCCCCCCCCCCCCTTTTACCGCGCCCGCCGGTCCCTCCCGTCCCTGGACCGGGACCGGGACCGCGACCGGCGCCGGCGCCGGTGGCGGTGCCGGTCCCGGTCCGGGCTGCGGGAGGCGTGCCGGCGGCGGCGGCGGCCGTCCTCGTCGTCGTCTCCGTGGCGGTGGCGGGCGGGGTGGTCGGACCGCTCGCCCCGCCGCTCGCGCGACCACGACCGCTCCCGCCGCCGCCGCCGCTCGCGCGACCGGGACCGGGACCGGGACCGGCGCCGCGCGTGGCGCTCCGGCGTCGGCGACCGCCGCCGCGGTGGGGGCGGCGCGGCCGGCCGGCCGTGCGCCGGGCCCCCGCCCCCCCCACTCCCGCCCCCCCGGCCCGCCGCACCCGCCCGCGCCCGCCACGCGCGCCACTGGTCGGCGACAGACTGCGAAAAGTCGACCTTGATGCGCCGGTCGTCGATGAGCACGCCATCCATTTTCAGGTACGCCGCCTCAGCGGCGGCGTCGGTCTCGTAGCCAATGAAACCCCAGCCCAGGGAGGGGCCGCCAGGCGGGACAGCCGGGTCGCGTACCAGGGACACGGCCGTCAGCCGGCCAAACCGCGAAAAAATGAGGGCCAGATCCTCCTCGCGCGTCATCGGGTTGAGCTTGCACACGAACAGCACGGACTTGGGCGGGGCCGCGTCCGCCGACGGCAGGTCCCCGACCATTTCCAGGACGACGGCGGCCGCTGCGGCTTCGGCTTTGGCCGCGGCGGCCGGGTCGGCGGCCGCGGCGCCTCCGCCAGCGGGCGGTACCCAATCGTCTTCGAGCACGCCCTCGCCCGCGGGCGGTGGGGGGGGCGAGCTCTCTGGCACCGCCGCACCCAGCCCAGGCGGGTCGGGGAAAGGGTCGTCCAGGACGACCGCCCGGACGATGCGCACGGCCGTCAGCGGGCGGGCGCTGTCCGGGTCGGTGAGTGCGGCGTTCAAGGCGTCCAGCGTGTCCCACCCCTCCGCGACCGCGCCAAAGACGGTGTGCTTGCCGTCCAGCGAGTCCAGGCCGTCCGCCAGCGTGATGTAAAATTGAGAGGCATTGCGGTCCGGGCGGCCGCCCGCGCCCGCCATGCCGACCGTCCCGCGCACCGCGTGGCGGCGGGGCGGCTCGCCCAGCTCGTCGGCGAAGAAGCGCGGGGCGTGGCCGCCGGACCGTGAGGCGAGCACCGCGTCCACGCACTCGCCGCCCGTCCCCGTGCCCGTCGGGTCGCCCGTCTGGGCGATGAAGCCGGGGACGATGCGGTGGAAGAGGGCGCCATGGTAGTACTTGAGCCTGTATGGGACGGGCGGATGGGCGGATGGATGGGATGGACGGACGGGCGGATGGATGGAAGGATGGAGAGGGTGGGTGGGCGAGCCGATGGGAAAAAAAAAAACACGTCGGGCTAAACAAAACCATCCCACCCACCACCACACTCACTTGCACAGCTTGAGGAAATTGCGACACGCTGCGGGCGCCTCTTCGACCAGCAGGTCGATGACCAGGTCGCCGCGCGTGGTCTCCAACAGGACGGACATGACGGCGCCGTCGGGCAAAAAGCCTGCGCCGCGCCCTCTAGTGCGGCGCCGTGCGGGGTATGGCACACACGCCCACGCGCGCGTGCGGCCACTGGGGGTGCCCAGGAAACCTGCGCTGTAACTGGCCGTGTGACCCGCCCCGCGTCTCGGACTTTGAGCCGAAAAGGCCGGGCCTGCTCCTTGCCAAATGTGAGCACCTGCATCTCCCACTCCTGCTTTCGGCTAGAAAGGAGAGACAAAAAAAAACATGCGGGCGACCGCCACCGGCACGGGCGTCCTGGCCGCCTTCTCACCGGCCCAGGACTACCTGGCTGTCGTGACTCCGGATGGCCGGCTGAAGACGTTTGACACGGGTGCGTTTTGTGTGTGAGTGTGTGTGTGTGGGGCGGGCGGACGAAGGAAGCGAGCGAGCAAGCGACGGCGGCGCGGGCGTTGCCGCCGCCGGCGGCCCGTGTGCTGTGCGTCGCCCCCCGCCACGCCTTTGTGCGCGTCTCTCCTGCACTTTCGCTCGTGTCAGCCAGAGCAGGATAGCTTGGACTACCAGGCCAGCGTGATGGACGAATCCGCCCCGCCCCCCGATAGTCGGCTGCCGCGGCTGGTTTCTTTCCGCACCGTTGCGCTCCCCCCTCCGCATGCGAACACAAAAACTCACGCGCCGCCTCCTCTCCTCCCCTGTCCAAACACTCCAGCCACGGGCCGCGTCGCGGCCAATGTGCCTAACGCGGGAGGCGCGGGCGCTGGCCCACCGGGCGCTCTGTGCTGGGCCATCGCCGAGCCGGTGAGTCGTTGGACGCCCCGGGAGAGGAGGGACAAGGGGCCGCGCCGCGGTGCCGATGCGGCGGCTGTGTGCCCGCCTAGTGTGGCCCACCGCGGAGCGACCATTAGCATCCAGCCGCCGCCACGCACATTGACGGCTTGCTTGAAACACGGACTACCCCTCTGAATGGCGAGAGCGACAAGCCACGCACTCAGACCCCGTCCTTTCCCCTCCAAACACACACGCAACACAGCCTGCCCCGGGCCAGCCCGCCCCGCTCCTGGCCGTGGTCGGGTGCGCCGACGGCGCGGCCCGAGCGTACGCCGCGTCCAGCGGCGACCTGGCCTGGGCTGCCCCGGCGAGCGCACCGGGCCTAGGAGGTGTCGTCGCCCTCACGTCCCGGGCGGGCGCGCCGGGCGACCCCATTTTCGCGGCGTGTGCGGGCGGGCGGGCGGTGGCCGCGCTGCGCCCGTCAGACGGCGGTGGGGGCGCGGCCCCGCCCGCGGCCGCCGGCCGCACCCAGCCCACGGCCCTGGCGGCTGCGCCGGACGCGTCCGGCCGCTTAGCCGTCGGCTCCACAGGCGTCACCGTCTACGAGTCCACCAGCGGGCGGCGGGCCGGGCGGCACGCGGGCCACGCCGGCGGGAGCGTGCGCGCCCTGGCCTGGGCCCCCGGCGGACTCGCGCTCCTCTCCGCGGGCGGCGGCGACCGCGCCGCCGCCGTGTGGACCGGGTTCGACGCCTCCGAGTCGGCCAGGCACGCGCCTGCAGCAGCGTTGCTTCCTTTGGATGGCGGCGCCGTGCCGGGCGCGCTGGCGGCGGCGGCCGACCCGTCGGGCGGCGGCGCCTCCTTCCGCGCCGCAGCACTGGCCGACTCTGGCGCGTCCGCCCGCGTGTGGCAGGTGTGCCACCCCGCCGCCCCGTCCGTCACCCGCCTGGCGGACGTGGCGCCGCCCGGCGGGCCGCGCACCGGCGCCGGTGGGCCGGGCGCGGCCCGCCTGTTGGCGGTGGGCCTGGCGGCCGACGGGCGCGCGGTCGTCATCGCGAGTGGCGCGCCCGGCGCGCCGTCCATCGAGCGCCTCCCCCTGCCGTCCGACCCGCCGGCGTCGCCGCTGGCCCTGGTCGCGGGCGGCGGTGGCAGCCCCGTAGCGCTGGTGAACGGTGGTGACGCGGTCGGCTCGCCGCCTGGCGCCAAGGCGGCGGCGGCAAACGGCGGACGTGGCGTGTCTGTCTTGGAGCCCGGCGCGGCGGGCGGGCCGACCCGCGCGGGCGTGGCCAAGCGCGCCCGGCCGCCGGCGCCGGGTGAGGGCGGCGGCGCCGCGTCCGTCGCAACGCCTCAACCCGTGGCCAACGGCCACCGTGCGGGCCCGTCGGACGACGACGAGGACGACGAAGAGGGCGGAGAGGGCTCCGCCCCCACGACCACCCTTGGCGCGCGCCTGGCCGCGCTCGGCGTGCCGGCTGGCGGCCCTGTCCCGGCCCGCCCGCCCGCCGACGGTGGCAAGGGCGACCCGCTCGCCGGCCCGGCGCCGCCTCGTGCCGGCACGCTCGCCACGCTCCTGTCCCAGGCCCTGCGGGCCGAAGACACGGCCCTGCTCGAACGCTGCCTGACGGCCGGTGCGGCGGCCGCCGCGCGGCCACGCGGCCGCGCGCGGTCCGCCCTCTCCACATCCTCACTCACCGCCACGGTGGCTGCCCTGGCCCCCGCCGACGCGGGCGCCCTCCTCCGCGCCCTGGTCTCCCGCCTGCGCTCCCGCGCCTCGCGCGGGGGCGGGCTGGCGCCCTGGCTGGCCGCCACGCTGCACTGCCACGCCGCGTACCTAGTGGCCGCGCCGGGCGCCGCCCGGCCGCTCGCCGACTTGTGCGACGCCCTGGCCGCCCGGTCGGCGGTGGCGCCGGCCCTGTCCTCGCTGGCGGGTCGCCTGGACTTGCTGTTGGCCCAGGCGGGCGGCGGCGCGGCCGCCGCGCGCGACGCGGCTGCGGCTGCTGCGGGCCTGCTGCCTGGAGGGGGCAGCAGCGATGACGACGACGCCGACGACACCCGCCGCGCCGACGACGAGTACAGGGAGTCGGAGGACGAAGACCTGGCGGCGGCGGCGGCGGCGGAGTTGGGCAGCGACTTTGATGAGGACGACGGCGGCGATTCCGGCTCCGGCGGCGGCGAGTCTGAATGGTCGACGGAGGACGAGGTGGATGAAGACGACGAGGGCGAGGGCGACGGCATGGAGTTTTGAGGGAGATTACAAGGAGGGCGTGGGAATAAATCAAACAGCGATGGCCGGGTTGAGAGAGAGTGTGTGTGTGTGTGTGCGCGTGTGCGTGGGCGGGCGGGGAGAGAGGCGGAGAGAGGCGGGAGAGCCGGTGTCGAGAGAAAAAACGAGTCCTGGTTGAATGGGAAAAGAAACCCCCTTGTTTTTACACACACACACCCGCCGCACGCGCGTCCGGCGTGGAAGAGGGGGGCGAGGCCACCGCACACCCCCTGCCAGGCCTGTGAGCGCGCGTGAGAAAAGGAAAGAAACGCAAAGAATGGACCAGCCCACCCCCCCAAAACCCCCCACCACACCACACCGCTCTCTTCTCCTTTTTCATCAGTCGTCCGTCGCCCAGTCTCTCTCTCTCTCTCCATCCCCCCCCCCCCCCCCCGCCCCACCCCCGACATCTCTCTCCACTCTCTAGAACCAGGGGTGCCACGTCGGGTCCATGCGGCACAGGTTGCGCGGGTTGGTGGCCGCCTCCACCAGTTCGGCCGCGCCGCGCTGGACTGACCCGGCCGCGGTCGCTTCGCCGGGCGCAGCGGGCGCGGCCGCGCGGACGCGGGCCAGCGCGCCCGCTAAGTTAGCTTCCACCGCCGCCCGGAAGGCCGGATCCCGGGCGGGCGGCGGCCGGGCGGCCACGGACGGTGCGGCCGGCGGTTGTTGTGGCGCGGTGGTCGTGGTCGACCCGCCACCGGCGGCGGCCACGGTCGGCGTGTCGGCGCTGGCGGCGGCCGTGGACAGGCCGCCGCCGCCGGCGCCCGCGGCGGCGGCCGCCGCACCGCGCCGGGCGGCAAACGCGCCGCCGTCCTCGCGCAGGTAGAGCGCCAGGGCGTCGGCAGTGCCGGCGCCGCGCGCGGCCAGCGCTTCCGCGCCCAGCGCCAGCGCGCCAATGAACACGCCCTCCACGCCAAACGCCGTGAAGAAGGTGGCCAGGTTGCGCGTCAGGCGGAAGGGCACGGGGTCGGGGCCTTCCAGGCCGCCGCGCGCGTCGTACGACGGGTAAAAGTCCGCCTGCCACAGGCGGCCGCTGCCGCGGGCGAAGAGCAGCTTGGGGGGCGCGCGCCCGCCGATGCGCAGCACGTGGCCGGCCAGCCCGGACAGGGCGGCCTGGCCGCACAGCTCGCGCTTGAACGCCCACAGGTGGTTGGGCGTGGGCAGCGTCTTGTACACGTACTGGGAAAACACGTTTTCAGTGACCAGGCGGGACTCCACTTCCTGGAAGGCGGCCAGGCGCAGGTCGCCGCCGCGGTCGGGCGCGGGGCGGCCGTCGGGCCCCGCGACCCGCTTTTTGAAGTGGACGACGGGCAGGTCGGCCGCCCGGCCGTACCGGGTGCACGACGCCTCGTACGCTTCGCCGTACGTGGCGGAGGTGGGGTCTTCCTCGACCAGGCGGACGGCGGGGTAGACGGGCAACGCCGCGGGCGTGGTCCAGGCCAGGCCGCGCGCGCGCGGCGCGGGCCGGTCGGCCAGCGCGTCGTTGAACGAGCGCAGCAGCTGGGACATGCGCTCGTCCGGCGAGCCGGTGGCCGAGTACCAGTGCTGGCCCGTCTGGACCATGAAGTAGCGGGGCACGCCGTCGGAGCCCCAGAAGACCAGGCGCCGGTTGGTGGTGCAGTGCCGGCGGACGACGACGACGTCCGCCCCGACGCGGTCGAGCAGGACGGGCCCGTCGACGGAGGAGAAGCCGAAGGCGCCGCCGAACGCGCCGCCGCCGGCGACGCCGCCGGGGCCGCAGGGCGCCAGCACGCCGCCGCCGGCCAGAGTCCCCGCCCCGCCCGGGTCGTTGGAGGCGTAGCCGCCGTAGACCGCGCCGACCGCGCCCGGCATTTCCACGCCCGCAAACGCGCGGTCGGACAGGGCGCGCGACTCGTCCTCCAGGCGGCGCGGGGACGGGTACAGCGCCTCCACCGTGTCCTGCAGCGTGGACCGCCAGGCTTTGAGCCGGGTCGCCAGGTCGCCCAGCGTCGGCGCAAAGGCCGGGTTGGACCCCGGCTCGCCGTCGCCGGGGGACAGGTCGGCCACAAACGCGTCGCGGTACTTCTCCATGACCGCGCCGTGGCGGGCCGCCGAGTCGGGGGAGAAGCAGGCCCGGCACACGCCCGCCAGCTCGCGCTGCAGGGCGGCCGGCACGGGGGCGGAGTGGGCGACGGGCGCCTTGTAGCACCGGGTCAGCAGGGCGTGGACGACGGCGAGGAGGCGCTCCTCCGCGCGCGGCACAAACTTTGCGCCCAGGTCGCCGAGCAGGGCTTCTAGCGCCGCCGCCGCGTGCGCGTGCGCCGACCGCACGCCGTCCATGACTTCCTTGCCCGCTTCGAACGCCGTCAGTTCGGGCGGCTTGTCGACGCGGGGTGGGGGCGGGGCGGCGCCGGACGACGGGTCGCCGCCCGCCGCGGCCGCGCGCGCGGCCGCCGCGCGCGCGTCGTTCACCGCCCGCACCGCGGCCTCGCGCAGGGACAGCAGGTACGTGCGCAGGCCCGTGTACGTGACCTGGGGGTGGGCCAGGGCGGCGCGGGCGAGCAGGGCTTTGGCCACCGGCGCTTCCGGGCGGGCCAGCCCCGCCTGGAGCTGGGGCAGCCAGGGCACCCACACGTGCGGCGGGACGGCGCGGCCGGCCGACCGGACGGCCGCCGCGATGGGCGCGCCCGCCGACGGCGGGGCGTCCAGGGCCAGGGCGTCCAGGATGCGGGGCAGCGTGCGGCGGGCACGGGGCGCGCCGCCGTGGCGCAGGGCCTGCAAGTAGCAGGTGACGGCTCCCACGAGGGCGGCTTGGGCGTTGGCGGCCGCGGCGTGCGGGCTGGGCGCGCCGGGCGCGCCCGCGGGCGGCGCGCTGCCCGCCGCCACGGCCGCCGCCGCGGCCGCCGCCGCCGCCGCGGACGACTTGGACACGTTGTCCAGCAGCTCACCCCAGGACAGCCAGGCCTTGGCGTGCGTGGGCCACAGGGCCAGGGAGGTGGCGAAGGCGGCGTTGGCGCCGCCGCCGTCGCCCGCGCCCGCGGCCAGGCGGCCACGCAGGCGGAACAGCTCGGCCTGGTGCCCCGGCCCAAAGTACTCCAGATTTTGGGAGAGGAGGCCGGCCAGGCCGGCGGCCGCAGCGTCCGCTGAGCCTTGGGCCAGCGCCGCCTTGGCCTGCTCGCACGCCTTGACAAACGCTTCCTGGACTTCCATGGCGGAAAAGCCGTACAGGCTGGACAGGATGGCGCGGCATGCGGACGGCGCGCCGTGGCGGCGCGCGACGGCCGCCAGGCGGTTGACGCTCCACGCCTTGTCCCGGTAGCCCAGCTGGTGCAGGTGGGGCGCCGCGTCGGCCAGGCCCTTGAACGCGTTGATGACGATGTTGTAAATGGAGTTGCGCCACAGCAGGACGGACGCCCACGACCCCAGCGCGTCGGCCGGGTCGGGCGTGCGCAGGCGCCACGTCTCCAGGATGTCTTTGAGCTCAGAGTACTGGTGGCCCGGGCGCTGGGCGGAGCCCAGGTCCACGAGCGCGCGCGTCGACTCCTGCAACTCCACAATGCGCTGGAAGGTGGCGGACAGCGGGGCCCGGGCGCGGGCGCCGGGCGACGGCAGGCCCCACCACGCGTCGAGCGCGCGGCCGGCCGCGCGCGCTGCGCGCGCGTCGCCCTCCATGACCGCGCCCTCCTGCAGCGCCACGCACGCCCGCAGCATCTCGGCTTCCTCGCCCTCGTCGCCCGCCATGCGCGGCAGGACCGCCGCTTTGAGTCGCGCCCAGTCGTGCAGCTTGGCCAGGGCACCGGCCAGCAGGGGCGCGTTGTCGCACGCCGCGGCAAACTCGCCGACCGCGTCCCACTGCGCCAGCTCGCCCGCGCACTCGGCGGCGCGGGCCACCCACAGGCCGACCTCGCCCTTGGACGGCGACAGCGCGGGGCGGGGCGGCGGCGGCGGCGCGCCGGCGGCGGCGGCAGCCGCGGCGGCGGCCGCGTTGGCCGCCGCGACCGCGCCCGGGCCAAACCCGCCCGTCGCAGCCTTGCGCAGCGCGTCGACCAGCGCGCCCTGCGCCCGCTCCGCCGCGCCGTGCTGCAGCAGGGACAGGGCGGCCCGCGTCTCGTCCGCGGCCGCCCGCTTCTTCCACAGGCCCGCCAGGACGTCGCCCTCGCCCAGCCCGGCGTACAGGTCCGCGAGCGCGTCGACGCACCGCGCCTCGCCCGGGAACAGGGCGACGTGCGATTCCAGCAGGGGGACGGCCACGTGCCAGGCGGCGAAGGACCGGCCCAGGTACCGCACCAGCTCCGACGGGATCTTGGGCTGGGGCTGGGACAGGGACACGCCCTCCAGCAGGGCCTGGACGACGTTGGGCCGGGCGGCCGCGGCTTTCGCGTGGTGCTCCCTGCTGAGCAGGGCGATGAGCGGCTTGGCCAGGGCGACCTGCTGCTCCTTGCGGTCCGCCAGCGTGGCCCAGACGATGGGGAAGGTCAGCACCCACAGGTGGCAGGCCAGGTGCGCGTCCGCCCGCGCGGCGCCGACGAGGGGGGCGACCATGTCGGCCGCGCGCCACGCGCCGACAGTGCCGAGGAAGGCCGCGTGCGTGCGCAGCGCGTCGGCCAGGGACGGGGGAATGCCGGCCGGCGCCCACGCCTCGTCGTCGGGGGTCAGGGCCTCCGGTTGTGCGCGGGGTGGGGTGGCGACGGTCGCGGGCGGGTCGCGGGGAGGCGGCGTGGGTGGCGCGGCCGGCGGCGGGCCGGCCGGCGCCGCGTCCGCGCCCCCACCCCCCGGCTCCGCCTTGACGGCCGGGTCGACCTCCATGGCGCTGCCGCCGCCGTCGCCGGGCGGCGGCGGCGGCGCGCCGGCCGCTGCCTGCTGCTGTTGCGCGGCCGCCGCCGCCGCCGCCGCTTTCGCGGCCTCCTGCTGGGCTTTCACCGAGAAAATGTTGGGCGGCGTGCCCGGCAGCAGGGCGGGCACCGCGGCCGCGTTGGGCGCCAGCTTGACGGCCGCGCCGCCCGCCAGCGGCGCCAGCAACAGGTCCAGCGCGTGCGACAGCCAAAAGGTGTGGCCGGCGTGCTCCCAGTCCTGGCCCGCGACGACGTAGCGCAGGCGGTCGAAGAGGCCGCGCGGCAGCGACCCGTCGTACAGCGCATAAAACGCCGCCCGCACGCCCCGGTCGGCCGCGCGCAGGCCGGGCATGAACACGCGTTCCACGCGGTCAAAGACGTCCCGGGCCAGGCCGGGGGGCGGGCCGCCGGTCGCGTCAGGGTGTGGGGCGGGCGGCGCGGGCGAGGCGGGCGGCGGGCCGCCGCCGCCGCCGCCGCCGCCGGCCGCGCCCTCCACCACGCCGGAAATCGGGGGCAGCACCGCCGCGACCGCGCCCTCCCCCCGGCACAGCGACAGCAGGACGTCCAGCAGCTCCTTGTCGTACGCCGCCGCGACGGGCGGCGCCCACCAGGGCGCGCGCGTCAGCGACGCCAGGCGTTGCAGGAAGAGGACGGCCTCGCGCGCGGTGAGCGAGCCGCCGGCCGCGGCCGCGGCAGCCGCGGCCGCGGCGGCCGCGCTGCCCGCGCCCGCGGGGGAGCTCGCCGCGGCCGCCGCCGCCGCCGCGGCCGACGCCTGGGCCGCCGCGGCCTCCGCCGCGCCACCCCGGTCCGCGCCCGGGCCCGTCGGCGGCAGGAGCCACCCCCTGACGGCCCGCAGCACGGCGCGCGCGATGGCCGGGTCGGCCGACCGCGCGGCCGGCCCCGTGATGAGCAGGACCAGCGACTGGAGCAGCATCTTTTTGAGCTCGGTGCCGCGCAGGCCGCGCGGGGACGCGCCGCGCAGCGCCGCGCACGCCGCCCAGGCGGCCGTGCCGTACGGCGGGCCGTCCGGGTCGGACGCGCCGGAGGAGCGGGGCCAGGCGCCCGCGCGCGGCAGGGGGGCGCCCGCCTCCGTCGTCGGCGGGCCCAGGGCGTTCGCGCCCGGCACGGACACGTGCGCCCGGGCCAGCGTGTTGAGCGTGCGGACCAGGGCCGGCGTGAACTTGGCGGCGTAGTCCGGCGCGACGCCCGGCGCGTCCAGGGCCGCCAGCGCCTTGGCGGTCGCGCACACGCCGACCAGGTGGGCCCGGTCCAGCGCCCAGCCGGCCGGCGTCAGCGCCGACGCCGCCGCGGACAGGTGCGCGGACATGAGCTCGTGCGCCCGGGACGCGACGGCCGTTGACTCGCGCGTGGCGGACGGCGAGTTGAGCGGGAAGGAGGCGTGCAGCGAGGCCAGCAGGCCGGCCGCGCCGTCGGCGACGCGCTCGTCATCTGCCGCCCACCCGCGCTCCAGCAGGGAGCACAGCAGCGGGCAGTGCGAGGCGACGAGGGAGCGGGGCGCCGCGTCCAAGACCATGCGCACGACGTCCAGGCCGGCCAGCAGGGCCGGCGGCGGGGTGGGGCCCGCCAGCCCGGACGCGGCCAGCATGCGTTCGACAAAGTGGAGGCGCAGGCCGGCCGCGCCCGGGCCGGCGCGCGCCCACACGCCCAGGCCCGCCGCCAGGGCGGACCGCGCGGCGGGCGCGAGCGCCCGCAGGTCGGCGTCTTTGGCCTCCGCCGCCAGCATGACGGCCGCCCGGGTCAGGAAGGACAGCGTGGCTTCTTGCAGCTGGGGCGGTAGGGCATAGGCGGCCGCGGCGTCCCCGTCGACCAGCGACGGCGGGAGCGGCGGCGGCGGGCGCGCGGGCACAGACGCCGCCCCGCTGGGTTGCGCGGCGGCCAGGTCCTCGGCCGAGGCGGCGGGCCCGGCCGGCGCCGCGCCCGTGCGCGGGTGCTTAGCGGGTTCGTCGCCCGGCGGGGAGGCGGAGCCGCGGGCGGGCGACCGCCCGCGCTTGCGGCCCGCCGGCGCGCCGCGGCCGCCGCTGCCGCCCTCAGTCTCCATGCTGTCGTCGCCGCCGCCGTCGCGCTCACTCCCGCCCCCGCACCGGGCCCGCTCGTCCCAGGCCACCACCATGGACGCCAGGTCGATGGCCAGGCGCCGGTTCTCGGCGGGCGTGGACTGGGCGAGGCCCAGGCGCGCGAGCGCGCCGACGGCGGCGGGCGCAAACGCCGCGCGCGACGCGTAAAACGCGTCGGCGTGGCGGACGACCAGGCCCCACACGTGCGCGGCGGCCGACGCGGACGGCAACGGCGCCGGCGCGGAGGCGGGCCCGTCGCCGCCGCCGCCGCCGCCGCCGCCCGACCCGTCCAGCGCGGCCAGGACCAAGCGCACCCAGGGCGGGCAGGCCGCCTCGGCCGGCGCGCCGCCCGCCGGCGACGGCGCGCGCGCGGGCAGGACGGGCGTCAGCACGGCCAGGGCTTCCCGCACGGCCGCCCGCCGTGGCGCCGCGTCCGCGCCGCCCGCGGCCAGGAGGGCCGAGAACAGCTGGAGGACGACCGGCTGCGGCGCGGGGAAGGCCGCGATGAAGTATGCTGCCAGCACGAACGCGGCGGACCGGGACGCGGCCGCGCCGGTGCCCGGGGCGTCGTCGCCGCCGCCGTGGTGGTGCTGGGGCAGGTGGCGCCAGGCGGCGGTGATGATGGCCTTGCGGTGCGGGGCCAGGCGGGGCGCCGGCAGGGACCGGACGAGCGCGGTCAGGACGCGCAGGCCAGCCGCTTCGACCTCGTCAGCCGCCGCGGCCGACTCGGCGCTCGGCGCGGCCGCGTCGCCGCCGCCGCGCCCGCCTGCCGGCCCGGCCGTCAGGGCGGTGATCAACGCACCCAAGTCGGCGTCAGTGAGGGCGGCGGCCCCGCCGGACCCGGCGGCCAGCTGGCCGTCAGCGGCGGCCGCGGCAAGGACCGGCAGGACGAGCGCGCCCGCAGCCGCGGCCAGCGTGGCGTCCGAGTACGGCGCCCGCGCCTTGTGCGCGGCCACGTAGTGCGACAGCACCGCCCGGCGGTCGGACGCAGACGTCAGCGACGCCGGCACGTCCCGCGACAAGAACGTGGCCAGGAACGAAAAGTCGGCGCGCGACCGCTCGGTCAGCGCGGCCGCGCCTTCAAAGAGGGCCGGCACCGCGTCGGCCGGCGGGATGGCGGCCGACGCGCCGCCGCCCGCCCGCACGGGCGACACCATGACTTTGACAAGGCGTTGCGCTTCCAGCAGCGCGTCGCGCGGTGCCGTCGGAGGGACACGCCCGCCCGCCGGGCCGGCGGCCTCCAGGCGGGCCGGGTCGGCGTAGAGCGCGCGCGCCGCGTCCCACAGCCGGCGCGGCAGCCACCCGGGCCGCAGCCGGACGAGCGTCGCCAGCAAGTGGACGCCGTGCGAGCGGACGAGGGCCGCGTCAGGCGGCGACCGTTTAGGAGGCGGGGGTGGTCCGGCCGGCTCGCCGTCGGCGGACGGCGGCGGCGGCGGTGGGCGCGCGTCGGCGTCGCCGCCCCCACCACCGGCCAGCAAGGCCGCGAGCGCGTCCTCCGACGCACACACCGCGTCCAACAACGGCCCGGCGTCCGGCGCTTTCAGGCAGTGCAGCAGGCGGTCGAAGTACACGGCCGCCGCGACCCGGCGCGGGACCAGGAAGTAGGCCGCCGCCGCGGGCGCGTACGCGCACAGGAACCGGCGGAGGGGGGGGCGGTACGGCGAGTCGAGGCGGGTGGGCCACCCGGCCGCGGCGGCGGCGAGCGCCGCCACCGCCGCGGGCGGCGCCGCGCCGCCGGCGCCTGGCGTGGCGGACACTGCCGCTGCCGCCAGCGCCGCTTCCAGCTCGACCGTCAGGACGACCAGGCCGGGGCGTTCGGACGATTCGAGGAACTTTTCGGCGGCGGGGGGCAGGAGGTGGAAGAGGTCGAGCATGGCGGCCGCGACCGCGGCGTCGCCCGGCGGCGGGGCGCCGCCGCCGCCGCCGCCGCCGCCCCCGCCCGGCGCCGGCGCCGGCGCCAGCCAGCCGCGCAGGTGGTCGACCAGGCGCTCGCCCAGGGTGGCGTTGAACCAGGGGGACAGCAGCGTCAGCAGCCGGCCCAGGCCGCGCAGGAGCGGCGGGCGCAGCTTGGCATGGTAGGCCAGGTTGACGAGGATGGGGCGCAGGCACGCCTGCAGCAGGGCCTTGGGCACCTTGCCGCCGTCGATGGCCGCCCGCACGCCGGCCTCCGCCACCGCGACGTCCTCGTCGTCGGGCGACGTCAGCGTCTTGAAGCAGGCCTGGACCGCCCGCTCCCGCAGCGGGGCGAGGTCGTCGGCCTCGCGGAACGCGTCCCAGGCCAGGGCCGCCGCCAGGACGCGCAGGCAGGCGCGGCGCAGGTCCGACACCGCGTCGGGCGTGGCCGTGCCGGCCGCGACAGCGCGCGCGGCCGCGGCGGCTGGCGTGGGCGGCGGCGGGGGTGGGGGCGGCGCGCCGTCGGGGCCGGGCGGGCCGGGCGGCGGCGGCGCGCCGGCCAGCAGCGCGCCCACGGCCGCAGGCGACTCGGCTTCCATGACCGCGACCGCGTCGCCCACCAACGCCGCCAAGTCGGGCGACAGGTCCAGGAGCGGGGGCGACTGGGCCAGGCACCAGGCGACCGCCGCGGCCGAGCCGGCGTGCGTGGGCACGTGCTTCAGCGGCAGCAGGCGGCGGCGGGCGACGGGGGGGGTCATGCGCGCGAGGAGCGGGCGCAGCAGGGCCGCCGCGTGCGCGCCGGTGCGGGCGCACACGACGCGCAGGCAGGCGTCCGCGACGTCGCGCAGGGCGGGAGACGCCCGCGGGGACAGCAGGTCGGCGCCCAGCGCCTGGATGACGGCGGACGTCGCGCGTTCCAGGGCAGAGCCAGGGGCCAGGCCAGGCACGGGCGGCAGCGGCCCCGACGCGGGCGGCGGCGGCGGGGCCGACGGCGCCGGCGCCGGCGCGGGAGGCTTGGCCTCCTTGTCCTCCTCGGCCTTGGCCTTGTCCGCGTCCGCGGCTTTGGGCGTGGGAGTCGCGTCCTTGGCGGCGGCGGTGGCAGCGCCGCCACCACCACCGCCCGAGCTGCGGCGCGTCGACCGCCGCGCGCGGCCGCCGCCCTCTTCTTCTTTCTCCGCTTCCGCGGCTTCCGTTTCGGGCGTCGCGCCGCGCGCCGCGCCGCGGGTGGCCCGGCCACCGCCACGCGTGGACGCGGGCGGGGGCGGCGGCGGCGCGGCGGCCCGACCGACCGCGCCGCGGCGGGTGGCGCGGCCGGCGCGTCCACCGCCCGCCGCCTCGTCCCCGCTGCCGTCCCCCCCCGTGCCGCGCGGCGTCGCGGCCGGCTCCGACGGTTCCGCCTTGTCCGACTCCTCCTCCGCCGGCGGAGGGGGCGGCGGTGGCGGCGGCGGCGCGTCCGGCATGGCTTTGTCCTTGGCCGCAGCGGTGGCAGCAGCAGCTGCCTCGGCCGCTGCGGCGGCGGCCGCCGCGTCCGCCGCGGCCACCTCGGCCGCGCCCGCTGCAGACACGTCGGGCAGCACCCGCCACAGCAGGGCGCCTAGCGTCGTGGACACGGCCTCCCGCTGGGCGACGGCGTGGGCGGGCAAGCACCGCACGACGGACAGCAAGGCCGACACGGCTTCCGGCATGCGGGCGGCCAAGAGGGCGGTGACGACGGCGTGGCCGCCGGCAGGGTGGGCGGGCGGCTGCGCCTGTGGGCCGCCCTCCCCCCCCTCTGCGCCTTGCGGCCCGCGCACCAGCTCGTCCAGCGCGGCCGCACAGCCCAGGCGCACCGGCCAGTCGTCGCCGTGGCAGCCGTGCAGCAGCGCGGAGAGGAGCGTGCCCAGCGGGCGGTAGGCGGTCATGGACCGAGCCGTGAGCGCGGCGGGGGAGTCGTCCAGCGGGCGGGTCGGCCCCGACTCGTCGACGTCCATCGTCGTGCCGGTCGTCGTGCTGGGACCGGTCGCCGACGGGCCGCCGCCGTCGCCGGACCCGCCACCCGCCGCGCCACCACGGCGGCCGCGTTTCGTGCCCCGCCCTTCGGCAGCCGTGGGCGTCGACGCCGTCGACGCCGCACCCGCCGCCGCACGGGCGGGCGCGGGCGCGGCGGCCGCGGGGCCGGGCGCCGGGTCCACTGTGACGCCCAGGCCCGCCTGCGCGTCCGAGACGGGCAGGAGCGTCGCCAGGAACGTGCGCAGGGTGGCCCGCCCGGCATCCGCGCCCGCCGGGTCGGCGACCGGGTCGACGGCCAGCGCGTCCGCCAGGGCGTCCAGGAACAGGGACGGGTCCAGGTCGCGGAAGGTGGGCGACGGCGGGGTGGCGGGCGCCGGAGGCGGTGCGGCAGGCGCGTCGCCGCCGCCGCCGCCACCGCCCTCTTCCGCCTTGGCCGCCGCCGCCGCCGCCGCCGGAGGCGGAGGTGGGGCCGGCATGTCCGCGCCCCCATCCCCGCCCGTCCCTTGCCGGCCTTTGGCCGCCAACAACAGCGCGTAGTGCCGGGCCAGGCCGTCGGCGAAGTCGCCCGCTTCGGGCGCCAGGTCAGGGTCGGCGCGCGCGCGGCCGACCAGGCACGCCAGCGTCGTGACGAGCGCCGCCCGCTCCGCCGCGAACTGGGCCGCCGTCTTGACGCCGACGGCTGCGGCGGCGGCAGCCGCGTCGGCTGCGGCTGCGGTGGCGGTCGCGTCACCGCCGGCGGTGCCGTCGCCGCTTTCCGCACGGCCGCGGCCACCAGCCCCGGCCGACCGACCGCCACCGGTCACGCCCGCGTCGCCAAACAGCGCCGACCCCAGCTTGTCCATGGCGCACGCACCGCCCGGCGCGTCGCCAGGAGACCGCAGGGATGAGACGGCCGACACGGCGACGTGCAGGAAGCGGAGAGCGTCTTTTTTGCGGGCCACGGCTTCCGCCGGGCTGAGCGGGCCGCCGGTGCCCGTGGACGCCGACGCGGCCGCGGCGTCCGCCACCCCGGCCGGCGCCGGCGCCAGCAGGTCGCGGGCCAGGGCCGCGCACTTGTCCAGGGGGACGAGGAAGGACGTGACGGGCGCGAACGTCAGGATGAAGCGCAGGCCGTGCTCCGGGTTGGTGCGCGCGGCCAGGGGCGGCGGGTCCCACAGGTAGCGCCGCCCCCGCCCGCCGAGCTTGCCCAGCAGGGCCAGGGCTTTGGGGCCCAGCGGGTACGGCGCCGGGCGCAGGTGCGCCCACAGGCCCGCGTGCAAGTCAGCAGCCACGGGCGCCAGGGCCGGCTCCAAAAACTCCGGGTTCAGGGAGTCGACCCAGTATTCCAGGGTGCGGATCGCGAGGGACGCGAGTGAGTGCGAGCCCTCGGTCAGCGCGGCCACGAGCGGCGCCATCAGGGCCGGCAGGATGCCCAGCATGTCCGACAGGCGGGCCGGCATGGACAGCAGCAGTTCCAGGGCCTGGAAGCGGGCGGGGCGGGACAGGCCCGGCCCGGACAGCAGGGCCCGCAGGGCCGACGTCATGGCGGGCAGGCGCGGCGCGTGGCCGCCGAGCGCGGCGCCGCCGCCGAGCGCGCCCGCGCCCGGCAGCGCGCCCGACCCGCCGCCAAACAGGGCGTGGACGGCGTCCGTTTTGACGCGGGCCAGGGACCGGAAGGTCGCGATCAGCGCGGCGAGGACCCGGTCCTTGGAGGGCGCGGTCTTCAGGGCCGCCAAGCACGCGTCGGCAAGGGCCGGCATGGTCGGCAGGATCGCGACCTCCGCGCCCGGGTTGCGGGGCAGCGCCTCCAACAGCGTGGCCAGCATCTTCAGCGTCGCCTCGCCCGCTTCGCCGGCGCCGAGCGGGCCGGTGCCGGCCAGTGCGGCCGGTAGGCGCGCTTCCACCAGCCAGCGCAGGGTGACGCCCACAAACTGGCGGCCGACGGCGGGCGAGGACGCCAGCGCGCCGACCGAGCGCAGCAGGGCGGGGTCGGCCCGACACGCCTCCCACAGGAAGGCCGCCCGGTCGCCAAACACCTCGGCGATGGGTGACCCGCCGCCGCCCGCGACGAGAGCGCTGCCGGGCGGGGACGGCGCGTCGACCAGGACGGTGAACATGTCGGCAAAGGAGGCGTAGACGTCGGTCGACCCGCCGGCGGGCGGGGGCGGCGGCGGCGCGCCAGCCGCGCCCTCGGCCGGCGCGTACAGCTTCAAGCAGGGCGCCGCGCACGTGACGGCGCGGACGGCCAGCCCCAGTTCCTCGTTGCGCAAGCCCAGGGAGGGCGGCGGCGGCGGCGGCGGCGGCGCACCGCCAGCCCCGCCGTCGGCCGTCGGCGGGCGGGGCGGGAGCGGCCGCGCCGCGTTGCCATAGTGCGCGAGCGAGTAGAAGAGCGTCTTGGCGCCCAGGCACAGGGTGGCGAGGAGGGAGCGCGCGTCCGCGGCGGCGCGGGTGGCGGCCGCCGCGTCGGTGGCCGGGGTGGGCAGGCCCGGCGGCGGCGGGAGCAGCGGGTACGGCGGGACGGGGCCGGCGGACGGGAGGGCCGACAGGACGGGCCGGCGCCGCGGCACGTGGACCGGCGGGGCGGGGGCCGAGGCCCCGGCCGCCGCCGCCTTCTCGCCCGCCGACGCGTCGTCCGCGCTCGCTTTGGCGCCTCCGCCCTCTGTGGCCTCTGTGGCCTGTCCGCCCTCGGCGTCTTTGGCGCCTCCACCCTCTCCGCCCGCCAGCAGGGGCGCGTCCCCAGACGCGGCGGCGGCGGCTTTGGCGGCCGCGGCCGCGGCCGCGGCTTCCGCGGCCACGCGCGCGCGGTCCACGCCCGCCCGCTCCGCCGCGGCCGCCTTGTCGCGCTCTTCTTCGGCCGCCGCGGCGTCGGACGCGGCTTTGGCGTCGGCCGCGGCGGCGTCGGCCGCCGCCACCAGGGCCGGCAGGGCCGCCCGCAGGGCCGCCAGCTTGTCGACAAAGCAGCCAAGGATCGCGCCCAGCAGGGCCCGGTGGGCTTCCGCCCCCGCGCCGTCGCCGCGCCGGGCGTACAGGACTTCGACCAGGTTGAGCAGCAGGCGCGCGGCCGTGCACTGGACGGCGGCGGGCAGGCCCGGGTCGGCCATGGCCCGGCCAAAGACGGACACGACGGACGCCAGGGCGGGGCCGTCGAGCGCCGACCGCACGTGGTGGACGAGCTCGGCCAGGGCGGAGTAGGCGAGCGGGCGCAGCTCGCCGCCCGCGCGCGGGCCGCCGCCCAGCAGGGCGCCCTCGTCCAGCAGGGCGACCGCGTGCGGCGCGAAGGCGGACCGCAGCGGCGTCGTCAGGACGTGGCGCAGGGCGACGAGCAGCTCCTTGCGGGGCGGGACGGCGTCGGGGCACGTGCCCAGCGCGCCGACCAGGCCGGCCACGAGGGCGGCCTGGGCGCCCTCGTCCACGGCGGCCGGCGCCTGGCGCAGCAGGTACGTCAGGAAGGACAGCGCTTTGACTTGGGCGGCTTTCAGGTCCGCGTACGCGGCCGGGACGGGCGGCGGCGGGGGCGGGCCGCCGCCGGCGCGGTCGCCGCCGCGACCGCGGCCGGGCAGCAGCGACGCGGCGTGCGCGGCCGCGGGCGCCGACCCGGGCCCCGCCAACCCCACGGCCGCCGCCATGAGCGGGACCAGGGCCGCCACCTGCCCCTCCACCGCCCGCGGGTACAGGTTGAGCAGGACCATCACGTGGAGCGGGGCCTCGACCAGGACGCGGAAGGACGCGCTGGCCGGCCGGGCGGTGCCGTGCGGCGGGCCGGGCGACGGCGGCCCGCCGCCCGGCGGTTCGACCTGGTCCGCGTACACGGCCGGCAGGCGCTCGTACATGGATCGGACGGTGGCGAGGAAGGGGGCGACGTGCGCCTGTGTGTGGTGTGTTTCAGGGTGGGGTGGGGGTGCGGGAGGGGGTGCGTGAGCGTGTCCCCACCTCGTGCCCCCCCCTTGTCCTTTTTTCGTGTCCAGCCCGCCGCGCGGCAGCAGGAAAAACCATGGCCGGCGCAGCGCACGGGCCCGCGCCGCCCTGCGCACCCTCGTCCCACCCGTCCCCAGCCCCCCCGCAACGGTGGGCCCCTCACCTCCAGCGCCGGGCGGAACGCTTTGTGCATGTCGAGCGCCGCGCGCGCGGCCGCGGCCGCCGTGTCTTCCGCGTCGTCCGCGCCAAAGACGGCCACGCACGCCCCACACACCGCGTCGGCGTGCGAGCGCAAGGC
This sequence comes from Medakamo hakoo, assembly GCA_026636295.1. Lineage (NCBI taxonomy): Eukaryota > Viridiplantae > Chlorophyta > Trebouxiophyceae > Coccomyxaceae > Medakamo > Medakamo hakoo. The sequence continues at coordinate 654,585 of CP089461.1, forward strand.
CTCCGTGGGCGGCAGCCGGCCGAGCAGGTCGACGAGCGACGCGCGCAGGGCGTGGGCCGGTGAAGCCGTGTCCAGGTCGACGGGCGTCGCGGCGAGCGCCGCCACCGCCGCGGGCACGGCCGCCGGCAGGAACGTCGCGTACCAGTCCGCGCCCGGACCGGCGTCCACCATGGCCCGGAGGGCTTTCACATGCGGCAGGCGGGCTTCAGGGGCTGCGTCAGCGTCGGCGTGGGCGGGGCGGGGGTGAGAGAGGTGCGAGGTTGCGTGTGGGCGGGGAGTGAAGCAGGGCGGCGCGGGGGCGGGTTGCTGGCGCTGTTCAAAGCCGCCGACCACGCAGCTGCATAGCATGGGTGTCCGCGCGCCTTACGGCCGCGCGGCGATCAGGGGCGCGTGGATGCCATGGGTCGCACGCGAAAAGGCGGGCTCCCCGCCCGGGCGAACAATGCATGAAGGGGCGGCAGCGACGGGGGCACCCCCGCGCCCGCCCGCCCGCCCGCGGCCGCCTCTCCCTTCCGTGAAACTCACTGGCTCCCTGTTCCAGCGCCTGGGCATGCTGTTTGATGGTGGCCTCGTCGGCCGCCATGCTTGGTGTTGTGCGCCTAGTGGAAGAAGATCGGCCCGTGGCTCGTCTCCCTCCCTCTCAGGCGGCGGCGCACAGAGGCAGGGCGCGAAAAAGAGCGCGGTGTCGCGAGGACGCACGGTCAGCGCTTCACACCCCCACCAGTGCGCACACCAGCCCTCGCACTATGCTCCAGGAGCGCGGTGGGCGCAGTGGGCGTTGTGGCGCGCGGCGCCGCGAAAAAAAAGAGAGCGGCGGCAGGCCTTCGATGCGCCGAGGCCGGCAGTGTTTTCCCTCTATGGGCCGCGCACCCGCCACTTTTTTCCCACCCTCCTCCCTGTGTCCGCCAGACTTGGCGCCGCTGGAACACTCGTTTGTTTTTCATCACTACACAGTGACACGCTCACACAGGCCCCCCCGCACTCTCTCTCACACACACAGGGCAGCATTCATTGAAGGGGAGGTAGAAAAAAAAAGGGGGGCACACACACAGGGAACAAAACAGGCAGGGGGCACACACGCACGCTCTCTCTCACGCCGGCAGGGGCACCGCGCCCGCGCCCACCCGGGCCCGGACGATGGCCGGGATGTCGTCAAAGTACTCGTGCTGGAGGGCGGCCTGTTTTTTTTTTGGGGGGGGGGAGGGGGGTTGAGGAGAGAGGGGTGTTGTGTGTGGGAGGGGGAGGTGGGAAGAGCGAGTGGGCGCGGCCCGCCCCCCACACACCCACACCCGCACGCCCGCACCTTGGCCGTCAGCCGCTCGGTGGGGCTGTACCGCAGCATGCCCGTCAGCAGGTCCAGGCCGGCCGGCTCCAGGCCGGGCACGGCCTCGCCCAGCGGCCGCCCCGGCCAGCGCGGGAAGGTGTCCTTGTAGTCGGGCAGGGCCGACACGCCGGGCCAGGACCCCTCGTCGGGCGTGCCCAGCACGCGGAAGATTTTGAACAGCTCGTCGATTTCCGAGTCGCCCGGGAACAGGGGGCGGCCCGTCACCAGCTCGGCAAAGATGCACCCGATCGACCACACGTCCACGGGCGTGGAGTAGTGCTGCGCGCCCAGCAGGATCTCCGGCGCCCGGTACCAGAGCGTCACGACCTCGTGCGTGTACGCGCGCACGGGCAGGCCAAACGCGCGGGCCAGGCCAAAGTCGGCCAGCTTCAGCCCGCCGCGCGCCGTGTCGATGAGCAGGTTTTGGGGCTTCAGGTCCCGGTGCAGGACGCGGTGGGCGTGGCAGTAGGCGATGCCCGCCAGCATTTGGTGCAGGTACAGCTTGGTCGTCGCCCGGTCGGCCGCGAGGCGGGGCCCCTCCGCGTCCATGTGGCGCTTCAGGTCCAGGTCCAGGAATTCAAAGACCAGGTACAGCTTGGCGTCCGCGTGGACGACGTCCTGCAGGCGGACGACGTTGGCGTGGCGCAGCTCCTTGAGCAGGGAGATCTCGCGGATGGCGGTCGACGGCACGCCCTCCTCCTCCGCCTCCAGCCGGATTTTTTTGAGCGCGACGGTCGACCGGCTGACCCGGTCGTACGCCTTGTAGACGACGCCGTACGTGCCCTCCCCGATCTTTTCGACTTTTTCGTACTGGGAGTTGTTGTTGGGGTGGAGGGTGTGTGTGTGTGTGTGTGTGTGTGTGTGTGTGTGTGTGTGTGTGTGTGTGTGTGTGTGTGTGTGTGTGTGTGTGTGTGTGTGTGTGTGTGTGTGTGTGTGTGTGTGTGTGTGTGAGGGGCGTCGGTGGTGTGTGGGAGAGAGACGGGCCCGTCGTGCGCGGGAAAGGAAAAAGGCGCAGGAGGGGTAGGGGGGGAGGGGGTGCGGCGGGAGTTTGTGTCGGGGCGTGTGCGCGCGCCGCCCCCTCTCGCGCCGTTTTCGACGACTTTCCACTGGTCGCGCGCGCCTCTCCGCGGTTTTGCGCACGACGTCCGCAAGCCGGACCCGGCGCGGCGGCGCCAAAGGAGGCGCGACAGGTGCGGAGCGAGACGGGGGGAACGCGGCCTGGGAGAGAGATCGGGCTGGCCGCGCAGGCGAGCGCGCGCCCTTGAGAAACGGGGGGCGCGGCACGCGCGCGTCGCGGCCGCGGCCCTGTCCGCCCAGCGCCGTAGGTTGAGCAGCTCGTGCCCACACCGAGCGTCCGCGGTGCGGGCACAGCACCCGCCCCCCCCACCCTCTGTAAACGCACTCTGTCCATGTTGCGCGCTGAATGCTCCTCCACGAAACAAACACGCGACGGCAGAGCCCACCCGCACGAGTCGACGAGCAGCGCCTCGGTCAGGAGCGGCAAGCGGACGGCCTGAGCTGCTCAGTCAGATGGAAAGGATGGCGTGCAGCCTGGAAGGAACGCCCACAACGGGGACGGTTTCTCCTCAGGCGGTCATCGTTCGCGTGGCAGCGCGCGCGGGGGTGGATGGAGAGAGTGGGCGTGCGAGCGGGGTGCGAAAGCGTTTTTTTTTCCTTCACTGCCTCCTTCACTGCCGCTTTTCGTGCGACGGCCGTGCGGGCACGGCCGAGCCTGCCTGCCTCCACACCCGCCTAGAAGCACACCCGCTCTGACGCCCAAGCCACACGCCTGCTCGACCTTGGACAGGCGTGGAAAGGCGAGCACGACTCCCCCCATCAACAACAACAAAATGACGACGGCCGCGCCGCCGCCGCCGCGCGCCGGGCCCGTCAAAAAACACCCGCCGCCGCCCGTCGACACGGACGACGAGTCGGCCAGCGATGCGCCGTCGTCTTCTTCCCGGCCTCCAGTGAGTGGGATGCGCGGAGGGTGGGGTGGGGTGGGCGGGAGGGGCCGCGCCGATTGGACGCGCCGCGGCGCCGTGCCTTGCACACCTAGCCCCCACCCGCCCGGCCACTCTCATGCCCCCTCCCCTCCCTCCCACACACGCACGCACGCAGTGGGTCCTCGGCTTCCTCGCCCCGCCTGCAGGCGGGCCAGCCTCCCTGCTCCGCCACCGGTTCCTGTCCAAGCTGGGCGGCCGGCCGGCCTGGTTGGACCCCGTCCACTTGCCGGCGGACCTGACGTGCGGCGCGACGGGCGCGCCCCTGGACTTTCTGTTGCAGGTTTACGCGCCCGTCGAGGGCGTGGAAGAGGCCTTCCACCGGGTGCTGTATGTGTTTGTGTCGCCAGAGGTTGGTTTTTGTGTTGGAGGGTGTTTGGGTGGGCGGCAGCGGCGTCGGCCGCGGCCGCGGCCTCCTCTCCTCCACCCCCCCCCTCACCAACACCTCGCCCCTTCCTCACCCCCCCCCCCCCCCCAGGGCGCCCTCCTCCACCGCCCGGGCGCCGTCCGCGCCTTCCGGTGCCAGCTGCCGCGGTCGAATCCACTGTACCCGCCCGTGCCTGCGGGGCCGGGTGACGTGTGGCCGCGGCCGCCACCGCCCGAATGGGCCGCGCCCGCTGCCGCATCGACGCCCGACCGGTGGCGTGTGCTGGAGGCCGAAGCCGCGGGCGCGGCCGGCGCTGTCCCACCGCCGCCCGCGGCTGGCACGCACTTGTACCCGGAGATGGAGGTGGTCGTGGAAGACGAGGAGTCGAGTGAAGATGAGGAGGACGGCGCCGGCATGGACTAGTGCGTTGGTTGGGGGGCGGCCTTCTTCTTTTTGTGGTGGCCGCGCGGCCGGGGCCACGCACCCGCCCCACATCACACGCACCCCCCAACCCGACCCCCACCACCCTCCCACACACCAGCGACATGGCCGAGGAAGGCGACGACGACGACGGCACAACCCTGCCGGACGACCCCACCGCCGCCGCCGCCCTGGCCGACGCCGTGGAAGCCGCCACGCCCGCCGACGCGCGCGCCCTGGCCACGTTTTCCGCGGTCGTCGCGCGCACGCCGTCCCAAGTCCTGCGCTACTGCTTCCACGCGGCCGCCCGCCCGACCTGGCCCCGGGCGTCCCCGAGGCCGCCGCGGTCCGCCCCGCCCTGCCCGCGGTGCGGCGGCCCGCGGTCCTTTGAACTGCACATCCTGCCCCAGGTCCTGGCGTGCCTGGGGCGGGACGCGGCCGACCCGCGCGCGCCCGACTTTGCGGCGGCGGGGGTGTGGTCGTGTGCGGCGGCGTGCGCGATTGGGGCGGGGTATGCGGAGGAGTACGTGTGGGTGCAGGCCGGGGATGGGCAGGAATGAACACGGGGGGAGAGGGGGGAGCGGCGTGTTAGTTTTTTTTTGTATCGTGTGGACGGGGCGGGCGGGTGGTAGCCAAAAACACACACACTGGACGGGGGCCAGACGCCGCACTCTCTTCACACACACACTGCTCTCTACGAAACACACACACACGCACACCACACACTCCCCTTTGCTTCACTCTACGACGATGACTTCCTCCTCCGCCGCCGTGGCGCCCGACGCACCACCGCCCGCGGCCGCTAAAATCGCCGGCGGCGCGCCGCCCGCCGCGCCCTTGGCCGGCATGACGGCCAAGTCCGCGGCCAGCGCGTCGGCAGCTGCTGCCAGCGCGGCGGCAAGCGCGTCGCCCGTCTCAGCCAGGCCAGGGAAAGCGGCCGACACGCAGCGCCCGTCGCAGTCGGCGGCAGCGCAGGGCGGGGGTGGTGGACCGCCCGCCGGCCGCAGGCCCTCCAGCACCTGGCCCAGCGCCGCCCCGCCGCCCTGCAAGTACGGCCGCGTGCCCGGGCAGCCGCCGTACCAGCGCAACGCCCGGCCTTCCAGAGCCAGCAGGCGGACGGCCGACTCGCGCAGCGCCTGCGGCACGGCCGAGCCGAGCAAGCAGGCTGGCGACGGGCCGGCGCCACCCAGCGCCGCCGCGACCAGGCACGACGCGCGCGCCGCGGCGGCCGCCCGCGCGCCCTCATCCGGTGCGGGTGGCGCTTCTTCCAAGGATGCCGCCATGGCGGCACGCAGGTGGCGCGTCTCGATCCAGTCGGTCGCGACGGCCGCCCAGGCGACCGCGTCGTCCGTGTCGGAGCCGTCGCCGTCGGAGCCGTCGCCGCCGCGGTCGCTGGCCCGGCGGCGAGCGGCCTCTGCCGTCGACGTCAAGGCTTCTTCCACGAGGGCGGCGTCGCCGACGCCGTCTTGCAGCATCAAGCGCGCGGCGAGGGCGCGGGCGGACGGGGGCTGCTGGGCGGGGCGAGGCGGTGGTGGTGGTAGCGGAGGGCGGGGACGGGGTGGCGGGCGCCCCGCAGCGCTCGCCGGCACGCCGCCCGCCGCTTGTGCGGCAGCTGCTGCGGCAGCAGCTGCCGCGCCCGCCGCCGCCCGGGCCTCGGCCGCGGCCGCCGCGGCTTCGCGGGCGGACGGGGCATGGCCGCTGGCCGCGCGTTTCTGCGCAGACGCGCCGCCGCGCCCGCCGGCTTTGGATGCGGTGGCGCCGCCGGCCGCGCGTGGGGCGGCGGGCGCGGAGCGGCGCTTGGCGGGCATGGTGTGTGGGGTGTGGCCGGAAGGCGGCGCGCGCGCCCAGGGGCGCCCCAGTTCCGGGGCCCAGCAATTGCCTGGGAATAGCTTAGTGCGAGTGAAACAGGGCGAGAGAGAGGGGCGGGGGCGCGAGGGGCGCCGTGCACTTTCCTCACACCTCCTTTTTTTCCCTAGAGGGGCCGCGGATTCCGGCTCGCCTTTTCGGCCACACCCTCCCCGTAGAACATCATGGGCAGACGTAAGGGCCAGAGCTTTTCTTCCGGGGTCGGGTGTGAGGCGGCGACGGGTTTTTTGTGGCTGCACGCCGCAGCCTTTGGAAAAACGGCGCGGCTGCCAGGGCGGCGCCTGCGACGCCCTGTGCTTTGGCCTTGGTTGCAGCGCCTACATCCGTGCGGACTCGATCAGGCCACGCGACGGGGGTTTGGTGGCGGCCCACCGTCTCCGCGGTCGTTCTGCGTTGGCGCCGGCGCAAAAAAAAACACTCGATCCGCAGCGTCGGCCGTCGGCGACGCCGTTGACGCGTCATCCGCGGACCTCCGTCCAGGACCTTCCTGGTTTGAAGGAGGCGTGCGTAGCGTCCTAATGACGGGCTTTGGACGCGTCATGTGGCGGCCAAGGCGCCGCCGCCACGCCCGTTCTCTCGCAGTTCGGTGCAGCCGCCGATGGCTTCTTTGCGCCCCGCCCCGAGGCGTGCGGACGCCTGTCCCTTATACCTTGCGCCCACATCGATGACCAGAGATGCCGGGCATCGAACGTGCGGGGTTTGGACGGAAGGTGGCCCCGTCCGGCTCGTGCGCTGGCGGGCGAAAGGGCGTGCCGAGCGCGCGCGCACGCCCCCACGGGTCCGGGCCGCGCGACCCCCCGCCCACACACACCCCGCTCGCGCTCACCACCCCGTCCCTCCCTCCCTCCCCTCCCGCCCTCTCCCCAGGTCCGTCGCGGTGCTACCGCCAGATCAAGAACAAGCCCTACCCCAAATCCCGGTTCTGCCGCGGTGTGCCCGACCCCAAAATCCGCATCTACGACGCCGGCAACAAGCGCGCGCCCGTCGAAGCGTTCCCCTACTGCATCCACATGGTGTCGTGGGAGAAGGAGCAGATCTGTTCCGAGGCGTTGGAAGCGGCGCGCATTGCGGCCAACAAGTACATGGTCAAGCACGCGGGCAAGGTGCGTGCGTGTGTGTGTGTGGCTGTGGGTTGTGGGTGGTTGGAGCGGTTTGTGCGGGGCGGCGAGAAGGGCCCTTGGCCCGGCCCCGCCTCCACCCTCGCGGCCAAGGAAAACATCCACGGCCCACCCATCTCCACACACACTCACCCACACCCACCCCACCCCACCCCACCCCACACCCCACCCCACACCCACCACAGGACGCCTTCCACCTGCGCGTCCGCGTCCACCCCTTCCACGTCCTGCGCATCAACAAGATGCTGTCGTGCGCGGGCGCCGATCGGCTGCAGACCGGCATGCGCGGCGCGTTCGGCAAGCCCCAGGGCACGTGCGCCCGCGTCCAGATCGGCCAGGTCCTGTTGTCCATCCGGTGCCGCGACTCGCACGGCGCCATGGCGGCGGAGGCCCTGCGCCGCGCCAAGTTCAAGTTCGCGGGCCGCCAGAAGATTGTCGCGTCGCGCAACTGGGGCTTCACCAAGTTCTCCCGCGAAGACTACGCGGCGTGGAAGGCGGAGGGCCGCCTGGCGCCGGACGGCATCACGTCCAAGCTCATCGGCGCGCGCGGCCCGCTGGACGCCGCGCGCCCGGAGGGCCAGAAGATCTTCTCGACGCCCGCCCGCATCTGCCAGGTGCCCGTCCACGCCGAGTGAAGCGGTCCCTGGTTTTCAGTGCTGTGTGCTTTCTCTTTGTGTGTGAGAGAGTGAGCGGGGGGCGTGTGCGTGTGTGGTGCGTGTGTGTGTGTGTGTGGGGTGTTTTTGTGTGTGGCGCGTCCCCCCTGCCCTCTCTGGACCTGTGCTGCGGGGGTGGGGTGGGGCGGCGCGGTGTGCAAGACAAAACCAACGGGGCGCGCACGCACACGCCCCTTCCTGTGTGCTCTCAACCAACACATGACGCGGCCCGTCTTACACCCACCACTACCCCGGCTCCTGCTGCCGCAACTCCCGCTCCGCCGCCCGCCGGCTGGCCGCGTAGTTGATGACGTCCGCCCGGTGCGTGCGGGCTTTCGAGGAACGGTACGCGGCGTACGGGTCGGCCGGCACGGGCCCGTGCCCGCCCCCGCCCCGGCGGCGGCGGCGGCCGGCGCCGCCGCCGCCACCACCTCCAGCCGCCGCCGCCGCGTCGTAGCCCAGGCCGGCGGCGTGGCCGGGCCCACGCCCGCGCCCTCCACGCCCGCGCCCGCCGATGAACCGGCCGTCCGCGGCCGTGTTGGGGTCGTGGCCGCCGCCGCCGGCGCGGCCCGGACCGCCCGCCAGCGTCGCCAGGCCGGGCACGCCCGCCGCCGGCCCGCCCCCGCCGCCCCCCACCGCCGCCGCCGCCGCCGCCCCTTTGGCCGCCATCTCCACCTCCGCGCGGGTCAGGCCGGGTGTGTACGCGCCGACTTCCGCGAAGAATTGGGCCAGCCTCCCGGACAGGTGCGGGTCGGCCCGCCCGCCGTCGGCCGGCGGCGCGGGCATGGCCGCGGCCGCGATGGCCGCCGGGTCCAGCGGAGTGTACGGCGGCGCGCCCGCCGCCGCGGCATCCCGGATCAGGACGGGGATGAGGCCGGGAGGGAAGGCGAACGGGTCGGCGGGCGGGGGTGGTGGTGGGTGGTCTGGGCGGCCGCGGCCCGGCGGCGGCGCGTCCCACCGGCTGGCCCGCCGGCCGGACGTGGACGGCGGCGGCGGCGGCGGCGGCGGCGGCGGCGGCGGCGGCGGCGGCGGCGGCGGCGGCGGCGGCGCGGTCGCTTGCACCGCCGCGTGGAGCGCCCACGCCCAGTGGGCGGAGCCTTCCCCGCCGGGCGTCAGGAAGGCAAAGGCGGGGTCGGCCTGTCCGGTGTCGGGGGTGTGCCACGGGGGGATGGGATGGAGTGGGGGGGTGAGCGCGGCTGGAGGCGCGCCACCTGCCTGTGCACGCGTGTGTGTGCCACTCCCAATCCCCGTCTCCGCGACTCACCTTGTGCTGGGCAGCCACGTGCGCCACCAGGCCCGGCCCCGCCGCCGCGGCCGCCCGGGCCAGGGTGGCGATGCGGTGGGCGAGGGCGGGCTCGGCCGGTGGCGGGTGGTGCGGCGGCGCCGGGTCGCCGCGGGATGGAAAAGGCGGCGCGGCGGCGGGCTCCATTTTTGAAGCCGGACTGAAGGAGGCTGGGGTGCCCGTGCGATGAGGCGCGGCGTTGGCGGGACGCGCCCCTCGCCGCCCGGGGCGCCGCGGGCGGGTCGCGCGAGAAGGAGGAAAACACGCGAGTGTGAATGGCCGCGCGGCACACACAGGCACAGAGCGAAAAAAAAACGGCGCGAAACAGCGGAGGGACGCGTCGCACCTTTCCCCTCCCTCCATCTCTCCATGTCGGCCACGCGCCAGGCCTCCAACCTCATGGGTGCCCTGGCCCGCCGGGCGGCGGCAGGGCCGCGGGCCGTGCTGCCCAGCCGCGGCGGCGGCGGCGGGCCGGTCGCCGGGCGCGGCCGCACGACGGAGCCGGTGAGGGAGGGAGATTTTTTTTTTGCGGCTGCGGACAGGAAGCTGGTGGTCTAGGGCACGCGTCCGTGTGCGCGCGAGGCGGGGCGTGGGCGTTCCAAGGCGCCTGCAAGCGGCGCCGCGACCGCACGCAACGGCGCGGGGCGCGATTGCGTCGGACCGCGCGCTCGCGTCCCTGCCCCCGTTCTCTCCCTCACGCCCCGGCCTCCCAACCCCACTCCCACTCCACCAGCTTGCCGCCGAAGACGAGCTGACATGGGACGACGGCACCGTCAACCCAGAATACTGCGTGGACCGGTGGGACGACGTGGGCAAGGTAAGGGGGTTTTTGGTTGCTGCGACGCCGGCGCCGACCCCAACCCTGCACAGTCGGGCCAGGGCGGCGAGCGGGCGCGTGAGCGGCTGTCCGACGGTCGGCTCACAGACGGCAGGCGCGCCTGCCACCGCCCGCGTCCGTCCCGCGTCCGGAGTGACACACGTAGAGCGGGCCGGGCTTGGACGGCCAGGGAGGCCGGACCAGCCAGCCGAATCTCCTCGCCCTCGGAGCGCGCGCGCCGACGCCGCACGGGGCGGGGCGGAGGGGGGAGGGCTCCCTGGGAAACCGCGCCCCCCACGCTCTCCCGCCCTCCCACACTGCTCGACCGCCACTCACGCGCACGCTTGCACACACACAACACACTCTCACGCACACACACACCCTCACACACACACGAACGCGCAGTACCAGGCCCTGCGCTGGCTGGGCGCGGGCCTGGGCCTGTTTGGGTGCGCGGCCGCGCTCGCCGCCCGCCTGGACAAGCGGTCGGCCATCCCCTTCACGCCGCGGTCGTACCCGTTTGACAACCTGTCGGCGGAGTTGGCCGGGTCCAAGGGCGTGGGGCCGCGGGATTGATGGGACGGACGGGGGGGGGGGGGGGGGGGCAGGAGGCCGGGAGGGAGGGTCGGGGAGGGGGCGAGTGAGTGTAGCAGAAAGGAAAACACGAAGCGCGAACGTGTGGTGGCGTGTGGGCCTGCACGGGGCCTGGGGTGTGGTGTCACACGTCACCCTGCCCCTGTCCTCCTGCCCACCCCCCTCCTCTCCCTCCCTACGGCCTCGTCAGCACGGCCCTCCCAAACAGCTTGCCCGGTTCACCCAACAGCCCGGCGACGGCGGCGGAATACCGGGCGAGCGTGCCGCCGTCCAGCACGCGGTGGTCGGCGCCCCAACACAGCGGCATCACGTGGGCGGTGGTCGGCGGGGAGGACGGGCTGGGGCCCGGGACCAGGGCCGGCCGAATGCTGGGGACGAGGGTTATGGTGTGCGGGGCGGGGAAGGGACGTGAGAGGGGAACGGACGGGGCGTCGCCACAAAAAGTAAACGCGACCCACCCATAAAAAAAAAAATAGCACACACACGCACCGTCCCACCGCCACAATGACCGCTTGCGGCACGTGGACCAGCGGCGCCGCATGGCCGCCCCCACCCACGGCGCCGATGTTGGACACAGTCAGTGTGCCGCCGGCGATGTCGGCCGGGCGCAGGGCGCCCGCGGCCGCGGCCGCGGACAGGCGCGCGATTTCGGCGGCGACGCCCGCGACCGACCGGTCTTGGACGCGCGTGACCACGGGGACGGCCAGGCCGCCCGGCGTGTCGACGGCGATGCCAAAGTTGTGGTCGGCGTGCAGGGTGAGGGCGTCCCCGCCCTCGGCCAGCGACGCGTTCACGCTCGGAAAGTCGGCCAGGGCGGCGGACAGGGCTTTGAGGATGAAGGGCAGGTAGGTCAGGCGGGGCGGGGCGGGCGGGGCTGGGGACCCACCGGCCGCGGCCGCGGACACCGCGGCCGCCTCCGCCAACGCGTCCGCCGTCCGCGGGTCGGCCGCCAGGCTGGCCCGCAACGCCACCAGCGCGTCCACGCGCGCGTCTTCCGCGTAGTGGAAGTGCGGGACGGCCGCGGCGGCGGTCATGGACTTGACCATGGCGCGGCGGAAGCCGCGGAGCGGGGTGGAGGTCGTGGTGCCGGCCGCCGGCGGCGGCAGCGGCTGCGGCGCGGGCACGGGCGACGCGGGCCGCCCACCCCCTGCCGCCGCCGCCGCTTCCACGTCCTCGCGCAGGATGCGGCCGCTGGGGCCACTCCCAGGCCCCAGCCCGTCCAGGTCCACGCCCAGCTCGCGGGCGACGCGGCGGACGGCCGGCGAGGCGAGGGTGTATGTGGTGGGCGGCTGCTGCTGCTGCTGCTGCGGCGAGGTTGGGGCAGGCCCGGCGCCGGCCGCCGCGGGCTCGCTCCCACCCCCGCCCCCGCCCCCGCTCACGACCTCCAAGCCAGGCGGAATGGCCGCCCCGGCCGGCAACGCCAGGTCCACGAGCGGGGCGCCGACTTGGATCATGTCGCCGGGCGCGCCGTGGCGGGCGGTGACCACGCCACCGCACCGGGCCGTGACTTCGACGGTCGCCTTGTCCGACTGGACTTCGCACAGCGGGTCGAATTCCGCGACGGCCGCACCGTCCTGGAGTGTGTTTTTTTTGGTGGTGGTGGTGGTGGGTGGTGGTGGAAGTGTGGGTGTTGAGGGTGTGGGCGCGCCACCCACCCACCCACCCACCCACCCACCCACCCGTACTCTCTCACCTCGACAAACCAGCGCGTCAGCTCGCACTCCTTGATGCCTTCCCCCGTCTGGGCCAGGGCGATGCGGACGACGGTCTGGGAGGAGGAGGAAGGCGGGGACGCGTCGGTGGCGGGTGCTGCTGCTGCTGCTGCTGCGGCGGCGACAACGGGCGGGCGGGCGGCCGTGCCGACGCCGCGCGCGTGGAGGAGCTGGTTTTGGAGGGGGGAGGGGGTCGCGTTTGTACGGTGTGTGAGGGGATGGGCGCGGGCGCGAGCAATGTGGCCCGGCCAGTGGAGGCTCCGAGGTCCAGGCAACCGGCGCAGCTGGGCGCGGAGTGCGTGTGCGAGGGTCGGACGGGGTCGCGGGGGAGGGGGGGTGCGGGCGTGCCAATGCCCTCGGCTGAGCGTGCACGTCCAAAAAAAAAACCCATGCCTGTCCGTGTGCGCAGGCTTGCACGCGCTGCGCCACCTTCCCGACCCCGCAGAGCCGCCGCCCACCACTCACCCAGATCGACAGCGGGGCCTCGAGAGCTGTGGGCGGCCGGTCAGACGCGCCGGAACGGGTGGACGAGGCGAGGCGACGCGCGACCGCCAAACCGGTGCGCCCGCGGCCGCGCGCGGCGGCGGCCAGGAGCACGATGCGAGGGAGCATGGGTCAGGAGAGGGCCACGAGCGTGCGTGCAACACGGACGGCGTGCTTATGCCCGCGCGGGACGTTGCGCTTTGCGCGTCCTCTCTGTTTTTCTATCGAAGACGCTGTGAGGTCGGCCGGGTCGGCAGACGAAAGACAACACGACGAGCGCGCGCACGCGCGGGAGCTGGCTTTCCGCACGGCCGGGCGCCGCGATTCCACACCCTCCTGCCCCTCCGCCCCCTGCTCCACAAGCGCGCTTCGTCCGCTTGCTCCCGGGGCGAGCAGCGCGGTCTGGACGCCTGCGTGCTGCGGTGGTGCCTTTTCCCTCGTCTCCCCCCATGCAAAAAAACACGATGCGAGGACCCGCGACAGTCGCCGCTGCCGTGCGTCGCGCGGCGGCCGGCTACGCACGCCTGGGCCATGTGCAGGCGGGCCAGACTAGGCTGGCGCTGCCGGCGTGGCGGCCTGTTGCATGGGCGGCCGGCGGGCGGGGCTGTGCGCTCATGGCCCGACCCGTTGCCGCCGCTGCTGCCGCCCGGGCCGCGTCATCGTCGTCGACTGCGAGCTTGGACGGCGACGATGCGGCTTCGACTTCCGCGCCTGCGTCCAAGGTCGCGCCCAAGGTGAGGAGAGACAGGACATGGAGTTGCGGCGGCGGGGAGGCGTGGTGCGACCAACCCCCACGCGCGCCTGGGCTGCCGGGCGGGGGGTGGGTTGTGCTGGCCCGGCCGGCTCCCCTCTGGTCGCGCACGGCACACACACACTCCGCGTCCCCCCACCACCCCCGCCTCTCTCCTCTCCCGCGCACACCCCAGGTCTCGCCCGACGTCGCCGCCCACTGGGACGCCCTCCTGGCCGACTTGCAACGTCCGGCCGCCATTCGCCTGGCCGCCCGGTGCGACACGTCCCGCGCCCTGGGCCTGCCGGCGACCGTGCGCCTGACCGGCGTGCCGTCCCTCATCATCGCGGCGGCCAAGGGCCCGCACCCGACCAAGGTCGCCCTGACGCGCGTGGGCGAGTTTTACGAGGCGTACGGCGCGGACGCCGTCCTGCTGGTGGAACACGCGGGCCTGAACCCCATGGGCGAGGGCGTGCCGATTCCCAAGGCGGGGTGCCCGGCCGGCAACCTGCGCCGCACGCTGGCCGACCTGGTGGACGGCGCCGGCCTGTCCGTCGTCGTCATCGAGGAAGCGCCGCAGCCGTACGCGTACGGCACGCGGGCGCGGGCGAAGACGCGGTACGTGGGCGGGGTCGTCACGCCGGCGTGCCCCGTCTACTTGGGCGCGGGCTTGGACACCGGCGGCGGCGGCGGTGGGGCCGGGGCCGGCGACGCGCCCGAGTCGGACGCGGCCCCCATCCTCGGCGCGCCGCCCGTCCTGGGCGTGGCGGCCGGCCCGTCCGGCTTCACCGTCATCGAAGCGAGCGTCGACCTGCGCACGGTCTCCGTGTCGACCGGCCAGACGGAAGACGCGGTCAGCGCCCGGCTGTATGCCGGCGGCTTGGTGCGTTTTTTTTTTTTTGAAGGAGGGCGGGAGACGGCGGGGGCGACCACGCACGTCGGCGCGCGCGTCTTCGCTCGCTCGGGGGGCGACCGCCCCTACTCTCATCCTCACCACCGCCACCCCCCTTCTCCTCCCAGGCCCCGCCGCTCTACCTGCACTCGACCGCCGTCGAAGCGGCGTCCATCCCGGCCGCCACCACGCCGGAGGCGGCGTGGGAGGCCCGCGTGTCGGCCCTGTTTCGCCGCGAAGCGGGCGCCGTCGCTCGGTACGGAGGGTCGGACCCCGTGGCCGGCCTGCTGGCCGCGCTGCGGCGGGATGTGGGCCTGCCGCCCGACGCGCCGTTTGCCACAGTGGACGCGCCAGACAAGCGGGCGTCCCGCCCCTCTCCGCTGCTGCTGTGCACGGCGACACAGCTGGGCCTCCACCAGGCGCTGGGCGTGCCATCCCTGGTCGACGCGCTCCTCCCCCCGCGCGGCGACGCGGCGGGCGCGGGCGGCGGCCGCGGCGTGGGCCTGGCCGCCCGGCGGTGGTTGCGCGACCTGTTGCTGCGCCCGCCCGAGCCGGCCGTCGCGGACGGGCTGCGGGCGGCGTGCGGTGAGCTGAGGGCCATGACCGGCGCCCTGCCGCGCTGGCAAACCCTGCCCGCCGCGCACGTCGCCCTGAAACTGCGCTCGTCCGAACCGCCGTCGGCCGATTTTTTCCGGGAACTCGCGGCTGTGTTGGGGTGCGTGCAGGCCGCCGCGACGGAGCCGCACCTGGCCGGCCTGGCGACCGGCATCTTGCCCGCCATGGCCGCCAAGACCGGGACGGCGCTGTACCTGGACGGCCTGGCCGCCGCGTGCGACCGCGCGCGCGCGGCGGTCGGGCGGGTGGTGTTGGACCGGGACGGCGACGGCGGGAGCGGCGGCGGCGGCGCTGGCCGCGCGGTCGAAGCGGCCCTGGCCGGGCTGGCGCCGCACGCCGCCGCGGCCCTGTCCGGCCCACTGGCGGACTTGGTGGCGGCCAACGAGGCGGGGTACGAAGGCCAGGTGTCGCCCGACCTGGTCGGCGAAGAGCTGGGCGCCGTGTCGGCCGCGCGCGCGCGCGTCGCGGCCGCCGCGGCGGCCGCCCTGGAAGCGGGTGAACGTGCGTCCGGCGGCGCGCCCGCCCCAGGCCGCAAGCCCGCCCTGGAGCCGGTCTACGACTCGATCAACAACGCGCTCTGGTTGAAGCCGCGCCGGGCGGGCGGCGTGGCGTCGCCCGCGGCCGCGGCGGCCGCGGCGGGCCTGGCCGCGCCGCTCGACCGGTATGGTGGCCGGGCGACCGGCCGCCTCGCCTCGCCCGAGCTAGAGACCGCGGTCGACGACTACCGCCGGTCGACGTCCGCCGCCAAGGCCGCGGTGCGGGAGACGCTGCGCGCCCTCACCACCGAACTGGCCGTCGACGCCGCGGGCCTGGTGTCCGCCTGCGCTTTTTCCGTCATTGCCGCCGCCCTCACCGCGCACACGCGCGCGGCCGTCGCGCGCGGCTGGACGCTGCCCGAGACGACGAGCGCGGACGGCGACAGCGGCCCCTTATCCATCGAGGCCGTGTGGCCGTACTGGCTGGATGGCGCCGCGCCGGGCGTGGTGAAGAACGACCTGACGCTGGGCGGCATGGCGCTGCTGACCGGGCCTAATGTGAGCGAGCGACCTGGCCGGGATGGTGGAGAGGGGTGGTGGGTGGTGGTGGTGGTCGGCATGCACCTGCCCCGAGCGCGGCTGGGTGCGGCTCGGAACCCTCTGCCCCTCCGTCCCTCTCACCTGCCCACCCACCTGCCCACCCACCTGCCCACCCACCTGCCCACCCCAACCCCCACGCACACGTAGATGGCCGGCAAGTCGACCGTCCTGCGCTGCGTCGCGGCCGTGGCCCTGCTGGCCTCGTGCGGCTTGCACGCGCCCGTGGCTGGCGCCGCCCGCATCCCCCGCTTCGACCAGATCATCTTGCGCGCCTTTGCCGCGGACGCGCCCACGCACGGGCGGTCCAGCTTTGCTGTGGAAATGGATGAGATGCGGGCGGTGCTGACTGGCGCGACGGACCGGTCGCTGGTGCTGGTGAGAATGGGGTGGTTGGATGGGGGGTGGGGGTGGTGGTGGAGGTGGAGCGGGCGCACATACACGCACGCACGCACGCACATACACACCCACCCACCCACACACGCACGCTCCCTCCACCTCACAACCAACGCAGGTCGACGAGCTGGGCAAAGGCACGGAAGCGTGCGCGGGGAGCGCGCTGGCCGGCGCCATGCTGGAACACCTGGCGTGCACGACCCGGTGCACCGGCGTCTTTGCCACGCACCTGCACGCGCTCCTGGACTTGCCCCTGGCAGGCGACGTCGCCCGCCTGCAAATGCTGACGACGACCGGCGCCGACGGCCGGCGGGCGCCCGCCTGGAAAGTCGCGCCCGGCGTGTCGACCGAGTCGCTCGCGCTGGAGACGGCGGCGGGCGCGGGCGTGCCGGGCGGCGTGGTGCAGCGCGCGGCGGAGCTGTACGGCCTGGTCCGCGGCGTGGCGGTCGTGGAGGACCGCGGCGGTGGTGGTGGTGGCGAGGCGGTGGCGGGCGGCGGCGCGCCTGGCGGTGCCGCGCCGGCCGTCGCCAGCGGTGACGCGCTGGCCGCGCCAGGCGCCGCCCCGCCGCCCACCGCGCCACCGCCCGGCTCCGCGCCCGTCGCCACCGGTGGCGCGCTGGCCGGCACGGCTGTCCACGTTCCGGCGGACGGTGTGCCCCACATCACGCTCCTGGACGCGGCCGCGGTGTTGCACTCGACGGCCGCGGCCCTCGCGCCCGACGGGTCGCCCCCCACCCCGCCCGCGTCCATCCTGCCGCCCGGCTGCGACCCGCCCGCGCAGGTGGCGTCCGCGTCCGTCGTGTACGTCGTGCGGCGGGAGGACGGCTACTTCTACTGCGGCGAGACGGACGGCCTGCTGGCGCGCTTGGACGCGCACCGGGCGCGCCCGCCCGTGAAGGGTGGACGGACCATGGCGGCCGCGTACGTGGCCCTGCCGTCCAAGACGGCGGCCCGGTCGGTGGAAGCGGCCACGATCCAAAAGCTGCTGGAGCTGGGCGTGCCCATGCTGTCGGTGACGGACGCCAAGGGCGGGCGGGTGGGGAGGGGGGCGGGCGTCGCTGGCGGCGTGGTGGAGCAGGCGGCTTGAGAGGCAAGAGTGTGTAGGTCGCGAGGCGGGTGGGACGGCTGAAAACCAAAAAAAATGCAGTGGGAGGAGCTGTGTGGTTGCCTGGCCACACTGTGGCAAAAAAAAAACGCAGGCGGCCGCGTTTTTTCACACGCTCCAAACAAACCCGGGCACCACTCGCCCGCGCCATCGCCTCCACCGCTGGAGGCGGTGACTCTTTTAACGCTCGCTAGTGGCGCGGCGTGGAGAAAGGCGTGCACACGCCGCTGTCCTTCCCCCCGCCATAGTGCCCCCGGCGGGCGCGCGCCGCATTTGCCGTTCAGACCGCCCCGCCCGCCCGCCGTCGCCGCCACCGCCCGTCCCCGGCCGTCATCCGCCCGCAGGCGGCATGCAGGCCGATGAGGGCGGCGTCGGACAACCACTGGGCGAGGCCTGTCCCTGGTTTGTGCTGGCCAGCCTGCTGACCGTCGCGGCAGCCGCGCGCCCGAGCCTGGCCACGGCTGCCACCCACCGCCGCCGCCACCACGGTGGTGGAGGGGGTGGCCTGCCGGCCAGCTGGGCCGCGTCAGCGCTGCCGCCGCCGGACTCCACCCATCCGCGGCGCCACCCTGCCTCCCCCAGCGGCGGCGGTGGCGGTGGCGGGCGGTACGCGTGCGGCCAGGCGTACAGGCGCCTGATCGGGTCTGAGACGGACACGCGCTTCCTCCACATCCCGCTGGACATGGCCAACGCGCTTATCCCGGACATCATGGCGTACAAGGTCTGGCGGCCTGGGCGGAAGAATGCGGCCGGCACGCAAGGGTCGGCGGACCGGCCGGTCTACGCCGCGTCGGCCCGGCTGGTGGACGAGGCCGGGCTGGAGTGGCCGGTCCTGTTTCGCACATACGTGACGGGCCGGCAATTCCACCGCAGGCTCACGGACGGGTGGCGGCCCTTCAGTCGGGTACGTGTGTGCGCGGCGGGTGGGGGTGGGGGTGGGTGGGGTGGGGTGGTGGTGGTGGTGGTGGTGGTGGTGGTGGTGGGGGGGGGGGGTCGTGGAGCGGGGGGATGGGTGGGAGGCGACGCGGCGTCGGTCGTGTTTTTTCATGAATGACGGGTGGTGGTGGTGGGAGGCGTGCGGGTCATTGTCTCACAGCTGCCTCCATCCCCAACCTCCCACTCAACACAACAGCACTACGGCCTCACAGCCGGCGACGCCGTCCACTTCTGGCGGCGGGAGGAAGACGAGTGCGCGGACGCGCTGGTGCTGCGGGTGCAGGTGGTGCGCGGCAAGGCGGCTTGAGGGGGGCATTCTTTTTTTTTTGCAGGGCTGGTGCTTTCGGTCCTTTCTCTTTTTAGCTCAAGTCTCCTGAAAGCAAGGGGAGGGCGAGGGCGGGTGTGGGAGATCATGAAGTACGCGCCAATGTGGAGATGTAACCCCCGACGTATCTTTTCTTTTAGGGTTTTTTACGGTTTCGCGGTTGACCAACCGCGAGGGCAACTGCTACGCCCAAGGCTGCACCGGGTACAACCCCAAGCCGACGAAACCCCGTGGGTTAGTTTTAGTTTTAGTTTTAGTTTTAGTTTTAGTTT